>CAMZMU010000093.1:26138915-26855897 GCA_947311845.1 Poa pratensis | reverse complement strand
TTATGTCAATTGATTATCAATCTATTTATAGTTATTTAAGATCTTGCATGCTTTCCGTTACTCGTAGATGCTTGGCCAAGTAGATGCTTGTAACTCCAAGAGAGAGTATTAGCTAGATAGTGGGTTCATGTCTCCGTTTAACCTGGGACAGTGACAGAAAGTTCTAAGGTTGTGGATGTGCTGTTGCCACTAGGGATAAACCTAACGATGCTATGTCCACGGGCATATGTGTTTGTTTACATTACGCACTTTACTTAATGCAATTATCCGTTGCTTGCAACTTAATACCAACGGGGGATCGGACGGATGACAACCCGGGCGGTGGATTATTAGTCATAGATGCTGTTGGATAACGATCTATGTATTATGTCGTAATGCCCAATTAAATATCATAGTAGTCAACATGTCATGTATATGCATTGTCATGCGCGCACTATTCGTCAATTGCCAGCTGTAATTTGTTCACCCAACATGTTAGTTACTTTTATGGAGAGACACCACTAGTGAACTGTGGACCCGGTCCATCTTTTACACTGATTAAACAAACCACAAACTGCAAACTGTTCTTTTTCATTCTCTGCAATTTAATACTCATTTTCCACACCATACGTTTAATCTTTGTTTTCAGCAAGCCAGTGAGATTGACAACTCACTGTTTCGTTGGGGAAAGTAGTTTGATTGTGTTGTGCAGATTCCACGTCAACAGTCCAGATCCCTGCGACAGCTTTTTTCTGGCGCCGTTGACAACCTTCTGAAGAGTTGCTGTCCTACTGGTTCGATACCTTGGTTTCTTTCTGAGGGAAAACTTGCTGCTGACTACATCATACCTTCCTCTTGGGTCTCCCAACGAACGTGTGTTTCACGTCATCAAGCTTTTTCTGGCGCCGTTGCCGGGAGACAGCAGTCTTCTGCAAGGGGAGTTTCACGCTTCCAATCTCTTTACTTTGTTTTTGTTTGCTTAGTTTATTTTATTTTATCTGTTTGCTTTCAATTATCAAAAACCAAAAAAATTAGTTACTTGCATCTAGTTTATTTTCTGTTTGGTTTTTATTATTTTTTCATGCTTTCCCTAAGTACTTTAAAAGAAATATCTGTGGGTAGTGGGTCTATCATTGGAAGAGATAACATTGAGGAATTCTTGAAATGTTAGTATGGTTAAGATTTTGAAGATAGATCCTTGGTAGAACTTGCTCCAAATTATGAAATTGCTACTGCTCTAGTTCACATGTTGGAAGCTCGTTTGTCAACCTTAGTCCCATAATGCAGCACATGTTTCTAAAACTCCATGATACTGAAGATGGTGAAAAGAAAGATTTTGTTTTAGAAACCCTACTTAAAGAATTTGGTGATGTTGCTAGGGAAGCTAGAAAAGTTTTTATTAAATACAAGATGCTTGGTATTGTTATTGACGTTGTTTAATACACTTGAAAAACTTGAAAAAGAGAGGCTCAAGTACACTAAGGAAACTAATGGTGAGGGGGAAGTTAAAATACCTATACCTTTTAAGCTTATAGGAATG
Source organism: Poa pratensis (assembly GCA_947311845.1). Classification (NCBI taxonomy): domain Eukaryota; kingdom Viridiplantae; phylum Streptophyta; class Magnoliopsida; order Poales; family Poaceae; genus Poa; species Poa pratensis. The sequence continues at coordinate 26,854,378 of CAMZMU010000093.1, read as the reverse complement.
CAGGAGGCACTAGAAAAGAATTTTGATTGGATTGTTCCTGAGAACCCATTTGATGAAAATGATGAGCCTAGAGGTATTGAGAAAGGGAATTCCGAAACTTACATAGACAAGATAAATTGCATTGTTGAGAAAACTTCCGACCTCAATGTTGATGCTTCTTCACTTGGTAATACTTGATGCATGCTTTGTGCCTAGCTAAAAGGCGTTAAAGAAAAGCGCTTATGGGAGGCAACCCATTTTATTTTTCTGCAATTTTTCTTTTATTGAGTCAAGAGTTTGTTTACTTCTGTAGCAACTCCTTTGTATCTTTATTTTCTCGCATTGTTGTGCCAAGAGTAGCCTCTAATGATAAGATGATGCTTAATTTTGATTGCTGCGCAGAAACAGATTTTTGCTGTTCACTGTACGAAATTCCTAAAATCACCAGATTGTTAATTAAATCTGAAATTTTTGTGCGTAATCTTTATGAATGTCTGAAACTTTCATTAGTTCAGAGTTTCTCGATCTGAGCGTCGTAAGTGCCTCGAAAAAATTCGTCTTTGCGGACTGTTCTGTTTTAGACAGATTATGCCTTTTTTTTTTGCATTCTCTCTTTTACTAGTGTTGAGTGAAATTCTTTTTTGGGTGGAAGAGCTTCACATAACATCAGTGGCTGTAGCTAATGTTTAAAGTAACAAATCATATTGCGTCTTTAGAACATGTGAATTTTTGATTATGCACTAACCCTCTAATGAGATCTACTTTGAGTTTGGTGTGACGGAAGTTTTCAAGGGTCAAGAGAGAAGGATGATATAATAGGATCAAGAAGAGTGAAGAGCTTAAGCTTGGGGAGGCTCCCATGGATCTCCCCAGCATATTTCAAGAAGACTCAAGCGTCTAAGCTTGGGGATGCCCAAGGCATCCCCTTCTTCATCGTCAAAATTATCAGGTCATCTCTAGTGAAACTATATTTTAATTCTTTCACATCATATGTGCTTTTCTTGGAGCGTCTGTGTGCTTTTATTTTCAGTATTGCATTTTTATTTTCAATAAAGCTTGACTGGACCCTAGCATTCTTGATTGGGAGAGAGACACGCTCCGCTTTTTCATGAGAATACTCCTATTCTTCACTTATATTTGTTGAGTATTCATATCTAGCGCTGTTCAGCTTTTAGCTCTTGTTTTCATGTATCTCTTGTCAGAGCTATTAGCTTTCTTTTGTAGAAAGTACTCTCTTGCTTCACTTATATTTGTTTGGAGAGTTGATGAAATAAATTGATTGGTGTTTGGTTGGTTCAGAAAATGTTGCATGTGGTAATTGGTATAAGGAAAAACTTGCTTAATCTTGTAGATCACTAAAATGGATAACTTGATGCTTGTCAATTGTTTTGAGTTAACAAGTAGATCATGATTAAATTGTGCATCACATGAGTTAAGCCTATTAGTGAAGAACTACCGTAAAGCTTGTTGAAAATTTGGTTTGCATCGGTGGTACCTCTAAGGTCTAGATATTTTCTAATAACAGGGTTTGGTTAACAAGGAAGACGGTATGAAGTCTTATAACGTTTGCAATATGTTTGTCATATAAAACTTGGTGTACGGGTTGATATTCTTGTTTGCTTACATAACCTTGCTAGCCTAAACTCTGTACTGAGAGGGAATGCTTCTCGTGCATCCAAATCCTTGAGCCAAAATCCATGCCATTTGTGTCCACCATAACTACCTATATGTGGTATTTCCTTGCCACTCCAAGTAAATTTTTCATGTGCTACCTTTAAATTATTCAAAATGTTATTATTCCCTTTTTGTGTCAATGTTTACTAGCTCATGAGGAATTAGTGTGGTTATTCTTTATTCTATTTGTCGAGTGGACTTTTACACCTGGACTAGTGGCATATACATCCGCTTATCCAATAACTTGCAAAAAGAGCTGGCAACGGGGTGCCCAGTCCCAATTAATTACAACTTTAACCAATTAATTCTCTTCACACTTTTGCCCTGATTCATCAGTAAGCAATGACAAACAGTGAAATACCTGAATGTGTGTAAACCAAAGAGAAAGAGGGATGATCTGCCTTGCTGGTAGAAATAACGTCCTTCATGGGAGCCGCTCTTAAAAGTCCGTTCGACAGGTAGAATACTGTTCTCACCCGCTACCATTCGTTGACAATTAACAAACACCTCTCAAAAATAGATACTCCTCCATGGTATGTGATTGATGGAAGGCACCCGAGGATTCGGTTAGCCATGGCTTGTGTTAGCAAGGTTGGGAGGAGTATCAAATATTTTATGCAATCTCTATATGCTTTCAAAAACCTAAAAGCTCTAGCACATGATTTAATCCCTGCTTCCCTCTGCGAAGGGCCTTTCTTTTACTTTTATGTTGAGTCAGTTTTCCTATTCTTTCTGTCTTCCACAAGCAAACACTAGTGTCAACTTTGTTACAACATGCGTTATATGCAATGTATTGGACTTGTTATACTACTTTGTGTTGACAATATCCATGAGATAAATATGTTGAAAGTTGAAGCAAATGCTGAAACTAAATTCTTCCTTTGTGTTGATTAAATACCTTTGTTAGAAACTATTGCTTTATGAGTTAACACTTATGCAAAACTGTTTGATGCTTGTCTCGAAAGTACTATTCATGAAAACGTTTAGCTTGTGTGATTCATTGTTTACTCATTATCTATTTGTAGCAAATTATAGACCATTGACTTGGATCACTTCATTCATTTACATGTGCCTTGCAATATTATATGATCAAGATTATGATAGTAGCATGTCACCTCAAAAATTATTTTGTTTTTATCGTTTACCTACTCGAGGACGAGTAGGAACTAAGCTTGGGGATGCTGATACGTCTCAAACGTATCTATAATTTTTGATGTTCCATGCTTGTTTTATACCAATTGCTACATGTTTTGCATCTACTTTATATCACTTTTATACATTTTTTGGGACTAACCTATTAACAAGATGCCGAAGTGCCAGTTCCTGTTTTCTGCTGTTTTTGTATTCCAGAAAAGCTAGTCTGGAAATATTCTCGGAATTGGACGAAACTACACGGGGTGCCTATTTTTCCAGAACACCTGACGGAGCGAAGGAGCAGCAGAGGAGGGCCACCAGGGCCCCACACGCCACGGGCGCGGCCCCCCTCTGCCGCGCCCTGGGGTGGTGTGGGCCCCTCGGGGGTCGCAGCCGCCGCCCTTTCGCCTACTTATTCCCCCGACGCGAAAACCCTAAGTACCTGAGCAAATATCCACGAAAAGTTCCAGAGACGCCGCCGTCGTCAACCCTAGCTCGGGAGGGTTCAGAACCTCTTCCCGGCACCCTGCCGGAGAGGGGAATCGTCACCGGAGGCTTCTACATCGCCATGCCTGCCTCCGGAGTGATGCGTGAGTAGTTCATCCTTGGACTACGGGTCCATAGCAGTAGCTAGATGGTTGTCTCTCCACTTTGTGCCATCATGTTTAGATCTTGTGAGCTGCCCTACATGATCAAGATCATATTATTGTAATGCTACATGTTGTGTTTGCTGGGATCCGATGAATATTGAATATTATGTCAAGTTGATTATCAATCTATCTTATATGTTATTTAAGATCTTGCATGCTTTCCGTTACTCGTAGATGCTTTGGCCAAGTAGATGCTTGTAACTCCAAGAGAGAGTATTTATGCTAGATAGTGGGTTCATGTCTCCGTTTAACCTGGGACAGTGACAGAAAGTTCTAAGGTTGTGGATGTGCTGTTGCCACTAGGGATAACCTAACGATGCTATGTCCAGGGCATATGTGTTTGTTTACATTACGCACTTTACTTAATGCAATTATCCGTTGCTTGCAACTTAATACCAAGGGGGACTCGGATGACAACCCGGCGGTGGATTATTAGTCATAGATGCTGTTGGATAACGATCTATGTATTATGTCGTAATGCCCAATTAAATATCATAGTAGTCAACATGTCATGTATATGCATTGTCATGCGCTCACTATTCGTCAATTGCCCAGCTGTAATTTGTTCACCCAACATGTTAGTTATCTTTTATGGAGAGACACCACTAGTGAACTGTGGACCCCGGTCCATTCTTTTACACTGATTAAACAACCACAAACTGCAAACTGTTCCTTTTTCATTCTCTGCAATTTAATACTCATTTTCCACACCATACGTTTAATCCTTTGTTTTCAGCAAGCCAGTGAGATTGACAACCTCACTGTTTCGTTGGGGCAAAGTAGTTTGATTGTGTTGTGTGCAGATTCCACGTCAACAGTCCAGACTCCCTGCGACAGCTATTTTTCTGGCGCCGTTGACAACCTTCTGAAGAGTTGCTGCTCCTACTGGTTCGATAACCTTGGTTTCTTTCTGAGGGAAAACTTGCTGCTGACTACATCATACCTTCCTCTTGGGGTCTCCCAACGAACGTGTGTTTCACGTTCACACTGCATGGGTTGGAAAAAGAAGATTGAGTGAACTTCATGTTTATCTCCAAGCCATCATCTATATCAAGATAAGAAGATGAAGTGCAAGTGGATTCATGAAGACGGAGTTTAGCAAGGCTCCCATAATGGTGTATGGGAGTATTTGGAGAAGTCTTCATCAAGCATGTGCTAGCAAGCACAATCAGGAAAGGTGTTCCAACTTGAGAGAGTCAAGATCGTCATCATCGAGCTCAAGTGGAATGCGCAAGGCAAAGGTATGATCTTGATAGGTTTTCTATTTTACCGTCTCGTGGTGTTAGTGGGAGACCGGTTATAGGATAGACGGCGTACCATCAAGAGGGGCTCTCAGTGAGTAACTTGATCGCATCTTTGTGGAAAGCTCAAACCTTGCATATCATCTTTCTTGGTTCTTATTTGGCTTTTATCCATGTGAGAATTTAGTGCTTGTGTTCATCTCCATACCAAGTCTAGTTCATCAAAAACGGATTTCATTTGATATCTTGTGGTGTTTTTGATGTTGGAGGTTTACCGGGTCGTCTCTTGTAGAGAGGTCAAACTCTCCTCTTGTGTTATCCTCCTCACATGATGGACTATGATGTGTATATGCATGATCTTGTAGTGCTTGTGATTATTCGGAGCAAGCCCAAGATCATTGAAAACGGAGTCCGGATGGAAAACTTGTGCGTTCTCGATGTTGAAATATTACCGGTTTCCTCGAGATAAGGTCCACACCTCCCATGTGTGATATCTCCTCCATATTTGTGACCCTTAATATTTCCAACCTCTTGTCGCTACCTTTCCAACCTCGTAGGTTTCATCTCGTTTGGAGCTTCCTTGCAAAAGTTATTGCATTTCAGGCTTAGTTGTTTTGCTGCTGTTTTTTCAGTCCGAGTCTCCGGTCTCAAGGGGTCAGGGTCCGGAGTCTCCGGCCAGCCGAGTTTTTGAAGCCTCACGGCGGCAGTCGCTGCATCGAGGCCGAGTAGATGGAGTTTCCCTGGAGTTTCCGGACCGGCCGGAGTTTCCGCCCTCAGTGGCCGGAGTTTCCGGTCCATCTGGATTTGCTGCGAAAGAGCATCGCGGCGGCTATCGCGGTATCAGGGTCCGGAGTGACCTCGGAGTCAGTCGGAGTTTCTGGCCCAGGCCGAGTTTCCGGCTCCCAGACCGGAAACTGGACTAAGTGACTGCAACGGCTTTTTCTGGGAGATACCCCTCCACCTACCTTCAGCAACTTAGCTCTTCCAAGCACGTTTTTCCCCTCTCTCTCCCCCCTTGTTGACCGTGGAAAGCTTGCCCTCTCCCAATTCCTCCCATGATTCTTGCATATCTTTGAGGGATTTGAGAGGAGATCTAGACTACATTTCCACCAATCCATCTCTCCTCTAAGTGAGGGGAACCTAGTGATCTTGATCTTGGAGTTCTTGGTGTTTCTCCTACTTTGTTGTTCCTCTCTTCTCCCCCCATAAGCATTAGTTGCTTGTGGTGGGATTTGAGAGTGAAGGATTTGAGCACTTGTGCTCTTGCCATTGCTTCGTTTTATCGGTTTGTGCTCTCCACGAGGATTCGTGGAAGTTGAAAGCTTGTGAACTTGTTACTCTTGGGTCTTTGGACGCTAGACGCCCGTGGGTGGTTGAGACCCTTGTTGGTCACTTGTAGCTACGGGAGCCCCCAATTGAAAGGACAATGATATCGCCTAGAGGGGGGGGTGAATAGGCGATTAAACTTTTCCGGTTTAGGCTTGATAATTGCGGAATAAAACTATGTGTTTAAATTAACAAGCCAACACCTAAATAAACTAGGCTCACCTATGTGCACCAACAACTTATGCTAAGCAAGACAAGCAACAAGGTGATAGCAAGATAGAATACTTCAAGCACGAAGGCTATCACAATGTAAAGTGCATAAGTAAAGAGGTCGGGTATAGAAATAACCGAGGCACGCGGAGACGAGGATGTATTCCCGAGTTCCTCCTTTTTAGGGGAGTACGTCTCGTTGGAGAGGTGTGAACCAACACAGTGGTTCAACAACCACAAAGGTTTCACCTTCTTCTCCGATGAACCGCACCACAAAGGTTTGGTTCACCTTCCACTATCGGAAACCTTCGAGCGGAAATCCGGAGCCTTTCAACAACGATCCGGGGCAAACCCACAACGGGATTGGGGCTCCCGAACAGCTACAAGTGACCACACAATGGTCTCAACTACCACACGGGCGTCTAGGGTCCAAAGACCCAAGAGTAACAAGTTCACAAGCTTTCAACTTCCACGAATCCTCGTGGAGAGCACAAACCGATGCAACGAAGCAATGGCAAGAGCACAAGGCTCAAATCCTTCACTCTCGAATCCCACCACAAGCAACTAATGCTTATGGGGGAGAAGAGAGGAAGAACAAAAGAGGAGAAACACCAAGAACTCCAAGATCAAGATCTACTAGGTTCCCCTCACTAAGAGGAGAGATGGATTGGTGGAAATGTAGATCTAGATCTCCTCTCACTTTCCCTCAAAGATATGCAAGAATCATGGGAGGGATTGAGAGGAAGGCAAGCTTTTCCAAAGGTCAACAATGGAGGAGAGAGAGGGGAAAAACGAGCTCAAGAGATAAGAAAACGTTGGGAAGAAAGCCCTTAAATAGTTCCCTAAAAAATCTGGCTGTTGCAGGCGAAACAGGCCCGCAGCGATAGTACCGGACTGAGCCACGCGGTAGTACCGCACCACCCGGTAGTACCGCGCCACTACCGGGGCAACTACCGGTTAAAAATTCCTCGAATACAGAAAGCCTCCCAGTGATGCGGTAGTGACCCGGTACTGGCTGCGGTAGTGCCGCACGGCCAAAAAGACGGGGTCACCCGGTTGTACCGGGATTGGGTCGGTACTACCGGCCTAAGAAGAAACTGCAGGAACAGATAACGAAAACCGCAATAACTTTTGCAAGGAAGCTCCAAACGAGATGAAACCAACAAGGTTGGAAAGGTAGCGACAAGAGGTTGGAAATATTAAGGGTCACAAATATGGAGGAGATATCACACATGGGAGGTGTGGACCTTATCTCGAGGAGGACCGGTAATATTTCCAACACCGAGAACGCAACAAGTTTTCCATCCGGACTCCGTTTTCAATGATCTTGGACTTGCTCCGAAGATAATCACAAGCACTACAAGATCATGCATATACACATCATAGTCCATCATGTGAGGAGGATAACACAAGAGGAGAGTTTGACCTCTCTACAAGAGACGAACCGGTAAAACCTCCAACATCAAAAACACCACAAGATATTCAAATGAAATCTGTTTTTGATGAACTAGAGCTTGGTATGGAGATGAACACAAGCTCTAAATTCTCACATGGATAAAAGCCAAATAAGAACCAAGAAAGATGATATGCCAAATATGCAAAGGTTTGAGCTCTCCACAAAGATGCGATCAAGTTACTCACTTGAGAGCCCCTCTTGATAGTACGCCGTCTATCCTATAACCCGGTCTCCAAACTAACAACATGAGACCGTAAAATAGAAACCCTATCAAGATCATACCTTTGCCTTGAGCCTTCCACTTGAGCTAGATGATGACGATCTTGATCTCTTCAAGTGGACCACCTTTCTTGATTGCGCTTGCTAGCACATGCTTGATGAAGGCTTCTCCAAATGCTCCCCCATACACCATGATGGGTGAGCCTCGCTTAGCTCCATCTTCATGAATCCACTTGCGCTTCAACTTCTTATCTTGATATATATGATGGCTTGGAGATAACATGAAGTTCACTCAATCTTCTTTTCCAAGCCATGCTAGCAATAAGCTCAACTCTTCACATGACCATTCTTCATATAAACCCTTGGATGGAACCTTGGTCATCATGTAATCTTCTAGAGTTCAACACATGAACTCCAATCTTCTTAATGGACAAGATCTATAAAGATATCTCAATGCAAACATTAGTCCATAAGGATTGTCATTAATTACCAAAACCACGCATAGGGCAACACATGCACTTTCACCAATCCCGTTGTGGGTTGTGCCCCGGATCGTTGTTGAAAGGCTCCGGATTTCCGCCTCGAAGGATTCCGATAGTGGAAGGTGAACCAAACCTTTGTGGTGCGGTTCATCGGAGAAGAAGGTGAAACCTTTGTGGTTGTTGAACCATTGTGTTGGTTCACACCTCTCCAACGAGACGTACTCCCCTAAAAAGGAGGAACTCGGGAATACATCCTCGTCTCCGCGTGCCTCGGTTATTTCTATACCCGAGCTCTTTACTTATGCACTTTACATTGTGATAGCCTTCGTGCTTGAAGTATTCTATATTGCTATCACCTTGTTGCTTGTCTTGCTTAGCATAAGTTGTTGGTGCACATAGGTGAGCCAAGTTTATTTAGATTGTTGGCTTGTTAATTAAAACACCTAGTTTTATTTCGCAATTATCAAACCTAAACCGGAAAAGTTTTAATCGCCTATTCACCCCCCCCCTCTAGGCGACATCCTTGTCCTTTCAGTGGCGGTGCAGGCACGAGGTCTAGGGGCGATGAGGAATCACGCAACGACGATGACAAGTGGTGTGGCATGGGTGCTCATGTGGGGATGTACGGGGATTTAACGTCCGTAAGAGGATTTTGACTAAGTGGAGTGGATAGATCTAGATTGCGTTCCCATTCGGTCAAGTGTACCTATTTGCGTGTGTCGCATGTTGTCCACGTAAATGTTTTTCCCGAGTTATATGGGTTATGTACTTTACCAAAAGTTTAGGGTACGTTTTAGACTAAACGAAAGTTTTAGGACCAATAATGAACCTTTTCTTGAGAGTTTAAGAATGAAAAATGTACTTTTTTCTTTACCCTATTCAAAACACCGCATTTTTTTTAGGTAATTTAAAATACCGCAATTGTTATTCTCGAAAAAAGAACACTGTAATTCGAAAAGTCATTTTGGCTCCCGAGCTCGAGCTCGAGTGATCTCGCTTTAAAAAAATCAAAAAATATATTTAAAGTTTCTGAAAAATCTGAAAAAAAGCATGCATGTTTATATATCCTACAAAAGTGCAAAATACAATACATTTTGAGCTAAAAGAATGACAAAAGTACAGACATGAGTATAGTGAACAATATATACTTTGTAGCTCAAAACTAAAAGTCTTTTGCATTGAGATTTTTCACGCTTGTAGAATATATCATTGAGAATATGAATGATTTTTCATATTTTAAAAACTTTTAAATATATTTTAAAATTTTCTAATAAATAGTGAGATCACCAGATCTCAGAGCACCAAATCTCCACTGACTGTAATTGGACTAGGTTTGCAGAGGCTGAAGGCTACAGTAACACCGCAGTCCACAGGCACACAGCGCACCCAGTCGACGACGACATGACGCGCCGCCACCGCCCCCGCCCCGCCTCGCCACCGGCGGCGCTGGAAGACGAAGACCTCCTCCGGAAGATTTTCCTCCTCCTCCCCCCCAGCCCTCTACCTTGCCCCGCATCTCCGCCGTCTGCAAGCAGTGGCGCGGCGTAGTCACCGACCCACGGTTCCTCCGCGGCTTCCGCGACCACCACCGGAAACCTCCCCTCCTCGGCCTCGTCATGGGATACACGGAAAACCCTTCTTCAGGTCTAATCTCAGCTCTCCAGATCTCATCCCGCATGAGAGATTCTTCCCTCCAGACATCTTCAATCTCTACTACATGGAGTTGTTCGGCTGCCGCCATGGACGCGTCCTCTTCTTTGACCGGAGGATGCTCGAGATCATGGTATGGGACCCAGCCACCGGAGACCGCCGTTGTGTGGCCGTCCCACCGCTGTTCGACGTTGATGCTACATCTGTGTTGTGGAAAGGGTCCTAATCAGCCAGTTACTGCTGAATTTCCAGGAAAAAGAACTTAGAAAGGACCAAATTAGTTTTTGTTCTTGGTTGCCTGCAATACCTCATACTGACATTGGTACTACTTTTCTAACTGGTAGAACTCTCTCTTCAGATCTAGATAGCTCTGGTCGACGCTTACTGTTTTCAGTTGTTCAATGTAGTGCGTATCCTGTCATTTTCCACACCTTTCATATCTTATGAACTAGAAATAGGCTCATTTATTTTTATTGACATCTTCTGTTGTCCAAGTGTGTTTTCTGTCATTTCGATATTTATCATGTGGTATTTAGATGTTCAGTTGCTGACAGGTTGGTGCGTGTCAGGAAAAAGGGTGTTTGGAGATGAAACAATATTTTTTATTATTGTCTGGGCACTAAAAATTTATCTTTTAGATGGTTGATAATCTCTGCTATTAAATTTCTTCTGTAATCCGGTTAAAAGCAGTAGGATCATATGGGTGTATTGGCTTTATAAATCTAATACTACCTCTGTTCCGATTTAATTTTACGCCATTTGTATAGAGATTTGTACTAGCTTAGCTCTCCCTCCGCGTCAATTAAAACGTGACAAATGGAGTAGAAATCCAACCTTATACTTCTGTTATCTATTCCTTTTTTTTTGCAAGACAGGTTTACATCTGAGATGGCTAATTTATTTTCCCAGTGCAACAATAAAGACAATGTATTTTGTCATGACCGAGTATTCGTACTTTGGTACATATGCTGTAAGCTCAATCATAGGTGAATCAAAATTTAAGCTGCTGGCTTTCTCCAAAGACAACCAGATTGTTCGATGTTGATGCTACATCTGTGTTGTGGAAAGGGTCCTAATCAGCCAGTTACTGCTGAATTTCGGCCAGACCAACTTGTACGAAGTTTTTTTTTTTTGTAAATCTGGTATTTGTGTTAATTGGAGCTAGTTTTCGTTATTCATGTACGTAATTAAAAAAGAACCCACAACAAAATTGAGCAAATTCACTAGTAGTTGACTACATGAGTTCGTATCCCATGACTCGTGACCTCACAATATCACACCGCACAGCCTATGTAGCATCTATGTACAAAGCTCATCTATCACCTAGTCACACTCAGTCAAGAGTCCGAGGTCTGACTTCATACTCTTGGCTTCGCCTTCATCTCCCCTCTCATCATTTATTTAGTTATTATTTATTTATTTTCTCAATCTGATATCAATTTTCCCTGCCAGTGAGTGACTTGTCAGTATGCACGAGAAGAGTTTGTTGCATCTCCAAACCTCTGGCGATTGATGGTAACAGTATGACTCCTGCTTCAAGGGGAGTAGGAGTGGTAGGATGCAATGCCGCAGCTGCCTCGAGTGGAACCGTACTGAAAGGAGGTAACATACATGTAGTGTAAGAGCTATTACCTGTTAGACATGGGTGATTGGGGTATTGGGTATTTCAATTAACTAGAAAATACCCCACGAGTTGCAGCCGGAATCTCTATAAAAAATTATTATGTAAATGAAATGGGTATAATACGCATCATATTCAATTGTCAAGATTCAGTTGATCACAATAGTCGAGACACTAAATTTAATTTGTGTGAAATTGTTGAATATTTGAGGACTAAATATTAGTGACATAGACAATTATATATATGGTTGAAAAAAGATGACATGGATAGATTGCATGAAAAATGTACTATTATTAATTATTGTTAGTGGAGATGACATGGACAATTGATTGGATAAAAGAGTGGGTGATGTTGATAGCTTGCATGTTGACATAGAAAAATAATTAATGCACTTAGTGGGGTTTTGCTTTATAAGAGGTATAGATAGATAGATAGATAGATAGATAGATAGATAGATAGATAGATAGCTGACTTGTCGGTTTCTAGTAGTGATATCCTTCATTAAAAAATGGTTTCACTTCCTATCCTGCTAGTTTCTTATTTAGCCCATTCCTTTCAGAGTTTTGCAGAAAAGTTGGATCTTAGTGCCGTTCTTTGTTAACAAGGCTCATTGGGATTGGGGATGTGGGGACAGCTATTATCACTTGTGGTTGAGTCCTTAATTCTTCTCGCTTTGCAGGAACATTTGACAAGACAAGGCACGGACCTCAAGTACTGGATGCAGATCTCGTGCCTAACCGAGTTCTAACGCAAACTCGAATCGACGTGATATTCAAGAAAGAGACGGAGACAAGATCAAAACTTAGCAAAGCTTGGGCAAAATGGTTTCGCAACAATGGTGTTCCTGAAAGTAAAGCTGACTGCCCACACTTCCGCGCTGCCATGAAATTGACACAGCAGCTAGGTACCCGCTTGCCTGTTCCTACAGGCGATGAACTAGGTGGCGTAAATCTGGATGTCAATGATGAAGAACTTCCATAAGTACATGTGAATATGAAGTACTTGCGATGGACCATGACTCCTAGCTTCTTTTGTGATCTACTACTATGTAGTGTCTGTTAACTACTGCCTACTTAGTTCTTCTGAACCCTTGTGATTTGATCGAGTGATGTTAAGTTGCCAAGTTGGTGATGTACAATTTGCTAGTTTCCTCGACTTTGATGTAAGGAGCAATATTATCGCCAAGTACAATTACTCATCCATCATATATCGTTTTATTTTGATCTTGCGGGTGATGAACCCAGTGTTTTATTGTATTTGTTTTGAATTCTTCAGTTTTACTCCAGTCTCACTGCCGGTTACATTTCTGGACCCAAGTCTGGTTTTGAGTTTTTATGTCATTTCATTATTTGACCATTATAATCTGATTTGGCCTGTTACTAGCGCTGGGTGATCAGATTTGGAGCAAAAACGAAATTCATATAGTCATGACCCTAAGGACACCCTCCATCTGACAACACCAAAAAGGTGCGTGCGCAATGAGGCATGCCACACAATGGCACCCGATGAAAAAAAAACGATCATTGCTGATGTGGCTTGCACATCGGCCACAAGCATTTCATGACGGCCGTGTCTGTTTAGAACTGTTGCCAAGCTGACCACGACATTATAAATCGCATCGTAACCTCAGAATAACCCTAACTCTCTCACTTTCTCCCACTCTCACTGATTTGGATAAGGTGTGGCGGTGTTGCTCATTGTGATCTCGCTCTCTCGCACCTCTCCAGCCCCCGACGTGTGAGGGGACAATCACTCCTCTCCTCGTTGGCCAGATCAAGTGGCAAGCAGGAGGTAGGGGATACTTCCTAGTACCTAGGGGGGAGAGAAGGAAAATGTGGTCTCAGACGCACGCAAGAGGCGAGGAGGAGGTGGTGTCGACAATTTATCATAAATATTCCTCTTTTTTGTTGCAAATAAAACCACGATGGATCGGCGGTCCAACAGATGAAAACCTGAACCGATAGCCTCACCGGTTTCGTAACCGTTTGGTTTTTTAACTATGCATTGGAGGCAAGCTTGGCGAGTTATCATAAGGCCTCAATGCTTTATTTGTGGGGGTGAAGTTCAATGATCATGATCTTTGCCACATCTGAATCAAAAGTGGGTTCGAATATGCTTTAGATGAGAGTGTTAGAGCCTTTTCATTCGAACGTTCCACCAATGACAGATGAGATCGTTGTTGTCGTTGGAGCTTAGATTCAATGGAAGATACAATTCACATATGACCTTGGTGAGGGTACGGTATACAAAAAATCCAGCTCACCTCTTTGCAACCTCAGGTGCATCCTACCATATCACTCGGAGAGCCACCAAGATACTATAGGCGTGCACATTTGATGAGGCCTTTGAGTACTAAAGTTGTGGTTATGCGTCGGGTTCTCACCCGATCCGCCATCTTGTAGTCTTCCTCACTCGTTTTTCGATCATCATTTTTAGCTATTCTTTTTTATGTTTCAAAGTTACGCACTTATTTACTCATGTGATTTGATATAGTATATCGTTGTCCGCTGTCCGATGTCTTATTAAAAACAGAGTTCCAGGTTCGCCTAACACTGACCTTAGGTCCAATGGCAAGTACATCAAACTTCAAGGCGGAGTAGTGTTTGTCGGTGCTTTTTCTCTGTTGTGTGAAGTGCGGCCTCACACTCACACGTGAGCCTTCACCGTGAGCAAATTACACGTTAACAAAGTTGCACACAACATAATATAAAAAAAAACTTCTAACATGTGGGCCCAATTTTTTGTACCCCTAGGTATCCCTGCCATACAAACATGATACTTGTTTTGACCAAAACGACAACAAGAGCATTCTTCGTTCGAGTGGAGCGCAGGAGACGGGAGATGAGGCTTGATGATGAAGGCTACGCTGACAACGAGGACAATGGATTTGGAGGACCCCATCTCATTTCCTTCACCACTCGGGCATCAAGCATGCCAATTGCGACCCAGAGACGAAGGAGGTGGCGGCGCACCGCCGACGAGAACAACTGATTCCGAGGCGCTCGTCTCGTTCAATGGCAATTTTCTAACATTATATCAGTGCTCAAATATCTTTTATCTGGATTATCTATCTCAGTTTATAAAATTTGTCGTGTAATCATGGTATACACTATAGAAATATGGCCCCACATGTCGAATACACTGTTAAAAGTACTAAATCATCCATTTGTGCTAGCTACAACTCATTAGCCCAAAAGCTGAAGTCAGCTGCAAAAATTGTTTCAATTTTGTGTGTCATGCAAGTTTGTCATCAAACATTTGGGGTTATATGCAATTGGATCTTCCCGTGTGGTTGGTGAAAGGACAAGGATGTCGCCTAGAGAGGGGGTGAATAGGCGAATTAAAATTTTCCGGTTTAGGCTTGATAATTGCGAAATAAAACTAGGTGTTTATATTAACAAGCCAACAACCTAAATATACTAGGCTCACCTATGTGCACCAACAACTTATGCTAAGCAAGACAAGCAACAATGTGATAGCAAGAGAATACTTCAAGCACGAAGGCTATCACAATGTAAAGTGCATAAGTAAAGAGGTCGGGTATAGAAATAACCGAGGCACGCGGAGACGAGGATGTATTCTCGAGTTCCTCCTTTTAGGGGAGTACGTCTCGTTGGAGAGGTGTGAGGCACCACAAAGGTCGATCTCAACGCCACAAAGGCTCACCCTATTCTCCGATGAACCGCACCACAAAGGATTGGTTCACCTTCCACTATCGGAATCCTTCGAGGCGGAAATCCGGAGCCTTTACAACAACGATCCGGGGCACAACCCACAACGGGATTGGGGGCTCCCGAACAGCTACAAGTGACCACACAAGGGTCTCAACCACCACACGGGCGTCTAGGGTCCAAAGACCCAAGAGTAACAAGTTCACAAGCTTTCAACTTCCACGAATCCTCGTGGAGAGCACAAACCGATGCATATAGCAATGGCAAGAGCACAAGTGCTCAAATCCTTCACTCTCAAATCCCACCACAAGCAACAAATGCTTATGGGGGGAGAAGAGAGGAAGAACAAAGAAGAGAACCACACAAGAACTCCAAGATCAAGATCTACTAGGTTCCCCTCACTTAGAGGAGAGATGGATTGGTGGAAATGTAGATCTAGATCTCCTCTCTCAAATCTCTCAAAGATATGCAAGAATCATGGGAGGAATTGGGAGAGGGGCAAGCTTTTCCAACCTCAACAATGGAGAAGAGAGAGGGGAAAAACGTGCAGCAGTGATTGGGAAACATTGGGGAAGAAGGGCCCTTAAATAGGTGCCCGAAAATCTGCCCGTTAGGCTGTTTTTTGGCCCCGGGGCGGTACTACCGGTCTTGACCCGGTACCGGGCCACTACCGGTCAAAACCAGTCGAATCCAGTACCAAAAACACGTTTTATGTGGTAGTACCGGGCCCAAAGCGGTACTACCGCACTTTGTAAAAACAGCAGAAACATCATTACCAAAACGGGCACAACTTTCGCATACGAACTCCGTTTTTGATGTTCTTGGGCTCATTGTAATCACCACAACGAGCTTTACAAGATCATGCAGAGAAACATCATAGTTCAATAGGGGAGGATAAAACCAAATGAGGAAAGTTAAAACATCTCTATTAAAGAACAACCGGTAAATCCTCCAACATCAAGAACCCAACAAGTTTTTTATCCGGACTCTGTTTTCTATGATCTTGGGCTTGTTTCGAAGATAATCACAAGCTTTACAAGATCATGCATATACACATCATACTCCATCATGTGAGGAGGAAACCACAAGAAGAGAGTTTGACTTCTCTTAGAAAAGACAAACCGGTAAAACCTCCAACATCAAAAGCGACACAAGATATTCAAATGAAATCCGTTTTTGATGAACTAGAGCTTGGTATGTAGATAACACAAGCTCTAATTCTCACATGGATAAAAGAAAAATAAGAACCAAGAAAAATGATATGCCAAAATGCAAAGGTTTGAGCTCTCCACAAAGATGATCAAGTTACTCACTTGAGAGCCCCTCTTGATAGTACGCCGTCTATCCTATAACCCGGTCTCCCACTAACACCACGAACCGGTAAAATAGAAACCCTATCAAGATCATACCTTTGCCTTGCGCATTCCACTTGAGCTAGATGATGACGATCTTGTCTCCTCAAGTTGGAACACCTTTCTTGATTGTGCTTGCTAGCACATGCTTGATGAAGACTTCTCCAAATACTCCCCCATACACCATTATGGGAGAGCCTCGCTTAGCTCCGTCTTCATGAATCCACTTGCACTTTATCTTCTTCTCTTGATATAGATGATGTCTTGAATCCTTCAAGACATACTTGCAATAGCTCAACTCTAGATGACCTTTCTTCATATAAACCCTTGAATAGAGTATTGATCATCATGTAATCTTCTAGAGTCCAACACATGAACTCAATCTTTTCCTATGGACAAGATCTACAAGATATATCAATGCAAACATTAGTCCATAAGGATTGTCATTAATTACCAAAACCACGCATGGGGCAACACATGCACTTTCAATCTCCCCCATTTTGGTAATTGATGACAATCCCTTTTACGAGGGTTTATATAATGAATTAAGCAACCATGCAACACAATAAGCAAGGATGCAAGAGAACAAAGAACAAAACCATATTCCCTTAAACCCTCTAAATCTCTCCCCCATTGGCATCAATTGCCGAAATGGAGAAAAATTAGAAGGCCAATATAATAAGAGCTCCCCCATAAAGTGTGCATTTCTCATGATATGAGTGAAATCAAATGCACATATCCAATGACGAATAGATGAAGGGAGATCAAACTATATCAAGGATCCAATCAAAAGAGAAAGATACTTTGAAGAAAGAAGCAAGCAATCAAAAGGATCAAAAACAATGTTCTAAACAACAAGAGGGAACTCCCCAAGGTACGTGCACAAAGTAGGATTTGCAAAGCAATATGGAGTGCACAACATGGAATCCTCACTCCCTCTTAGATGATGTTGAACACAAACAAGTGCAAGAGACATAGATAGAAAGAAACAAAACAACTTGCAACAAAAATGTTGAGAACAAGAACAAGAGGAGACAAATAAAGACTTGCTGAACCGAAAAAGATGGGTGTGCATGGAGAGACATTTTAGGAGACTAATACAAGATGAGCGTAGCATCGACATAGTCTTTCAATATAAGTGGCACATAGTGCATATCATGTCTTTCCATAAACACAACCCAAAAGTTGGAGCAAATAGGTCCACAAGCTTATTAAGGTCAAAAAGGAATACCAAAAGAAAACAAAGCTTGTGCCTTTTAGAGACCACCAAAGAATCAAAAGCAATAAAAGGTGATCACTAACAAAATGGAATACCAAATAAAGATGTAACTACTCTCATGTGTATAAGTTTCTAAGTAGACATCAATCATAAAGATATAAGTCCACAAAGAAACATGCACACACAAAGTAGATACTACGGTGAAGAACATGATATCCAAGTGGAAGTCATATATATACCAATAAGATCATTGCTTAAAAGCATAGCACAAAGCTCAATTTTATCTTAGAAGGATATAGATGAACTTCCAACACATACTATCATAGCATCAAAAAATATCCACAAGGGATAAGGTGAAAAATGGGATGCTCCGAGAAAGATAACAAGTATCGCAAAAGGCAAATGATTTTGAAAAGCATCAATATTGCATATGTGAGACATAGAGTAGAAAGTGCTAGATTAACATATATGGGATTGATGAATCATGAAAATGATTATATATATTCCCCTTGATATGTAATCATCCCGGCTTGCCTACATTTGCAACAAAGTTGTTTTGCAAGAACCAAATGAATTGCAACAAAAGAGATTCATGCCATGAAACAACCTACACAAGGTTGAAAGCTAGAAAAGTATGCATGAGGTAGATACTTGTTACCGAGATAGCATTGGTGATGTAGAAGATAAGAGTTCACGATCATCCGAGCTTGGCTCTAATAAGCACATGGTGATAACACCTTCCTTGTAAGTGAGACAAGCTTCCAATGCATCTCCGATGTACCTAAAACAAATTCAAGTACAACATGGTACCCAAACTCATTGGGTCCAAAGTAGTTAGAGCAACTACAATACATAGGACAAACTCCACATAAATATGTGCATATTGATATGAAATTGAATTTCATGCACATCTTAGCCATTTAGGATTTGATGGAGTTTATCCTATATATTGGATCAACGAAAGTAAGCATGCCATAAGATATACATATAGTAAATATGCATGCACAAGACTTTCAAGAACCAAATGAGATACAATTTGGACAAAACACCAATTAAACCAAGAAAGCACACACAAGTGGACAAGAAAAAAATTGTCCAAATTATATCAAAAACTCAAATCAACACATGATTGAAGATACCACTTTGAAAAGATACCAAATGAAATCAAGATACTAATTGATGAAAAAACCATCAAGGAATAAACCAAACCCTCTACACTTTTCATGATAGCACAAAGAACCAAGACGAAAAATGTTTGTCTTCAAAGAGACACGTCATCGGGATCAAATACCAAACGAAGACAACTAATGTTCAAAAAGCATATAGGATTGCTCCCCCAAGATGTGTGCATTATTTATGATCTTGCATTTGTATACAAAATGCACACAAATGGGATCATCACTCTCCATACATATTATTCAAACACTAGTCATGTTCAAGGAAAGCAATAAGATACAAAACCAATTTAAAGAATGATGTTCTACTCAATGTAGGATAGCTTCTCCAAGAATGATGCATTATCTTAGAAGTATGCAGCCAATGTTGCGCTGCCAACAAAGTTTGTGGATGGCCCATGTACGGTCCACTTGGGGAGATATCTGCCGACTTCCACTCTTCCTTGTCCAACACAACTCGCTCTGGTCCAAATATCTGAAGCGACGATGCTTTCTGATTAAGAATACTACCTCTAGCTAGTTATACTTTGTACTAGTACTAGTAATACACATGCATGACTGATCGATGCTTCAATGCATCAAGGAAGCAGCTAGCTTAGCTACTGCACGTACTAAGCCAGCTCGATGCATACATCCATTTAATCATGTTACTTCTAGACAAAAAATGTTAGCCAAAATAAAATAATTAGAAGATAAATATAATTTTTACTCAAAATAATTAATAACCCAAAAATCCGGGTTATCACAAAGATATCAGCCAATATTCCGATAAACCGGCCAAATTATCGCTTACCGGTGTCTTTCCGCTCGGTCGATTTGCCGATAAACCGTCCGATTTACCTCTTATCTTGGGTTGATCAATAAGTTCCCGATAAGCGATATCCCCAACATTGCTATAGTCAATTTTTTCAACAAAGGTTTTATATAAAAAACATTGACATGTGAAATTTGGTGCACATTTGTAGTATTAGTTGAAGTTGTGTTCTAAAAACCGTATTGATGTCTGTAATGTGATAGGTACACGTGTGAATAGTTTGGAAGATTTACTTCTGAGACTTAAAATCGCAAAACAAAAAGCTCTCGAGACTTAAACTTCCGAGATTTCATCTCAATATCACATCGTCTTTTTAGTGTCGATTAAGGATCATGATCGTCCAAGGGAATTTTGTGAAAACGTTATCACTCCTAGCAGTTGATTAAGGATCATGACCGGGCTCCGGTTGATCATCTAAATGAATTTCAAAAAATCCGAAAGAAAAGTTTGGACATTGACATAACATAAATATACATAGTAACAGTCCAAATTTGAAACATATTATCAACGGTGAAAAAGACAAGTTTTTATCCATAGTGACAAGGGTCCAAATTCTACACCCTAATTGGCCAGTTTGCATTTCAGCACTGCCGGATTTGTCTATTTGTTTCTTGATATGTGCTACCAATTTCGATTTAAAATTTTGTGAAATGTTAGGGCATGTTTGATTCAAAGGATTGGCATAGGAATCTTGTAGGATTCAAATACTTAGAAATTTTTCCTATGGTACTTGTTTGATTCATAGGATTGAATCCCATAGGATTTTTTCCTATGGAATCCTTTGCACTAGTTCCTATAGGAATCCTAACATCCACTCACACATCTTTTTCAAAATCCTTTGCTTTTCCTGTGATGGAATCAAACAAAGATTGAATCATGTGAAATCCTATAAGATTGAAATGGACATGACATTACAATCCTACAGTTTTCCTATTCCTGCGTTTTTCCTATCCTACGAATCAAAAAGGCCCTTACTCTATTTCGGGTGCACCGGGTGCATGCACGGGAATGCGGGATACGTCATACGTCATCTCCGTAGGGCACACAGCGACGAAACAGTCCTCCAGCCATTTCCCCCTTCCATCCGATCTCTCAGCCGCCGTCTTCCCCATCTCCGCCACCCCCACTAAAACCCTAACCCACAAAATGGCTGCGGCGGCGGCCGCCACCTCGCTGCTCCTCCGCCGCCACCGCCGGATCCCGGCTCCTCTCCCCCTCCTCCTCCGCGCCGCGATCTCCTCCACCCGCCCGCTGCCCCAGCAGCCGGAGCTCTCCCCGCCGCCGCCGACCGACCCCGCCGCGTCCTCCCCGCTCCCCCCGAACCCCACCTCCGGCAGCCCCTACTACGCCAACAACTGGCGCAACCCCGCCGCCGCCTCCGCCCCGGCGGCCTCCTCCAACCTCCCCGCCGTCGTCACCGCCTTCACCTACTCCGCGAACCACCGCCTGGCCGCCACCCTCGGCGCCGCCGAGCTCAAGCAAAAGTTCGCCGAGTGGACGGCGGAGCAGAACTGGGGCGGCATGAGGGAGCTCTTCGAGCTCTGGGTGCGCTCCCTCGACGCCGCCACCGGCAAGCCCAACCGCCCCGACATCGTCCTCTTCAACCACTACCTCCGCGCCGGCCTCATGGCCGGGGCCAAGCCGCACGAGATGCTCGATCTCGCCGAACAGATGCGCCAGTTCGAGATCATGCCCAACACCGCCTCATTCAACCTCGTCCTCAAGAGCATGGTACAGGCTGGCGAGGTCCAAGGGGCCGAGAAGCTCCTAGATCGGTGAGTTTCGCATTGCCGAGTGGATCGCTTAGTTATCTGTTTTACACAAGAATGTGGCTGATTTGATTCATAGGGGTCATGTTATGGAACCTCAACCCACCTCTACAAATCCTATTCTTTCTGGTATTAGCACCGATAGCTTAGTGTGATGTAGTTTGGAAAACTTTACTTTTGCAAAGGTCATGAACTGTTGTGCTCAAAGACATTGCCCTTTTATTTTGTCTATGGATGTGCTCTTTGATCCATGATACCGTGTGAGATTTGCTTCGTTGAGTTCCTGAGTCTACATCTGCAACATGCATTGCTGAACTACTTGTCCATGGTGAGGCTCTACCTAAGTTAGTTTATATTGTTTTGTACAGTATCGTTTGCATAGGAAATAAGAAGTCGCTACAAGATTGTGTTACAGTAACTTTTAGGAACACATATCTTGTATGCAGATGTAAGTATCAAAATGTCTAGACTATTGACTTTGCTTGTAAAGCTTAAAATGTTAACTAAATTGTTGATGTGTAATATATAATATTGATTTCAACTATTCTGCATAACTGCTTATCTTTGTTTTAATCTAGACAGCTTATCTTTGATTTTTTCCTTATATGTTTAGCATTGTATTGGCTTATGCTCTCATTTATACCGAAATATGTTATTTTGAGGTCAATTATAAATTTGTTTGACTCTCCACTGCAATAAATTTGACTTCAAAATGACTGTCTATCACTTATCTGTTGAAATCAGGATGCTGCAAACAGGAATCCTACCAGATGATGAATCCTACAGTCTGGTTCTAGATCTGCTTATTAATGACAACCGTGTTGACTCAGTTTTTAAATATTTGGATGTGATGCTTAAATCAGGCCACGCGATATCTTCACCTGTGTACGCTGGTTTTGTCCGAGTATGTGTAAGATCTGGGAGATTGGACACATTAACATCAATCATAGAGAAGTGCAAGGTACTTATTCTAAAGAACAGTTAATCCATTGCGTATATGCTATTTAGGAATCTAATATTACAGTTTATCTCAATCATTAGATGTTTCCCAGTTACACTGATGGCCTTTGACATTTTTGCTTTTGGCATACACCTTTTATATGTATGTAGTTGTAAAGCGAAAAACATTTTGCCACCATGTTTACGATGATGCAATTTGGTTTATTTCAGGCAACAGATAAGAACAAAGTTTTATGTCCACAATGGCCGTGGTGCATTGACATAGCAGAAGCTGCTTTTGAAGCTAACAATAGCAAGCTAGCTATGTTTGCTTTGGAATTTCTTGCGAGATGGATGGCACGTGGTGAGCGTGCTACACCCCTGAACACATTTCAGTTGATGAAGGTTTAGTACTCTCAGCTCTAAGTGCTGCTGGTAGAACCTGTAGCACGGATCTCTTGAACGCTGCATGGTCAGTATTACGCAAGTCGTTGCGCCAGAAAAGAGCACCAATGCCAGAGACTTATCTTGCAAAGATTTATGCTCATTCGTCGACTGGTCAACTTCAACGAGCTTTTGGGACTCTTCGTGAGTTTGAAAATGCCTACGGGAACACTGTGAATGTTGATACAGAACTCTTCTCACCGTTCACTTCCTTGCAACCACTTGTTGTTGCTTGCTGCAAGGATGGCTTCACCACACTGGACTCGGTAGTTCTCTTACACTTGGCTATGCATAATGGAATGAGTCTTCTTTCAAGAAAATCATCTACTAGAAACTCCATCAGTGACATGATTACATCCATTTTTGTGCTTGGACGTAGCTTAGATGCTCACTTTTTTATATAAAATATCAATACCAGTTTCTTCTCTATTCATTTTCCCGTAGTTAACACATTTCTACGGTAGTATTTGTGGCAAATTTTGCCTTTTGCTCTTCAATGGCAATAATTTCTTGTGGTCAGTTCTCTAGTTCAATTTTATTCTGTTACCATTTGCATGTATTTCTCAAATAACATAGCTTGCATTCTTGTTTAGTTGTGACTCACTTTCCTACCAGACTTGAAAGATAATTTTGTAAAATGTCTACATGGTTGTCAAGTCATCACATGTCAATGTTATTTTGTTCATGACATGTTTACAACTGCATGGTTTTTGTCAATTGGACTTGATGTTCTAGAATAAGCATTTTTCTCCCTGTTGTGTCTTGTCGTTTCATTTGCGAAGCATGATTGAATGATCTAACCTATATGCTGCTATTTGCAGGTTTATGCCCAATTGGAGAACCTGAGTTCTGCTGATCCACCATACAAATCTGTTGCTGCTCTTAACTGTGTTATACTAGGCTGTGCAAACATTTGGGATATTGAGCGGGCATATGAAACTTTCGAGGCAATGAAGGAAAAGTTTGGACTTACACCTGACATACATTCGTACAATGCCCTGTTACATGCATTTGGAAAGCTGAAAAAGGTATTATTGTCTATATTACCTTGGTTTTCTTTTTTTATGACCTCCTTAAAGTATCTGTTTGCCGGCTCGATAACTATCTCTTAAAGTACGTGCTGCCCTTTTGTGTCACACAGACAGAGGAAGCTAGCAATGTATTCCAGCATTTAACAAGCCTTGATGTTAAGCCAAATGCAACAACCTACTCCCTACTTGTCGACGCACATCTTGTCAATCGAGACCCAAAAGCTGCTCTTGCTGTTATTGACGAAATGGTAAGTTGAACTTGCCCTTGCCCTGTCTATACATAGTTCCTGAAACCATGTTTTGTCCAGGTCGATGCGGGTTTCACCCCTTCAAAGGAGACGCTTAAGAAGGTCCGAAGACGCTGCTCCCGTGAATCAGACTTAGACAGTGACGAGAAACTGCATTCCCTGTGCAAACGGTTGAATTACCGAATGGCTGGCGAGGGCCGTAGGGAGTTGCTCTATAACATTGAATACAGCGCAGAGTATTGAAGCAGTGAGTACTGGGGGCAACCTCAACCATTACTTTTATTTTAGCTCGCACCGCAGTGACGCAGTCCATTTTTACTGATTATGCTTCGCTTGATGATTTTGTTTTGCCAGCTGATTTTGATGATGCCGGTGTTCTTTCCATCCTAGTAGGCGCAGTGTGTACCGTTCCTGGTACTCGAAGAGCACAGAGGCTGTAGTCTGTAAATTATACTTTGTAACAATTTTCCTAATGTTTCTTTTCTATCGCAAGCAATTAATTTTTTTGCTGGAAAGTCTGGGAAAGTTTTATGTTAGGATTTCAGAATAAGATCTACTACATTTGTTTCTCTGCTCAAAGCACTATCTTCCTCAATCAGAGGTTACTTCAGCTTGGCATAATTTTTGTATGGCACTTTTTATTAAGTTGTTTTGTTCTGGCACGTCGTCTCAATTTTGTCTACTCTAAACAATATTGGAGATGGGTATAATATAAGGTACAGGGCGTTGGAAACACGTTGGGTTAATTTAGCGTCGGGTGACGAGCTGGCAGGGTAAGCGATTAAGAATGCCGAAGATGGAAGAGAAGACCATGCTTGATGAGTTGATGGAGGGATCGTCGTCTCTGTTAAACCCCAAACCAAATCGCCCAAAGATGGAAGAAATCAGAGAAGGAGAGCAATAGGGAGCCTGCCGGAGAAGGAAAGGAACAGCATCTGGCGAAGCGCATAGAACTGGAAGAATCAGACAAGGTGGACAGCAAAGAAAGGCACCGGTTACAAGATTGGACGCATCAAGCCAGTGCGAGAAAGATAGACAGAACGCATCGGAGGTTAGTGATCCGTCCAGCAAGCCAATGCGAGAGATCGAGACGCTATCGATCCAGACCCAGTTTAGATTCGTGTAGGTGGCCTCTGCATTTTGTTCTTTGGAGACGTTTATGTAGTTATCTCATTTTCTAGGATGGTTTAGTGAATATTTTGAAGAGTTTATATCATCATACTTGCAAACTGCAGTTATTTCTACCTTTTGATCCTGTATTCAAGAACAAACAATCTCTAGAAAGATCAAATTCTGAAATATTCTATACATTTGTTAATGACACGTAGATTTTGGACCAGCGTAATTATTTTCTGGGGCAGCGAAGCACGCCTAGCCGTCCTATTCTCAATCGACGACAGTTTTTTTGAATGGTATTTTTCTTTTGAATGATCGGTACTACATTGTGTGTGGTGTGCCCGTTGTTCCACCGGTTCCAAGTAGGTGCCTGTGTCCAAGTGGCAAGTAGTGGTAAATTCACCCTACCCTACGGAAGATATTACAATATCGGACAATCTAAGTAGCAGGCGCCTTACACGGGGCATAACTCCACGCAGCAATCTGGACCGTGGAAGCGAACGAGCGGGTGGTCGCCACGTCCGATTCCGCTTTTTGTCGTTGACTGCTTCGCGTGCCAGCGTCGCACCGTGGCCGACAGCCCACGTGCTCGTGCATGCCTCAGCCCAGGCACGGGTTTGACGCGCTGCTCTCTTCACTTAGCAGCTACGCACCACATCCTCCTCTCCTATCCACTCACATGCTGCCACGTGGCACACTTTTGTCTAGCTGCTAGCACTTATACGTGCACTACTTGATCGACTGTGTCGCGCACTAGTAGATTAAAGGCAGCTAGCTAGCTGCTAGAACTTGTGCATGCACTATTTGATGAGTTAGTTTCATACGTGAACAATTATTTGTATGTATTTTTATACGTGAATGTATGAAATTTATCATGACAATCTGTGAGATTTGTACGTGACAACTATTTGTACTTCCTCCGTCCGGAAAAGGATGTCTTTGAATTTGTCTAGATTCGGATGTATGTTGACATGTTTTAGTGTACACATACATCCGAATTTGGATATATGAAAGACATACTTTTCCAAACGGAGGGAGTATGTATTTTTATACGTGAATGTATGAAATTTATCATGACAATTTGTGAGATTTGTGTTTGTGTGATGGCTAGCCACGTGCCAAGGTCTTGTTTTGCCGACGTCGTTGGCCGAGTCGCCGTCTCACTTAATCCCTTCATCTCGCCTTGTCCAGCTTCGTCCCAAACGTACTGAATTGCTGTTTCCCGAGAGTTGAGGGCCGCCTCTCGTCGGGTGTTGTGCCACCGGCCTCGCCTGTGCACGACGACGGAGTCCCATCGGACCACCACATACTGATTGAGTTATCCTAATCTATCGGTAATAACACCCAATACTGATAAAGTTACCCATGTTTATCATTCTCTCTTGGTAATAGTTACCCCTCAATACTGATGGAGTTCTGGTAAAATTATCTATGTGTTTTCATGTGTAGTTATCCACCACAAAATCGTTATAGTTACCCATGTTTGTCATACTCTATCGGTAATAGTTACCACCCAATACTGATCGAGTTACCCACCCAATATTGATAAAGTTACCCATGTGTTTTCGTGGTGTAGTTATCCACCACAAAATCAATAAACTTACCATACTCTTTCAGTAATAGTTACCACTCCAATAGTGATGGAGTTACCATCCAGTACAGATAAAGTTATCCATGTTTATCATACTCTCTCGGTAATAGTTACCACCCAATAATGATGGAGTTACCCACCCAGTACTGATAAAGTTATCCATGTGTTTTCATGCTGTAATTATCCACCACAAAATCAATATACTTATCATACTCTCTCGGTAATATTTATCAACCCAATACTGAAGGAGGTACCCACCAAGTACTAATAAAGTTTACCCATGTGTTTTCATGTGTAGTTATCCATCACAAAATCATTATAGTTGCCCAACTCTCTCGATAATAGTTACCACCCAATAAAGTTACCCCGTGTGTTTTCATGTGTAGTTATCCACCACAAAATCGTTATAGTTACGCTACCCCATCAATAATAGTTATCACCCAATACTGACGGATTTACCGACTCAGTACTGATAAAGTTACCCATATGTTTTCATGGTGCAGTTATCCAACACGGAATCAATGTAGTTATCATACTCTCTCGGTAATAGTTACCCACCAAATACTGATTGAGTTATATGAAGTTATCCATGTGTTCATGATGTAGTTATCCACCATGAAACCGATATAGTTACCATGTGCTCTGAATAATAGTTACGAACACAATGCCCATCTTTTTTATGTGTAAATAGTGAAATCGACAATTATCATCCTAATAATTATGCACGATAAATTTATCATCTCAAAGTGATGTGGTAACTTTAAACCTCGTAAAATTCTACAAGAACAACAAAAAATGGTTCTATTTCAACTCGAAAACTAATCGCTAATACGGTGGGTAACTTATGTATTCAAGCCTGGGTAACTTAAAATGTTATGGGGGTGGTAACTTTTGGGTCCGAAAAAAAGTTGTCGGAACATATCAACATGGGATCTAGTTTCGAAGATCTCGACGCGACTAGTCCAACGGTGAAAACGGATCATAAAACGGATAAACGGTCTGAGCTACAAAACTTTTTGAATTTTCAAATTTCGCATTTAATGCGTGGTGATGTCAGCAGTTTCGTTTTCTAGTGCATGCATGAGAGAGGTACCGTACCGGAACTAATCGCTAATACGGGTGGTAAATTATGTGTTCAAGTCTAGGTAACTTATATGTTACGGGGGTGGTAACTTTTGGGTCCGAAAAAAAGTTGTCGGAACATATCAACATGGGATCTAGTTTCGAAGATTTCGACGCGACTAGTCCAACGGTGAAAACGGATCATAAATCGAATAAACGGTGTGAGTTACAAAACTTTTTGAATTTTCAAATTTCGCATTTAATGCGTGGTGATGTCAGCAGTTTCGCTTTCTAGTGCATGCATGAGAGAGGTACCGTACATGCATGAGAGATACACTCATACACCGGTCATGCACATGCATGCGTGCGTTAGGTGATTAACAAAAAAATTCCATTGCCTTACGGTTATGCCAAATATAAGGCGCCTTACACATAGTCGTTTCCTTACAATATTACTAGTATCAAGTCAACTAACAGTACGACAATCAACGGTACAAATACAAGATTTTGCAGACTTCCCTCTGTCCTGTATAGAGAGCATACAGCCGTAGTTTTGCATGTTTTCAGTCTAATTCGACTAACTTTAAGATTACTTCTCTATCGTTAAGAACCAATAATACACATAGCAGAGTGGGTGTATCATACTCAAAACGAAAAGGCTACAGCATGAAAACATAAACTACGGAACATTAGCTAGTGCCACAAGAAGTTCCAATCGATTAGGGGCCGGTAACCAACAATCAAAATGGACTCAAATTAAAACAGACGTCAGCCACAATAACCGAGCCAAAATTGGCGAACATACATAATCCTGCGTCAAAACAGCTTGTGGGATCACATTCTATCTTCTTTCCTGCGCGGTGCACAGGTTATAATCTCGTCAACCCTGAGGATCATCTCCGCAGCCTCGGTAGCAGACCGAATAATGGCTTGCTTCACCTTGAAGGCCTCGCATATCCCCCGCTTTTGCATGTCTCCAAGCTGCAGAACAGTAGACCATATCAGTTTCGAACTCAGGTACAAGTTACATAGAAAACTGGTAGGTATTCAAGCTTACGCTGCCAGTGATGACATCGATTCCAGCAGTGCTATTCTCTTTGTGGTGCTCAGCTCGGAGCTGGGAGATCAGCTCAGCGCTATCCAGACCAGCATTGTCAGCTATGATTGTTGGGATGGCTTGCAACGCGCGCGAAAAGGCATCAATTGCATGAGATTTCTTCCCAGGGGTCTTCCTTGCAAGTTCATCCACCTCTTTGGCCATGACCACCTCAGGTCATCCACCACCAAATAAGACACGGGTGTCATTTACCGTCTGAGAAAGCACACACAAGGCATCATGCAAGGACCTCTCAGCCTCGTCAAGCACATGCTCACTGTAGACAACAAAAACACATGCATTAATGTGTGGCAAATAAAATAAAATGCCTAAATATTACAATGCTATCCTGCATGATAAGGAGCTACACAAATACGGAGTAAGACATACCTTGCCCCTCTCAGAACAATGGTGCAAGCTTGCCCCATCGCAACCCCGGAAAAATGAATCAGTCTGTCTTCCCCAATCATGATCTCTTCAATGACCTTGCAGTGTCCAAGCTTAACAGACTCTGGGTTGTCAAAAGTTGATGCAATGTCACCACCAGTGACAAGAGCAAGCCGTTCGATGCCCTCAAAGTCAGCATGCTCAACTGCGAGTATGCCAGCATCAGCAAAAAGTTCTTCAGGAAAGTTATAGATTAACTGCCTATTGACAAAGCAGTTGATTCCATGACCAATGATTTTTTCAACTTTCTCTCTCATCTTCTGCTTTTCAGCAGCTTCAATATCTGCTACCTTAGCCATCGAATCCACCCGAAAACGTGCCCCATAAATCTTAACTTTATCTGTGTCCATAGCA
This sequence comes from Poa pratensis, assembly GCA_947311845.1. Classification (NCBI taxonomy): domain Eukaryota; kingdom Viridiplantae; phylum Streptophyta; class Magnoliopsida; order Poales; family Poaceae; genus Poa; species Poa pratensis. Next base: position 26,824,407 of record CAMZMU010000093.1, on the reverse strand, counting down.
GTGTTCGCTACCAAAATATTGGCGTTTTCAATTCGCTTTGGTTGACCAAGGCCAATTTTCTTATCAAGAATGAACCTACAAAACAGAATCAGAGCATTAGATGGATAGCACTGTTATGGTCATAGTACAATTGTTTCCACGTACACTTTACGAAGTAATATAGTTGGGACAAAAGAAGTGCCATAAAATTGTTTGTGAAAAAACATACCCTTCGTCCAAAAAGGAATCCTTAAGAGATCCTCCAGGTTTCTTCAGAATTTGGATTGATTCCAAGTTGGTGCTACCCTGCCACCAATGACCAGTGTGGTGCATGTCAAATCAATGTTTTACCAATAGCATGTACCCATATCAATGAACATTATAAACTACACTTCAAACAACATCCAACAGATAGAAAGATATGCTATGATCAACTTCCACCCAACAATTTTTACCTTAAGCCTTAGGACAGCATCAACTGCAAGTTCAGCAAAGTACTCCTTGTCCTGGGAGAGAATTTTTGAACTATAAGTGTAGTCATAGCAATGTTCATGAGATCTGATCTGAACTTATCTGCAGCACCAATGGACGTTTATTGTCAGGTGGCATACTCTTGAGACAAAACATAAGCATAATGAGTGCAATCATATTTATACATTTGACTCCTACTTACTATAAGCTAGTATTCTAGGAAGTGATGTTTATAGAGGATAAAAAAAACCTTTCAAAAAAAAAGGGAAAATGAGTTTCTGTCCCAATGATTAATGCGAACTTATACTTTATCCCACATCATTAATTAAATAACTAAAGATTACAGAGAGTGTGTACATGTAGTTACAAAATCATATATGAGAAAGTAATGAAATAGGTCACCTGTATTTTCTTTGTTGTCCATGGTCCTCTGTAGCAAAGCATTTATGGCACACTCAGCAGCCATTCTGTAACCTAATAGTTCAGGCAAAGAAGGAAGCATCAGAGATGTTCAAATGTAACCAAATGATTATTTATTTACAGATTTGCAAATAGTTCCATCATGTATATCATCTCTGTACAAACAAGCAAATCAAACAACATAAGAGATGAAAATGCAAACATAACAGAAAACAAAGGGAACTCATAGTTGTCCATTACCAACATGGCACCAATGCAGGGTGGACTGATTTCATATTTTTTCTAGGTACAGCCTTAGTTGGTAAAAACAACCAGAAGTTAACTAAACTGAGGAAGCTGATTTTAATCATCTATTTAAGCATGAATAGTTAATAAAGTATTTCAGCATGAAGTACAACTTCTTTAGACTTCACATGTCTGACAGATCCACAAAATGTGTTATTGCGTCATTACTCAACGAAGACTCGTTAGCTTGTATTGAAGTGGTAATTAAGAGTTACACAATCCGCAAATGTTAGGGACAACATACTAAGTAAATTGCATATAAAATCATTTTAGTGTATGGATTACCTGCAATAATAGTCATCGGATGAATTTTCATGTCAACCAAGTTTTCAGCCAACCTCAAAAGTTCTCCAGCCAAAACAACAACAGAAGTTGTTCCATCACCAACTTCATCATCTTGAACTTTTGAGATGTCTAACAATAATTAAGGACTAATTTTTCTTCCAATTAGGGACAACAATCATACAACTAACTAATCAAATAAGGTCAGGAGAAGATATAAGAAGCATATATTGCCAGATCTAGATCATCGTCAACAAAAGGATACCAACAAGGACCTTTGCAGCGGGGTTATCGATATGAAGGGACTTCAAAATGGTAGCCCCATCATTTGTAACAGTGACATTTCGCCCTCTGCCAGTCGATTGAAGGATTTTGTCCTGAACATAAATACGGTAGCATATAATGTTGAAGGAAAATACACTAGCATTTGAACGACCACCATATTTTCTCCATAGTACAAATTTTCTCTGTGAACAGCACATAAGGACGTACCATTCCTTTTGGTCCCAATGTGGCCTTGACTAAGTCCGCAATTGCCATGGCACCTACAAAAGATGCCTGCCAGGAGATGAAACTGAATGAGTAAACCCCATCTAACAGAGAGATTGAACAAAGATTCCACAAAGCAGTTATAACTTTTGTGGATCAGTTGCAAAATACGCCGGCAAGTAACAAAACTACATCACATCCCCTTCACAAAAGAATCAAACTCACTGCACATAGTCGCGGAAGCACATTGCAACAACAACAAAGTATCAGCATGACACAACAACCGACAGATTCTATTAGGCAAAACCACTAGGCGGGGAAGACTCAGATTCCTGATTTGGTACTTCCCAAACTAGCCTTTATTGAGCTGGGAAAGCACCATCAAACGAACCAATCCAAACCAACAACGGAACCAAGCAGATCAGAGAGTTGTCTCACCATTCTGGCGCGACCGCCCTTCTCCTGTATGGTATCATCCTTGAGCACTCTCTCCATCTATCGAACCACAGAGAAAAATGTCAGAACATATAAAATCTGTGGACCTAACATGGGGGCATACAACATCGTACAGACATGACACAAAACTATCATACACACGTGGTATACAAAATGGCTTCTGTTAGGGGTCACCAACTGAAAATCAAGGTTACTCAACGGGCTAACTGCCACAACACACTATTTTCGAAGGGGATGATCACCAGGCTTGAAGGATTTCGAGGGGGGCGAAATCACCAACAGAACAAACACATAAAAACTACCGAGTAAAGATCTAGAGGGCTAGGGTATACACCTCAGAATTTTGAAGAAGATCAGCAAGGTCGAAGATGAAACGTGCTGCCGTGACGATCCTGGTCCGCCGCACGGCGTCCTCGTGCCTGCAGCGTGGAGAGAGAGAGAGAGAGGAGTCAGAGCGCACAGATACAGAGAGGGAGATAGCAGCCGCGAGCTCCCACTCCAGCCGCCGCCGCTCGCCGTCCTAACCGGCTGCACATGGCTGCTACTGCGGAGAGAGAGGGCAGAGGAGAGAGCAGATCCAAGAGCTGTGAGAGAGAGAGGAAAGAGCGTACCTGATGTCGCCGCCGCCGAGGTCCGGCTGCCACCACCCGCTGTCTTGCTGCCGCCGCCGCCGCCGCACCGCAACGGAGAGTGACGCGAGAGGGGTGAGGAATTAGCGGGCGACGCGGTCGTCCGGTCGAGATTGGTTCATGCAGCTGTCAGAGCTTTGGGTTCTCATAAAAAAACCTGTCTGAGCTTGTAATTCTCAAAAAAAAAAAAAACTGTCAGGGCTTGCAATAATTCCAAAAATAATAATCTGTCAGAGCTTGTAAGCACGCAAGAGCCGACAACCTCGCCTGTGATTGATCATCAATTTAATCAACAAAATATAGTCCATGTGTGTTAGTGTGTACCATTGAATTCACATTCGAATAATTTTTGTAATGATACAATTTTTATAATACGTGACACATGTTTTATTGGTCTAATTAGTGATCAAAGTTAAAACACCGTAAAATTAAGGCGCCATATGCATTGGCATAGTGGGACTAGTTTTATGTATCGTTGTTGGCGAGGGAAGATGATTCATGGATGGAGATGATGTCACACATGAATAAAAGGTCTCACAAATATATTACTTCGTTCCTTGATGAAAGTTGTATAGTTTTTGGGGAAAAATCCAAAATATAGGGCGTATTACGATTTATGGCTAATTTTACCCATCTACAAATGAGTCCCAATCTGTAATGGAGATTTTGACATATTGTTTTTAATTTATGGTTCTTATATCTCCCGATTTTTTCCACAAACAAATGAGTCCACCATATGTCAAATACCCATGTCTTAATATCCGTATAGAAAACTATACACCCTACGTTCAGAAATTGAGAGAGTACCATTTTAGTGACTTAGTGTAACTGCATACACGCCTTCAGCTTTTAGAAAACTTTAGAAAACACAAGACCATGAAAAGATAAGCTGCAAAGGAACTATGGAAAGATAAAAGACCACGGGACACACTACTAAATCAAGTATGAACTCCTAAGCATATAAATTCAGATTAGAACTCTACTACTCCCTCAGTTCCAAATTATTTGAACTTTTAGGTTTGCCTAAGTCATATATCTTTAAGTTTGACCTAGTCTAGAGGAAAATAGGCTACTATCTTTAACTTTGAATATACATAGTACGAAAATATAGTCTATGATATATCTAACGAAACAATTTTTGTGTTGTATATGTTGGTACAATTTTTTCTAAAACTTAGTCAAACTTAAAAGCAGATTGACTTATGACAAGGATAGAACTTCAATTTAGGGAGTATTTATTTGTACATAAATAAAAACATAACATATAGCCACTCAAATATCACGTACCTAGGCAAAGCCCATAACAACTATTTGACCGACCACGAACAAGAACGCCGACATCGGCTGAAACACGCACCATCACACTTGTATAATCATACATACACATTAGGACGTACTATACGAGCATACAACACGTCGTCCTTCATCATGGCTTTGCCTCCGGGTAGTGCACATCGCCTTTTGGCTTGGGAGGCAGCTCATGCTTTGGCACCTGTGGCGCAACTGTGTGTGGTATTTCAGGCTTAGGCAGCACGTCGACATGAGGTACTTCCTGCGCTGCCGGTTGTGGCACCTCGGGCTGTGGCAGTTTGGTCTTAGGCTCCTCGGGGACAACAGGGTGCGGCACTTCAGTCATTGGCACCTTGGGTACGAACAGATGTGGCACTTCCGGCACGGCTGGGTGTGGCGCTTTCGGCAACTTTGGCACATCTGGCACAACTAGATGTGGTAATTCAGGTATCTTCGGTACCTCGGGCACAACTAGATGTCGCAGTTCAGGTATCTTCAGCATATCCGGGACAACTAGATGTGGTAGTTCAGGTATCTTCGATAGTTCATGTATCTTCCGCACCTCAGGCACAAGCAAGGTTTTGGTTCCCGAATTTTTTTTTCCCGAGGGGGCTCGGGATTCCCGATTACCGAGAAATCCCAGATGGTTACCGGAAGAATTAAAAAAACTAATTTCGAATTCAAATTTTCTCTGGAAACATTATTTCCCTTTTAAACTGTATTTTCACGCATCCGCGATCGCAGCGCAGCAGGTCTCTGGTTCAGTAACGTCCCATACGTACATAGCAGGTCTCTGGTTCGAACCTCCGTTTAAACGTTTTTGCGTAATTGTGGGGATTAAACTTGCCCAGAGTCTAGAAACTTGTCTTAATTCTCAAAAAATATAAACGAGCCCAGAACTCGAACCCGAAACCTGCAGAAGATAAATGCAGGTAACCGCCATAAATGCAGGTAACTGCCACCGGGCTACGCCATCAGAACTGTTTACTATATGAGGATACAGTATATTTATCAGGTTTTGGAGTTCAAATTCGAAAAATTCAAAAAATCTCGTAATTTTTTGACTGGTAAGCACGTTTCCCGTGGGTGGTCGGGAAACTCGGCTACCGGGCGGTAACCAGAATTGCCGACCGGTAACCAAAACCATGCGCACAACTAGATGTGGTAGTTTAGCTATTTTTGGCACCTACGGGACAACTGGATGCGGCAGTTCGGGCGTCTTAGGCACCTCCGGCGTGGTCGGATGTGGTGGGTACTCCTCCTTTGGCTCCTTCTCTTCAAGGTACCGCGCCGCGTTAGTCATGCTCCTGCAAAAGAGCAGCAGCACCGCCACCAGGAAGACAAGCGAGTGCATGTTCTTCTAGGAAAAACACTAAAGAAGGAACCAAATAACAATTCTGGCCGGGTCAAAAGGGATTCAGGCTCCTAGGCGGAGTTATGATTTTCAAATTTGGTATACGAAGTGGTAATTATTGATTTTACATGTAAAAAGAAAACTACCATACATATACATGTATATCTATACCTAATAATAAAGTCGCTAAGGCTTCCGCCGTTTGGTTTGGTAAGTCATTAAGATTGCCCTCAAAGTTGACACAAATTACCCACCATGCCACCGATAAGTTAAAAAAACTTTTCATCGTCGTTCGCTTGTTTCGATTGTTCGCAGAGTCCGGGGAGAAAAGGAAATGAGTTCTCGATGCCGGTCAAAGCCTTCGTCGGCTCCGGATCCTTCCAGCCGCCGCCGAATGGATTGCTGACCGAGGTCTCATCGACCACATACCAGCAACGCGTACATCACCGGCGTCCTCCTGAGTGGTGTCCGGAGAGGCCAGCTTAGGCAGACAAAACCCCCGTGTGGATCGTCTGCGGCAGAGACGGCGTCAGCTGTTTCCCTACTGAACAGCTCGAGGGCGGTGCCTACATGGCGACAATGCTACAGAGCAAGGAGCCACTCCTGGATGCATGCAGGCTGCAACACTGTGCGATGCCTGTCGTGGCATGCCACATGCATCACGAAAACTACTTCAGGCTGGGGATGCCATACTGCATGCACCATTAGTGCAGCAATATACATATACATGTATATCTATACTTAATAATAAAGTCGCTAAGGCTTCTGCCGTTTGGTTTGGTAAGTCATTAAGATTGCCTTCAAAGTTGACACAAATTACCCACCATGCCACCGATAAGTTAAAAAAAACTTTTCATCGTCGTTCGTTTGTTTCGATTGTTTGCAGAGTCCGGGGAGAAAAGGAAATGAGTTCTCGATGCCGGTCAAAGACTTCGTCGGCTCCGGATCCTTCCAGCCGCCGCCGAATGGATTGCTGACCGAGGTCTCATCGACCACATCCCGGCAACGCGTACATCACCGGCGTCCTCCTGAGTGGTGTCCGGAGAGGCTAGCTTAGGCAGACGAAACCCCCGTGTGGATCGTCTGCGGCAGAGACGGCGTCAGCTGTTTCCCTACTGAACAGCTCGAGGGCGGTGCCTACATGGCGACAATGCTACAGAGCAAGGAGCCACTCCAGGATGCATGCAGGCTGTAGCACTGTGCGATGCCTGTCGTGGCATGCCACATGCATCACGAAAACTACTTCAGGCTGGGGATGCCATACTGCATGCACAATTAGTGCAACAATATGCAAATCAGAGACATCAGCTGAAACCAAACTCCCTAGCTCAAAAACCATTGGAGACACACTTGATTTATCTATACCTAATAATAAAGTCGCTAAGGCTTCCGCCGTTTGGTTTGATAAGTCATTAAGATTGCCCTCAAAGTTGACACAAATTACCCACCATGCCACCGATAAGTTAAAAAAAACTTTTCATCGTCGTTCGCTTGTTTCGATTCTTCGCAGAGTCCGGGGAGAAAAGGTAACGAGTTCTCGATGCCAGTCAAAGCCTTTGTCGGCTCCGGATCCTTCCAGCCGCCGCCGAATGGATTGCTGACCGAGGTCTCATCGACCACATCCCGGCAACGCGTACATCACCGGCGTCCTCCTAAGTGGTGTCCGGAGAGGCCAGCTTCGGCAGACAAAACCCCCGTGTGGATCGTCTGCGGCAGAGACGGCGTCAGCTGTTTCCCTACTGAACAGCTCGAGGGCGGTGCCTACATGGCGACACTGCTACAGAGCAAGGAGCCACTCCAGGATGCATGCAGGCTGCAGCACTGTGCGATGCCTGTCGTGGCATGCCACATGCATCACGAAAACTACTTCAGGCTAGGATGTCATACTGCATGCACCATTAGTGCAGCAATATGCAAATCAGAGATGTCAGCTGAAACCAAACTCCCTAGCTCAAAAACCATTGGAGACACACTTGATTTAAAACAATGAATTGGTTTTATCCCCGGGTCGAGCGGACATGGAACCATGAGGCCTGTCATGCCGGTGTTGCTGCTTGAGAAGCTCTAGCGAGCAGATGCATAATCGTCAAAAAAAAAAAAGAACGGACAGATAGCACATGTCTTGATGAGAAACAAAACATTGCTATTAGCCAAAATTCAGTACTCCACTAGAAATTTAATGGAGATTTAAATGTGAATATTTTACATCTAAATGATCTTGACCCGGATCAGCAAAAACCATCGAACCAGTCGTAGCAAAATCATCGATATTTTCACTCTTGTGCGGCGTGAGCGTGCGCTACTAGGGTTCTGACTTCTCCTAGCTGCACCATCGCCTTCCGCATGGAAGCAGCCATACTCCTACTCCTCCTCCAGCTCCGGCGAACCATCGCGAGAAGAAATGCCCGCGGCCGGCAAATCCATCGGTGGTGCAACTGTGACTTGGGAACAAGACATACTTAAATATTTTATCTGCTGTTGCAACTCATATGCTTTTGTCAGGATTGTGAACATATTTCTTCTAAAACCGTTGCAACGCACGGCACTTTTGCTAGTAAGAACATATATACCAAAAGCTACCATATTGTTGATTTCTAGCTACGCACCCCTGATCTATTCCGTAGGATGGCTTCATCGCGGATGCGCGCGACCAAGGCTTCGACCAACCGTCAGCTCCTTACACGGCCACACCATATTCCGCCGCTGCGAGTAGCTGCCGCCGGCGGCGGCCGTGCAATCCAGAATCCACCCATCCCGCTGCAGGTCAACTAGTCCGCATCCGGCCCGAACACGGCAGAGTAATTTTAAAAGGTACGAGTTCTTGTCGGGCACCAATTCATTACCCCTTTTAACCTTTGTTTCCATCTCCTTCCCGTCGCAGAACTGCAGTCCGATTCAAGGTCGAAGAGGGTTACAATCTCCGAATCAGACTTGGCTATCTCAGTCCTGTCACCTATATAAGGTGGGCTGGGCACATAGCGCATCAAGCACAAGCTCCTGCGTGATCAACAGGGTTGAGAATATCTCGTGGTTGTCGTCGATAGAGATGGAATCTGTGCAGGAACGAGTCGTCTCGCGATCTTGTAACCCCTAAAGATGACTCCCGGACACAATACACCATCTCCAGCCAAGCCCTCAGCACGGTAGCCATCGACGAGCACCGCTGCTTCGAGACCCCAGGGCTGGGTGCTCGCTCTCGACCCCACCTCCTTGCAGACGTTCCTATGGCGGCCTCAGGACGGTGAGAGGATCCAACTGCCACCCAAGGAGCAGGGGTTCCCAGAACACTGCAAGTGCCTGCTCTCCGACATGCCAGGTGCGGCTTCAGGCTGCGCTGTTGCGGTCTTTAATCTCGATGACTATGAGATGTGGGTGTGCAAGATTGGGGCGACCAAGTGGGACAACCACCGCTATGAAATCAGCACGTTCCGAAAAGGCAAAATTCCCCGGATGTTGAACATAGCCAAGTGCCACGGCTTTGCAGCTCTCGGTGGCAAGATTTACTTCGAGATAACATCCGATGAGTTGGGGGTCATTGAGTTTACTGGAAAGCAGGGACTGAAACTTGGCGCTATAGACGTTGACATGCTCGGGGCTTAAAATTGAGTTTGTGGCCATTGAGTTTAGGATTGGGATCTCTTGTTTTGGGTCTTCGGGCTCGGCTGGTGATCGCAGTAGTGGCAACTGGCAACTGCACATATTTTTTGAATCACATGGCCATCATCAAGAACTTTCTGCATGTCGAAGGAAGAGACTTAACCATTGTTATATTTTCAGGCACACGGGTTATCTGATCCATTGTTGTCGCCGTTCTGGCTGCTACCTACAGAATTCAGACGCAGTTTTTTCTTGACTTGACAAGCGTTATATTTTTTCCTCTGTAATTTGTGGCGTCATTTGAAAAGATCAATTATCTAGTTTATTTTCCGAACTACTAGTAATGTTTGCACGTGCAATGCACGTATCTGCTAATCCTTAAAAAATTTAAGTATATGCCTAGATTCAAAGAAAAGGTATATGTTTAGATGATGTAAATATCTCCTATTAAGTTATCAATCAAATCTCTACAATATCTAAGCTCCCTAGGATTGCTGGTCTCTGGTTAATCCACGACATGGTCTCACAAATTGTTGGCTTTCTACTCGCAGCTGCAGGCGTGCGTTCACTGCACGTGGGACGGGAGGGTGTGGTCCCGCTTGTCGGCGTCCCTACGCGCGTGCGTGTACGTGGGTTCTGTGTATAATTATTTCTTTGCGCGTCTCGTCAAGTCGGTTCGGCCTGGGAGGCTGGGACAGAACGTGGGGATAGAGGATGGATACGCTAGCCCCAAAATTTCCGCCGCCGCCTGCGATTTCCGCCGCCTCCACCGCCATCGTTGCCCCGGCTTCGCCTCCTCTCTGATTCTCTGGCGCCTCGACGTCGCCCCTGCACCTGCCCCATGGAGAACCCTAGCCAGGCTCGGTTTGCTTCACGATTGTTCAGTCTATTTTAGGTTTTGTTTTCTCCGTCCGCCAAAGCTGTAGAAGTACACCTATTGTTGCCACCATCAAGAAGCAGCAGACAATGATTTGCTCCCTTACCACATGAAGCTGGAAGTTGAAAGCAATTTCAAAGGCTATGTTATTTCTCTCATATCTCTTCTTCGTTTGGTTGCAGAAGAGCTGCACGTGTGTTACTTTTAGTCTGCACATAATGTTTGGGTTAGTCAAATCATCTAAAAATCTGAAGCATTATTTTATTTGTGCTATTGTGAAACTGCAATCCAGTCAAGTATTTTTCTATCAGGAACTACTACCTTCGATTTCAGTAACAGTGAGTATCGCAGGCTTTCTTCTTTGAAATCTGAGAAGAACATGCCATTTTTCTATTCAGATAAATCATTATTATACAGTTGATTTTTGTTTTCCATCTGTATATGGAGTCATATCGTGAAGCTTGTATAATTGTAAGAGATAGGTCGTCAATATACATAACCATAAACACCCATCTCATTTGCCTTGTATATTAGTATGTCCATTCTATTATTAATTTGGCAGTTTAGTTATAAAAACTTTTCAATAGGAAATTTAAAATTACATCGTTATCTACCAAAAGATTCAAGATCTTATCTGTAGTTTATGAAGTTGCCTTTGAAGCAAAAGATGATTAAGTATCTGAATCATGGTATCAGCCGAAATGCCATGACTTTGGTATATGAGAACCAACGAAATTTACAAAGTCTTTTTCTTGCAGAGTGAAATGCTTATAAGTGAAATTACACGTGTTGGTAATATTTTCATGTAGTATGTAATAAGGAAAATGTTCCTTGCACCTACAAAATATACACAGTTCTCCAGTCCTTTCTCCCTGCACGATTTATCCTTCCTGCGTTAAGCGTTTTTTATACAGTTTATAGATGCTAATTTATATTTCAACAAATTTATTTCAGGATGCGGAACTGTTTTGTTCAGCTATACTCAAAGGATATTACTCCATATGAGAAGTAGGAGCTTGATGAGGCTCTCCCGGGAGAGGTGCTTATTGTGGTCCCTATGTTGATTTCCATGTTCATAAGGTAAACACTGCTAAAAAGAGGTATAGTCTAAACCTCAGTGCATGATTGTCCCTTGGGGTAGCATAGCCTGCAGTTTTGTTTTCCTGTCCATGTTTTTCCCTGTCTCTGAACTTAATTAATTTTGTTATGCCCCTGATTTTCCTGGCGCACGACAGTACAGAGAACTGAGTGAAAACACATAAACAGAGTATTGCTTAAAAGAGTAATTTGTGTAGATTGACTCTAAAATATATGCCGAATTGTAGTATACAATGGTACTTCCCTATTTATATGTCATCCTTTATTTCCTTGGAGAGATGCTTAAATTCACAGTTCCATAACACTACAAAAGTAATTAATTTGTAGCATTTCTCTGCTATTCAAATAAATTTAGAAGCCAGGGAATAAAATAGTTAGTGTTCTTCTGATGTTCAAATAGATTTAGAAGGTACATGGTGGATTATGAACGCCAAAAGCTCATCTTGGTTGTTGTTTTATTCATCAAACACAATGCCACTTATTTATAATTTCTCTATTCACGGTGTCAAAAGTGTTTCGATCTAGAGCATTCAGATCATTTGTTGACTCTTGACAGTGTTCAGATCCACTTAAGTATTGTTTAAGCTTATTTGCATTTAAATGCTCCGCTTGGGGTCTTGAAGTTACTTTTTAGTTGAACAATGTTTCAAGCATGTTTGCTAATTGTACACATGTTAGCTATTTGTCATCTCATTGGCTGTGGTTTCTAGGTTATTCTTATTATATATTTTTTCATCTGTTCATGTGAAACTTACATGTAAATCTTGGCAAAGCCAGTGTAAATACACCGAGAGGTGGTCCCTAAAACACGACTGCAAAATCTGTTATTTTTCTGGTTTTGCGGCTTGGCTTTAGTGTTTGTAGCTTGCATATTGAAAATCTGCAAAACGGCCTAATTTATGTTCCTTGACTGTCCTAGGCTCTCCTGCATTCGTCACATATGTGCCATGAGGCTAAGTCTTCATTTTCACACCATGGGGTCAAGTTCTGCAATCTGGAGGAAGGTTTGCCTGCAACGATGTCTCACAAAGACAAAGTTATTGCTGGGCTCACATAAGGCATTGTAGGACGCTTTCAAGAAGAACAAGTTTCAATATGTGAAAGAGTTTAGGAGCAGTATCTGAGGGAAGAACGTAATTGTTGCCACTGGCTCATATGTGAAACAAGTTTCAATATGTGAAAGAGTTTAGGAGAAGTATCTGAGGGAAGAACGTAATTGTTGCCACTGGCTCATATGTGAAATCGCTCCATGGAGTTACAATAGATGAGAAAAAGATTGTGACATCTACCGGGGCTCTTGGACATTCAGAATTATGAAAGAATTTGGTGGTGGAGCCGGATACATCTGTCTAGAGATGGGTTTAATTTGGATCTAATTTATGTTCCTTGGTGGTTTACACACTCATTTGATGTGCCCACTTTGTCAGCCTGAAGTTCTGGATGAAGTAGTTCTGAATTCTGAACCCTCTATAAGCCTCCACTGCAAACTGCAACTTATTCTTGGTCGGGCCTTTCTGCATGTAAGCCATCACATTTTAACACTAATTTATTCGTGGAACTCATGAAACAGACAAATCCAATGCATTCTGGGTACATGAGAAGTGGTCAGCTATATGAAATTGCATGTCTTAGACCACCTTCTGAAAATTCAGTATACTTGCATTCTCTAAGAATGGAAGCTCTACAATAGATGAACCAGCACCAATGAAAAAAACATCTGGGAGGCTATTTGGTCGTGGCCAGTAAACTGGATGCTGATTTGGGTGCCCCCCTTGGCTCTGTTTTTGTCAATTTCGGTTTACACACTCATTTGATGTGCCCACTTTTCGATAGCGTTCAGTCTCAAGTTCTGGATGTTAAAATTAGTTCTAAATTCTGAACCCTCTATAGGCCTCTTTTGCATATTATCTGATCTAAAAACGGAACCATTAGCTTTACTATATCCGCTTTCTTTCAAACCGATTCACCATATTATCTGATCTAAAGATGGAATCGTTGGCCCTGTTCATTATTTATCATTTCGCACATTTGTTTCTGCATTCGTAAGTCGTGGTTGGACTTATATGTTCCATGCTGTTTCATCAGTGCTGCCACACATTAAACCCGTACTCTGATGATACATGAGGTGGTCACAGAGACGGTAAAACCGACCTTCTGGAAATAAGAGATGGTAAGCTACTACTCTTTCGTTGCCACATTTTCTGATTGGGTTGAGAAAATTACACAATGTCTCGCTGTTTTTAACAACTCACTAACTCCTCTTCAGTTTGTTCATAAAATGGATAACCAATCTGATCTCGAGGAGCCATGTAGAAGCTTAGGTCCCTGACAATGCTCCATTTCCTCATACAAAAATGACAGTCTTATATCGTGTGAGCTATATGTGGCGTTCTTCGGGATTTGTCACTGTATTCCAATAACGCCAACGAAGCTGAAGGTACATGACGTTGTTCTTCTTGCATTCTCTGATTTAATATTTTTCCGGTTGTGTTGTGATACAACATAATTGTTGTTTTTGGCCTGTTAATTTAGTTGAGTTCATTTACTGATATATAGCTAAACGCAGAAGCAATCGGTCTAATATATGTACTCGGAAATCTCTTTAATTTCACACCATCCAGTCCAAAATCGAAAGATGTTTTCTCCGATGGCTTCTAAGGCAACAGGATATTTACAAGCTTCCTTGGTTGCTCTGCATAAGACATACATGACACATAAATAACGCCATATAAGCAAGTATTTACTTTGTGCAGGTTAGCACCCCTATTCTTCTAGGCTGTAGCTTCATTGTCCATCTGTTATATAATCAATGTAGTTCATTCCGATCAGAGTCATTTCTCATTTGCATAACCGGCTGTTACAGCTTTTTAAGCCGGATCTTCTTACTAAAACTCTCTTCAATGGTTGCACAGTAACTAATCAGGTTGAACCTATGCATTATTTCTGATATGCAGCGTATAAAGGCTTCACGCTAGGCCTTGGGAATATGAAAATTTAAGTTCAATGCAAGATATTTAGTTCGGTCCCTTGAAACTGGTGTAGGCATTCATTTGATCGACTAGCTGTTCTTGCATAGGAGTTCCATATGCTATAGTTCTATAACGTGAGTTGTTATGATACACTTCATTATTTTTTTGTTCGCTTGATATTTGTTCTACTTAAAAGGATATTAGATTTAACGGTGCAGATAACTGGAACATGACTGCATTATGTTGATGTGACAGTTCCTTCAAGTTTTATATACCATCTCCTGATGACATGGTCTCTACAGGCTTAAAATCATCCGGATATTGAGAAAAGGTAGCCTTTGCACTGCATTTTCTCTTATTAGTCGGACTACTTAAAAGGATGCATCTAAACATTTAGGTCAAGTGATTTTTTTGCAAGCTCATGTGGAACTTTTTTAGTTTGTGAGGACTTGATTAGTCTTACATCTTTAGGCAAAACCAGTGAGTTTGTTTATCAGATGCCGAGCAGGGTCTGGTTAAGAATTTGATGTGGGCAACCGATCACACCCTAGCTAAAATAAATGATACAAGCTCGTTTAAGATAGATAGTAATGTAGTTTTATTTAATCAAATGAGTAATCATTCACTGGATTGTTGGGTCGTTCACTTGTGATTTTTAGTACTTTTTCCATCGGATTGTCGTTGCTTTCTTTTACATAGTTGGAGTAGGAGTTGACATGGTGTTTTATTATGATTATTTCTAATACAAGGCTCAATTATTTTTTCATAATGTTGAATTGAAAATGAACTTTCTTTGTCTTCTATTTAGATTCAGTATAGAACCGCGAGTATTTTCCATTGGAAGATCTGCTAATGTGCCCATATCTTCTACGGTGTGAAATAGATGTACTTATACAAGACTCTGTAAAAAGTCTGAAAATTGTTGATTCAAAATTTTACTTCAGTTGTTCTTTCCAGGTCGTTTTAATGCAAAAGGTGGTTTCACACATAAATGCTTAACAAAACCCGGATATTTCCTCCCAACATCATATGGGCTGACCTTCCTTCATCCAGTAGATGCCATATGAATATGATGGGAACTACACTGCGGGGGATTGCAGCAATCTTGTGATGCATGAAGCCGTAATCGCATGGCAAAGGTGGTGGTTCATTGAATCTAGGAGATTTTGTTGTTTCTATATGGGGACGATCATAGTAGAATATACTGTTTTTTTCTTTCCTATGTGATTGTGTCAGACTGAATTGCTACTCTTATACATGGTGTACTTTGACATGCTCCCCAATTTCTCTTCTACAGGTTGCACGTACTAAACTTTGCTCCTGAAATTAAGACATTTGCATGTTATCCAATTCCATTCTAGGATTAAAATAAAGACCATTTTGTAAATTATAATAAAGACCATTTTTTTTGCGAAAACGCAAAAGACTTTTGCGTTTCTTTTTATTGAAAAGGTGGAGTTTGTTACAATCCTCCTAGGAGGCGATTACAGTGTAGAACAACTCAGTGCACGTCCCAGGTTTGCGGGATCACAACACGAAGTCCTAAAGCGCTGGCGCTTGCCCAAAGGGCAGCCTCATCTTTAATCTTCGTCGTCAGGTCTTGGACTGACGGCCGTCCTCTGTTGAAGACGCAGTCATTCCTGTGTTTCCATATCATCCAGGGCACGAGCAAAGTCGTGGAGGCTAGCCCCTTGCGCAAGGGCTTTCGCGTGTCCTGTCGTGCAGCTATCCACCAGGCGTTTAGCATCTCTTCACCGTCAGGAGGACGGCATGGCATCCGTAGCCATGACAAGATCTCAAACCAGACCTGCCGGGAGAAGGGGCAGTCTAGAAGGAGATGATGCATGGTTTCGGGTGTCTGGTCGCAGAGCGGACAGCGTGCGGGATGTTGCAGGCCACGGCGAGCGAGGCGGTCGGCGGTCCAGCAGCGATCGAGGTGGGCGAGCCAGTGGAAGAAGCGTACGCGCGGCGGCGCCCAGCCCTTCCAAGTGAGCTTCCATGCATCGCAGGTGATGGATCCGTGGAAGGTGGCCAGGTAGGCAGACTGCGCGGTGTAGATGCCGTTCGCGGATAGGGTCCATCGAAGGCGGTCCGGCTCGTTGGTGAGCACCGTGTGCTCAAGCCTGCGCCATAGCAGAAGGTACTGCCCGAGCTCCTGGATACCGATGGTGCCTTGGATGTCACGTGCCCAAGTGTGGGCTTGGAGCCCGTCAGCTACGGTCCTTCGTTTGCGGCGCCGCTTGTGGACGCACGCGTACAGGTTGGGCGCGAGATCGCGGATGCAGCGCCCGTCGACCCATCGATCTTCCCAGAACAGGGTCTACTGGCCGTCGCCGATCTGCATGACAGTGGAGGCGAAGAAGAACGCACGCTCCTCGGCGGTGAATTGCAGATCGAGGCCGCTCCAAGCCCGTGTGGTGTCAGTGCGGCTGAGCCAGAGCCATCGCGTGCGCAACGCGAGGCAGTGCGTTCTAGGTCGCGCACGCCGAGTCCGCCAAGGGAGATTGGTCTCGCAACTCGCTGCCAGTTGACATGGCAGTTCCCGCCGTTGGCTTCTCCGCGTCCCGCCCATACGAAACCACGCTGAATCTTCACGAGCGCCTTGTAGATCTTTTTTGAGGGCACAAGGACGAGGAGCTGGTGTATGGGGATCGCGCTTAGCACAGCTTTGACGAACGCGAGGCGGCCTGCCTTGTTCATCAGATGAGCCTTCCAGCAGGGCAGCTTGCCGGCCGTCTTGTCCACGAGAGGCTGGAGCTGGGCCGTGGTCGGCCGCCGTATCGTCAGAGGGATGCCCAGGTAGGTGATGGGCAACTCTACGATGGGGCATCCAAGCAGGGCGGTGGCATCTGCGGCGGCGTCGGGATCGCAGTGAATAAGTGTTGCCGTGCTCTTCTGGTAATTGACCTGTAGGCCAGAGGCGTGCCCGAACAGCTGCAGGATGCTCTTGACAGCGATAGCGCCGGTGGGCGTGGGGTGGCAAAATAGGATCACGTCGTCTGCGTAGAGGGAAACGACAGGGATCGGGCGGCGAGGGTGGAGTCGCTGCAGGATGCCCAATTCGACGGCGCGATGGAGCAAGCGCCCAAGGGTATCCACAGCGAGGACGAAGAGCTGGAGCGATAGGGGATCGCCTTGCCGGAGCCCGCGGCGATGCCAGATGGCGGGGCCGGGCTCGCCGTTGAGGAGGATTGCTAGCCAGTCGAGGAAGCGGGCGCTGAAGCCGTACTGACGCAGAACCTCGAAGAGGAACGCCCAGCTGAGCGAGTCGAAAGCGCGCGCCAAGTCCAGCTTCAGGAGCACGCGTGGGGCACCAAGCTGATGAAGGAGGCGCGCTGACTGCCGTACGAGCACAAAATTGTCGTGGAGGCTGCGGCCGGGGATGAAGGCGTTCTGATTCGCGCTGACGAGGCCGTCGAGCTTGGGGGCGAGGCGCAGCGAGAGGACCTTTGCGAAGATCTTGCCGACTAGGTGGATCAGGCTAATGGGCCTGTAGTCACCCAAGCTAGCCGCGTCTGCGCGTTTGGGCAACAGCGTCAAGAGTGCTTGGTTCATGGCGCTGACACCGCGGCCGCGAAGCTCGTAGAGATGCTGGAACGCGTCGACGAAGTCTTGCCTGACGATGGGCCAACACGCGCGCAGGAATTCAGCCGTGAAACCGTCAGGTCCGGGTGCCTTGCGTGCGGGGAGCCGTTTAATAGCTTGCCAGATTTCTTCGGCGCCAAAGGGGCGCGTCGAGGTCGCTCAGGTCCACCGGGTCGATGATAGCGGAAAGGTCCAGCGTGCACTCCCTGGGCATAGTCGTGCCAAGGAGCTCATCGAAGTGCGAGTATGTCGCAGCAGCCATGTCCGCGGGGTCGTGTGGACGGCGCCATCAACAAGCAGGTTGTGCACACGATTCTTCTGACGCCTGTACGCGCATTGTCGATGGAAGAATGCGGTATTGGCGTCCCCATCCTTGAGGAACGCGACACGCACGCGCTGCCGGGTGAGGGTTCGCTCAAGGGAGGCAAGGCCCAAATAAGAGGCCTTGATCTGCCGGCGAAGCCAGTCTTCATGGGGCGTGAGCGCCCTGCTCTCCTGAGCAGTGTCTAACTTCAGGAGAAGCTCGCGTGAGATCGCGAGCTTGAGACGCACATTGCCCACCGTCTTGGCGCTCCAGCTGGTCAGTTTCCGTGCGGTGGCCCGCATACGCAGCATGATGCGCCGATATGGGTCAGCGTCGTGGACGGAAGTCCACGCCTCAGCGACGACATCGTGGAAGCCATCGAGGCGAGTCCAAAATTCCTCGAAGTGGAAGCGCCTGTGCGTCGGCGGCGTCGATGTGCAATCCAGCAGCAGGGGGTAAAGACCATTTTGAATAATTACTAGCCAACAGAGTGCCTAGGTATCATTCTAACATAAGAATTTCAATTTGTATGTATATCATGGTCTAAACTCTATAGCCTTATATGGATGTTACTATCTATAGTGAATCTAATACCTTCACCTCGATTGGACTAATATAGTATAGCAATTAATAAGCGTTTTAGGAAACACATGATTGTTCTATATGTTTACTTGTTTATGCTTACTTTCACAACACCTTATGATGTCCTATTTGCTCCATGTCAGCTAGACAATTTGCATTATCAAGGCTCACCATAAGTATCCTTCATATTTTTCATTCCTAACCAAATCTTTATTCGCTAGAGATCTCTCGGTTATAAAGTAGCGGGCGTAGCAACGTGCGCCCTTTCCTTCTAGTATTAATGTATAGACAGATAAATTCAAGTAAGCCAGCTAATCATGTATTTGCAACAGTGGAATGAACCTTCCAAGTTTCACCACAACACAAAATCTATACTTCTTCCAGTCCTCCTGCTTCAGTACTACCACATTTCTCATGTTTTCATTTAGGAGAAATCGTAGGGCAATGCCAAGATATTCAGCCATGTGGCACAGGAGCTTTATGGAGGGAAGAGAATTGCAAGTACCTTGAGTTTCGGTCGCTAATACCTCACCCCTCTCGCGTCACTCTCCGTTGCGGCGGCGGCGGCAGCAAGCCAGCGGGTGGTGGCAGCTGGACCTCAATTGGTTACCATGTAAGGGCATCTCCAGCCGTTGTGCCCCCCAGGCCGAAAAACGGCGCTATTTTGGCCCGCCTGGGGGGGGGGGGGGGGGGGGACGCTATTTCACGCCCTGGGGGACGCCGTTTCCCAGTCGCCGAACCCAGGCTGCCCCCAGCCGGCGAGTTTTGGCCATATTTCGCATAAACAAAGGCCAACACATTTAAAATAGTTGGACATACAAATTCACACATAAGAATAGTTCAACATACAAATCCACACACAAATAGTTCAACAATGTAAGCAAATATAACAAATCAAACTAGGCATTGCCATTGCCTTTGCGCTCCCACAAGTGCTGCACCAGATCATCCTGCAGTTGTGTATGTGCTGCAGGGTTTCAAATCTCCTGGCGCATAGCGAGGAAGGCTGCCCATGTTGCTGGCACCTGGTGATCTACATCTGCAAGAGGACCCTGTCGATAGTATGGCTCAGTAGTATCAGGCACCGGATGATCCCGCTCACTCTCAATGATCATGCTGTGCAAGATCACACAACAGTTCATCACCTCCCACATGTTGGCCTTCGACCAAGTCATGGCTGGGTACCGGACAACAGCGACTCGAGACTGCAGCGCACCAAATGCCCGCTCAACATCCTTCCTGCAAGGCTCCTGGCACTTGGAAAACCAAGCTTTCGCGCTTTCTGGCACAGGGTTGGAGATGCTCTTCACAAATGTTGACCACTTCGGGTAGATGCCATCTGCAAGGTAGTAGCCCTTTGTGTACTGGTGCCTATTGATCTCGTAGTTCACTGGAGGGGCATGACCTTCAACAAGCTTGGCGAAGACATTCGAGCACCGCAACACATTGATGTCATTGTGAGTTCCTGGCATACCAAAGAAGGAATGCCAATCCATAGATCATGTGTAGCCACGGCCTCAAGAATCACACTGCACTCTCCTTTGTGGCCTTTGTACATCCCCTGCCATTCAAATGGACAGTTCTTCCATGCCCAATGCATGCAGTCGATGCTTCCAAGCATACCAGGAAAGCCTCTTGCTTCATTGCAAGCTAGGATCCGAGCAGTGTCTTCCACATTGGGTGATCGCAAGTATTTTGGCCCAAACACTGCCACCACTGCCCTGCAGAACCTTTTCAAGCAATCAATGGCAGTGGACTCGGACATGCGGAGATATCATCCTGCGAATCAGCGGGAGCACCATATGCAAGCAACCTCATGGCCATCGTGCACTTCTGAATTGAGGTGAAGCCTACCGTACCGGTGCAATCCTTCTTCAATTTGAAGTAGGTGTCGAACTCTCGGATGGCATGCATGATGTCGAGGAAGAGCTTGCGGTTCATCCGGAAACGGCGCCGAAACACGGCCTCGTCCTGCATGGGATGATCGGCGAAGTAGTCAGAGTAGAGGATGTAGTACCCTTCGTAGCGCTGCCTCGGCTTGCTCTAGCGGCGGCCGGGCGCCGAGCCACCACGCCGCGGCCGCGCGTCGTTCGCGAGCAGGCCGGCGAGGCACGCGAGGATCAGCAAGTGTTCTCCGTCGTCGACGTCGGCCTGGGCTTCCTCGTCGAGCAGTTCGGCGAGCAGCTCCTCGTCGTCGCACTAGTACAGAACGACACATCCGATACCCCTCTATGGAAACGGCACGGGTTAGGCGACGGAGAATCGCGCTTTCCGCGTGAGAAAACCCGCCCCGCCAGGCAAGCTGGCCCGCGTCCCGCCTTCATAGGCAACGGTCGCGAATTATTAAACCGTTGCCGATATGTTGGTAACGGAGTTTCTTTCGACTCCGTTGCGATATGTTCTTCAATGGCATCGGACATTTGTATACAACCGTTGGCGAGGTTGCTTATATAAAATTCCTTTTTTAGCACTATCTTGGATATTATAAAAGACTGTCGATTCGCCCTTGTTCCTCCGCTCCAGCTTGTTTTTACTCCGCACTCGTGTCCTCCATGGCCAAGAGCATGAGCTCGTCGGGGAGATCGAATGGTCCTCCTCCCGCGCCGCCGGGGCGGGTCAGATCTGCCGCTTGTGAAGTGCGTTTGCTGCCGCTGTCGGAACGCGATTCGTCGAGTGTCGCGTTCGGATCTGAACCAGGCCGGATCTACTTCAAGTGTCCAAATCATAGGTTAGTTCGACGCTTCGACCAGTTTTGATTGATTCTATTCTATGTGTGATGCTGATTTGCCTCTGGATTCGATTTACCATTTGGCAGGGGAGGGGCGAAGAGTATTCTGGGAGCTGTGATTATTATTTTGGATTGAAGATTATGTTGAGATGCTGCTTGCTAATGGCGTCGAAGTGGAAGCTGCAGAGCTGGAAAATGTAGCCTTGATAGTCAAGAAGGCGAACATGGAGATGAAGCCGCACACTGCAGCAGCTCTAGCTGGTTTGGCATGGAGCCAACAAACACTTCGACTAAATCTGACCATGTTGTTGCTGTGCGCAAGGAGCGGCATAAAGGAACAGAAATAGCTCGTTAAATGTTCTTGTGAGCATTGCTAGATGATTTTGTGTGTTTGTGTGCTGCTGTTAGGTGTGAACTTGTATGCAGCAATCAAAATCAGTAGAATGTATTAGGTTCGTATGCAGCTATGCAAATCAGTACAATGTATTAGGTTCGTATGCACTTTGAAAATCACTAGAATGTATTATGTTCGTATGCAGCTACGGAAATCAGTAGCACATAGTAGTTGTGAACTTGTATCCAATGGAACGGTTATATAAAATGTCCGTTGCCAATTGAGTGCCTATAAATGTACTGGCGAAGCAAGCCCCATCAGTCTCATTCTCAATCCCTCACTGTCCATCTTTCAACCCTAGCCGCCGCACATTGTAGCTTTTTACTCTCCTCACTCTCTCATGGCTTCCTCTGCCGGCGCTTCTAGATCTCGCCATCGCAGCCGCGGCTCTAGCGGCGCACGATCTAGCTGCATCTGTTCGTGATAGGGCAGATCTGGAGTCGGCTATGATGCGGCAGGTGTGGGAGCGCGTCAGACTCATCACCTCGGTGATGCCCGCGTCCTCTGGGCCACGCGGAGCTGGATCAGATCATTCATCGGGTGTGATGCAGCAGTTGTGGCGGATCCGCCGTCAACGGAGGCCGATCTGGAGGCCGTTGTCGACGGAGGAGGAGGTGGCCGATCTGGAGGCGACGTTCCCCGGGGTGGAGGGTGGCGTCCACGGTGGAGGAGGTGGCCGATGTGGAGGCGCCGTCCACGGAGGAGGAGGTGGCGATGTGGAGGCCGTCCACGGAGGAGGAGGTGGCCGATCTGGAGGTTGCCGTCGATGGAGGAGGAGGTGGCCGATCTGGAGGCGATGTCCCCGGTGGAGGAGGTGGTGTCCACGGTGGAGGAGGTGGCCGATCTGGAGGCGCCGTCCACGGTGGAGGAGGTGGCCGATCTGGAGGCGCCGTCCACGGAGGAGGAGGTGGCCGATCTCGAGGCGCCGTCCACGGAGAAGAGAAAATGTGAGGTCTAAATCGCTCAGCTCATGAACTAGTTCATCAATTGGTTTTATATAGAATTGTCTAGTATATAGAACTTGTCTAGTATATAGAAAACTTGTCTAGTATCTTGCACTTTATTGTTTCTGTCTAATTTTTCTAGTCTAGCATAGAAAACTTGTCTAGTATATAGAAAACTTGTCTAGTATCTTGCACTATTTTAAAGTCTAGCAGGGTGAATTAATTTCAACTCTTTGTAGTACTACCGATGATGAATAGATCCAGTCACAACTTTTTGTCAATGTGCTAATCCTCGTTATTGTTTTGTGTAGCTAGTGTATGAAGTAATAGTATTTCGGTGACACTGTAAAAAATGGTGAGGCTCTTGAAGGAAACATCACCTTCAAGTTATGCCCCAAATCGTTTGATCGGACTGCAAGCACACGGATATAGGCGCTTAAAGGTGTGAACTGTCTTCACATTAAATTATATCTATGTCATGTAGCATCATATTTTGGCTCTTCTCTAACTATCAATCCATGTATTTTTATCCAGAAGCACAAAGCTGATCCGAACAAACTTAAATGTGCTACTTATAAAGTGGGATTAGATGGAGCAAGCCTCAGTACGAAGAATTTGGCAATTTGGCTTGGTGTAGTTTCTGTTTTTTCAGTTTCTCCGGCTATTTTGTGGATGTGTGTTTAGGGAGCAAGCCTTAGCTGCGTTTAGGGAGGCATGAGAATGATAGGATTAGCGAAGCATGTGTAACTCATCTTTGATGCTATGTAATGGTGACAATTGTTATATAAGTTATGAACGGTTTTGCTAGCAACTTTGTGCGTCTTCTGTGATATTTTGAATGTCAATTGGCAACTGTATTGCTGCTGTAGGCTTATGAAAAACCTCAATGCAAACGAGTAAAACAGAATCTCCGTTTCTGATGTCCAGATACATCGGCAACGGAGACTGGATGGCAACCGTAGCCAAAATCAAGCCTCATCGGTGACGGTTTTTCTTGTCCGTTGCGATGAGAGCCTTCACATCAGTGACAGGGTCGGGGACACGGACCTTTTCCGTTGTCGAAGGGGTTTTTGGCCGTTTCCGATGTGTCGTTCTGTACTAGTGTCGGAGTCCATGGCTGGGCGGACAAACCGCCGAACACCTAGCATGCGAGGTGGGCGCGAGCCTTCCGAGAGCCTTCCTTCCGGCTAGATCACGGCGGAGGGGGAGGGGCGGCGCCGGCGGCGTGGATTGGGGCGAGATGGTGGGGTTCCTAGTAGCTTGTGTCCAGCGGAGGGGGGAGGGGTGGTGCCGGCGGCGAGATGGCGGCGACGGGGCGGGATAAAGGAAAGGGCGAGGCGGGGGGGGGGTGGGAATGCGCTGTCTCCACGACAGTGCTGGCCCACGCGTGTTTTCCCTTCGCCGACCCCCCCAGGCGCAACCCGACGCGCTGGGTTTGGCCTGGGTGCGTCGGCGCAAAAACGGCGCCAAACAGCGCTATTTGGGCTCCTGGGGGCCGACTGGGAGAAAATGGCGCTATTTGGGCCAAAACGGCGCTATTTCTCGGGCTGGGGGGCGCTGGGGGGACGGCTGGAGATGCCTAATGATGCGGGTAGGTCCCGATTTTCACGGATTTGTGCGGGGGAAAGATGAACACGAAGAACACGCGAAGAACGATGAACACAAAGAGGGGAAAACACAACAAAGGGTAAATAGCAAGTAGCAACCCGGCAAGACTTGATTGGTAACAAATCCCCGTGGGCAGCCCCCAATCCTCCTCTCCCAAGCACACCTTACTATTAGGATTGTTTGTCCAATTGGTCAATCCAACCAATCCAACCTAGCCACCTAAAGATGGAAGATTAGCAAGTAATCGCAACTACAAGTGGAGCCTTGGTATCCACGCAGGGATCTTCTCCTCAAGAGGAGGCCTTGGTTCATCTCCACAAGTGGAGGTCTTGATTCATCTCCATAGGAGGAAAGAGACACTTTGAGAAGAAGGAGCAAGGCTCTACTTTAGTTCTCAAATCTTAGTCTAACCCTAACCCTAGGAAGGGGACGAACTACTTATAGTCTAGATCCAAAGGGATAAGATTACAAGGCAAAAGAGCCTTTCCAGCGTGCAGATTCGCCCGCAGCGGTAGTACCGGACTGAACCCGGTAGTACCGGGTGTGCGGTAGTACCGGGGCCACTACCGGGTTGTGACCCGAGGACACCAGGAGCTTCCGGGAGATACGGTAGTTGGCGCGGTAGTAGGTGCGGTAGTACGCCAGCACGTCGCGGTAGTACCGAGGCGGGCATGGGCGGTAGTACCGGACCCGGTGGTGGCTTCGACGGGCGCCACGTCAGGCGGGGCGGTAGTACCGGCTCGGGAGACCCGGTAGTACCGCCTGAGCTGTTTGATCTTCATCTTCTCCTTCTTGGCTGCTCTCTTGGCCATCTTCTTGGGTCTTCTCTCGGTCATCTTCTTCACTCCATTGTGGGTCGTCGTCAAGGTGGTTCCTGAGTATGCACAAAGTATCCGAATGAAGTAGCAACCCATTCAAAGGAGTGTCGAGATCACACATAGATAGGAGTGAATTCACCTTATCATGGAGAGCTTGGATTCTTGCTCTTGTCATTGGGCCACTTGTTGTAGGAGACGTAGGTTGGGCTACATCATCTCCCCCCCCTTGGAAAAGAGTCGTCCTCGACTCTTGGTCATCCTCATCGCTTGATGTTCCAAGGTATGGCGATAGGTCGGCGACGTTGAAGGTGTCATGGACCAAGTGTTTGGAGTTGGAGATGTCGATCTTGTAGGCATTGTCGTTGATGCGCTTGATAACCTTGAAAGGTCCATCTCCACGAGGGTGAAGCTTGGACTTCCTTGCATCCGGAAAGCGATCTTTGCGAAGGTGTAGCCACACAAGATCTCCTTCTTCAAATATCATGGCGCGCTTGTGTTTGTTCATCTTCGTAGCATGGTCTTTGTTGTGCTTCTCGAGAGTAGTTCTTGTTTCCTCATGGAGCTTCTTCATGTAAGCGGCTCGCTTGTCGAAGTCCATGTTAACTTGCTCACGGAGTGGAAGTGGTAGCATGTCGAGCGCGGTGTAGGGGTTGGAGCCATAGACGACCTCGAAGGGTGTTCTCTTTGTTGCGCGGTGTAGTGCTCGATTGTAGGCGAACTCGGCGTGTGGGATGCACTCTTCCCAATTCTTCAAGTTAGGCTTGATCAACACACGAAGGAGTGTAGATAGGCTTCGGTTCACCACTTCGGTTTGGCCATCGGTTTGAGGGTGGTATGCGGTGGAGAATAGTTGCTTGATTCCCATCTTGGCCATCAAAGTCTTCCAAAAATAGCTCACGAACTTGGTGTCACGATCCGACACAATGGTCTTGGGCACTCCATGAAGACGGACGATTTCCCTGAAAAACAAAGTAGCAATGTGTGAAGCATCGTCGCTCTTGTTGCAAGGTATAAAGTGTGCCATTTTAGAGAAGCGATCAATGACGACAAAGATGGAATCCTTGTTTGTTTTAGTGCGTGGGAGTCCTAAGACAAAATCCATAGCTATATCGGACCATGGGTGATGTGGAATAGGCAAAGGTGTGTATAACCATGAGAGTTTAGAGTAGACTTAGCTTTGAGACATGTAACATCGTCGAACTAGGCGTTCCACATCACGCTTCATTCTAGGCCAATAGTAGTTGGTGGAGAGCATGGCGTAGGTCTTGTCGCGGCCAAAGTGACCCATGAGTGTCCTCCATGAGATTCCTTCAAAAGGACCAAACGAAGCGAAGACTCGGGTATACATAGTTTGTTAGCCTTAAACAAGAAACCTTTGTGCAAATAGAAATCACCAATTCCTTTGTGCTCCGAACATTGAGCGAAAATGTCTCCAAAGAAAGCATCGGTAGCATACAACTCTTTAATCTCATCCAAACCCAAGACACTAATGTCAAGACGTGTAAGTAGGTTGGCCTTGCGGGATAGAGCATCCGCGACCACATTGTCTTTACCTTTCTTGTATTTGATTACAAAGTGAAAGACTCAATGAACTCAACCCACTTAGCATGTCTTTTGTTCAAATTTGTTTGACTTTTCAAATATTTCAAGGATTCATGGTCGGAATGAATGACAAATTCCTTAGGACGAAGGTAATGTTGCCACACATCCAAAACACGAACCAAAGCAAATAACTCTTTGTCATAAATGGGGTAATTCAAGCGAGCTCCATCTAGTTTCTCACTATGGTATGCGATGGGTCTACCATTTTGCATAAGCACTCCACCAATGCCCAATCCACTTGCATCGCATTCAATCTCAAATGTCTTAGAGAAATCCGGAAGGGCAAGGAGTGGTGCTTCGGTTAATAACCGTTTGAGCTCATTGAAAGCAAAATCATGTGCATTGCCCCAAATGAAAGGTACATTCTTCTTTGTAAGTTCATGGAGGGGGCAAGCAATTGTGGAAAAATCCTTGATGAAACGGCGGTAAAATCCGGCAAAACCAAGAAAACGTCTCAACTCCTCAAGTGATGTCGGAAAAGGCCAAGTCCGAATTGCTTGTATCTTGCATCATCAACTTCAACTCCATCCGAAGAAACAACAAAACCCAAGAAAACAAGTTTGTTGGTGGCAAAAGTGCACTTAGAAAGATTTGCATAAAGCTTTTCATTGCGAAGAACCAACAAAACTTGAGCAACATGAGAAGTGTGCTCTTCCAAAGACTTGCTATAGATAAGGATGTCGTCAAAGTATACCACAACAAATTTGCCAATAAAAGGACGCAAAACATGATTCATGAGACGCATAAAGTAGAAGGTGCATTGGAAAGACCAAATGGCATGACGAGCCACTCATAAAGACCAAGCTTAGTTTTAAATGCGGTCTTCCATTCATCACCTTCACACATGCGTATTTGGTGATATCCACTTTTAAGATCAATTTTGGAGAATATAGCGGAACCACAAAGCTCATCGAGCATATCATCAAGCGAGGGATAGGATGGCGATACCGAACGGTTATGGCGTTGATGGGGCGACAATCCATGCAAAGGCGAAGAGTGTTGTCGTGCTTGGGTACCAAGATGACGGGCACGGCACACGGACTCAAGCTCTCGCGGATGTGTCCCATGGCAAGAAGTTCTTGTATTTGCCGCTCGATCTCCTTTGTTCTTCGGGGTTGGTGCGGTAAGGAGCGCGGTTTGGTAGCGGTGCGCCGGGAACAAGGTCGATGCGGTGCTCGATTCCACGTAGAGGAGGTAGTCCCGGTGGCACTTCTTGAGGGAAGACATCTTCAAAGTCCTTCAAAAGAGACAACAAAGAAGGAGGAAGGTTTGTGAAGTGTTAGTCATAGAAACTTCACCCTTGCATATGAGCACATAGTGTAGGGTGGATGGGTTCTCTCTCAACTCCCTCATCTCTCTCTTTGTGGCAAATAGTGTAAGTTTTGTGGGAACTCTCTTTGAAGTGTCACACTCATTTGGCTTGTGGCTCTCACTCACTTTATGGTGGGTCTCTCGCTCACCACTCATCTCACTAGACGAACGATCTTGTTGTGCCCTTGCAATGGTCTTGGCGTTGTCGGCGATGACTTGACTTGGTGTCATGGGACGAAGGACGAAGGTCTTGTCGTTGTTCTTGAAGCTATAGTAGTTTGTTCGTCCATCATGCATAGCACCCTTGTCAAATTGCCATGGACGCCCAAGGAGTAAGTGACAAACGTTCATAGGCACAACATCACAATCAACCGTATCTTCATAGGCTCCAATCTTGAAGGACACTTGCACCATGTGTTGAATCTTGACGGCTCCGGTATCACTCAACCATTGCACATGGTAGGATGTGGGTGCTTCTTGAACTTCAAGTTGAGCTTATCACAAAGTTCTTTGCTCGCTAGGTTGTGGCAACTTCCACCATCTATGATGACCTTGATGGACTTTCCATTGATTCCCGCTCTTGTTTGAACAAGTTGCATCTTTGGTCTTCTTCCACTTGAACATTGGTGGTTAGAGCTCTTGCCACAACCAAGGAAGGGTTGTTGTCGCCATCACAATAGATCTCACTTTCTTCTTCTTGAGCACTTTGCATTGTGGCGACCTTGTTCAAAGCATTGTACTCATCTTCACTCATAGATTCATACTCTCCCATGTCATTGATGATCATGACCTTCTTGTTGGTGCACTCAAAAGATTTGTGCCCTTGTCCGCCACACTTGTAGCATTGCAATAGTCTTGTGCCGGACGAAGATCCTTGAGGCGCCTTGGAGAGGGAGGTACTTTCTTGAAAGGTTGAGGCGCTTGAGGTGTCGAAGTAGAGACTCTTGGAGGACCTCGAGTGTTCGCTTGAGGAAGAGCTTGTGAAGGTGTAGGAGTTGACGAAGAAGGCTTGTTGGCGAAGAATGCCTTTGTCTTGAGGTATTTGAGCTCTTCAAGCACGTGGCGCTCGGCCTTGGAAGCTTGATGTACTAGCTCTACCAAAGAGGCATATGGTTGGAACTCCACGATCTTCTTGATGGATAGTTGAGGCCATTCATGAAACGAGCCATGGATTGCTCTTCGTACTCGTTGACATTGGCTCTCATCATGGAGATTTCCATTTCCTTGTAGTACTCGTCAACCGACTTCAAACCTTGCTTCAACTCTTGCAACTTCTTGTATAAGTCTCTAGTGTAATGGCTTGGCACGAAGCGCTTGTACATGTTTCTTTCATTTCAACCCAAGTGTCAATTGGTTGTTGGTGGTTAGCGACGCGAGCATCTTGTAGTTGTTCCCACCACAAGAGGGCATACTCTTCAAACTCCATCGAGGCTAAGGCAACCTTCTTGTTGTCGGAGAAGCGTTGCACACGGAAGATCTTGTCAACCTTGAGTACCCATGAGAAGTAAGCTTCCGGATCACTTGTGCCGTAGAACTTGGGTATGTCAAAGCGGACGTTGGTCAAGTCATCATAGTTGTCACCATGGCACCACGTGGGAATGCACGTCCACGTCTCCTTCGTTGAGTCCATCACCATTGTGTTGGCTTGACTCGTTATCACTTGACTCGGAACGTTGGTGTTGGTGACGATCATGAGGAAGCTCTTGACGAGGCGCATGTTGAGGAGGTAGCTCTTGTTGAGGAACGGGTTGTTCGACATTGTTCGCATTGTCATGGTTTTGATGACGTGGCCTTGGAGGATGACGAGGGTGACGTCCTTGTTCACCAAAGTCATTCGCACCCGGAACGCCATTGTCATTAGCCAATGGGTCATGACGATCACGTTGTTGCGGTGGTGGTGATGGCATGCGTTCATGACGTCATCATTTTGGTGAGGTTGCTCTTGATGCGCATTGGCATTGTTCGCGTGAAGATCATGTGGTTGTTCAACGTGAGGAGGAGGTCGTTCATGGGCGTCGCGCCTTGGATCATGTTGACGTTCTTGTCGAGGTTCATGACGTCCATGACGTGCTTGTGTCGACCTTGAGGTGCTTCTTGTACGGCTTGAGTGTGAAGAGCTCGTTGTCGCACAAGGTTGTTGATAGCTTCGGTCAACCGCTCCATATTTGCTTCTTGAGCATGCATGCGGTCGTTGAAGGTGTTCTCTTGATTTTGAAGACGGCGCTCGTAGCGTCCTAGGTTGTCACGAAGAAAGTGTCGCATGCCAACAAGCTCCGATTGTGTGACATAGCCATGATCACCGCGAACTCCACCATGGATTTCCTCATCCGAGCTTGAGCTTCCGTTTGTACTTCCCCTAAACATTTTCTCAAGATCAAGTGAGATGTGGTAAAGAAAAACCAAGACAAACTATATCCCAAGAATAATGTAGCTTGAGAGGAGAGTATCCGGTTCTAACACCCAACACACACACTTATGAGGATAGGAAGGTATGAAGTGGCAAACGAAACAAGCAAACCCGCGACAAGTATATTGTCAAAGGTAGAGAAAATCCACAATGATCAAATTACCAAAGAAACTCCAACCACAAAGTATCAAGAAACACACACAAAAGCGAATAATGGGGTTGGGCGACCAAAGGGCGAGCACTCGAAGATAGACAACCTAACGAAGACTACGTGCTCAAATGTCACCCAACACAAGAAGGACGCTAGCTCAATTGCTTTTTGTGGGCAACGGATTTGCACAAGAGTTAACACTCACACTCACTTTGGCGGTCTTAGCTTTGTCGCAACCTACAAGAGATGAACTTGGCACCACTTGATTCTTTTCTTTTCTCTTTTTTTTTTGATTTTTGCTTTTTGACGATGATTCCTTCTCTTTTGCTAGTGCCAAGCTCTCTAACGATACACACTCGCCAATACTTGAAGACAAACACTCAACACGTGCAATGCCTCGCAATATCACCGAGCTAGTCCAATAGGTCAAGTTGCGCGAAAGGAAGAAGGGCTCACAACGGATATGGTGGTGGGGGAATGTCGAGTCCTTGGTGGCGTCGTCGCTTGGCGTTGAAGATGCGTGCTGCGGAAGCTTGTCGATGTCGTAGACGTAGGGCACACCAAGAAAGGACTCAAACCAAAGAGGAAATGCCAAAACGAACCGAGGAAAAAGAAAAAATTCGGCCAAATTTTGAAAACCCGGTAGTACCGGCCTGACCCGGTAGTACCGGCCTGCCCGATTTCTGGGTTGACTTTCGTTTTTGGGCGGAAATTGGCCTCGAAAAATCCTCAAATCCGTGGGAAAATGGCAAAATTAAGGCTAGGGAACGCAAACAAGGGTGGAGGGGGTCCTAAAGCAACAGATCCATGGACAAAAACTACCAAAAACGCAACGAATCGACAGATCGGCTCGAATCAAGGCAAGGCTATTTTTGGTGGAAATTTTCGAATTTCTCAAAAACGAAGAAAAATTTGGTGGATTTTGGTGGAAACACAACTCAAATCCGTGTCAACCTAGAGCTCTGATACCATATGATGCGGGTAGGTCCCGATTTTCACGGATTTGTGCGAGGGAAGATGAACACGAAGAACACGCGAAGAACGATGAACACAAAGAGGGGAAAACACAACACAAGGGTAAATAGCAAGTAGCAACCCGGCAAGACTCGATTGGTAACAAATCCCCGAGGGCAGCCCCCAATCCTCCTCTCCCAAGCACACCTTACTCTTAGGATTGTTTGTCCAATTGGTCAATCCAACCAATCCAACCTAGCCACCTAAAGATGGAAGATTAGCAAGTAATCGCAACTACAAGCGGAGCCTTGGTATCCACGCAGGGATCTTCTCCTCAAGAGGAGGCCTTGGTTCATCTCCACATGTGGAGGTCTTGATTCATCTCCATAGGAGGAAAGAGACACTTTGAGAAGAAGGAGCAAGGCTCTACTTTAGTTCCCAAATCATAGTCTAACCCTAACCCTAGGAAGGGGACGAACTATTATAGTCTAGATCCAAAGGGATAAGATTACAAGGCAAAGAGCCTTTCCAGCGTGCAGATCCGCCCGCAGCGGTAGTACCGGACTGAACCCGGTAGTACCGGGTGTGCGGTAGTACCGGGCAGTACCGGGGCCACTACCGGGATGTGACCCGAGGACACCAGGAGCTTCCGGGAGATACGGTAGTTGGCGCGGTAGTAGGTGCGGTAGTACCGCGCCAGCACGTCGCGGTAGTACCGAGGCGGGCATGGGCGGTAGTACCGGACCCGGTGGTGGCTTCGACGGGCGCCACGTCAGGCGCGGGCGGTAGTACCGGCTCGGGAGACCCGGTAGTACCGCCTGAGGCTGTTTGATCTTCATCTTCTCCTTCTTGGCTGCTCTCTTGGCCATCTTCTTGGGTCTTCTCTCGGTCATCTTCTTCACTCCATTGTGGGTCGTCGTCAAGTGGTTCCTGAGTTTGCACAAAGTATCCGAATGAAGTAGCAACCCATTCAAAGGAGTGTCGAGATCACACATAGATAGGAGTGAATTCACCTTATCATGGAGAGCTTGAATTCTTGCTCTTGTCATTGGGCCACTTGTTGTAGGAGACGTAGGTTGGGCTACATCACCTAACCAACCAAAACTACAATGGCAAGAAGTCCCATTCAGTTAGGTGGCAAGGGTATCCATCCAATGACTTCTATATCTTAGCAGGTTTTCTGATTTTATCGGATGTCAGACTTTCAGATGCTTTCTAAAACAGGATATCTGAATGAGCATTCGTATTGAGATAACAATATTGCAACTTAAATTTCTGCACCTCCCTTTACCTGAATATTGCAACTTAAACAGAATATCCTTCAGCTGCTCCTCCCTTTGAACCCTGGGACAGTAAGACAATGACATATATCATTGAAAAGTCATAAGATGCTTGTGTGGTCTATATCGGCATACCAGAGCCGAACAGAAAGCGTTCGATTTTCTTTTACTTGAGGAAAAACCCGCAAACCCTATGCTTCGCCCGTTAGCGCCGCATAGGGGAAGCGCCGCCTGAAGAGGATCCGCGCGACGTGCACCAGGGTCGGCCCGTCTGGCTTTTTTTTTTTTTCTGTTTCGATCAGCGCGACGTGTTTCCTGGGCCGGCCCGTCTGGTTTTTTTTTCTTTTTCTGTTTCTTTTTCTTTTCTGTTTCTCTTTTCTGTTTTCGTTTTTTTTTTCAGTTTTTGTTTTATCATTTTCGTTTTCTTTTCTCTTTTTTTTTCCTTTTTCTTTTTCATTTTCTTCTTGTTTTTGTTTTTCCGTTTTTTCTGTTTTTCTTTTTTCATTTTCAGTTTTCGTTTTCTTTTCTGAAAATGGTTCTATTTTTTGAAAATAAATTTAAAAATGGTTCCATTTTGAAAATGGTTCCAAATTTAAAAATGGTTCCGAATTTAAAAATGGTTCCCATATTTAAAATGGTTCCAAATTTGAAAAAAAATGTTTTTGAAAATGGTTCCAAATTTAAAATGGTTCCATTTTGAAAATGGTTCCGAATTTAAAAATGGTTCCGAATTTAAAAATGGTTCCAAATAAAAATGGTTAAAAATTTGAAATTTTTTTATTTTTGAAAATGGTTCCAAATTTAAAAATGGTTCCGAATTTAAAAATGGTTCCAAATTTAAAATGGTTCCAAATTTGAAAATTGTTTGTTTTTAAAATTTTGAAAATGGTTCCAAATTAAAAAATGGTTCCATTTTGAAAATGGTTCCGAATTAAAAAATGGAACCATTTTTAAAATGGTTCCAATTTAAAAATGGTTCCAAATTTAAAATGGTTCCCAATTTGAAAATTGTTCATTTTTAGAACGATTCCAATTTTTGAAAATGGTTTCATTTTGAAAATGGTTCCAAATTAAAAAATGGTTCCATTTTAAAAATGGTTCCGAATTTAAAATGGTTCCATTTTTAAAACGGTTCAAATTTAAAAATGGTTCCAATTTAAAATGGTTCCCAATTTTAAAATTGTTCATTTTCTAAAACGGTTCTATTTTTTAAAAATGGTTCCAAATTTGAAAATTGTTTAATTTTTGAAAATGGTTCCAAATTAAAAAAAATCATTTTTTAAAATGGTTCGAAATTTAAAAAAAATCATTTTATAAAATGGTTCCAAATTTTAAAAAGGTTCCGAATTTAGTAACGTTTCCAAATTTGTTTTTTTAATGGTGCCATTTTCAAATTTGAAACCATTTTGGTTTTCGTTTTTATTTTTTGAAAATGTTCATATTTTGAAAATGTTTCATATTTGAAAAATATTCAGACTAAAAAAGTATTCGTGTTTTAAAAATAGAGCCGAAAAAAGAAAAAAATCGAAACAGGCCCAAAACATTAAAGCAGTGGGGCGAACTGTTTTCTGCGCGCGTGAAATAGTTGGGCCGGCCCACGTACGCGGCGCGCGGCGAGGCCATGTAGGCGGCGCGGGGCGAGAGCGCCGCTAACGTGCGGTGTATATCACCTCCCGGAAAAACCGGTCGAGTTGGTTTTTTGTTTGCGATTTGAGATGGCTGGGCTTTTGTGCTGGATTACGTCTTGAATACAAGCCTGTATTTCGGCCCATGCAGCTGTCAGAGCTTGGGTTCTCATTAAAAAACTGTCTGAGATTCTCAAAAAAAAAAAAAAAACTGTCAGAGCTTGTAATTCTAAAAAAAATGATGTCAGAGCTTCTCTGTATCGTTCCAATTTTATCGGATGTCCCCGAAGGGACATGTCAGAGCTTCTAGGCACAAGAGAGGCGACAGCCTCGCCTGCGGTTGATCTTGTACATAGTGTGAATACAATATGAAATCATGTGTTGCGGTGATTGCAATAACATAGATTTGATATCAGAGATGTTGATATTTTTTTTCTATATAATTTATCAAAATTTTATTTTGGTCAAAGCTAGAAAGCAGGATAATTTGGAATGATGAAAGGGTACATGAACAAACTTGAACGGTGATAAACCCCACATGCATTTTTTGCTGAAAAATAGCGGGACTTCTGCTTCGGTACACCACCCCATAAACACGTCAACGAACAACGAATGAGATCACATCGTACACCTTCGTAATAAGCGTATGATGAGTTTGGTATAACCCTATTAAAATGCGTATAGCCCATTTAGGTCCATACGTTAATACAAATGTATCCCTACGAAATCCGTACAGGTTCTACGCAAAAAAAGTGTCTCATCGTCGGCAATGTTTATTTCGAGATCGAATTACCTGAAAACTCAAACTTCAACGGTGAGTAACCCCACATACATGTTTGCTGAAAAACAGCGGAACCGAATTTGGAAGCTTAGCAAAGCTTTTAACCTGAACTGCGAGGTACACACAACCAGAGCCCAGAAGCTTAGCAAAGATTTTAACACAGCCATACTCAATCCAGCAGCACAGCCATGTAGGAATCGCTGCACAAACATTCCA
Source organism: Poa pratensis (assembly GCA_947311845.1). Lineage (NCBI taxonomy): Eukaryota > Viridiplantae > Streptophyta > Magnoliopsida > Poales > Poaceae > Poa > Poa pratensis. The sequence goes on along the minus strand of CAMZMU010000093.1, from coordinate 26,788,921 downwards.
CCAGAGCCCAGAAGCTAAAGGCCAGATAGCGCAGCTGTGGCTTCTCTAGATTGCAGGCAGGTCGCTGGAGCCTGGCCAAGGTACGCAGCTTTGATTTCTCTGAACATCAACTCCAAGTCTCCAACTCTCCAGGCAACCATGCTCAATTATCGAAAAAACTTACAAATAACTAGTGGCATTACAAATTTGCGACACGAGTACGAAGTTTGTTTTCAGGTACAATACAGAGACATCCGAAGATTTCCAGAAAAAAAAAATGGGACCTGCCTGGCTTTTATTTATAGGAGAAACCACATGAGCACCCGCCGAGCCCAAAGCTGGAATCCCGGGTGGGCAGCATGCCCACTTGCATTGCTTGCCAACAGGTCGACGCCCTGTTCTCAAAGATTGCCAGACGACAACACAAAAGGCTGATAACCAAAAATATCTGCATATTGTCATAAATAGGTAGAGCAGAGACCGCAACCATACGAGTGTCAGATTCTACACGCAATTAGTTACCCAGAGAAAATATATACCATAACACTGCAAATCTCTTGGATCCATTGGAGAAGACACGAAGAGACGATTTACTATAGAGGTGCCCGTATTGTCCGTATTGTCAAAACCAGGCGTTTCCCCTGTAATCTATGGGTGGATCTGTCCTTGAGCCAGTTGGCTTCCATTGTTTTGCCTTGAAAGTGACAGTGGGTTTATTGGGATTCTGCTAGCTTCATCCATCAAACACTGCACCATACCTTCCGAGTCATGGTGTCGATGAGCGTGGACCAAGACTTCCTGAAGATTTGGAAGAAAATTGATACCTGAAGGCCGCCAGATAGAAGCTTCTTCAAAGAAAGATAGCTCTAGGCTATGGAGCTTAGGTGCAGTGCCTTCCTCAAACCTCAGGTTCAATGTCTGGTATTCTCCGAGATGAATGGTGAGCAGCTTGAGAGTCGGGAATTCTGATGCAGAAAACGTGAGTTCTGTTCCGGCATATGCACTGTGATGCAACCTTAGATAGAGCAGGCTTGGCAACCGAGCAAGAACTTTCACTTGCTCCTCAGATTCCAATTCAGTGGCACGAAGGGTCAACTCGGTGAGATTCACGAGCGAACCTATCCATTGTGGTAGCCGTCCCAATTTTCCTCGGAAGTTTATGCTTTTTAGAAACATTGGTGACCTGGATAGTGTATCAAGAACCCTGAAATTCATTACTCCATCAGGCCGCCATATCAGCAGTGACTGAAGGCTGCTGCTCAGTTTTGCAATAGCAGTGATCAAAGACATCCAATTCATGTCATCATCAACAAACATCATTACTCCTAGCTTCCTCAACTGTGAAAGCTTCCCCAATTCAGACATGTAATGGGAAGTAAAGTCTGTGATCTCTATTTGTGCAAGGGTTGCAAGCATTTGTAAATTTCCAAGCTTCTTAGGGATGTGCATTCCCCAAAAATCGGAAATAGGATACGAACCACTGTAATTATAAGCTCTTCTCCCTCCAAGTAGGTTTGATAAATTTGGCAGCTTGGTTATGTCAGGAGGCAAATGCTTTATGCCTGTGTCCCGGACATCCAGTGTCTCCAACTTCTTCAGGTTCCCTATTTGCACAGGAAGCTGAGTGACATGTGTATTTCTGAGACTCAGATATTCCAACTGAAAAAGTTTACATATATTTCTGATATCTCCATTCCTGGCAAATCCACAACCTTCTAAGTCTAATATTCTAAGAAGTTTTATCCAAGTAAACTGTAACATTTCTCCATCAGCAAATATACTCAACGATCGGACATGGCTTAACATTTTGCTTGTGGCAATATTTTTGTTACTTCCACCATGAATGGATAGCCGCCGAATCTTCTCTTGTGGAGCTAAAGTATGCTGTTCACCTACCAAAGTTATGAAGTTCTCCTCAATTGATTTTGAAACAATGATCTCTAGCATTAAATCATGAACTCGAAAAGTCTTGACCTTCCATCGAAGCTCATTTCAACTGGATGAACGACACTCCTGTTGAGGAGCTCAATGAAATACTTTTCGGCCACCTCTAAGGCACTCAACCCACGCTTCTCGGTCACAAAGCGTTCTGCTATCCAGCGTCTCAATAAACTTTTCCTTCTCACCTTATGGTCCTCGGGGTAAATGCTTAAATATAAGAAACAAGTTTTCAAATGGTACGGAAGGTCATTATAACTAAGCTCAAGAATATTTTTCAGTTTTTCAAGCCAGGGACTGGTTTCTAGTTCCAAGCCAAGAGAGTTGTAGATCTTCTCCCAGCGATCATAACTGTGCACGGACGTGCTAGCCAAAAGACCTGCAATGCTGACTATGGCCAAGGGTACACCTCACATTTTCCCAGGATCTTTTCTGAAATAGTTTTCAAGACAGTTGGGCAATTTTCTCTGTTACCAAATAGTTTCTTGAAAAATAAGTCGCTAGATTCACTATCTGTGAGTGGTTCAATTTCGTAAGCTCTGTCATACTCATGGAGGCAACATGCTTGTACTACAGTTTTCATTCTTGTGGTAACCATTATTCTGCTTCCAGTATGTGAGTTAGGCAAACAAAATCGAATAGCTTCCCAAGCTGAGATGGTCCAAATATCATCAAGAACAATAAGATACCTTTTATCTTCAGATGGTTCCTTAGCTTACTTGCAAGTTGTCCCACGTCCCATTCTTCCATGCCTTTGAGTGGCTCCACTGTGGGTGTTGGACCATTTCGATCTACTGGTTGAATAATCTGTCGGAGAATGTCCCTTATGAGAGCCTTGACATCAAATTTCTGGGATACAGTTACAAAAGCTCGACATTGGAAGCTTGCACTTGATGTTTGATATGTCGTCATAGCAAGAGTTGTCTTACCCAAACCACCAAAGCCAGATATAGATACCACCATTAATTGTGGTATGTCTTCAACCACTATCCAATTAACAAGATTACTCAGACGCGCTTCAATGCCCACAAGTTTTGTCATCTCTGGAAAGAGTGCAGGAGTACGGATATCCAGAGAAATAATATTAGATGTTGTTGGTTGTGCAGCAAATGTGTTCCCTTCTGCTCCGGAAATGAGATGATTACCACCATACCTATCAGACGCGTTTTAAAGTTACTGTGACAGCTCATACATAGTAGATAGAGAAGAGGAAAGTACTTTCTATCTCTTTTTCTCAGAGGAAAAAAGATTATTACTCCCTCCGTTCAATTTTATAAGACAGTTTAGCTTTTTGGAAAATACATGTATCTAGACATATTTAGTGTGTACATTCACTCATTTTGATCCGTATCTAGTCCAAATTGAAATACCTACAGTGTCTTATAATAGTGAACAGAGGTAGTATTAAGTTTCAAAGAACAATTATGAATGCTCAATCAGCTGAATGATACTGTCTCCATTTCGAAATAGATGATGTTTGTAACTTTGCAGTCTCAAAAAGCAACTTTGGCCCTTTTTCTCTATAAATAAATAAGTAAATGATGATAAAAGTTTATATTGTGAATCTATTTTTATGACAAATCTAATGGTGCAATTTATTTTGGAACAGAGGTAGTATTTACAAAATCCAACTGAATATTTGCAACAGTGGAATGAACCTTCTAAGTTTTCACCACAACACAGAATCTATACTTCTTCCAGTCCTCCTGCTACAGTACTACCACATTTCTCATGTTTTCATTTTGGAGAAATCGTAGGGCAATGCCAAGATATTCAGCCACGTGGCACAGGAGCTTTATGGAGGGAAGAGAATTGCAAGTACCTTGAGTTTCGGTCGCTAATACTTGTAGCACGCACTTTCAGTTCTTGGATTTGTTTTGCAATCTTACGCCGCACCATAGCTGTTTGCATGAAACGGATGCACCTGTGGAAGAGCTCGGCAAGGCCAGAACCACTCAAGCTGCTGCCAAGGTGATATGTAAACTCGTCGACGCAATCTTCAACATCGTATGCGACCTCTCGCACCTGTTTCATCCAAATCTTAACCTGCTTCCCGCGATTTTCCCTCTCAGCAAGGTCCTGGAGAAACGCTGTCATGCTCTCCAGCTCATCCTTCATGTACTGCAGTTCACCTCGGATACCTCCAAGGAGCTGTGCTTCTTGGATGAGCACTGTGCCCAGCTTACACAACAGTATGTCGACGGCGCCCCACCAGCGCTAACAACAGCATGCTCCATCTCTCGATCAAGTACCAAAAGGGGAACAGTATACTTGAAGCTGCTGCTACCAAGTTGAAACAAAGCCTCTCTGTCAGGTGTTCCACACACCTAATACTCGAACCACCTGATCATATTAGAGAGATATGAGTACAAATAAATTCCAACTATGTTTAAATCTCTCATTGAGCTTGATGAAGACCATGCAAGTCACTAACCTGGACAGAGCAAATCACCCACCGAAAACAAGAAAAACACACACCAGGAGGTCCCTCGCGTCGCTCCCCAGGCGACGCCAGGGGAAAACCTAGCGCCGCCAAAGCTCCTCCCCGCTCGGGCCTTCCCTGCCGCCGCCGCCGGCGACCTCCGCGGCGGTGGCGGCACCCCGCTGCCAAAGGTGGTCGGGGAGTTCGTGGGCGCGAGGTGGTTGACCGGCTCGTGGGGGCGACGGCGGTCGGGTGTGGGGATGCCGTGTCGGCGGGCACGGGTCGGAGTTGCGGACTGCGGGGGCGGAGAAGGTCCGGGGCGCGGCCACCTGCGGCAGAGAAGGAGCGCGCCGGCTGGCGGCGGCCGGGCGGGCTCGATCTGGGCCCGGCTTGGGCCGCGCGGGCCGCGGCCGATGCGGGTGCTGGGCGGCGTCTTCGGCAGCTTGGCGCCTGGTCCGGGGCGGTGCGGCGCTGGCCGTGGCCTGGAGGTGCGAGGGCGGCGTGAAGAGCTGCGGGCTGTTGCGGCTAGAGCTGGAGGTCGGAGGGCCGGCGTTGGGTGCTCCGGCTGCTTGCTGAAGTTCAGAGAGTGGGCAGCGGGGGATGTTGATTGGTGGACCGACAGAGTGACGCCGTGCTGCGTGCTCCGGCTAGGTGCTTCAGTACCGTGTTGCTGGGGGGTGTGCACTCTCCGAGAGAAATCTTTAGTTTCGGTTGTCGGAGCGGGTGACGGCTCATCGCTGCCTCCTTGGAGGCGTCATCTTGGAGAGTTTGCACGAGGCTGGGCTTCCTCTGTTGTTGGCGAGGTGGATGTTGGGGCGGCGGCCCCGAGTGGATCATTGAGCGTCGAGGCAGCGGCCTCGAAAACCTGGCAAACATCGGCTTCAGGGGGTGGATCGTTGTTAGCCATGGCTTGGGTGGCTTCCTGGTGTTGCTAGTGCGGCAAGGTTGTCGGCTCGGTCGGCGCATCCCAGAGGGATGGTTGGACGGTATGTCGGGGCGGCGGCCCCGGGCATGGTGTGGCGGCCGTGGTCTGTGGGCAGTGATCCTGTGTAGCTCGGGCTACAGGCAGCTGGGCCGTGCGGCGTTGCAGCTCGAGGTCGAGTGGTGTTATGTCGGGGTGGCGGCCCCGGAAGGTGGTGTCGGCTGAGTGTGTAGGGCATACTAGAGCGGTGGATGTCGGGGCCGCGGCCCCGAGAGCTTCGCGGCTCCTGTGGAGGCGAGGTTGGTGTTGTCAGCTCTTCTCCGGCGTGTCAGTGGGTTCGTCTTGGCTTGTTTGTTGCCGCGAAGTCGAAGCTGCGGTGTACGATGACGGGCAACAGGCGGCGGAGTGCCCGGAGGGTTAGTCTCTTCATCTGCGTTGGAGTGTCCCGTATCTGCTCCTCCCATAGCAGTTACGGCTTCTTCTCTCCGGCAAGGGTGGAAGGCTGGCCGGATCTTTGCGGAGTGGTGGTTTGAGCTTGACTCTAGGTGTTCTTCAGGTTGTGTGGGCTTCGCCCGGTTGTGTTGGTGTTTGTTGTTTGGTTTTCGCCGGTTTCTCCCACAAATAAACCGGGCGCCTTCTTCTTAATTAATGGATAAGGCAAAGGTTTTGCCTTCGTTTCTAAAAAAAAAAACCTAGACAGAGCTTCAGTTTTTGGTGTTGTGTTCTTGTACTACTCTCTCTATCTCCTTACTACCGCAGCAACAAGGTCAAGATGCTAGGTTTGCTTCAATTCTCTTCTCTCAAGGGAGCATCACAATCTGTAGCTAGGATCTCACTCACCACCCTCAAAGTGGAGGGTCAGGAGGGATGTACCGATATTAGATCAAACAAGCATCTTAAGACTTTTTAATGATATGTCATTGTATTACTTCAAAGGGGGAGCAGCTGAAAGATGCCTTTCAGGAGATGTCGGATTCACATGGCCAGACTTGGACCATTGGACGGTGGGGTTATTGTAATATCATTGTGCTAAATAGACACATCATCTTAACTCAAAAAAAGTCAAAATCGATAAGAACATAACCATTGGTATAAAAAAAATGCCAGTGAAATAGCACAAATCCAGGATTTAAGTTTGAGTACAACTGTCATTCACTGCAAAATTCAAAGCTACTCTTGATCCCCTTTTTGTTTTTTATGCCAAAGCAAAAAAAATTGTTTAGGTCTTGAGGTGGTTATTCAACTGTTTATGTGAGATTACTTAAATCTTTGGAGTGATTATTTCAACAATTTATAGTTGCTATTTATCCCTAATAATGAAAGTAGGTGCAGAAATTTAGCTTGCAATATTCTTATTTCAAGAAAGACTGCTCATTCAGATAAGCTGTTTTGAGAAGCATCTGAAAGTCTGAATCAGAGAAAACCAGAAAACTTGCTCAAATATAGAAGTCATTGGATGAATACCCTTGCCACCTTAACGAAGGAGACTTCTTACCACTGTAGTTCTGGTTGGTTACATGATAATCAAGTGGTGGCTTCAATTGTGTGTAGGCTATGAGATTTCACCACATGGAGGCTAGCAGACATGCTCAATCTTGCCCCTTATTTTTGTATCCAAGCACATCATACATCATGATGATAAGAGCAGGGCAGTTGACTAATGGAGCCAATGGCCATTAAATATCAGCCGTCACTGCCAACAAAGAAGTGCCTGGGAGAGAGAAAGAGAAAATGACGTGTGAGAGAAAAAGTGAGCCATTACACGAATGATTCCGTATACATCCATCATCTGGCATATAGAATTCAGAATAGCAGTTCCTCAGAAAATGCCATCAGTGGCCTAGTAAATCCTCCAAATTCCTAAAGAACGTACCAAAGACCTTTTAAAAAGGCATTTACCAAGTCCAAAGAGAATCAGAACAAGAGACAAGACAAATTAAAGCACAAATATTCCTCCAAATTATACCGTATTTGCAACTTTTATGACAATACACATCAGTCGCTCCTAGCTTCTGAATCCTGAGAAGATGATAAGGAACTATAATCTTGAAGCTCTGTCAAACGTCCATTCATCGCTCTCCTCCTCCTATCCCTTGTGGCCATCCTCTCTCCATAGGTTAGAAAATGTCCCCAAGATCAACATGCCTGTTTCCCTCAACCTCGTTCCAACTTCCTCAAACATCGCCACTCCCTCCTCATTCGAGAAGTAGTGCAAGAACTTATTGTAGTCAAACCTCGGGACATCCACTCCACCCCACATCGTCCTCTCGACAAACTTAGTCGCCTCCAATGTCCCCGCCTTCACCAATCCACCGACAAAGATGCTCTCAAAATTCACCAGTGGATCCCTGCCCTTCCTGCCCCTCTTCCCAAGTGCCCCTGAAGCAACATGATGTAGGTGTGCATGTTTGGCTCGCACCCACTGGCAACCATCTCCCTGAACACCTCAGTCGCCTCTCCGGCTCGCTTGATCCTCACCAAACCCTTCATCAGCCCATGGTAAAGTGCAACATCCTTCTCTTTGACACCGTGAAAAACATTGTATCCTTCCCTCACCTTCCTCCTCGCCACGAGCCCATACACCAAATCCCCCATCACCTCCCCGTCCACCTCCAGCCCCTTCTTCACCATTTCGGCGAACACCATGAACGCCCACCAGGTCTTTCCTTCCTTGCACAGCCACGAGACCACAGCGTGGTAGCACGTGCCGGCAGACAGCCCCTCTTCCGCATTCCATCGAACACCTTCATGGCGTCAGCGAAACGGTTGTTCTTGAACAGAGTGACAACGATCTCCTCGTACGCCACGGCCCCCGGATCGATCCCGCGCTTCTCCATTCCGTTCCACACACTGCAGGCTTCGGCGAACATCCCCGCGCGGCAGTACGCGACGACCAGCAGCTCGCAGCACCGGCCGCAGCGCGCGAGGCCGTACCGGTGCTCGGCCTGCTTGATCACCTTCTCTGCCACGTCGGGCAGCTTGCAGACGGAGCATACGAAGTCGGTGACGAAGGCGAGCACGCGGGGGCGGTGTGGTTCGGGGAAGAGGGTGAGGAGGGCGGAGAGCTTGCCGACCTCGCGGGCGGGGGCGAGGCCGCGGATGGCGGCGCGGAGGGCCGCGGGGGAGGAGAGGAGGCTGGTCGGGAGGGCGAGCAGCGTGGAGTGGAGCAGGTCGACGTTGCTGGACTTGGCGAGGACGTCGAGGAAGCGGGCGGCGGTGGTGGGGGAGTGCGCGAAGGCGTGGCGGGCGGTGAGGTGCGCGAGGAGGCGGTGCACGGGGCGCCAGGAGAGCGGGAAGCGCGCGGAGGCCTGGAGGAAGAGCTCGCGGAGGTCGGCGGGGGCGGAAGGGAGCGGGAGCGCGGCGAGGCGGCGCTGCAGGGCGGCGTCCGGGGCGTTCTGGTGCTGGTAGAGGATTGTGCAGAGGCGGAGGAGCAGCGCCGGGTCCGTGGGCCTCGGCGCGACCTCCGGAGCGGGGGCTGCGGTGGCGCTGGAGAGGAGGCGGCGGAAGAGGAGTCGCGGAGGCATGGAGCTCACGGTGGTCGCGGTGACTGAAGAGGGCGCGCGTCAGAAGAAATTGCGCCGTCAGGGCGGAGGCATCTTCTCGGTATTGGTCTTGGTCTTTTGGTATTGGAGTTTTGGCTGCGTGGGCCTTTCATGGCTGATTTGTCCAGGCAAGCCCGAATGTTATTGATCTTAAAATATTGTACTTCTAGATTTTTTATTGTGAAGTTTATTTATTGGAAAATACTTCACATCAACCGGCTAAGGATAGAAATTTTACCCTTAAGGTATGGGTACCCACTGGGTATGGGTGCAAGTAAAGTTTGTATGGTATGCGCACATTATTTCTCTACCCTAACTATACCATACACATTGCCATCTTTACAACCGGCTGATGGATCAGTTGTGCTACCTCCTCTCCCCCTCTCCCCAAGAGGCTACCCCTTATTTGCCCCCGCCCGCTGGTTGATCCTCCCCGGAACCCCTCTACTCACCAGCCGCCGATGCAGTAGCTTCTCCACGTGCTATTTCTGTCACGCCTCGTTTGGGTCAAACCATCTTCCGTCTTCCGCATGCTTGCCCTGGCGTAGGCTAGAGAGCTCGCCATGGATGCCATGGCATAGCTCTCCATACTCCACGGGATCTGGAGAAGATGATGACTCGTGCGGATTTCGTCGGGCTTCATCCGATTAGCCTGCGAGTGAGTCTCCAACTTAGCGGATTCGTAGCCGACGAATTCGAATCAGGATCAAGGTGGAAAAAGAGAAGACAACTTTCCAAGATCAAGGCTGGAAAATGAAAGACAATTTTCTAAAAAGAAGCCGGACGGATGCTGAAGTCCAGCTCCAATACGAAGCCGATCAAGATATCACATCTCTAAGGAAGAAGGCAAGTTTTGAAGTCAATATGGAAGATAAAAGGAAACTTTCCAAAGGAGCCTGCAAGTTTGAAGCCAACACGGAAGGACAAAAGGCAACTTTCCAAAGTAGCCAGCAAGTTTGAAGCCAACGTTGTCGGCCAAGAAGTTGCCTATTTTAGATATGGATTCGACTTAGACTATGATTTGTAAGCCTTATAGAAGTCCAATACTTCTACGGGAAGTCCAGCCGCCTCATATATGTGTGACAGGTGATGGCCGATTGAAATTAGGCAAACAATCGACAACCTATCCAATACAACCTACTTTTTTTTCCCCCTCAAACCCTTGTTCATGCTTCCGTTGTCTGGCAACTTCGCCTAGATTTTGCGAGAGATCGAAAACCGAACCTTGGAGCGGCCAAGTCTGGCCAGGTTCAACCAATCGTCGCCGGCTTCCTCTGACGGGGCTTCCCGAGGGGCTGGGGCGTCTGGTGTCAAAAGCGCCGGCTTACTGTCTTGCGTATCGCGTTGGAAGCCGGCCTCCCGCGGGGCGAGTTGCGGAGTATCTCCCCCGGCACCGCGGGTACACGAGGACGTGTTCGTGTGACGCGTTTCGAGCGCAACACACTTTTTGGCGACTCCGCCGGGGACGATTCGATCTAAAAAATTGGACAGCAATGACCAATTCCAAGACCAACGCTGCCAGCATCAGCACCGACAACATCATCAAGCCAACTCTCGAGAAGTTGTCGGAAGAACAACGCCAAGGCCTGGAGGCGTGGAAAGAAAAGAGAAAGCAGGAGTTCAAGGCACTACGACTCAAGCGGGAACAAGAAGACCAAGAGTTGTACTTGGCCAGCTTCAAGGTAGATCGGCAAGGTGTAATCTCGCCGATCAAGGAGCCGGAGTTTGTACCTCTGGGAATCAACATCGACCAACCCGCTGTAAGCAAACCCCTCTTTTCTCCTGAGCAAATAGCAGAAATTCAATATCATGTTTCGCAAGGCACCACCAATGTTTATGATCTTATGCTAGATAGCGAAAAGGCTAAGAAAAACACGCTCCAGGGCCAGCCATCGGACAGACAACCGATAGGCCAAACTAGGGAAAACCAACTTGTACCTACTCTACTATGTCCAACTCCTATCCAGAGTATGCAAAATCCGGCAATCCAGCCGGATCAAACAGTGCGGCTCCTGGGTCACGAGTCAATGTCGAATCGAAATTCGGCTACTTGGGTGCAAGCTGGCCCTGCCGTCAATTCTTCTCCTGCGCCGGCTCAATCGGCCAATATGGACGATTTGATGGCCGAGCTTAGGAGGAAATTGGACCAAATAGTTTATGATAAATTCGGGGTTATGCCAAAACATAGGACTTACATTAAGACTTACCCCGATTATTTTGATCTGCAACCTTATCCACCTGGTTATAGAGTTCCTGAGTTTACTAAATTTAATGGGGTGGATAATAAATCAACGTGGGAACATATTAGTCAGTACTTGGCTCAATTAGGCGAATCAGATGTGTGGTCGTTTTGCTGGGGTGATAAGTACACAGCGAACCAGTTTTATATTCAAGTGTTTAAACACTTGGCAGTTCCAATGTCCTATACTTGGATCTGGGAATGAAGATGCACAATGAACTACAAGGTCTTTGCTTGGCTTCTCTTGCGAGATAGACTAAATACGAAGGATATGTTGAAACGTAGGCATTGGAATGTGGCAGAGAATGATCACTGTGTGCTATGCCCTTTGAGAGCATATGAAGATAGACAACATCTGTTTTTCACATGTAACTTCAGTCAACGTGTGTGGAATTACTTGCAAATTCAGTGGACTGCTGGTGACAATATTCAGACAGTGCTTTCGTGTGCTAGAAGAAGCTTCGGCCATGTATTCTCAATGGAGGTGATCATAGTGGCATGCAGGCATATTTGGCTACAAAGAAATGGCAAAGTTTTTAGGCAGGAAAGACCTATGTTTGGCAGATGGAAGAGTGGTTTTGTTCATGACATGTCTTTGCTTAGACATCGTATGAAAGCGAAACATGTTCAGAGCTTTCAAGCATGGCTAGACGGACTACCTTAGTTTTTTGTACATAATAGTTCCCAGTTTTTCCTTCTTTATGTTTTGTTTTTTATTTGTACAGTTTGGTTTGGTTGAATGAGAAAATGGAAAATGCTGTGGGGCGGTTGCCCTACAGTCGAGCTTCAAAAAAAAATTAGGCGAATCCAATCATGATCATATTAAAGTTCGCTTGTTCTCATTATCTTTAACCGGTATTTCATTTTCATGGTTTTCGGCTTTAACTCCTAATTCTATACATACTTGGTTTCATCTGGAGCAAAAGTTTCATGAGCACTTCTTTGCCGGAGAAATAGAACTTAACTTGTCCCACCTTACATCGGTCCGTTGGTGGCGAGGGAAGATAATTCACCGCTGGAAATGACGTCGCACGTGAATAAAACATTTCATAAATATATTACCATTTTAGTGTAACTGCATACACGCCTTCAGCTTTTAGAAAACACAAGACTATGAAAGATAAGCTGCAAAGGAACCGTGGAAGGATAAAAGACCATGGGACACACTACCAAGTATGATCTCCTAAGCATATAAATTCAGATTAGACTCTCCCACTCCCTCCGATCCAATTTTGTTGTTGTTTTAGCTTTGCCTATGTCCTATATCTTTAAGTTTGACCACTTCTGGAGAAAAATGTGCTGCTATCTCTATAACTTCAAATATATATACTACGAAAATACTGTCTATGATATTTCTAATGAAACAAATTTTGTGTTGTAGAAAACAATTTTCTGTAAAACTTAGCCAAACTTAAAGAAGTTTGACTTAGGACACACGGATAGAACTTTAGTTCAGGGAGTATTTATTTGTACATACATCCAAACATAACATATAGGTACATCGATCATCAAAGAACAAAGCAGTAGAAACATAAGCCACTCAAACATCACGTTCCTAGCCAAAGCCCATAACAACTATCGCATCAATCACGAACAAGAACGCCGACATCGGCGGAAACACACATCGTCACAGCTTAATCGTATGCATACACGCTAGGACGTACTATACGGGCATAGAGCACGTTGTCCTTCATCATGGCTTTGCCTCCGGGTAGTGTGCACCGCCCTCTGGCTTGGGAGGCAGCTCATGCTTTGGCACTTCTGGCACAGCTGGGTGTGGTATTTAAGGCTTAGGCACCTCCAGCACGTCGATGTGAGGTACTTCATGTGCTGCCGGGTGCGGCACTTCAGTCATTGGCACCTTTGGCACGATCGGATGTGGCGCTTCCGGCATCTTTGGCACCTCTGGCACAACTAGATGTGGTAGTTCAGGTATCTTCGGCACCTCGGGCACAACTAGATGTGGTAGTTCAGGACCTTCAGGTATCTTCGGCACCTCTGGGACAACTAGATGTGGCAGTTCAGGCATCTTCGGCACCTCAGGCACAATTAGATGTGGTAGTTCAGGTAGCTTCGGCACCTCTGGGACAACTGGATGTGGAAGTTCCGGCATCTTCGGCACCTGTCGTGGTGGTGTCACGGCAGATGCCATAGGATGGCTTAAGTTGTGGGCTCGCTAGGACGTTGGGGGATCCGGGGAGGGTTTGCGCGCTCACGAAGCACGCATGGAGAACAACCAAGAACTCGCAAGAACAAACAAGAACAAGCAGAACCAAGAAGAAACAAAGCACACCACGATGTACCCTGCTTCGGGGCCCTCTTGTGGAGGTAACACCCCTACTGCAGCACTAGCCTACTCTCTATATCTCAAGTGTTTACAAGTACAGAGTGCTCCTTGAGCTGTATGAAGAACAATGGTGGGAGCTCTCAGAAGAAGATGGAGCTTGGGGAAGATAATGCCTTTCTCTTTCGCCGTCCTCTTCTTCCTCGTCGTCCGTCCCTCGCACTGGAGGAGGTAGTAGCTTACTTATACACTAACCGGATTACCATTTTGCCCCGGCTGGAAGTGATAATGGCATGGACAAGAGGAACAGGACAAGCCTCTGCCCCCTGTCAATCCAACGGCCGGACTGTCAGGCCTATCTTGCCAATTCGGGCAATGGCAGCTGTAGCCCATCGGGTCTAGGTCACATCCTCTTTCCCGAATTGGCCGAGTCAGCTCCTAGGTCGCTGCGCTCCCAGGAATCCCGTGACCTGACCTGGCCGTCAAGTCCTTAGCAGGCCTATCTTGCCACTTTGGGCAATGGCAGGCGTAGCCCCCCGGGTCTCGGTCATATCCTCTTTCCCGAATTGGCCAAGTCAGCGCCTAGGGCCTTGCGACCCGGAAAACCTGCGACTTGATCCGGCTGTCTTCTCAGCCTCTGGCAGGAGACCTGCAAGACCCGTGAACCTTTCTGACATTACTTGGCCCTTGTGCAATATCCGGATTACCTTATCCGGGTCCTTCCTGACCAACCCGGCTAACTTAACCGGTTTCCTTCCTCTGATTCGGTTAAGCTTTACCGGATCCTCTCTGGCATCTTCTCGCACTTTAGCTTGATCAAGTGCTAACCGACTCTCACGAGAGATCCGGCCCAAGTGACCCGGCTATATGTTGATCCGGCTAGCTCTTTGCAACACTTAACACCACATCTTTGCCCTACCCGGGGGCAGCCCCCCGACAGTAGTCCCCGAAGCTGGTGCGGTTCTACAGCCTCGGCTGAAGAGCCGTAGCAGGTTAAAAATAAACATCACTAACCGAATCACATTTCATACAATCTTGTCTCAGGATTTCCCGGGACACTTGGCAGTGAATCTCTGCGCAAAGCCCCATAATCCGGATCTCTGATCTGACATGCCACTGACAGCACCTCATCCGGATTCTCCGGGTACTTGAGTGCATTTGACCAAACGACCGCGTCTTCTCGTTTTCTCCGTTGACCGGCACACAGGATCCGTGCAACTGCTTCCAATTCTATGGCCCAACATGTGCTTGGAACACACGGCCACAGAGGTGGCCACAGAGTTCCAGGATGCAGTTACCGTGCGACGCTCCGAAAACCGTGCAGTAGTGCGCCCGTTACCGCTGGGCGCTATAAATATGGGCGCAGGGGGTTTCCTCTTCTTCTCCGCTCGTTCCCCACTCCGAAAACTTCCATCTGCGCCACCGCCGCCGCCGCAATCTCGCCCTTCAAACTCGCCGCGCCGGAGACATTCAACGCACCGGAGGAAAACGACCGGGGCCGCGCACCGTGCCCAGCGCCGCCGTTTCTTCATCGAGCTTCTTCCCCGTCGCGTCATCACCGTGAGTTTTCTTTTTCTCCGGCCATGGCGAACTCGAGGAGTTCATATCCCACGGGAAACTCGCATTTGTTTCTTGTAGATTTATCCGCATATTAGTCCGTCGCCCAGCCTCAGTGCATCTAGTAGATCTCCTGTCTAGATTTTGCACTACACTGCCCTAGTTTTGTTTGCCACCGTATGAGCAGTTCAACCATATTTTTACTCTTGATTTCCTTTCTTTTTTACTGCTGCAGTAGATCTTGTGTAACCCTAGACTTTGCGGAAGGTGTTTGTGATTGCCACCCGAATCACCTTCTCTGCTGAATCCGGCTAGTTTCATCCGGGATAATATTAGCCGAATCACTCTAGATCTGGTTCGATTATACCATTATCCGATTCATTTTGACTCGGCCCTATCCGACCTCTTGCAGGATTGATCCGGATATGGCGAAGCTTCCTCCCGGCAGATGGGAGGGTTCTGATGTGACCAAGGACGATCTGGAATGGCTATTAAGCACCCGGCGTATAACCTCTCAAGTTATATGCCGCAAACCGGGGAAGGAACTCGTCCCGGTTCCCGAACCTGGTGAACGTGTGGTGTTTCTAGCGCATTTTGAGCGCGGATTCGGATTGCCGGCGAGTGATTTCTTCCGGGCTTTCCTGGATTTCTTTGGCCTACAGCCTCATCACCTCCCGGCTAATGCCTTCGTTCTCTATCGGCTTTAGCTCCTTTTGCGAGGGCTATCTCGGTGTCTGGCCGACCGTCGATATTTGGGCAAAGTATTTCCACCTCCGCAAACATACTATTCCAGGCACTAAGCCGAAGCTGATGACTGCTTGCGGTCCGGTTAGCATCACGCCAAGGCAGGGATCCATCTTTCCCCGTATCACTGGCCTAGACACTGTCAGGAAGTGGCAAAGGTCTTTCCTTTATGTGAAGAGTGCAGAAGGCCATGATGCCCTTAATCTGCCCGAGTTCACGATCGAGCCACCCACAGCCGAATTGAACTTCGGATACAATCCGGCGAGACTATTGTAGAACTTCAGACTGTACATGAAACTCTGGAGGACTTTCTGAAGAAGGGCCTGGCCTCGGATGATCTGCTCCGGACCTTCATCGGTCGCCGGGTCTGCCCTCTTCAAAGACGTGAACACAAGATATGCCACATGGGTGGTGTGCTAGATCCTACCCGGATCAGCAGGCATGACCTTAGCAAAGTCTCCATCAGGCGACGGGTAAACGCCATTGCCGCCACCGAGATGTCGGATAAATGGCGGTGGGGCGTAAAGCCGTTTTACCGAGAGCGCCTTCCACCACAGGTTAGTTCACATTTTCCGAATCTAACCATATTTCATCAAAATGGCATCGGCCTAATCCGGATTTGCCCTGACTTTTCTGTAGCTGTTTGATCGCCAACTTATCGAAGATGGAGACCTCTCCACCAAAGAATGGGGACCGGATCTCAGCCCGCCGCGCGAGGACGAAGAAGATCCGGATACGGATGATTATCTGCCTATCCCGCGCGCCAAGCCAGTCCGCAAGGGTAAGCAATCAACTATTCACAACATTCCGACGAGGAAGATGATGATTGCAGGATCTTAGATCCCATCGACGCATTCCGATTTCATGGTCACCACCTTGTGTTCCAGCCAAACAAGATGCTGAAGGGACATCTCGGAAACGCACTGACGCGCCCGGATCTGATTCCCCTAAAGCCAAGAGAATAAAGAAGTCTGGCTCCAAGTTGAATCGCGTCAAGCCGATGCCTACCACCAAGGGGTAATACTGACTTAACTTCATTTGCTTTCTTCCTCTGTTAACCGAGTCATATCTATCCGAGTTAACTGTTTGCTTTGCTTTATGCAGTGATGTCCTCATCACCGCGCAGACTCATTCATCCATTCTTCTCCATTCCTCCACCGGATCGGTACGGAAACCAGTCTCCTGAAATATCACTCTCCAGCACGTACAACTGCCAATATTCCTCACCGACTCCATCAGAGCCGGTTATTGACTTGGAGAGTGAGGAAACCTCGGCTCCAATCCGAGATTCAAGTTGGCCACGCCCTCTCAAGGAGCTGGAGAAGGAAAAGGCCAAGACATCGGCTACGTCCTTGCCTAAGCCGGATCCTCGCCCTACTCCCGCAGCGCAAACCCTGCTGAATCAAGAGCAGAAGAAGAAAAAGCAGAAGCAGCAACAGCAACAGCAAGTTTCCGAGAAGCAGCACAAGGAGCCACATCCGAAGCAGACTCCGGGTGCGTCACCGCAACCCAAGCCGACTCAAGGTGCCTCTGGCACAACTCCAACCACCTCGGATAAGCAGGTGGTTGCTAGCAAGAAGGTTTCTGCCGCCCCATCAGCGATTCGATTCGGCCAGTCCCTGTCGAATCCCCGCCCTCCGAGCAGCGATAAGCTCGAGTCCGCCAAGCAATTCATTGAAGCTTGGAATGATGCTGACCTCGCCAAAGATTTTTCTACTTCAGCGCCACATCCGGCTGGGCCTAGTCGGATGTTTCAATCATTACACTCTGTACAGACCTCGGTCACTGAAGCTAACCGGGTGTTTGAGGTAAATTTTTCCGAATCTTGCTTTTATTTCAACATGATCAAATAGTACTATACCCAGTCCCCGAGATTCGGGTCGAACGACTGATACTCCTCCGAGTAAGAAAGTCATTCGGCTTGAATCTCTAAAAAACTTATCATGAATGTTGCCGTAACCGAGGACACCGTGGGACTTCCAGTCCCCGAGTCTCTTTTCCAACTGATTCGGTTAATCTCGGGCCAGTCCCCGAGATTCTTTTGACGCCATTTGCCTGTTTTCTTTCAGGAAACCATGACCGCTCGCGGCAAGCTCTTTAAGCAGCTCGCCCATCAGCATCAGAAGCTCCAAACTTCCTTCGATGGGCTCTGTCTTGAAATGGACAAGAAAGAAGAAGAGCACAAGCGCGCTTTATCCGAGGAAAAATCAGAGTGACTCGGCTCCAGCGAGAGCTTGACCGAGTTGAAAAAGTGAAGAACAAGGTTAAAGGAGAGCGGGATACGCTGAAGCGTGAAAAAGACACAATCCAGAAGGAGCGGGATACTTTCAAAGCCGGACTTGCGGAGCGGGCCAAACTGGACAAGCAAATTCAAACGAACATTGCCGAATCTGAAGCCGAAGTCAAAGCGGCTAAAGAAGAACTGAGTGCTCACAAAGCGGCCAGTGCGAAATGGCTTGCTGCACTTGCTAGCCTTAATGATGACATGGATCGTAAGTTCACCGAATCTCCTCTTTTCTTTCTGCTCTTAACCAATACATATGCTTGTGTTCCTTCTCGCTGAACTCAGTATTAGCTTATTTGTTTGTAGGAGAGTTTACAGCATCCGGCTTCAAGCCGCCAAGGCTGTGAGAAACGCCCGAGCTGAGAGAGCTAAATTAACCGAGGCTCCCCTACCAGAGACATGGGACATCGAAGATCATATTACAGCACTTAAGGCTCGGATTGCTCCTTTGAAGGATTCCCATATTGGTCTGCTCAATGCAAGTCTCAAGGCTCACCGAATCTTGTTTCCTGAAGCGCGGCAAGTTGTGCCTGTGGAGGAGCTGATCCGAGACCTGGATCAAGCAATGACCCGGTTACAGCAGTGGAGGTCTTCGTCCGCCCGCGCTGGTGCTGACGCAGCTTTGCTATTCATCATGTCCTGGTATGAGCTAATTGATCTTGCCAAAGTGCGCTCATTTCGCGAGGGTTCTCCGTGGGCTACAGACCCTACCCGGATCAAGATCCGTGAAGAAGCCGCCAACTTCATGGCCGAATTTGCACGCACCAAGCATCTTGATCTGGAGGCTCCGGTCTACTCGGATGGAGAAGAAACTGAAGAGGAATCGGACGACGCCTCCGCTGAAGAATACGCCGATTCTGAGGGCGAGTCTGATGATTCGGCTAACTCTGCCGAACACGCTCCTATCAAGATCCCAGCTTCTGACTCGGCTAAGAATACCGAAGCAACTCCGGCCCAGACTTCGGAGATACCAGCAACTGATTCGGCAGAGATTACTAAACAAGCTTCAGCTGATCCGGATACCTCCGAATCTGCCCAGCCTTCAAGCTCTCCACGCAAGGTTACCCCTGAAGTTCCTCCATCTGAGCCCATCCTTGCAACCGAGCCCCCTGCAACCGAATCTACTCCAACCGAAGCTCCTGTAACCGAGGCTCGCGCGCCCGAGGTTCCTTCAACCAAAGCTCCTGCCACCGAACCTGCTACAACCGAGTCTGCTGCTTCCTGAAGTAACTTAGTGAAAAAACGTTAAATCCCCGGTATGCCGGGAGCAGATGTAATAGACTATTTTAAGTTCTTTCGAGACTACTTTAAATTTGCTTAACATGATCCGGACGAGGTTTATGTTGGATCATTTTAAACCGAGTCCCCGAGTCTGTTTTCTTGTTTACTATTTTTGCCGAATCTCTGCTCTTGTCTACCTTTTAGGTGTTTGACAGTCGAGTCACAAGATAGGAATCATAGCATACAATACTTGAAACATGCGAGTTGTGGTTTAGAATCATTCAACATAAACGAAAAATAAATAACAGGGGTTAGTAAACGACATGTGCCGAATCGGTTTTGGACCGAGTCCCCGAGTCCATTTTCATGTTTCCCACATTCCTCATCTCTGCTCTTGACTACCATTTTGGTGTTTGTCAGTCGAGTCACGAGATCAACAACACAACATACATTACTTGAATTTTGGGACGAGGTTCAAAGCAATTCGGCACACGAACGGTATGGACAAAACAGTAATAAAAACACATGCATGAGTACGAAGCAGTCCCCGAGTCCAGACTCGGATTGCTGCAATTTCATTTATGATAAACTGAAATACATACATTGCGCCCTTAGGAGTAAAAGGGTCGAAGCAGAGCTACATTCCAGGTCTCTTAGTTTCTTGTCCGGGTCTATCCAGGCCATCCTCCTTGGTTCCTGTGCATCTACAAGGTAGTACGAGTCATTGTGCATAGCCCTGCTCACAATGAAAGGTCCCTCCCATGGAGGTGACAACTTGTGTCGGCCTTTGCTGCGCTGCACCAGCCTTAGCACAAGATCACCCTCATGAAACACTCGAGGGCTGATCTTTCGACTATGATATCGTCGGAGATTCTGCTGGTATATTGCTGTCCGAGATAGAGCCAATTCTCTTGCTTCCTCTAGCAGATCCACTGCATCTTCCCGAGCCTCTTTTGCCTCGGTTTCAGTATACATTGCCACCCTTGGTGCATCATGTTCTATGTCTGTGGGTAGCACAGCTTCTGCCCCATAAACCAGAAAAAATGGCGTATAGCCAGTTGACCGATTCGGCGTGGTCCTTAGACCCCACAGTACTGATGGTATCTCGTCTATCCAGCATCCCGGAGTTTTCAGCAATGGTTCAATGAGACGAGCCTTGATGCCGGCCAACACCAGGGCATTTGATCTTTCCACTTGCCCATTAGACTCCGGATGTGCCACCGAGGCTATATCTAGCCGGATTCCCTTATCATGCAAAACCGAGCAAACTCTCCGACAGCAAAGTTTGTGCCGTTATCCGAGATGATGCTATGAGGGTACCGTATCTCAAAATAATTTCTTTCAGAAAGTTACAGCCGAACGACCATCACTTTCCGGATTGGTTTCACCTCTATCCACTTGGTGAATTTATCCACCATCACCAGCATATGTGTCATGTTGCCCCTAGCCGGCTTGAAATCTCCCACCATATCCAAACACCACACAGCAAATGGCCAAGTGATAGGAATTGTTTCAGTGCCGATGCGGGTAAGTGTGTCTGCTTGGCAAACCTTTGGCATCCTTCACATTTTCGGACTATGTCCTCTGCATCCGCGTGAGCAGTGGGCCAGTAAAATCCATGCCGGAACACTTAGCCACCAGGGCTCTTGTACTGCAATGATGTCCACATTCACCTGATGTATCTCAAGGAGCATCTCCTTGCCCTCGGCTGGCTCCACACAACGCTGTAGCACCTCGGTTGCACTCCTCTTGTATAACTCCTTGTTGATGATGGTGTAAGCCTTGGACCTCCTCTGCACTCGCCTAGCTTCGGTTTCATCATTTGGCAAACTCCCCTCCGACATGAACTTCATGATTTCTTCAGCCCATTCCGGTACTGGATGCAAAGGGAATAAGTGCTCATCTACTTCCACTGGTTCGGCCGCCATTATTTCTTCTATCAGCTTCTGCCCATTCCCTAAGATTCGGTTATCACCACCTTCTTCTCTGCTCCTCTTTCCTAAGATCCGGTTAGCAGTCCCCGGGTCTCGCCATGCAGTCCCCGGGTCTTCCCCAATGTACTCGACATCAACATTCATAGGGACAGCCTCAGATTCTTGCTTTGGGATAAAAATTGACTCGGAATCAGGCGAAGGTTTGATTGAAGGGACCCTTAGGTGATTCAAGGATATCCGGGTGGAATTGCATCCCTAGACGACCCGAGTTTTGACAGGACATCAGCAGCTTCGTTCTCCAACCGAGGTATGTGCTTGTACTCGCAGCCTTCAAAAAATCCTGAAATTTTCTGGACATGAAACCGATACAGTGCCATATTGGCATCAAGAGCATCCCAATTTCCAGAAGATTGCTGCACAACTAAATCCGAATCACCAAAACATTCTATTCGGCGGATGCCGATGTCCCTGGCCACATTAAGCCCATGGATCAGTGCCTCATATTCGGCCACATTGTTTGATGCTGAGAAATGAATCTGCAACACATATCGCAATTGATCTTGCTTCGGTGACGTGAGTACCACCCCAGCACCTAATCCGATTTTGGTTTTGGAGCCATCAAAGTGCAACTTCCAGTAATTGTAATCCGGCTTGGGTGGTTCATACTGCATCTCGGCCCAGTCACAAAGGAAATCTGGTAAAGCCTGAGACTTGATAGCATCCCTTCTCTCATAATGCGGGGTGTAAGGAGATACTTCTATTGCCCACTTGGCAACCCGGCCAGTCGCATCTTTGCACCCAATGATCTCCGCGATTGGAGCTTCACATACCACGGTAATCGGGTGTTCTTGGAAATAATGTTTCAACTTTTTGGCCGCCAGGTATACACCGTATGTCATCTTCTGGTAGTGAGGATAATTTTGCTTTGAGGTTGAGATCACCTCACTTAAATAGTACACCGGTCTCTGCACGGATTTACCCTCCTCTTCTCGCTCTACCACTATGACCACACTTACGACCCGGTTAGTGGCCGCAATGTAAAGTAGCATTGGCTCATTCGGCAAAGGTGACGCCAGAATTGGTGCAGTGGACAACATCTTTTTTAATTCGTTGAAAGCCGAATCTGCCTGCGGGGTCCACGTGAACCCGGTGCTCTTTTTCATCAACTGATACAAGGGCAAGGCTTTTTCTCCTAGCCGACTCACAAACCGACTCAACGAGGCTAAACACCCGGTGAATTTTTGTACATCTTTTAGACATTTGGCAATTTCATTCTTTCTATGGCTCGGATTTAGCCGGATTCACCTCAATACCTCGGCTCGATACAAGGAAACCGAGCAACTTTCCAGCCGGGACACCAAAGGTGCATTTATCCGGATTCAATTTCAACCGATATTTTCTCAAGTTCACAAATGTTTCCTCGAGATCCTCGAGGAGAGTGTGTTTTTCTTTAGTTTTGATGACGATATCATCGACATACACCTGCACATTTTGCCCATTTGGGAGTGTAAGCATTTCTGCATACATCTCTGATAAGTTGCACCGGCATTTCTCAAACCGAAACACATGACACGATAGCAATACGCCCCGTACGGGGTAATAAAAGCAGTCTTTATTTGATCTTTAGGGTTCAGTGGTATCTGGTGAAAACCAGAGTACGCATCAATAAAAGACAACAACTCACACCCAGCAGTAGAATCGATCACTTGATCAATCCGAGGTAAAGGAAATGGATCCTTCGGGCACGCCTTGTTTAGGTTGGTGAAATCGATGCACATGCGCCACACCTTGACCACCGCTGGTTCGTCCTTCTTCTTCTCTACCAGAACCGGATTGGATATCCAGTCTGGATGCAACACCTCCATAATGAATCCGGCTGCAAGCAACTTAGCCAGCTCATCCAGCACCACTTTTCTTCGATCATCTGAGAGACGCCGAGTCGGTTGCCTCACCGGTTTTACATCCGGCCTGACAAATAAAGAGTGCTCTGCCAACTCCCTCGGAACACCAGGCAGGTCCTTAGCCGACCATGCAAAGATAT
Organism: Poa pratensis; assembly: GCA_947311845.1. NCBI lineage: Eukaryota > Viridiplantae > Streptophyta > Magnoliopsida > Poales > Poaceae > Poa > Poa pratensis. The sequence continues at coordinate 26,765,814 of CAMZMU010000093.1, read as the reverse complement.
CCCGATTCTCACGGAGGAAGTGACAGAGCGCGCTTTCCTATTTCTCATCCAGCCCGGCACCAATGATGGCCATGCGCTCCGGGTTCTCCGGGTCAATGGGGATCTTCTTTGTCTCCTTGGGCATCTCAAATGTTGCACCTCCATCCGGATTGGTCATAGCCAGCACACCGAGCTGAGCTGACTTCGCCATTGCCACCACCTCATGCATCTTGCTCTTCTCAGCTTGGATCACCAATGATTCGGCTAAGGTGGAACCGATGTGGCACACTGTATGGCCTTCTTGTAATCTCCCGCAACAGTGATAATACCATTCGGGCCTGGCATCTTTATCTTGAGGTAGGCCACATGGGTGGATATCATGAACTTGGCTAACGCAGGCCGGCCAAGTAGAGCATGGTATGGGCTCTCCAAATCTACCACCTCGAACTCGAGACTTTCAAGCCGGTGATTGTCCTTGGTACCAAACAGCACATCTACCCAGATCTTACCCATTGGGGAACAAGACACCCCGGGTACTATACCATGGAAGGTACAACTGCTCTGCTGCAACTGATTCGGCGAAATACCCAACTTGACCATTGTGTCCCGATACATGATGTTTATGGCACTGCCATTGTCAATCAAGACTCGGCTAAACCTCACGTTAAGCTTGGGTCCACCAAAGTCGGATCCACCACTAGTGCATAGTTTCCTGGACTTGGCATAATTCTGGGGTTATCAGCCCTGCTCCAAGTGATCTCCTGCTCGGACCAATTCAGGTATTTTGGGACTGCTGGTATGACTGCATTCACCTCCTTCGCCCTTCGCAGCTGACTTTTCTTGTCAGTTGGCTCGGTCACAAAAACCACATAACTTTGATGAGCCTCCTTGTACTCATTACCGGGGTATCCACCTTGCCGACTCGGACCAGCACCATTGTCATTGCCTCCCATGTTTACCAGGTTAACCGGCTTTGTGGCTGCCGGTCTTGGAGCTCCTGCGTTCACCGGGATTGTATTGGCTCCGGTTAAAGGCATATTCGGCCTGAAATTCGGTCTAGGAGCACCTCTCTGAGGTGGTCCTCTCTGACCCTCCGCCTGAATGCGATGATGCCAGCTACAATTCCGAGTTGAATGATTGGCCGGCTTGCGTGGGTCTGTTGTGTGATAACAGCAAGGCCCGTCCAATCTTGCCTCAAAGGTTAGAGGAGGACTCGATCCATCCCACACCTTCTTTGGCCAGGCACCTTGATTCGGCCTCCAAGCTGGACCCTCAGTCTTTTGTCTCTGACCATCTCCTGCTCCAGGATGGTCCATATTCACTGCAGCCACCTGATCTGAACCGTATCTATAATCCGGATCTCTTCTTTTGTAACCGAATTCATGTCGGTCATTGGGCCTCAATGGTCCTACTCGGTTATTAACCGGTTGCCTCCTGCTTGTTCCCACTGCATCCAATGCGGGCTGTGTCGGATCACCTAGAGCATACGTATCTGCTATCCGGATCGTTTCCGCCAGTGTCTTGGGCATATCCCTCTGGAGCTTCTGCCAGAGCGGGGTGCCATGTCGGCAACCCTGCGCAAACCAAGAAATCGCCTGCTCCTCCACGACACCTTCGCAAGAGTTGCGAATGTTGCTCCACCGAGTTAAGAATTCTCGGTCTGTTTCCCGTTCTTCCTGCTTGCACGCAGCCAGGAGCTGAGGTCGGTTAGGCCTCTTGTAGGTGCTGGAGAAATTACTGTAAAATGCCTCCTCCAAGTCCATCCAAGAGTTGATACTACCCGGCGGTAAGTTGTTCAGCCAAATCCGGGCTGGCCCTTCCAACATGTGCGGGAGATACCGGACCGCCCATCGGCGATTGCCCCCCGCAATGTGCACTGACGATACATAGTCTATCAGCCAATCTTGTGGCTTTGTGTTGCCATTATATGGCTTTGTGCTTCGGCCAAGCTGAAATAACGGCACACTCGGCTCGTTCATGATCCGAGGTCCAAAACATGGAGGACCCGGTGGGCCTTGCTCTTCTAGCTTCTCGGACTGGTAAATTCTATCCAACTTGAGACGCTGATCATCGGATCCAATGCCCGAGGTCCCAGTCTTGATGCAAGTGCATTATCATACGTCTGGTATCCGGCTCGCGCCATAGCCGAATTTCCGTCATCATAGCGGTAACCCGCCTGGCCACCACCTTGCTGTTGCGCTCGCACAATCACTTGCTGCCCGGAGGACGAGGTGGTTGACCTCGGCCAGCCGAATTGCCCCTTCCAGCTCCCGGGTAACCTCGTCCACCACTGTTTCTACTTTGGCCACCTCTTCCTTGAGCGGCTAGCTGCTTGCCGGCATACTCAGCATCATAGGTCTGCAGCTGCTTGCTCTTACCCGAGTTCACGCTCTGGGCCCGGTCAACTCCGACGTGCGGGGATGACGCCTGCCCCTTGGATCTCTGGCTAACAGCCTTAACCGACACTACTACCGAGAAACACCTGCATCCGGATTAGCTTTCCGGTAAGCCTCATTCTGCCGGTTACACACATCTACTAGCTCATTGACTCTCTCTGCCTGCTTCCGCCAAGCGTCCCCGGTTAGTGTGCTCAACTCGGCTCGCGCTGCCGCTGCAGCCCTAAGATTCTTAGCCGGGGAGCTATACACCGGCTTGCCTGTGCCAGATCTATGACTAGTAGCCTTACTGGAGCTCGATCCTGCAGCTCTAGCTAACTCGTCATTGAGGTCCTTACCCCGGTTACGCAACTCGGCTTTCTTGCGTGAGCGATGCACTACAGGAGTAAAGCCATCGGTGATACCATTGGCAGCATTGTACTCTCTCATATCTCTATCAAAGGCTTGCCTAGACTCCACCACTAACCGGGCTTCTTTTTGCAACCTCAGGCGCTCTGCCTCTAGCTGAGCTACAGTGAGCTCTACATTGCCCCAGGTGCCACTGGCCGAGATAATTCTCCAGGACATCCTCTAAGGGAGCCTCCCTACTTGACATGCCAAGCGGGCCAACCGGATCTGGTCTCTCCTTTGGGAACTTCGCTGTCCGAGTCGGCTTGCCAACCGGATCAACTGGCGTGGCCAGCTCCTCGGGCATGCTTTTGCTGGCATCTCCTTTGCCAGCTGCTGCACTTGGCCCGGTCATCATCACCTCCACGCTACTCCCGGGGCGAGCGCTACGCCGTCCGAGAGCTGCGCGGAAAGAGGGAGGATCCTCAGCCACGAGCACCTGCGCCGGGTACTCGCGGACAGGCTCGGTGGCGACGTAGGTGACGAAGCTGCCGAGCGTCATGAGGAAGCCGTCAGCGGGGAAGGGCTTGTTGGCGAAGCACCCCGCGTTGTCGCTGATGAAGTTGAACTCGCCGATCTTGCAAACGAGCCCAGAGAGGACCCGCTCGCCGGAGCCAGCGACGGTGCCCGTCCGGAAGGAAACCCCAGCCAACGCCACTGCTGCCCCACGGTGGGCGCCAACTGTCGTGGTGGTGTCACGGCAGATGCCATAGGATGGCTTAAGTTGTGGGCTCGCTAGGACGTTGGGGGATCCGGGGAGGGTTTGCGCGCTCACGAAGCACGCATGGAGAACAACCAAGAACTCGCAAGAACAAACAAGAACAAGCAGAACCAAGAAGAAGCAAAGAACACCACGATGTACCCTGCTTCGGGGCCCTCTTGTGGAGGTAACACCCCTACTGCAGCACTAGCCTACTCTCTTTATATCTCAAGTGTTTACAAGTACAGAGTGCTCCTTGAGCTGTATGAAGAACAATGGTGGGAGCTCTAGAAGAAGATGGAGCTTGGGGAAGATAATGCCTTTCTCTTTCGCCGTCTCTCTCCCGTCGTCCCTCGCACTGGAGGAGGTAGCTTACTTATACACTAACCGAATTACCATTTTGCCCCTGGCTGGAAGTGATAATGGCATGGACAAGAGGAACAGGACAAGCCTCTGCCCCCTGTCAATCCAACGGCCGGACTGTCAGGCCTATCTTGCCATTGGGCAATGGCAGCTGTAGCCCATCGGGTCTAGGTCATATCCTCTTTCCCGAATTGGCCGAGTCAGCTCCTAGGTCGCTGCGCTCCCAGGAATCCCGTGACCTGACCTGGCCGTCAAGTCCCTAGCAGGCCTATCTTGCCACTTTGGGCAATGGCAGGCGTAGCCCCCGGGTCTGGTCATATCCTCTTTCCCGAATTGGCCAAGTCAGCGCCTAGGGCCTTGCGACCCGGAAAACCTGCGACTTGACCCGGCTGTCTTCTCAGCCTCTGGCAGGAGACCTGCAGACCCGTGAACCTTTCTGACATTACTTGGCCCTTGTGCAATATCCGGATTACCTTATCCGGGTCCTTCCTGACCAACCCGGCTAACTTAACCGGTTTCCTTCCTCTGATTCGGTTAAGCTTTACCGGATCCTCTCTGGCATCTTCTCGCACTTTAGCTTGATCAAGTGCTAACCGACTCTCACGAGAGATCCGGCCCAAGTGACCCGGCTATATGTTGATCCGGCTAGCTCTTTGCAACACTTAACACCACATCTTTGCCCTACCCGGGGGCAGCCCCCCGACAGCACCTCCGGCGTACTAGGATGTGGTGGGTGCTCCTCCTTTGGCACCTTCTCTTCAAGGTACCGTGCCGCACTGGTCATGCTACTGCCGGAGAGCAGCAGCACCACGAGGAAGACAAGTGAGGGCATGTTCTTCTTGGAGGCCATGCTGAATGTTTTGCACGCACTTGTGCTCTATGGCTGGCTGTGTGCCTGTGTGTGTCAACTTGAACTAAGCTGTAGCTCTTTGTCTGAGATATCCAGGTGAGAAGAGAAGCCATGCATTTTATAGCATGCACCTGCCTCAAAGTGAAACCTTCACGTTGTTTGTTCCATGGCAGCTCATCTGCATGCATCTCGCGGTGGTTGCGTGCGTAGTCTGGTCTCCGCGTGTGATCTGCCGATCTCTGCTTGTGAATGGTTTAATTAGATGGGAATATTGAGACGTGGGTGACCTAATTGGTGAACATCCACAGGCACCATGCATACACGTGTCTATTATTACTAGTTAATTGCCCGTGCGTTGCAACAGAGACATAAAATATTCTAATGGTTCCACACTAATCATTTTAAACATGTAATTTTAGGATTCTCGTGTGCATCACGCACTATTGTCATTTATTATGAAAGACATAATACTATTAATTTGTTTTTCAATGTTTGCCCATGCGTTGTAACGGTCCTTCAAAGTTCTTTCCTCGACCCACATGTGAGCAAATGACAAATTTGATTCAAAACATGTTTTCTGGTTTTTTTGTGAATTTCTATAGATGTCCTAATTTAGTAACAAAACAATCAAGCTGGGAAAAGAAAATCATGCTATTTGTTGAGCATTTTTCTTATAGAAGTTCAGGATCATAAAAGTGTTCTAGACAGGCATATCACCGGTGGAACAAAGTCAGTTATATTAGAAAAACATGACTGAAACATCTAGACAAGGATTGTTAAAAAGTATATGTTATGGAACTGATTAATTGTTATCATCACACACCAAGTTCTTCAATTTACACAATTCCTACCAGATGATAACCATCCAAACGGGAAAGGAAAATATGGAAGATTAGTATGCACTACTGTTACACAATAATTACATTACTCATTCCAATTTAAATGGCAGGCAGTAGTTCATGATAGACTGCATGTTGAGTGAATTTAAGTTCCATAATCTCAAAATAAGAGTAATGCCGAGGTTTGTTTCTAAATGATTAGGAGCTGCTCCAGAGTCCAGATCGAATGGACCAAGCCAAATACCGTGTGTAGTATAGCAATAACATCTACTTGGAGCTATTTCGAATGGACTCCCATGCATTTTTGTACAAAAAAAGTCATAAACTCCCATTGTGCGAAGAGGCCATGACCTTCTACAAAACCTGCAGTCTCTGAACATACTTTGATACCAGCAAAAAAAATCATACTTTGTTCTTTAAATAACATATCCTTCATTTTGGTCCATAATGGCCAGGACAAACCTGCAATCAGAGATAAACAGAGACAAACCTTCATACATGTAGCATGGAGAATAAATTTTGCAGGCTGAAATAGTAGAGACAAACAGATGCATAGTAGTGAATGGTTCTAGCATGTACATCTCACAATTCAACTCAAGAAATAGAGCACAAACAATCTACATGAATCCAACTAAAGCCACACATAGCATGCTTACCAAGATTAGTAAATGTTGCTTGTGCCTCCGGTGCCAGCCCAACACATGTCACTGAAGCTTGGGGTCACCAATGAACGAGTTTCCACCCAAGTAAATTTGCAGGTATGATCATGGTGTTCTGGTAGCGGCTCCGGAACAGTTACATGCATGTGTTGCGACGAGTTCAATCTGGCTCCCTGCACCTCCATGGTTCTGAAGAACAGAAGAAGTGCCTTCCCAGTCCAACATCTGCATGTTTGAAAAACATTCAGAACAAAGTGCAATGGCAGATCACTAACCAAAAAAGCCAGTAAGGAAAATGAAGCTGCACACTGTTCAGTAGTTTAGGACACCAAGCAAGTGGAGAAGCAGTGACAAAGTAGCTTGCCACTGGATGCAGGAAGGACTACGGGACTTAGGTTTCCTGTTTTTCTTTGTAGACCTCGCTGTATGAGATGGCCAGTGAAGCCTGAAGAAGTCTTCACGGTAAATTCAGTGCAAATCAAGTAGCACCAGTTCTCTCTCCCAAAACTCATGTCTATGTAACAGGAACATCCTTGTACAACTTGTATCATCATTTGTTGAAAAGATTACCATCAAATTTAAAGTTTTTTCTTTCGTACCATTATTCTCATTGCCAACTAACTACTTGGATATTTTTTACTATGCATACAATTAGTATACACATTACATATGGCAAGTAGCAAATTACCACCAAGAGACTAATATAGGAACAAAACAATATAAATCAAAATTATTTATGTCAAATAACCCATTGGCATAATCAAATATTTAATGGATTTAACATTAGATCTATGATGTATACATACATAAAAGTAAAACACATATGTGTATTTAAATCTGTTCTTCCATCTGACTATCTGAGTACGTTACATGAGACATTGCCAGTGAGTAATGAGGGATATATTTAATAAATCTCCATGAAGTCATCAGCTCTATAGATTGTACATATCTAAAATGCTTGCAAGAGCATATGTAGATGCCTTCATTGAACAAACAAGAGCATCTGTAGATGAAGAGCAAGAGAAGTATAGAGGATACCTTCTACGGGTAGTTAAAGAGACTCTGATTCATAGCACAATGAAACATTGATTCTGCCAATGAGTCCCTGTGACCCTTCATTGTTTTGATTACACCAGCAGGCACCGTTGCAACGCACGGGCATGTTTGCTAGTAGACACTGCAATAAACAACAGGTCATTCGGAGAATCATAAGCTACCAATCAAATGAATCACTCACTAATCAAATACAGTAGTACTTTATAATGAGTATACGCAATCAAAAGTGTTTGGTAATGCTGAGCTCTTGACCAAATGTGCGATTGTACAATCTGCAAAAGAAACGTGACAAATATTTGAAGTGACACCCAACTGATTCCAAATAATAATAAATCATTGAGGCAAATGCCCACAAGTTACAATGTTTGCGGCCTCTTAAAGAACATGACTTGATCACAACAAACGTATCTCAGAAGTGGCTGTTCTTGAAAGAGCCTCAATTAATTCAGAACCCTAAACTAAAACATAGGCATGACATCCAGCAAAACTTTAGGAATAAAAACAATTTTATGATGTATGAAGAAACCAACTGGGTGACCAAGCTTTTTTAAGTGTCGTGACGTATAGTAAAATACGAAGAGAGGTGAACTTAGTTGCTCACGGCCCAGGCATGTTTGGTAGGGCTAGTGATTTATCTGCTGACTGGGTAGGTGCAGTACCGAATACTATTTGGTTGTAAGCGACTGTAAAAACCTTGCCACTCTTGGCTTCATATAAACCTCTATTTTCACATAAAAAGAGATGAACACTAACATGATCTTCAAAACTAAATGTTGGACGGTGTACCTAGATCTACCCAATCATATTTTTACAATATTTTCTTGCAAAGATGGTAGATAATCAACAAAAATCTCTAAACATTTCATACATTCAGTAATCTTCAGAGTATGTGTATACCTCGTATTCCGCAGCACTGTCTTCCAAGATAGCACCATAAACTGAAATTAAAAAAACACAAACACTTCAGTATGTAAACAATTAATGAATACCCGAAGAATGAAAGATAGAAACCAAGGAAAGAAATCTGCACTGTGTAAATTCCAGAACAGAAAAAAATCCTCGATTCATGGACAAATAGCAGCAATAAAAAATTCACCGCCAGTTGGATAGTAACGGACGGGGATATATCACTGAATGAGGCATTGTAGCACTGAAACTTAGTCCATTAGCTTTCACAGAAACTGAATATTTGCCTCCTGTACGTAGAAGACATGGATTAATGTCATGAAGAGCAAGTATCCCTGCACTTGTGACCAATAAAGCATTCAGACAACAAAGATCCTTGATTATCTCTGAGTTCACATAATCTGAACCTCTCCTAGCCTGTAGGTACTAAGCAAGTGCATAAAGCGATAAACCCTTGCCTTGAGTTACTGAGATGAAGTGCTCAACCCAAAATAAAAACCTTCAGACTAACACATGAATCAAGTAGTCCTCTTGTCAATGTCACGTGCGATGGGGCTGCGTCTGGGCTAATTCTTCGTCGCTGGCTCAGTCCAATGTCAATGTCCCGTGCTCCTAGCAAGAAATAGAGAGAGGGGTCGGATCAGATAGATGGGAGCCCCAAGAGAGAAAGAACATGTGAGCACGCACGTTCCTGCCTGCTACCCTGCCGCCACACAGGAGCCCGCCCGTCCATCTCACCTAAATATTAGCGGTCATATTTTTATTTCTGAAGTGAAGCCAAGAAATAGTTGTGGTTGAACCATGAAAAATACAAAAAGAAAATATACAATGACATCATTAGTAGAGAAAAAGCAAGAAGCGGGACCACAATACTTACTTGTATTTCAGGTAGTGTCCCTAAATCAATGGTTTGTCGCATATCTTGGGAGTCCTTAAGGCTCTGTCCACCTGCAGAAACCAAACCTCTTGCAATTACTTCCACAACAATCAGTCCTCGGTTGAAGAACAAGTGTCCACAAAAAAACATCATTGTAATTCACCAAGTATGAGGAGCGACAACGACACAAACACACAGATGCAAGCTAGTCATAGTTGGTGATAATTCACCAAGTATCAGGAGAGAGTGGTACGAAGTTGGACATGCAAAATTAGAATCTTAAGCTCCAAATCCACTTCTTGCGGGCATACTGCAAAATAGAGAGGGCTAGGGCTTGGGACTAATTTGGGTACCTTTGCATCGCCATCATTAGTTCCTTGCATCCTCTCTCTTCCACATGACGCCGGCGAGGGGTGGATAGCACGAGGGAGGAGGGTGGTGCAGCAGCAGCATCAGGTCGAGATCGGACTGGATTCGCTGGCATATTGTCCTCGCCGGGTCCAGTGGAGCGAGCGTCGCCGTGGTCCTCGACGCAGAGGCTTGGGGATTCGGGCGTGCGGCTTGGGTACTGGGGAGCGGAGTGGCTATGGTGGCTGGCATGGAGGCGGCGGCAGCGGGAACGTAGGAGATGGAGAGGAGTCGACCGATGCATCCATGGTCGGGGTCAGGCCAGAATTCGACCAAGTGCTCACAGTGGAGCTCGGGACACGGCCGCTGAGATCTCGTAGCAACGGCGGGGGATCTTGGAGGCAGCGGCGAGATCGTGGCTCTCGATTCGGGCGGCGGTGTTGAGGAACCGGAAGTCTATGGATTAATTCCTATGTTTAGTCACTGGATTTGGTTGCCGGAGGCATTGATTTGCTGGCGGCCGGCATGAATCGGATGGCGGCGCGGGTGGAGTCGAGAACCGCTAGGGTTCGTGGCGAGAGCGGCGACGGGTAGGAGGTAGGAGAGAAAGGGGCTTCGTACCGCTTCGGGCAACTGAGCGGTGGCAGTCCGTGTAATTTTCTCGTACTCGAAAATCGAACGGTGTGGAGTTGCTGAAGAGGCGAGTGGACGGTGAGGATACTTTCGTCCGTCCGGGCCGAGACAGGACATTGCGTATTTTTGTAGTAGAGATTAGTGTTCAAGAAAAAGGCCATAGATGAGTAGTTTTGAGGTATATGCAGTCCATGTTGCCGAAATGCTTAACTCTGCTAGTCCTAAACCCAATCGAAAGTTACACTTCGTTGCGCTTTTCTTTTAACCCCTGCCTGCCTGGATGGTGTAATTTTTGTGTGACTCCTTATATTTAGCTCAAAGTTGATTAACGTGGAGCTAAATACCGGGCAACACGCAAAAATCATATCTTATCTTATAGGAGTAGTTACTAATTGGAGGCTCCCTACATCCACGTTAGAGCATCTTCACCGGCACCCTCCAAATGACCTTTCAAAGTCCCATTGGGGGTCCGGACGCCAAAAAACGCCCACAGCGGCACCCCCAAGTGCTCGCCCCGAGCGAAATCGTGTCCGGCACCCCGAAAGGGCCCCCAAGTTTGGTGGCCCACCCGTAATAGACACAACGCCGACGTGACCTGATTCATTCGCTCCCCACCCCTCCTTCTTTTTCCTCTCGCCGACGATTCGCACCATCACCGCCACTCTCGTCGCCGCCTTCTTGATTCGCACCTGGGGGCCCAAGCCGCAGTGCTCACGCAGGCCTGCTTACCGCCGCTACCCGTCGGTCTCTGACCTCGTTTTGCGCTGGCACAGCTAATTCAGCCTGGTACGCCTCATCTTCCCTCCCGCCCCGCACGCAAGCTGTTCGGCCATTCGTTGATAGGCTGATTTTATTGATTGGTCATTCGTGGCCTTGTTTCATTGCTTTGTTTCGTCCAAAAAGCTATGGACAGCGACGACGAGTTCATGTTTTTCTAAATGATGGCGGAGGATGCCGCCTTCACGGCCGACGACGACATGAATGAGATGGTCATGGCCGCTATTCTAGATGCGGCAGTCGAGGCAGAGGCTGTGCCAAATTTTGGAGGATCAGTGAAGGGGCGGAAGGCCAACAAGGAACGTCACAGAGCAACTGGGCACATGCTCTTGTACAACAACTACTTTGCCAAGAATCCGACAAACTTTCCTCATGAATTTCGCCGGCGCTTTAGGATGACCAGGGACGTGTTCAGGAGGATCGTGCATGGCGTTTGGGAATACGATGACTACTTTGAGGTGAAGAGAGATTGCACCGGCTTCCTTTGGTTTTCATCTCTTCAGAAATGCACGGCTGCCATGCGGTGCCTTGCTTATGGAGTTCCCGCCGATTCGTTGGATGAATATCTCCGTATGTCTGAGTCCACCACCGTCGAAGCCACCTACAGGTTTTGCAGGGCAGTTGTAAAAGTGTTTGGAAAGGAATATCTGGGAACACCGAATGAGGCAGACACAGCTCGTGTCTTGGCACAAGGCGAAGCAAGAGGATTTCTGGGGATGCTTGGAAGCATCGATTGCATGCATTGGAACCGGAAGAACTGCCCGTTCGCTTGACAGGGGATGTATAAGTCAGGACATCACGGAAAGTACAGTGTCATACTTGAGACCGTGGCAGATTATGATCTTTGGATTTGGCATGCATTTTGCGGCTCGGCCGGTGCCGCCAAGGACATTAATGTGCTCCAACGCTCCCCGGTGTTTAACAAACTTTGTGATGGCGTAACTCCACCATGCAACTATGTGATTAGTGACCATGAGTACAATAAGGGGTACTACCTTGCCGACGACATCTATCCTTTTTTATCAACATTTATGAAGACTATCCGTAACCGTGTCGGCGAGGCAGATTGCCATTTTGCCAAGAGGAAAGAGGATGTACGCAAAGATGTGGAGCGAACATTTGGTGTGCTCCAGGGCAGGTTTGCCGTCGTCCACTACCCTTGTCTTTCATGGTCACTAGATCAAATGTGTGAGATCATGAGTGCATGCGTTATCATTCACAACATGATCATTGAGAGCGAGCGAGATACGAGGAACCAACTGGTCAACGAGGTGTTCGATTTCCAGGCCCATCCACAGTCGGGCGTGCTGACTCAGTATTCAGAATTTCTTGCCATACATCGGGAAATTCGTGATGGAACAAGGCACGCTGCTGAGCGCTAAGTTGACGAGGGAATATATTGCGGTGTTGCTTCTATCTCCCCGGCAACGGCGCCAGAAAACAGTCTTGATACCCGATGACGTAGTTACCTGCGTCAAAAGAATATGGGTTAGGTTGATACTCCAAGTGCAGAGTGTGTAGTAAGTGGAAGACGTGTTTTCCCCACGAGGGGTGACTCGAGGGTTTAATATCGAACTCTCGGGGAATCAGTAGTGAAGATTTATCTTTCCTATCCTTCTTTTGGTTACCTACAAAACAAAGTAAATGTTTTGGTCCTCAACCTCACCTAGTGGTTGTCAAGCACAAGGTGTGAGAATGATATCAAGATAATATGCAATGCAAGCAAGAAATAAATATGCAATGGTGGTAAATAAATATGCAAGGATGGTGGTAGCAATGATAAATGATATTTTTGGGTTTTATACGCTGAATGCAAGATGGAAAAGTGTTTTTGTATTTTCGAATTTTTAAATGGCAGAAAATGGAAAAGTGGTAAAAGTGTTTGGAAAGGTGTTTCATATGATTAAAAATGGATCGGGGTTCATGGTTTCACAAATGCACTCTCTCTTTAATAAAGTGGTAGACAATGGAACACTAGAGTTGACATATGAGACTGCAACACAACAGTTTAATGACAAGTTATAATTATATGGGCATCACATCGTAACATAGAGACCTTTTGGTTATTAGTCTCTCTTATACTCCACCAAGATGCGAACTAAATCATAACACCTCAGTAATTAAGCTAACTCAGAGTATAGCAATAAGTATCATGACATGAAGTTAAAATAAGAACATGCTAGATCTAGTCATGGAGTAGTGGCAATGGTCACACCCACATCTCCGGTAGCATGGTATTTCTTTTTATCCCTAGTGAGGCAACAAAGTAAGGTAGAGATACCCAAGTGGATCGCAGAACTTTCTCTCACGTTCACTGCACTAGCCACCCCCCGTTACTCCAACTAATGCACACGTTCCCACTCACGCGCTCTCATAAACATGCTTGATCATGACAAGTAAATAAGAACGGGGTACATAATATGCATCTACTTTCATAACTGAAACAAAACCATTGCAATCTCAAACATATATTAACTCATAAAAAGATCCACCACAAAGGTATTACATAGATGACCGTAATCATGTTCAGCAGCTCATACGGTACTAATTAGTGAAGCTCGAGAGAGAGAGATACATAAGTTACTTCCACAAACCCATAGTCCAGAGGTGGACTACTCCCTTTTCATCATGGAGACGATGGAGAAGTCGTTGGAGAAGATGGAGACCACGCCGGCAGCGCCCCGCCGGAGTTTTCCCCCTCCAATCTGCAGCTCCAGGTCTCTGTTTCGGTGTTTCTGTGTTTCTGCGGCGCTCCTTCCAGAGAACGTCGGGGGACTATTTTTATAAGCGTTTTAGGTCAAAACGGAGTCGGTGGAGGAAAGATCGACGGCAACGGAGCTCCGAGGGCCAAAGTAGGGGGTCCCACGCGGCCAGGTACTTGGGCCGCGTGGGCCCACTCATCTGGGCCCTCGGGCCTCCTCTTGTTTGCTTCCTTCGCTCCCACGTTTTGTTCCTTCCAAAAACTGATGCTCGTAAATTTGCAGGTCATTTGGACGTCGTTTGGGTCCCTGATACATTAAAATATAGAAATAGGGTTTTCTGCCCGCGCAGGGTTAATTCCATAAAAAATAGGAAACATATCAAATATTCCCAAAATCATTATAAAACAGTGATACAACCCTTATATGATGCAAATATGACTGGAATATAAGTAAAAATAATGCAAAGTTCATGTATGCATTTTACATGCATCAACATCCCCAAGCTTAACCTATACTCGTCCTCGAGTATGAAGGTGATAAAACTAACATGGACTTTGCAAGTTAATACTATCAATGGATATCAAAGATGATTACTATTACTACATAGAGTCAAATGGTTCATTCTTAAAAGGAGTAGCAATATGCAAGATAGATTATGAAGTGATATCAAGTATTCATGCAAGGATGTTTCAATGATAATTCACAAAGTGTAACATAAGTGAAGAAGTACTATGGACCACATGTATGCATAATGATAAGTAAGAACATCCTATAATGGTCATAGAGTATTGGTGAAAATCTGAATATAAAAGGTGGACACTTTGGAAAGATATATATATGAGTAGAGGTAAAGCATGAATAAATTTCATCTAACTTCTGAACTTCTCTAATTAAGTCAATGATTGTAATATGGTAATCCTTGGTGTCAAACTCTCATTCCCCTATCATAGCATCTTGAATGATTAAGTTTAAAGTGAAAGCAATACGAGTAGTGTGCTTGACAAAGTACAGGTTGAAAGTCTCATGCCCCTTGAATACAAGCACCTACTCCATGTGTTACTCAACTTGGAAAACAAAGCAAGTTCAAGTTAAATATCATTGTAAGTAATAATAGTATCATTAAGAGCGTCAACTGGGGTACCTCTTGTCCCAGGATATGGAACAAGCCCATATCAAAATGACAAGACAAACAAACACAATGAACAATCTCAACACCCTTTTTATTTACCATTAGATAACTTTTTATTGTAAGGTGTATCACAGAAGGTTCGCCATAGCATGTAAGTAAATTTCCACCATGAATGATGCATGGCTTAGATTAGTGATGGCTACGTGTTGGTGAACCCCAAGAGGAAGGTTATGATGTAGACAGCAGAAGTTTTCCCTTGAGAAATCTAACCAAGGTTATCAATCCAGTAGGACTTGACGATCTATCGGAAGGTTGTTGATGTTGACTCCCCCTGGCGCTAGGGAGCTTGCACCAACGTGGAATCTGCACAGACACAAACTAGAACTTTGCCCAACACGAAACAGAGAGGTTGTCAATCTCTCCGGTCTTGCAGAAACAAAGAGTTAAACGTATGGTGTGGAAAACCGCAGGAAAAAACAGCAAGTAACAGGAAACAGATGATTGCAGCAGGTTGTGTAAACAGTATGAGGAAATTGGACCAGGGTCCACAGTTCACTAGTGGTGTCTCTCTCAGAACAGATAACTAGCATGTTGGGTAAACAAATTACAGCTGGGCAATTGACAAATAGAGAGGGCATAACAATGCAATACATGCC
Organism: Poa pratensis; assembly: GCA_947311845.1. Lineage (NCBI taxonomy): Eukaryota > Viridiplantae > Streptophyta > Magnoliopsida > Poales > Poaceae > Poa > Poa pratensis. The sequence goes on along the minus strand of CAMZMU010000093.1, from coordinate 26,750,557 downwards.
AAGATGTCTACTATGAAATCTAGTTGGGCATTACAACAAAGTACATAGACCGTTATTCCAACCGCATCTATGCCTAAATAATCCACCTTCAAGGCAGCATCCGCATCCTGTTCAGTATTAAGTTGCTAACAACAGATTACTGCATGAAGTAAAGTGTGTAATGTAATCAATACAAGTGCCCTTGGACACTGCACCAATGTTTTATCCCTAGTAGCAACAGCACATCTACCATCTTAGACCTTTCTGTCACTGATCCAGATATCTAGAGACTGAACCCACTATCGAGCATAAATACCCCCTCTTGGAGTCACAAGCATCTACTTGGCCAAAGCATCTACTAGCAACGGAGAGTATGCAAGATCAAGAGCACATAGATAAACAACTTGAATAAACATGGTATCAATATTCATCGGATCCCAGCAAACACAACATCTAGCATTACAATAAGATGATCTTGATCATGTTAGGCAGCTCACAAGATCTAAACATGGAGGCACAAGGTAGAGAGACAACCATCTAGCTACTGCTATGTACCCGTAGTCCAGGGGTGGACTACTCACGCATCACTCCGGAGGCAGGCATGGTGATGTAGAGCCCTCCGGTGATGATCTCCCCTCCGGCAGGGTGCCGGGAAGAGCTTCAGAACTCCTCCGATCTGAGATTGACGATGACGGCCGCGACGGAACTTTTCGTGGAATATGATCGGACGTCATAGGGTTTTCGCGTCGCGGAGAATATATAGGCGAAGAGGCGGCGTCGGTGGCCGAGGGGGGCCACCACGCCATAGGTGGCCGCGGGCCCACCCTGGGCCGCGCCCTAGTGTGGCGTGGCCCCCTGGTGGGTCTGCTCCGACTCCCCTTTGGACTCCGTGATCTCCTCGTGATATTATTGACGATGTCTTTTGTTTCGTCCAATTCCGAGAATATTTCCTTAATAGATTTTCTGAAACCAAAAACAGCAGAAAACAGGGAACTGGCACTGTGGCATCTTGTTAATAGGTTAGTCCCAGAAAATGCATAAAAATGATATGAAGTGTAACCAAAACATGTAGCAATTGATATAATATCAGCATGAAACATAAAAAATTATAGATACGTTTGAGACGTATCAATTAGCGCCCAGGCGTCTCTCTAACAATTTATACAAACTCATTTAAACTCACTTCATTTCCTCATTTATTTCACCCATGGTAAGCATCCATAAACAAAAGTACATGATATCAACTAAATGAGATGAAGTGCAATGTTGAAAACTTGCCATGTGACAACACATATGAGCTAACTCTGAACCAAAGACATTTGTCAAGTCCACAACATCATAATTTTAATCACAATGAGTCATATTTTATTTATGCAATGAAAGTAAAGTGTGCATCAAATTCGAGAGAGCTATATAACCAACTTTTCCCACAACAATTAACAACCTAAGCATTTTCATTCAGAGGTATAGATAACACAAATATCATGATAAACATACTCGGAATAGCATAATGCTAATAGGTAGATATGGTGGACTCACTGGAAAAACTTTGGTTGAAGGTGTTGGAAACAAGTTTTTGCTTGTTGGAATTTTTTGGGCTAGCAAGAGGGAGAAAGTTGACCATCTAAATGCATGCATGAGTGTCCATAGAACTAACTAATCCATGTTAAAACAAGGTAGAATAACATTTAGCATCAAAACATGAATAAAAGATAGCTCTTGATAAGATACTTGCAAATTAACATTCATTAACAAGCTCATGAATCATGCAACTATATGTGTATTTTAAAATTAACTCCAACATCCATTTTCCCAATCTTATAATATCATCCAACATAATTCAACCCAAATTTCCAGTAGCTCTCTCATATATAAATGATAGTGTGGTGGTCTCACAAAATAAAAATCTAACCTAAACAAACAAAAAGACGCTCCAAGTTTATGCGATAAAGTGTTTCGATCGAAAAACAGAAGTTAGACGTGTGCAAACCGAGAGTGTGTAGGTCCAGTGGGGTTGTTTTCACATCCCCAAGCTTATGTTCTTCACCATCCTTGGATAGCTCTTGGTGCATCTCCTCTAATCTCTGTAAAAAAACTTTAAAACACCGTTTTTCCCATTTCTTTTTCTGTGGGGCACATTAATAGTGATAAACAAATAGATTTCTTGCTGCATATAATCCTTAGACAAAAATTCATATGGATGTCCAGAAAGTGTATAATGTTGTATGCCTACTCATAAACTCAATTGGATCAAAAGATTCATGTTAAAAGTTCTAAGCGTGCATCAAACAAGATGGGACAAAATCTGTCCAGAAAAACAGCAGCAATTAAACGTATTTTTTTACCCTACTTAACTTTGTCGGAAAATTCCGAAAAAATTCATGCATACAGAGGATGAAAGGTTTCTATTATAGTTTAAATATGAGCTCATTCGGAGTTACATAATAAGAATTAAAAATCATACCGTGCACAGATTCGTGTAGGAATAATATCTCCGAACGCTATAAGCAACTTCTTCACACCAAAATGAGTAAAACTTGGCACTTTATTAAACATTCCAGAAACTAAACTAAACACTAAGTCTCTTGTTACAGCAAGAGGACACAAAGAAAATCACAAATAAAAACAACCGGGTTGCCTCCCGTAAAGCGCTTTCTTTATAGCCATATTGCTAGGCTTCTTACTTGATGTTTATTGTGGACGAAGCTCATGAGGGAGCTTGAATGATGTGCCCCTCTTCCTTGGGAAGTGTTCCATACATTTCTTGTGTGGAAACTGAAACTTCACATTCCCTTCTTTTGAATCAATGATGGCACCTGTAGTACGAAGAAAAGGTCTTCCAAGAATAATTGGACTAGAGGTTTTATTCCCCATATCCATGATTAGAAAATCAACAGGCACAAATGTCATATGTAACTCTACCATAACATCACTTACTTTTCCTAAATCATGTTTAATGGAATCATCAGCAAGTGCAAGTTCAATAGAGCATTTTTCAAGATTTTCAATTCAAGTACTTCATATAGTTCTTTAGATAAAATAGAGACACTAGATCCTAGATCAAGTATAGCATGGTGTGTCTCTTTTCCAATGGTTACTAGAAATTTGGGAATCCATATATCCCCAAGATTAGGTGGTATCATAGCCTCTTGGTTGTACCTAGCAATCTTTTCTTTCAACACATGATTAGCAATATAGGAACCAAAACCAGCTTGGTTACATTAATAGAAGGATCACTTGCAAATTTTTGTAAGATAGATATTAATTCATGCAAGCTACAATTCTTTAGTTCAAGCAATGGATCCTTTACTTCACTAAGCATTTTAACTTCCTCAATCCAAACAAAATTCTCATTTCTTCTCTTTAAAGCAGCATTCAAGGCTATTTGGAGATCATCCTCTTTTTCAACATAATTCTTAATATCCTTGTCTAAAGGTCCCAACATAGAAGATATTCTTTCATTTAATTCCCTAGTCAACTTCTTTTTAGACTTGGCATAATTCAATATAGTTTCCATTTTCAAAGAAATTCCCGAAATAGTGTTGTTTGTCTTCTTCATACTAGATTTTGTATGAAGGATAAATGAATGCATCTCATTTTTAGTAGGATAATCTTCCATATAAGTTTGTAGACATAGTATTGACCTATCCATAGAAACTTTTAGTTGTTTGATCATAATTTCATCTTTTGACTCTATAGAATTCCCAAATAGATTTTCCATTAAATTATTAGCATGTGAGGGATTTCCAGAGGCAAATATTCCACTAGTCAATGAGTCTAGAAAACATTTTGACCATCCATCTAGACCATTATAAAAGTTTCTTATCAAACTAGCAGGGGTATATTTGTTGGCACCATTTTTACTAATGCCCTTAATTCTAAACAAAGCATCCATTAACGACTCTCCATAGTATTGACCAAAGTTGTTCATTTCAACACTAGAAGCCATTTTGATAAAGTTTTTATGTGTTTTTTAATTTTTTATGCAAAACTGAAAATAAATATGCAAGACAATGACAAAACAAGATAAATTGCTTTGAAGGTAAAGGTGGATAAGATGATGCTCACGTAGGTGCAACCTCCCCAAGCTTAGGTGTTAGCACAAGTTGGTGATGAAGTTGACTTGGTGAGATATCCTTGGATAAACCCGACGCCAGAAAACAGAACTAGTGCAGGGGACCCTTGGATAAACCTTTCAGCAATGATTCCCCGGCAACGGCGCCAGAAAACACTTGCTGAGCGCTAAGTTGACGAGGGAATATATTGCGCTGTTGCTTCTATCTCCCCGGCAACGGCGCCAGAAAACAGTCTTGATACCCGACGACGTAGTTAACTGCGTCAAAAGAATATGGGTTAGGTTGAGACTCCAAGTGCAGAGTGTGTAGTACGTGGAAGACGTGTTTTCCCCACGAGGGGTGACTCGAGGGTTTAATATCGAACTCTCGGGGAATCAGTAGTGAAGATTTATCTTTCCTATCCTTCTTTTGGTTACCTACAAAACAAAGTAAATGTTTTGGTCCTCAACCTCACCTAGTGGTTGTCAAGCACAAGGTGTGAGAATGATATCAAGATAATATGCAATGCAAGCAAGAAATAAATATGCAATGGTGGTAAATAAATATGCAAGGATGGTGGTAGCAATGATAAATGATATTTTTGCGTTTTATATGATGAATGCAAGATGGAAAAGTGTTTTTGTATTTTCGGATTTTTAAATGGCAGAAAATGGAAAAGTGGTAAAAGTGTTTGGAAAGGTGTTTCTTATGATTAAAAATGGACCGGGCTTCATGGTTTCACAAATGCACACTCTCTTTAATAAAGTGGTAGACAATGGAACACTAGAGTGATCATATGAGATTGCAACACAACAGTTTAATGACAAGTTATAATTATATGGGCATCACGTCGTAACATAGAGACCTTTTGGTTATTAGTCTCTCTTATACTCCACCAAGATGCGAACTAAATCATAACACCTCAGTAATTAAGATAACTCAGAGTATAGCAATAAGTATCATGACATGAAGTTAAAATAAGAACATGCTAGATTTAGTCATGGAGTAGTGGCAATGGTCACACCCACATCTCCGGTAGCATGGTATTTCTTTTTATTCCTATTGAGGCAACAAATTAAGGTAGAGATACCCAAGTGGATCGCAGAACTTTCTTTCACGTTCACTGCACTAGCCACCCCCCGTTACTCCAACTAATGCACACGTTCCCACTCACGCGCTCTCATAAACATGCTTGATCATGACAAGTAAATAAGAACGGGGTACATAATATGCATCTACTTTCATAACTGAAACAAAACCATTGCAATCTCAAACATATATTAACTCATAAAAAGATCCACCACAAAGGTATTACATAGATGACCGTAATCATGTTCAGTAGCTCATACGGTACTAATTAGTGAAACTCGAGAGAGAGAGATACATAAGTTACTTCCACAAACCCGTAGTCCAGAAGTGGACTACTCCCTCTTCATCATGGAGACGGTGGAGAAGTCGTTGGAGAAGATGGAGACCACGCCCGCAGCGCCCCGCCGGAGTTTCCCCCCCTCCAATCTGCAGCTCCAGGTCTCTGTTTCGGTGTTTCTGTGTTTCTGCGGCGCTCCTTCCAGAGAACGTCGGGGGACTATTTTTATAGGCTTTTTAGGTCAAAACGGAGTCGGTGAAGAAAAGATCGACGGCAACGGAGCTCCGAGGGCCAAAGTGGGGGTCCCACGCGGCCAGGTACTTGGGCCGCGTGGGCCCACTCATCTGGGCCCTCGGGCCTCCTCTTGTTTGCTTCCTTCGCTCCCACGCTTTGTTCCTTCCAAAAACTGATGCTCGTAAATTTTCAGGTCAAACATTAAAATATAGAAATAGAGTTTTCTGCCTGCGCAGGGTTAATTCCATAAAAAATAGGAAACATATCAAATATTCCCAAAATCATTATAAAACAGTGATATAACCCTTATATGATGCAAATATGACTGGAATATAAGTAAAAATAATGCAAAGTTCATGTATACATTTTACATGCATCACACGCGCAGCTGCACGATGACCTCGTGACGCACTTGTGGGCTCTCAAAAAGCAAATCAGGCAGCGCCGGTTTGATATGTCATGTTTTAAACTTAAATTCGTGTTTGAACTTTGAATTCGTATTGAAATGCAAGAACAACCGCCGATGTGGTTAGATTAGATGAAAAAAAATATTTGGGGTGTTGCCTTTGGAGTGCGCTGCTGTGTGCTACACCATTCACTTGGGCAGACACATGTCCGGCCCAATTGGGGGATGCCGAATACGTATTTGGAGACCCGGTGGAGATGCTCTTAATCCGGCGATTAGAAAATTTTGTCCATAGGATTGACGGACAATCCATCGATAACCGTCAGATGGTCAGCTCCACCTCTTTCTCCCATGTGAGGCGTTCTCCTCTCTTTCCATCATCCCATGTAGTCGTAACTCGTAAAACACAAGAACAACAAAGAAACGAAGGGGAAAACCGGTTGAGCTAAATCTTTTCCATCGTTTCGTCTAGAAAGAAAGAAAGAGAGGCGGCGGCCTTGGGTTTCAACCCTAGCCGTCGCCGCCGGCGCCATCTGCATTTTCATCGTCGCCTTCGTCTAAGAATTGACGGGTCCTCGCCTCCTCTAGTTGCTGCTCTGGCACTAGGAGGGGTGGGGATCTCGGACCTGCGCAGGGCGCTATACAAAGGTCCTTAATGTTAGAGCTTGGTTTTGGTTGTTATCTTCTTCGTCAATGGAGATGGCTTCGTCTGCAATAAGTGATCTTCCGCGCTTCGTTCGACGGCGTGATCTCCTTCCCGACGTCAATGGTGGCTTTGGAAGATTAAGTTTGTCTAGGTATGGTTCTTCAGATCTTACTTCGCCAGATCAATCTTGGATTGTTTCTTATGGTTGCCGCGAGAAGGATTGTCCTCGCAATATCTATCCCGGCTACTACGTTTTCGGCAATGGTGATTTGTTCTCTCGGCTCCCAACGACGTCGACAAAGTGGTTCGGTTATTTGTCCCTGAAATATCAGTGGTGGTGCTCTTGCCGATGTTGCTTGATTAATTTAATGGCTGCGTGCGTACACAAAGACTTGATATTGCGGCTCAAAATTAAAAGGAAAGAATCTTCGTTGGTATTCACAGGTCTGTGATTTGGTGTATTCGGCGTTGTTCTACGGCTGCCTTCAGAAAAGTACAAGATTGTGTCATGTAAGAAGAAAGGGCTTGATGATCTCATAGATTTGCTCGTCTCTTTTAGTATTGTTTTTGTAATCCATATAATCGTGTACTCTTTGCTAGTTTAATATATATGGTAAAATTTAAAAAAAAAACGAAGGGAAAAAAACAGATCTAAGCGCAGCCTCCTGATCATGAGACCTTCCACCGAGAGAATCCAAGTCCTGATCCTTCCTCAGACGTTGGCCTCAACGTGTGGCGGCGCGCAGATCATCTACATCGAGAACCATATGCCGTGGACATTCATCAGAGGTAAACCCGCAGGGCTTGCTGCAAGCGCCGGCCGGCCGGCCGCCACGGTGTGTGGTGCATCACGGTGGCAGCATGCAGCTTGCGAGCATTGGAAAAATCTATGGGTAATTGGGTAGACATGCAAGCTGCCGGCCGGCCGGCAGGGTGTATCCGTGTATATATGGCAATTGGTAAATCACGGTGTCATACAGCTGACGGGTATACGGAGGAAACTGCATGGGTAGACATAGTGTTCTTCGTCGATTGCATTCGGAAATATCAAATATAGTTAATTATTGGTGTTTCTATTGGCGGAAGTTGAATTAATATAATTGCTCAACTATTTTTGCATGATTGCATCACATTGTTGGTGACTTGGAGTACATATAACTATGATTTTAAGTTAGGAATTAGTGGATGTAGTGGTACAGGTAATGGGACATTGGATCATGATTGTCAGACTGCTTGAGGTGCAGGTTTTAGAAATAATTTAGCAAGCGTGATTCCTTGAGTACTTAATCTACGCACTTGGGAAATAATTTAGCATTCTAATTATGATACTGCAGTTTTACCGAAATTATTTGTAAGAATCTATTGCTAGATGTGTTTCCTTAGAATCAAGTATTAATGTATGAATGTATTCTGAGCAAGTAACTCAGACTTCATGTCTATTCTGCATGAACCTAATTGAGCAGACTTGGCTGAGCTGAATTAACATCGTTGTTGGCTTGCATAGTATTATTTCTTTTTTTACTTTCAAGTCCCTATTGGGTATTTTACCAATGTACATCCAATTTTTTTTTTTGGGTAAATAACCAATTTTTCCTATGTAAGACACTACAGGAATAGCCTGATACGCCGACGGCCTGGGCCGTCGGCAAAGGCCAGAAAACCGTCGGCGTAGCCTACGCCGACGGCAGCGTATGGCCCTCGGTGTTATACGCCCTCGGCTTAGCTGCTTTTGCCGTCGGCGTATTAAATGCCGTCGGCATATGTTTTTCAATTTTTTTTAACTTTTCGAAAAAAATTCAATTTTTTTAAAATATTTTTCAAACTTTTTTTTTGAATTTTTGAATTTTATTTCTATTTCGAAATTTCCCACTTTGCCACATACTTAATCTCTAATTACACATTTAATCATATGCCAAAGTAATTAAACCTGTTCAAACTTCCCATTCGATCATCTATCTTCAAATTGCTCCGGCCCAAACACGTTTAACTTTTGAGTTCCTTTCAAATTAGCTGTCAAATGAGATGTTAGAACTGATAATAGTATCCTATCAATCGTATTAACCCATCGGTTGCGATGTTACACTTTTTCATTATTTAAATTTTAAAATTTGTTTGAATAAGTAGCAATGATTATGTAATAATATTTTAAATTTTAAAATTTGTTTAAAAATTATTTTACTTTATTTTCTCCTTTTTATATTTAATATGGAATAATTCATATATTTAAATTCGTAAATCGAAATTTGACAAATAAAATGGCAAAGTCGATTAGAAAAATGAGAGGAATTCAAATATGCCATACATATGATCTTTTGCATCATGTATATGACTTTTTGCAACATATTTTGGTACTCTCTTAATAAAAAAAGTCATTTTGGCACTTAAAAAATGGAAAAATAATATTTATAAAAATATTTAAAAAACTCAGTTCTGCAACATTGTTTGCCATACCAAGATACACCTATGTGTCAAATATGGGCACATTATCACAAACTATGGCACGGGGATGACCATAAATTGGTCATTTGACTCGAAACTTATACATGTTTATAGATGATTGACCTTTTTGGAAAGAAGTTTTTTGTAAACTTTGTCAAAACTCAAGTTTATCATTTATCCTAGCAACTAGTACACATAAAAGTACTCCAAGCCAAAGGATTTCATTTTTTTTACTTTCTTTTATGTTGTTGAAAAAACGGTCAAAATGACCACCGTGCCTATTCATCAAAAGGGGTTGCATTTTTCAAAACTATCAACGGTTCTGTGATATAACCACTACTGGCGTATCTTAAAATGAATTTTGTAAAAATTTCAGAGCAAACTATCACACTTGTAGTTCAAAATTCAATTATTTTCGGAAAATAGGCATAAAGTCATTAAAATAGGCGAAATTAGATAAAAACCGAGAAAATTCCTAATATTGCTGGATTGTCCATAAAATATGGTCTACTTTGTGTGATAATTGGATGGGTGCTATTTTCCACCATATTTTTTGTACTTGCTTCACAAAAAATGTCATTTTTGACAATTAAAAAATGAAAAATGATATTTCTAAAACTAATTTGAAAAACCTCAGTTCTGCAATATTGTTTGTCATACCAAGATACACCTATGTGTCAAATATGGGCACATTATCACAAACTATGGCACGGGGATGACCATAACTTGGCCATTTTATCCAAAACTTATACATGTTTATAGATGATTGACCTTTTTCTGAAAAAGTTTTTTGTAAACTTAGTCAAAACTCAAGTTTATCATTTATCCTAGCAACTTTTACACATAAAAGTACTCCATGCCAAAGAATTTCATTTTTGACTATTTTTTCACATAAAATTCAATCACTTTTGGAAAATAGGCATAAAGTCATTTTTCTAAAATATGTTGCAAAAAGTCATATACATGATGAAAAGATGATATGGATGTCATATTTGGATTCCTCGCATTTTTCTAATCAATTTAGACATTTTAATTGTTAAATTTTGATTTACAGATTTAACGATATGAATTATTCCATATTAGCTGAAAAATAGGGGAAAAAAGGAAAAACGTAGCTATGCCGACGGCTTTGCCGTCGGCGTAGCCCTGCAACCTATGCCGACGGTTTTGAGGGCTACGCCGACGGTTTATCTATGCCGACGGCCAATTTGCTGCGCACCCAACTCAGCCTATACGCCGACGGCCCCGACAAATGGCCGTCGGCGTACAGAACGGCCGTCGGCGTATAGGCCTATTCCTGTAGTGAGAAGGGAAAAGGTACCCCATCAACATGTAAGGAAAGGAATCAACGGAATTTTCATATTAGAGTTAAACTGTATCGTTCCTTCAGAGTGCAGATTTGATGAGCTGCTTCAGCATCACAATGAATTGCCACTGATTTCATGAATTTCTTAAAAGCATTAGTTCTTACAGGTAATTTCATGAAAATCTGGTATTGGATACCGCTCTTAAATAAGGTACACATATTATTTATATACCATGATTAAATATTTCTTTTTTCTATTTGTGTAGGAATTTAGATTAGTTTGTAGAATAATACATTTAATTATCTACTTTCTGTGTATAAACGTTGTTAGTGTGACATAATATGTTAAAAGTTGAAATCGCTAACAAATTGATTAACTATTTATCGAGAAAATATCTACTGATCGGTGGAGGGGCGAAAGGAGCATGAATGGCCGCAGTTGAGGTGGTGCCACCACCCTTCTCGAGCTATGTACGTTGTATGGGATCGCCATGTCAGCGAATGTTTGTGATCTAAACTGGGTAGGGTAAATTGTGGTTGTATTATTCAAGGTGAGGGACAAAATCTTGGCCGATATATGTAGGTCTGATAGTTTTGGCTTAAGCGGGAAAGCTCAAATATTTTATAATATTTTGTTTTGGGAATGTTGATTAGGTTGGCAGCATCAATGTTTGGCCCTATTCTGGGCGAAATGTTAGTTAGATCTTGACACGCGCCTCTAGCTCCCACTATCAACTTTATCTCACTCGACCAAGGAGATTTTCTAGGGACCGTAGCTAAACTAAAACCTTTATCTAACCTCCTAACAATTCTTATCTAACTAACTAACTAACTAACAATTGACTAACTCGAAACTTGCATGCTATTTTATTGCCAAAAAGACACGTACAAACTAATTGGAGAAAACCGGGGATCCACCTGTGCTTGCCTGTTTGGCCCATCACGTTGCTCAGTTTTCAAAAAATAGTTTCAATACGTTCCTTTTTTTGAATAAAATAGCACGCAAGTTTCGAGTCATATGCCAATTGTTAGTTAGCGAGATAAGAATTTTTTTTTGAAGCGCAGTGCAGTAGGGGAAATCTCCTACTGCTCCATTTTCCATTTTCTATTGCCAGATCACATTTTTACATGGTACATGTACATCAGTTATTCATAGTGTATCCAGCCATGATTGCATCCCATCTTTAAGACTAGGTCTAGCTCTATGCATAGATAAAGAAAGAAAAGATTTAAATCTAGCTACACATCTGTCTACAGCTGGCTCAATTCCACGAAAGATATCATCATTTCGTTGCTCCCAGAGACTCCAACATCCAGTGATCATTATCTCCATCAAGAAGTTAACAGAATATCTTGTCTTAGCTTCCTGAATCATTTCATTAATGTCATAGTCAGTGTTCCATTCGAGTCCCAGAGCCCACCAAAAACTCTGACTGAAGCTGCAATCGAAGAATAAATGATGGAGTGTTTCTTCTGGGCAATTATCGCACAATGAGCGAGGTAAGAAATGTTACGAGGTTAGATAAAGTTGTTAGTTAGATATGGTACCTAAAACATCTCCTTGGTCGAGTGAGATAAAATTGCTAGTTGGAGTTAAAGGTGTGTGTCAAACATTGATGTTGCCAACCTAATCAACAACGCCAAAACCAAATATTTGAAAGTTTTGAGTTTTCCTTCTTAAGCCAAAACTTTGAGCCCTACATATATCTGGCAAGTTTTCTCGGCCCCACTTTGAAAATACAGTCCCCTTCCACCCTACCCAGTTCAGATCACAAGCACTTGCCGACATGGTGATCACATACAACGGATATAGCTCGAGAAAGGCGATGGCGCCACCACCAACCACAACCATTCATGCTCCTCTCGCCCCTACATCAAAATGTTTGAACCTGCCAATATAATAGACAATCTGAATATCTATTTTTAAAGCGTCATCGATGAGCTAGTATGTTACTCCAAGGGAGTATTTAGCAACTTTCTTAGAGTAACATTTCTCAATTGCGTGGGATTCATTGGCTGACACTTATCAACCACGTGGCATATCATGCAATCAAACAATCGAAGTGACCAAAATTCTAATTCATGGTTATGAGACATTTTGTGTCCGACATTGAAATTTGAACTCCGGCAAAATTCAAATTTGAAATATTATTTCTTCTACAAATTTTGCAGGTCCAAAATTTTGTTTCTGATAGTTTTTTCACATGCTCAGCCGTGACTCACCGGAACCTTCTCCGTCGCGGCCAGTCGGGGCGTTGGTGGTTCTGGCTCAGGCTTGGGCTCTGCCGAGGAGGAAGAAGGAGAGGAGGAAGATAGGAGATGGACCAGGTCATCGCTTCCCATCAGGCTCTGGCGAGTAGGGAGTAGAGGAGAACAAAGAGAGGTGGAGGTCTCGTGGGTGAGGAAGAAGATAAGAGAAAAGACAGGAAGAAAATATAAGGAGAGAGACAAAGGTGGTGCCCATGCGGACGCCCATCTGGCGTAACCATAGCTACAAAAATCTACGATCACCCGGTAAAGAGCCCACTTTGCAAAGTTGTTATGAGAACAGGCTCTTTACCGAGTGAGAACAGGCTCTTTATTTGTATTTTGTATTTGGCGTCCTATAAGTACCAGGCGTCCTCTAATCTTCCAGCCATCACACAGAGAAGTAGCCCCCCGCCCAACAGATACACACATAGACAAGGAGCACAGAGCATACAGCATGGCGTGCAGGAGCACCGTGGCGTCCGTTGTATTCCTCTTGGCGCTGCTGCTCTCATGCAGTTCCATCCAGGGTTTAGTATTTCGTTTTTGCAATATTTTTCGCTCCTCTCAGAGATTCGCGAATTTCGAGAAATTAACGAAATTTCGAAGAAATATTTCAAATATTTCGGTCAGATTTTTAATGTGGCGTTTAAATTAATTTTGAAAAAAAGGTGAGACAAGGGGGAATCGAACACAGAACCTACCTAACTTCAAACTGACCTCTTAACCAATACGTTAAAGGGACATTCTTGTCTTAAACATGCTCTATGCCTACAAGATGTGTAATCGTTCATGTTTATTCAAATTTAAACGAAAATTTCTTCCGAGATTATATATTCTCGCCCCGTACAGAAATTCGTTAATTTCGCGAATTTCGTTCGAAATTTCGACGAAATATTTTTCACTGGTTCCATGAGCAGCGGAGCAAGGCACCTAGAGGAGGCCATGCCCAAGGAGGAGCACACACCGCATCCCATCGTTCCGGAGCTGCCAAAGCTAGAATTCCCACCACACCCTGCTATGCCCGAGCTGCCGAAGCTCGAAATACCGCACCCGATCGTGCCTGAGGCGCCAAAGGAGCCTGAAGTGCCACACCACGGCACGCCTGGTACTTATAGCTTGCAAAGTGATCACTCGGTAAAGAGTGTGTGCTCCTCCTTTGGCACGGCCTCCTCTAGGTGCCTTGCTCCGCTGCTCATGGAACTGCATGAGAGCAGCAGCGCCAAGATGAATACAACGGACGCCACGGTGCTCCTGCACGCCATGCTGTATGCTCTGTGCTCCTTGTCTATGTGTATCTGTTGGGCGGCGGGCTACTTCTCTGTGTGATGGCTGGAAGATTAGAGGACGCCTGGTACTTATAGGACGCCAAACGAATCTCTGCCTGGACAACATATGCAAGCATGTTTGCTGTAGAGAGACTAGCAGTCTTACTGAACAATGGCACCTGGCATGGAACCTGGTAGGTCACCGGCATTTTGGTAGTTGTTTACTTACTTCAGTTTTTGTGTGTGAAAAAGTTTGGTTTGTGTTTGATCTCTACCCATACATAGTATGCGCTGCTTAATTAGTTTGGAATTTTGAGACCTGAGTGATCGCTGTCAAGCTCCTAATAGTGTACTTTGAAGTTAGAGTGTAATAACAAATAACTGGCTCGAACCTTCCTAGAAGATGTACTCCCATCAGTACACGCGTGATGCATTCTCAGCCTACACACCGAATCATCTAGTGCAAACCCACACCTCAACACGTAAGTAGTGTTTTTGGAATGATTTGGTCATTGGTCGGTTGGCTAGTTCAGCTGCACTTATCTGGCCGAGCCGGTCTAGATCTCCCCATCGAAGGAGATCGCGTGCGTTCGTGTGTAGGAGCGCCGTTTCACGTCGATTCTCCATTGTCGTACGTGAAACACCCAGAGGTTGTGGCTGGGCAGCCAAGAACACCCAGTGCTGCCACAGAGACGGCGTGAAACGAAAGCTTTCCTTGCATCGGCACTGGTAGTTGTGGTTGATGGGTCAGCTAATTCCGCATCACCGACTTGGAAAATGGCGCACGTGCAAAGAGAGCTCGCATATTGCCTTTCTATGTCGACCACAAGCTGCTGAGAAACAAAGTAATATGTGACGAAATGCTTGACTTCGCTAGTTCGAATCAGGTTGAAAATGATCACTGCATGACCCCTCCGTTTCATGTTGGTGTGACCATTTTCAAGCAACTTAAAGGCTAGCTAACTCTCCAACGTAGTAGCTTGCGAAGTTGCTAGTACCTACCACGTAGTGAGTGGATGGCAGACTATGTACGTTAACCAACATGTACGAAGAAAAAGGAACTGGCTGTACATAAATTCATGTATATTATTTTATATATTGTTAGTCTTGTGATTGCTCGTGTTACTCTCACCAAAATTGATAATGGTACTCACTTTGTTCATAATTATCCTGCATTCTGGGTTTGGTCAAACTCAAAGTTTGTAAAGTTTGACCTTCATTGATCAAACTTTACAAAGTTTTCCTTTAACTGAACTCACAATGCAGTGTACTTGTGGACGGAGAGTGTTTTGAAATTAACCAGATATGTGAAATATATTGTTTTTTGTAAGTATGAGTCAGGGGGATTGAAATATTGTTACATATACCTTGGAACTTCGGGTAGTGTTTGATGAAACAAATATTTTGGTGTTTCTTATGGATGTGTTTTGAGAGTGTCTTTCCACAAAATTTAGCTTTGATATTTGTATAAGTGATTTATCTTAGTTTTACTTTCATTTAAATTTTACCAATTATAGTGTTAGGATTATTGTTAATTTGTTATAGCATGAGTTAATAAACGTTTCATTATTTTGTTGGGAATATCTGTACTTTCTTTCCAATGGTAATATGTGCCTTCTCACCACCACTAAATATGGTCTACAAAGTGATAAATGTCCCCATTTACATGCTGATTTAATAAAATAGTGGAGAATATGGTTAAACAATGATATAGTTATAACCCTAATCTATCTTTCCAAGTAAATTAAGTCATAGTCCCATGGTCCCACCTCAAACTACATCGATGAACTATTGTCTTTGCCAAGAATCAAACAAGCAATGAAATATAGAATAAAAATTATGATGTCTACCTCTAATTATGTTATATCTCTAACCAAAACATTCATAATAACATGTACATTCTGCCTCTGACAATGATGTATGCTTTTTGAAATGTACTTCTCATTTTTTCTCCACAATTAATTATTTCTTCTGTTTGAGAAATCAAGTGTTCCTTTTTTCTCCAAGGTTGAACTTTTAATCTACACCAAATGTACATTAAAAAAATGTGAAAACAATATATGTGTAGTGTGCGACTACTTTTGTTCTTTTACTTGTAACCTTGAATATTTTTTCTGATGCACTTTAAATATACACTAGTTGGACAGTACAAAAACTGTATTTGGTGTTATTGTAATGTGCAACACGGTACTTAAATGTGGAAAGTTTTTTTACTCTATTAAAATATGGTGTCAAAATTTATTTTGCTTTTAGGACTTCATTTGGTTGGTTATACTTTAAATTTAAAACTTGTATTTTTGGAGGTGCAATTGATTCTTTTTGTTGCGGAGAATTATTTCATTTTTATTACATTTTACCTTTACCACATTTTTTCTTTGCTCAACCGAGAATCCGAGATTGCATTATGGTTTTGTGCTAAAAATTGTTTGTGTCAGTGATGTTATTTTATGTTTCTCGGCCGGGAGAAACGCCAGTCGACTCGGTAGCAACCAAATCCTAAAATATAATTACTAAAGTTTACGATTATGACATTTTTTACAAAAAATTTAGCCAAGCAAGTACAAGCTCTTGTTAATTTGCTTGTGGTGTATGTAAGAAACCAGCGGTTGCTTTTTGTCGGAAATAAGTTTATCTTTTGCTCCTCGATCTTGTAATATAAGTTGGTATCCCCATAACAACTTTGTTATCTTTAGCTTTAAACCTGAATTCTCGGCCTTCTCCACTGAAATACCAAATACAACAACTTTAATTCGAAGCATATATTTCAGCTAATATCTTAAGATAACTCAGTGATGCACATATAAAAATCTAAATAAATTAACCGATAAACAAGTCGAAAATAAAATATATATTACTCATGTGCACACCGTATACATCGTGCACGTAGAAAGAACAGATCGAGCTGCTGCAGCATGCAATACAGCTCAGACATAACGCTCCCTAATCACGAACTAGAGAGCTGACGACATGTACGTACAATACACTTTACATAACCATCACACACGCTGCACTATGCATACAGTAGATAACTAGCGCTTCCGACGATGTAGCTAGTCCGATCATGGTTTGGCCTCTGGCTCTGGGAAGTGGAACTCAGGCTTCGGGGGCAGCTCGGCTTTGGGGAATGGTGGAAGTTCATGCTTTGGCACCTCCGGCATGGTGGGGTGCGGTAACTCGGGCTCTTTCGGCGCCTCGGGAACATGGGGCTCCTTGGGAATCTCTGGCACGATAGGGTGTGGAACCTCGGGCTTCGGCAGCTCAGGGACGGTAGGATGGGGCACTTCGTGGTGTGGAACCTCGGGCTTCGGCAGCTCAGGGACGGTAGGATGGGGCACTTCGTGCTCCTTTGGTGCCTCTGGTACGACAGTGTGTGGCACTTCAGGCTCCTTTGGCACCTCGGGCACAGCTGGGTGTGGCACTTGAGGCTTTGGCAGCTCGGGCATTGCAGGGTGTGGCAGCAATTCGGGCTTGGGCAGCTCTAGCACGCCGTGGTGTGCCACTTCGGGCTCCTTTGGCATCTCCGGCACTGTAGGATGCGGCACTTCAGGCCCCTTTGACACCTCGGGGACGATCGGGTGCGGCAGTTCGGGCACCTTTGGCATCTCTGGTACAGCATGGTGTGGCACCTCAGGCACGATCGGGTGCGGTATTTCGAGCTTCGGCAGCTCGGGCGTAGCAGGGTGTGGTGGGAATTCTGGCTTTGGTAGCTCAGGAACGATGGGATGTGGTGGGTGCTCCTCCTTGGGCACGACCTCCTCTAGGTGCCTTGCTCCGCTGCTCATGGAACTGCATGAGAGAAGCAGCGCCAAGAGGAATACAACGGATGCCATGGTGCTCCTGCTCGCCATGGTGAATGCTCTGTGGTTCTCGTCTATGTGTATCGGTTGGTGGCTACTTGCTTGTGTGATGGCTGGGAGAACCCCTCCTGCACGCCATGCGTCTTTATCTTGAAGGACCTGGAGAACCCGTCCACCAAATTGTGAATAGCCAAAATAGATTAGAAGTTTCGGCTGTGGATAAATTGTGAGGTGCTAGTTTTGATGATATAGTTGAAGAACATGGTGAAAGCGCATGTGTTGCCCCATGTGTGGTTTTGTTAATTAAGGACAATCCTTATGGACTAATGTTTGTTTTGAGATATTCTTATAGATCTTGTCCATAGGAAAAGATTGGAATTCATGTGTTGGACTCTAGAAGTGTACATGATGATCAATGCTCTATTCAAGGGTTTATATGAAGAATGGTCATGATTAGAGTTTAGCATATTGCAAATGTGGCTTGGAAAAGGAGATTGTGTGAACATTCTTGTTTATCTCCAAGCCATCATATATATCAAGAGAAGTCTATGAAGTGCAAGCTCAATATGATACATCATGGAAGATATCATTTGATTGAAGCTTGAAATGGACACATGAAGACAGATCTTAGCGAGGCTCTCCCATAATAGAGTATGGGGTAGTATATGGAGAAGTCTTCATCAAACATGTGCTAGCAAGCATAATCAAGAAAGGTGTTCCAACTTGAGGGAGTCAAGATCGTCATCATCTAGCTCAAATGGAATGCGCAAGGCAAAGGTATGATCTTGATAGGGTTTCTATTTTACCGGTCTCATAGTGTTAGTGGGAGACCGGGTTTTAGGATAGACACCGTACTATCAAGAGGGGTTCTCAAGCGAGTAACTTGATCGCATCTTTGCGGAGATCTCAAATCTTTGCATACTTGGCATATCATCTTTCTTGGTTCTTATTTGGCTTTTATCCGCGTGTGAATTTAGAGCTTGTGGTCATCTCTATACCAAGCCCAAGTTCATAAAAAATGGATTCCATATGAATATCTTGTTGTATTTTTGATGTTGGAGGATTTACCGGTTGTTCCTTTTATACAGAGCCTTACCTTTCTACATTTGGTTTTATCCTCCATCTTTGGACTATGATGTTTCTCTGCACGATCTTGAAGGGCTCTTCGTTACGATTCCAACGAGCCCAAGATCATCGAAATCGGAGTCTGGATGAAAAAGTTCTTGCAGTTTTCGTTTTGCTGTTTCTGTCAGTTTTCAGACAATCGGATAATCTGACCCAAACTTGGATCGGAATATCCGACCCGGATTTTTGCTGGACGCGAAAATGGCTAAGGACCTTTGGCAACCCTATTTTGTTTCTCTCGGGTGACAGTCGGATTATCCTATCCAACTTGAATCGGATAATCCTATTTTCTCTGGCTGCAACGGCTCTTTTTCGTGGGGACCTATAAAAGTCCCCCTTCTTCCCCAAAGTGACCAGCTCCTCAAAGCACGAAATTTCCCCCTCTCTCACCTCCATTGTTGACCTTGGAAAGTTTGCCCCTCTCTTAATTCCTCCCATGATTCTTGCATATCTTTGAGGGAAAAGAGAGATGAGATCTAGATCTACATTTCCACCAATCCATCTCTCCTCTAAGTGAGGGGAACCTATTAGATCTTGATCTTGGAGTTCTTGGTGTTTCTCCTCCATTGTTCTTCCTCTCTTATTTCCCCATAAGCATTTGTTGCTTTGTTGGAATTTGAGAGTGAAGGACTTTGAGCACTTCTTGTGTTCTTGTCATTGCATTTTGTTGCATCGGTTTGCCCTCTCCACGAGGATTCGTGGAAGTGAAAGTTCGTGAGCTTGTTACTCTTGGGTCTTTGGACCCTAGATGCCTTTTGTGGCGGTTGAGGCCTTTTGTGGTCACTTGGGAGCTCCCAATCCTTTTGTGGGTTGTGCCTCAAGATTGTTGTAAGGGACTCGATTTCCGCCAAAAGGAAATCAATAGTGTAAGTTGAACCGAGCTTTTGGGCAAGGTTCATCAGAGAATAGGGCGAGGCCATTTGTGGCGTCTTGAGTTTGAAACTC
Source organism: Poa pratensis (assembly GCA_947311845.1). Classification (NCBI taxonomy): domain Eukaryota; kingdom Viridiplantae; phylum Streptophyta; class Magnoliopsida; order Poales; family Poaceae; genus Poa; species Poa pratensis. The sequence continues at coordinate 26,730,744 of CAMZMU010000093.1, read as the reverse complement.
ACACCTCTCCAACGAGACGTACTCCCCTGAAAAGGGGGAACTCGGGAATACATCGTCGTCTCTGCGTGCCTCGGTTATTTCTATACCCGTGCTCTTTGCTTATGCACTTTACATTGTGATAGCCTTCGTGCTTGAAGTCTTATATATTGCTATCACCTTGTTGCTTGTCTTGCTTAGCATAAGTTGTTGCTACACATAGGTGACCTAGTTTATTTAGGTTGTTGGCTTGTTAATTTAAACACCTAGTTTTATTCCGCAATTATCAAGCCTAAACCGGAAAAGTTTTAAATCGCCTATTCACCCCCCCTCTAGGCGACATACTTGTCCTTTCAATTGGTATCAGAGCCTGGGCTCTCTTTATTGGGCTTTACCGCCTAGAGAGTAAAAGATGTCGTTTAGAGAATTAGTGCACAATCCCACTTTTAGATTCGATGGCACTAATTATGATGTTTAGAAAATTTGCATGCTTAATCTTTTTAGAGACATTGGTCCAAATTATATCAATAGTATTGTAGATGTGGGTTTTTCTCCTCCAAAGGATTCCCAAGAATTATCTTTAGAGGATGAGGAAAACTCTCATCTCGATACTAAAGTATCTAATGGTCTTATATGTGTTTTGAGCGATGTAGTTCTTGCATCAATCATGCCTTTTCGAAACGCTCATGAGCTTTGGACCAAGCTTCAAGATAAATATGAAGTGTCCAACTTTATTGAGGATGATTATTCTCCCTCCACCTCCGGCCGTGATGAGTTCACAACTTCTTCCACTCCACCAACATGTGATTTGTCACAAGGTAATGATATGGTGAGTGGTGATAGAAATTGCATTGTTGATGGTGTATCTACTATTGACTATACTTCATCTCTATCACATTGCAATGTTCTATCTTTGGACTTAAACTCTTCTAGCACCCTAAATATCTTACATGCTAGTGTTGATAGTCCTTGCATATCATGTAATAGTTGCTTAACTAAATCTCATGATGATATGCTCTCTATGTCTTGTTGTCATGAAAATAATGCTTCCATATCCTCTATTACTTGTTTGACTAACAATGTAGAGGAAACCCAACATTTGTTGGAACAAGACATGGACCTCAATGGTGCTTCAAGCAATTCATCATCATCATCGTCCATTTCTCACTTTTGCCTTATGGCTAGGGATTCAAAGGTATCTTCACCTTTGGAATCCTCTATATCTTGTGATGATGAGGATGAGGATTATTATGGTTTAAAATATAATGATGCCGACTCCATAAAAGACAAAGGTGAGATAGTATTTTGTGCTCTCCCTAAAGGTAGTAAAGCTATCTCCTCTTTATGTGAAATTTTAACTTATGCTATTAAGTGTTGCGAAGTCATTGAAGAAAAGGGAAGACTTGAAATAGAATATGTTAATGAAATTGCTTCTCTCACTGTCACTCTTGAGGAAGAGCATGAGCTTCGAGTTTCTCTTGAAGAGAAACTTGATAATATTGAGGAGTCACAAAATGACATTGTTTCTAAAATCATTAAAGAACGTGACCATGCTATTGCTAAGCATAAAGTGCTTAAAAACGAAAATGCTAGGTTAAATGATGAACTTGCCAAGTAGTCTTCTTCCTCTAATGTTAATGATGCTTGTGCTACTAACTCCACTTCTTGTGAAACATCTATTTTGAAGGAGAATGTTGAGCTAAGAGCTCAACTTGAGTTGCTAACTAGCAAGTATGGGAAATTGGAAGAAAGTCATGAAAAGCTCTCTAGCTCTAATGACGATCTTCTAGCATCCATGCTAGGCTAAAGTTAGCTCATGAGGCTATCACTACAAAGGTAACATCTTGTGAGCCTCATGTGGACAATGCACAACTTCTACTAGAAATGCTATATTGCCATGTGCTAGTCCTAGTGATTCATCCTCTCATACATTGCTAAATCTTGTGATGAATTACTTTCCATGCCTTGTTGCTCTAACAATGAAGCTTCTACTTCCTCTAGTGTTTTTGTTGATACTAACCATGTAGAGGAATTAAAAGAGCTCAAGGCCCAAGTCACTTCTTTGAAGAAAGACTTGGAAAAGCGTCATGTTGGGAAGTCCACACTTGACAATATGTTGAGTGTTCAAAGACGCCCCAATGACAAGAGTGGACTTGGATTCAACTCCAATAACAAGAACAAGTCCAAGTCTAACAAGAAGAACAAGGGCCAAGAACAAGTAAAGATTCGGCCAAGATTGTTTGCTTCAAGTGCAAAGTTGAAGGGCACCATGTTAGATCTTGCCCTTTGAAGAAGAAGCCTCTTAGTGAGAAGCAACAAGGGAAGCGGCCTCAAGTTCAAACTCAAGTTGAAGAACGGCCTCTTCCCAAGAAGAATCAAGCTACTCCTCAAGTGAGATCTCAACTAAGAAGAAGGAGAAAGCCAATGTTGCTACTATGCCGTGAGAAGGGTCACTTTGCTTCTTCATGCACTAATGGTACCTTATCCAACCCCATTATTATTGATGATGTTTATTCTCTTCGGAAGGATAAGGTTGGCAATGTGTTTGCCAAATATGTTGGTACTCAAAGTGGTGTCAAGAAAAGCACCATTTGGGTTGCCAAGCCTATTGTGACTAACCTCTTAGGACCCAACTTGGTTGGGGACCAACAAGCTAAAACTTGATCAATAGGTGTTGTTGGAGGGCATTGGAGACTTGGCTACATCATGAAGAATTAAGGGATCTTCATCAATTATATTCTCTCAAGCCAAGTCATTTGGATTATATTGTTCTATCTCATATCCAATGTTCCTCCTTGCGGTAACTTTTATTTAAATCATATATACATTGAAAGTTGCTTGCACCCTTGCATGTGTTAGGTTTTGTACCTTGCTAGTGTTTGTATGTGTTGTGCTCTCTACTTACTTATCTTGAGTAATCAAGTATGTGTATGTTGGTTTGCACACCATACTTTGTGTTGAGCCTTATTGCTTTTATTTGATATCTTATCTTGTTGGCTCTCTTTTTGAGAGATTAATGGACTATCCATTTTGGGGGAGTGATATGCTTCGTGCACTTCACAATCCTAAAAATGTGTACATGAGGAATACCACTTAGTGATGATATATCAATATTATCTATTCTCTATGTGGTATGTCATCTCATGAGAAATTCAAATTCTATAATGTCCATTAATTATCTCTAGTTGGTTTTGTTTGCCTCTTGTTAAAAAATTGGATTATCACATTATGGGGGAGTAATAAGCTATGTGCATATTACAAGCCTAGAAAATGTGAACATGTGAGGTATTGCCACCTAGAATTGATTTCTTAATATCTTATTCCTATGTGGCATGTTGCTCAAACAAGTTCCATATTTGCTAAAATGATTTTGTTTATCACTCTTTTGGATCTTGTTTGTGATGGAATTCTTGGTACGGTTTTCCCCAAATTTTGCATATATCTTTTGGGAAACCGATTGCTTCAAGCTACTCTTTGTAGTTGCTTTGCATGATCGCGTGAATATTGAAGCTATCAAGAATATCTATTATCTAAGCATGGCTTTTAAATCTTATCCTTTGCCATATGCTTATTTGTTGTGAAGTTGGTCTTTAATATCATTCCTATAACCACCGAGAATTATCTCCATATACTCCTTGTCCATGACAAGTGATACTCATAATTGTGGTGGAATTTGTAGACCATCTTCATTTTGGCTCTTGCTTTGAATTGCCTTATTTTTATTGCCAAGGACTTGGTTTGATCTAAATCCTCTTGTCATCCTTGTATCTTTTGGATCCTTGTTGCTCTACTCAAAATTTTTTTATGCTTTCTTGAGTTAGGAAAAGCAATGATCCATTCTAGTGCATTTTCATTCAAAGTCATACTTCTAGATAATGCACTATTCTTGGGGAAGCTATCCTATATTGAGTAGAACATCATTCTTTGAATTGGTTTTGTATCTTATGCTTTCCTTGAACATGACTAGTGTTTGAATAATATGTATGGAGAGTGATGATCCCATTTTGTGCATTTTGTATTCAAATGCAAGATCATAAATAATGCACAATCTTGGGGGAGCAATCCTATATGCTTTTGAACATTAGTTGTCTTCAATTGGTGTTTGATCCCGATGACGTGTTCTTTGGAAGACAAACATTTCTCGTCTTGGTACTTTGTGCCATCATGAGAAGTGTAGAGGGTTTGGTTTATTCCTTGATGGTATTTTCATCATTTGGTATCTTACTTCATTTGGTATCTTTCAAAATGGTATATTCAATCATGTGTTGATTTGGGTTTTGATATAATTTGGGCAATTCTTTTCTTGTCACACTTGTGTGTGCTTTCTTGGTTTAATTGGTGTTTTGTCCAAATTGTATCTCGTTTGGTTCTTGAAAGTCTTGTGCATGCATATTTACTATATGTATATCTTATGGCATGCTTACTTTCGTTGATCCAATATATAGGATAAACTCCATCAAATCCTAAATGGCTAAGATGTGCATGAAATTCAATTTCATATCAATATGCACATATTTATGTGGAGTTTGTCCTATGTATTGTAGTTGCTCTAACTACTTTGGACCCAATGAGTTTGGGTACCATGTTGTACTTGAATTTGTTTTAGGTACATCGAAGGTGCATTGGAAGCTTGTCTCATTTACAAGGAAGGTGTTATCACCATGTGCTTATTGGAGCCAAGCTCGGATGATCATGAACTCTTATCTTCTACATCACCAATGCTATCTCGGTAACAAGTATCTACCTCATGCATACTTTTCTAGCTTTCAACCTTGTGTAGGTTGTTTCATGACATGAGTCTCTTTTGTTGCAATTCATTTGGTTCTTGCGAAACATCTTTATTGCAAATGGAGTAAGCCGGGATGATTACATATCAAGGGGAATATATATAATCATTTCCATGATTCACCAATCCCAAATATCTTAATCTAGCACTTTCTACTCTATGTGTCGCATATGTAATATCGATGATTTTTCAAAATCATTTACCTTTTGCGATACTTGTTATCTTTCTCGGAGCATCCCATCTTTCACTTATCCCTTGTGGATATTCTTGATGCTATGATGAGATTTTGTTGGAAATTCATCTATATCCTTTTAGGATAAAATTGAGCTTTGTGCTATGCTTTAAAGCAAAGATCTTATTGGTATATATATGACTTCCACTAGGATATCATATTCTTCTTAAGTACCTATTTTGTGTGTGCATGTTTCTTTGCGGACTTATATCTTTATGATTGACGTCTACTTAGAAACTTATACACATGAGATTAGTTACATCTTTAATTGGTATTCCAACTCTTTAGTGACCACCTTTTATTGCTTTTGTTTCTTTGGTGGTCTCTAAAAGGCACAAGCTTTGCCTTTCATTTGGTATTCCTTATTGGACCTTAATAAGCTTGTGGACCTATTTGCTTCAACTTTTGGGTTGTGTTTATGGAAAGACATGACATGCATTATGTGCCACTTATATTGAACGACTATGTTGATGCTACGCTCATCTTTGCATTAGTCTCCTAAAATGTCTCTCCTTATCACACCCATCTCTTTTCGGTTGAGCAAGTCTTTATTTGTCGCTCCTTTCTCTTGTTGCTCAACATCTCTTTGTTGCAAGTTGCTTTGCTTCTTGTCTTTCTATATGCTCTCTTGCACTTGTTTGTGTTCTAAAATTGTCTAGGAGGGAGTGAGGATTCCATGTTGTGCACTCCATAATGAAATGCAAATCCTACTTTGTGCACGTACCTTGGGGAGTTCCCTCTTGATTTTTAGAACATTTTTCGGATCCTTTGATTTGTTACTTCTTTTGTAGAAGTATCTTTCATTTTGTTTTTCTTTTGCAATCTTTGGATCTTCAATACAGTTTGATCTCCTTCCCAACTATTCGTCATTGTATATGTGCATTTGATTTCACTCATATTATGAGAAATGCACACATTATGGGGGAGCTCTTACTATATTGGCCTTCTAAGTTTTTCCCTCCCTTTTCGGCAATCGATGCCAATGGGGGAGAAGTTTAGAGGGTTTTAAGGGGCATTGGTTTTATGCTTTAGTTTCATTCTTAAGCATTTGCCTTTCATGGTCTTGCATCCTTGCTCTTTTGTGTTGCATGGTTGCTTAATTCTTTATATAAACCCTCGTAAAAGGGATTGTCATCAATTACCAAAATGGGGGAGATTGAAAGCGCATGTGTTGCCCCATGTGTGGTTTTGGTAATTAAGGACAATCCTTATGGACTAATGTTTGCTTTGAGATATTCTTATAGATCTTGTCCATAGGAAAAGATTGGAGTTCATGTGTTGGACTCTAGAAGTGTACATGATGATCAATGCACTATTTAAGGGTTTATATGAAGAATGGTCATGATTAGAGTTTAGCATATTGCAAATGTGGCTTGGAAAAGGAGATTGTGTGAACATTCTTGTTTATCTCCAAGCCATCATATATATCAAGAGAAGTCTATGAAGTGCAAGCTCAATATGATACATCATGGAAGATATCATTTGATTGAAGCTTGAACTGGATACATGAAGACGGAGCTTAGCGAGGCTCTCCCATAATAGAGTATGGGGTAGTATTTGGAGAAGTCTTCATCAAGCATGTGCTAGCAAGCACAATCAAGAAAGGTGTTCCAACTTGAGGGAGTCAAGATCGTCATCATCTAGCTCAAGTGGAATGCGCAAGGCAAAGGTATGATCTTAATAGGGTTTCTATTTTACCGGTCTCATGGTGTTAGTGGGAGACCGGGTTTTAGGATAGACACCGTACTATCAAGAGGGGTTCTCAAGCGAGTAACTTGATCGCATCTTTGTGGAGAGCTCAAACCTTTGCATACTTGGCATATCATCTTTCTTGGTTCTTATTTGGCTTTTATCCACGTGTGAATTTAGAGCTTGTGTTCATATCTATACCAAGCCCTAGTTCATCAAAAACTGATTTCATATGAATATCTTGTTGTGTTTTTGATGTTGGAGGATTTACCGGTTGTTCCTTTTATAGAGAGGCTTACCTTTCTACATTTGGTTTTATCCTCCATCTTTGGACTATGATGTTTCTCTGCATGATCTTGAAGGGCTCTTCGTTACAATTCCAACGAGGCCAAGATCATCGAAATCGGTGTCCGGATGAAAAAGTTCTTGCAGTTTTCGTTTTGCTGTTTCTGTCAGTTTTCAGACAATCGGATAATCCGACCCAAACTTGGATCGGAATATCCGACCCGGATTTTTGTTGGACGCGAAAATGGCTAAGGACCTTTGGCAACCCTGTTTTGTTTCTCTCGGGTGACAGTCGGATTATCCTATCCAACTTGAATCGGATAATCCTACAGTCGGATTATCCTATCCAACCTGAATCGGATAATCCTACAGTCGGATTATCCTATCCAAATTGAATCGGATAATCCTATTTTCTCTGGCTGCAACGGCTCTTTTTCGTGGGGACCTATAAAAGGCCCCCTTCTTCCCCAAAGTGACCAGATCCTCAAAGCACGAAATTTCCCCCTCTCTCACCTCCATTGTTGGCCTTGGAAAGCTTGCCCCTCTCTCAATTCCTCCCATGATTCTTGCATATCTTTGAGGGTAAAGAGAGAGGAGATCTAGATCTACATTTCCACCAATCCATCTCTCCTCTAAGTGAGGTGAACCTAGTAGATCTTGATCTTGGATTTCTTGGTGTTTCTCCTCCATTGTTCTTCCTCTCTTATTCCCCCATAAGCATTTGTTGCTTTGTTGGAATTTGAGAGTGAAGGACTTGAGCACTTCTTGTGTTCTTGCCATTGCATTTTGTTGCATCGGTTTGCTCTCTCCACGAGGATTCGTGGAAGTGAAAGTTCGTGAGCTTGTTACTCTTGGGTCTTTGGACCCTAGATGCCTTTTGTGGCGGTTGAGGCCTTTTGTGGTCACTTGGGAGCTCCCAATCCTTTTGTGGGTTGTGCCTCAAGATTGTTGTAAGGGACTCGATTTCCGCCAAAAGGAAATCAATAGTGTAAGGTGAACCGAGCTTTTGGGCAAGGTTCATCAGAGAATAGGGCGAGGCCATTTGTGGCGTATTGAGTTTGGAACTCACACCTCTCCAACGAGACGTACTCCCCTAAAAAGGAGGAACTCGGGAATACATCGTCGTCTCCGCGTGCCTCGGTTATTTCTATACCCGAGCTCTTCACTTATGCACTTTACATTGTGATAGCCTTCGTGCTTGAAGTCTTATATATTGCTATCACCTTGTTGCTTGTCTTGCTTAGCATAAGTTGTTGGTGCACATAGGTGACCTAGTTTATTTAGGTTGTTGGCTTGTTAATTTAAACACCTAGTTTTATTCCGCAATTATCAAGCCTAAACCGGAAAAGTTTTAAATCGCGTATTCACCCCCCTCTAGGCGACATCCTTGCCCTTTCACATGGATGACGCGCCGCCTGAGGTCTCCTATAGTGAGATGAAGATTGCCGGCTTCGCCTGCCGACTTCTTGCTTATCCTCCTTTACCCCTGCCGGCTTTGCAACAGAAGCTGGTGCACCGTTCTTGATTTGAGGGCTTCTTTTAGGAACCCATGACATGTTCAACTTCTCCAACTCTTCGGCTATGAGCCGCTTCACCTGCCACTCTTGCCAATGTGATAAGCCGAGTGGGTAACCCGGCTGTGACTTTTCTTTATGCACTGGCAGTTCTTTCTTCGCTTTGGGCACTTCCGGCTTGGCCTGTTCAGACTTGATGACTGGGTCCTTGAAAGTTACTCGCTTCACTCCCTTGCCTTTGGTAGCCAACATCATCTCAGCTGGTTTTTGGTTACTTTGAGTCGGGTCTGAAACAGCATCTTTGCGGCCATCTCTTTTTATTATGTATACTTGGTTGACCACCTCCTTCTTCCTCCATGAGCTCCTGGCCGACCCTTGATTGAGCCGGTCTTTGACATGTGGTTGTCATGTTGATTCTCTCTGAGCTGCATAAACTTGGCGAGGTGATTTAGCATAAGACTGATGGTGTGCCCGTGAATCATACCTGTCCCGTGATTGATATGAATATAAGCCAGCATAGGAAGACATGGACGACTTCGGCATTGGCGGCCCAAAAGAAGTTCGCGGAGTCGGCACATTGGGCTTCTTCTTTTGCCAATCCCTGTCATCAGATTTACACCCTGGGGTGACTTCGATGCCTTTGCTTCAGCTGGCCGATAAGCACGTTTTGCTTCGCTCATCTTCTGATACTTCTCCAACAATTGAGCAAAGGTAACTTTAGATTTCCGCCTTTGGTGCTTATCGCTGCCTTTGTCCCCTTTATCACTGCAGGCATCGATCATTGGATTTTCTTGTTGCCCCCTAGTGTTAGGCGTACTCTTTATAGCTTTGATGGAATGTCCGTCCTCAGGATTTCTGGCTTGAATAATTTCTTTACTTGACAAATCAATCCCATCACGTACAGTGTGTACCCGTCCGTCTTTGGATGAGCCGGCTTGAGGCAGCCGAGTCAACACTTGATCGCCGTCAAGACTAATGTCAACAAGATGGCTATCAGCTTGTGCTTCAACAAATTCCTTTCATCCTTCGAAGGCCGATTGTGCTTCACAAAACACGTCCAGTCTTTGTTATTCTGCTGAAACGAATTCTGCACTCGCTCTTGTCTTGACGGCTGGACCTGGTGATCTTCTATTATGATTGGGTTAGCCGGCGATGCACCGACAATGTGATTCCCCAGGCCAGGACCGATGGTACATTGTTCATCCTTTAGCCGATATTGGAATACTGGCTTTGGAATTATGAAACCGAGTGGTGCCGGCTTAAAGTCATCCACCTCGGCTATGAATTGTCTTTCGCCCTCTTTTTCCGATTTTTCTGAATCGGCTATCTTGAAGGACTTTGAACCCGGCTTCGTGTTTCTGCAACCAAAATAGCTACAGAATATATGTGTCAACTGAGACCAAATATTAGCCAGGCATGAAACAAGCAAAGTTGCCCACATGAATATAAAGTTTAGCCGGCATGACGAGAACAACTTTGATTGTGATAAATTGCCACTATCGGCCTCTACAAATGGTACGATATGTTGACCGACATGATTAGTGACAAGATTACTCCTACCAAACAAACTACTCATCTCGACTGGTCCTTTAAAGCTAACAAGAATTTTATCATTGGATGCATCAACATTATTATTTTGACCGAATCGAAAGATAAGTAAATTGTTGGCTGGGCGTACCTCTTCGAAGACGTTGAGAGACTGCGATGCTGGCACATCAGGAACAATATTGCTTTACTCCGTCTCTGGATAACTCTTCAATGCCTCTTCTTCCTCTTCTGGATCCCGTGCAGCGTCACTCGGATGCTCTTCATCAGCCGAACATTGTTTGGCTTCTTTCTCTGGTTCTTGATGTTCACCATTAACCAAACTTTGTTCGGTCATGACTTCTTGTTCGTGATGCTCATCTTCTTTGGCACGGGATTCGTTGGGTAGTACGCAAACTTTCTTATTAAAGACGTCGATAGAGCATGATGGTTGCATGTCCTGAACAATATCTTGTTCGGCCTCTAGATGATTCTCCAACGCCTTGTCTTTTTCCTTTTCTGGATCTCGCGCCCCGCTACTTTTATTTTCAATGTCATCCGAACTTTGTTCGGCTATATTCTCTACTTGATGTTCATCAATTCCTTTGGCACGAAATTCATAGGGCAGCATATAGACTCCTTTACACCCAGAAAATTCAATCACGGCTGTTTTGCTAGCCATGCCATGCTCTTGATCAATGAAGCTTGCTTCTTTTGATTCAGTAGATTCGGCACAAGTATTATTTGATTTGGATTTTCCAATAACCGAATTAATCATACCTTCTGGATCATTTTTCCTTTCCTCATGGATATTATCAATTTGCAAAGCTTCTTCTTGCCTTGGTTTAACAGGGGACTTGACTTGATTGCTGCACATAAGAGGGGATTTGATTTCTCCTACTGGAGTAATATTTTCTTGAGGGTCCTTCTTGAGCTTTGCATGGAACATGTGCAGATCTTCCTCTTCAAGCTTTTTCTTGTATGCTTCATGTTCCTCCTCGAGTTTCTTCTCAAGCGCCTCAAATTCCTCAGCACGCTTTTTCTTGAGTGCTTCATAAGCTTGTCGATACTCGGTCGGTAATTCCTCAAGAGTCGGCGTAGTGAATTCTTCGGTGCTATCCTTTGTAGGGCAACATTGCCCCCCGATAATTTTTGTTTCTTTCGACGGTGCGTTGCCGAAACTTTGTGACTGTGAAGAATAAAACTTGATCTTGAATTGTTCACGCTCCTCTTCACGTTCCTTCCTATACGCCTCATAAGCTTGTATTGCAGCGGGATCATGTGGATTTCTTTCATATTCCAGGTAAATGGCATTGGCCCTTTTGAAATATGCTACACGTTTGTCCTTCCAATCATCAAATTCATATGCGTCCGTAGAAGATGAAGGCACATGTGCTCCTGTTAAATTTTCACATGTTTGGCTGTGAACACCGTGAAAGTGCGAAGCTGAATTATGTGTATCCTAGTTCCACATGAAGCTGAAACGTTAGTAATATAAGGTGTCGATTGAGTAATCATATAAGGCGCAGCATATGTCGGTTGGGAGTAACCGGCCAAGTCGCTGGTGCTAGCATAGCCGATTCCCCCATCCATCGACCTGTCTGGGGACGACCCCGCATATTGTGAGTCAGCAGCCGATGGATAAAACCGTGAGACATCCTCTTGCCCGTGAGGTGTCTCATACTGATCTATCGAATAACCCATGTTACTCATCGGCCTAAGATATGGGGCAGCCGATGCATGAGAATTCGAATATATATGTTGCACACTTTGCTAATATTATAAGGATTTGAAGCATAGAGATTATTTAGCATCGGCTTTTGCGCATAGTGTAAACTAGGATTAGCCGATACAACACTCATATCAAAAGATCTACTAACGTCAACATAAGAGTAATTTGCATCTACACAAGGAGATCGTGAATTCATGTTACCGATGTAGATTGCAGTTTCTTGATGCGCTCCTTGTAGCAAGAACGGGCTGGAAACCGTTCGCTTCATCCCCAGCGGAGTCGCCAAAAAGTGTGTTGACACACGAACACGTCACGTGTACCCGCGGAACCGAGGGAGATGCTCCGCAACTCACTCCGCGGGAGGCTCGCCGGAAGCGCGATACGCAAGACAATCTGGCGGGCGCTTTTGTAGACCCGAAATCCCGCTCGGCCGGGAGGGACCACGTCAGGGCTCGCGGCAGCTATGGGTTGCCCTAGGTCGGCCTGACCGCCCCTAGAGCCTCGTGGATTCACAGCCTCCAATATTGAAGAACGACGAAGAACGAGAAAAAAGATACAAGGGAGAGGGATAAAAAGTAGATGAACACGAAAAAGTAGTAGATGTGTTTGTTCGAAAAGTGTGTTGACACACGAATACGTCATGTGTCCCCACGGCGCCTAGGGAGATGCTCCGCAACTCACTCCGCGGGAGGCTCGCCGGAAGCGCGATACGCAAGACAATCCGGCGGGCGCTTTTGTAGACCCGAAACCCCGCTCGCCCGGGAGGGACCCCGTCAGGGCTAGCGGCGGCTATGGGTTGCCCTAGGTCGGCCTGACCGCCCCTAGAGCCTCGTGGATTCGCAGCCTCCAATATTGAAGAACGGCGAAGAACGAGAAGAAAGATACAAGGGAGAGGTATAAAAAGTAGATGAACACGAAAAAGTAGTAGATGTGTTTGTTCGATTCATGTTGAATCAATCGGCCGTCACCCCTCACGTATATAAGAGGCGGCTGGACTTCCCGTGCAAGAAAAGGCTTGGATTCACGTCCAAAACCCTAATCTGGGTCGAATTCAGATGGACTGGACCGAACCTTCCAAAACTGTTCGGTCTACGCCTTGCGGGTCGTTTTTGAGTCTGTAAACGACTCCGGATCGAAATCTTGTAAAAAGAGAAGTTGTTCGCCTCGAAAAGACGAAGAACTTTCATGTTATGTGTTTTTCCATTTGACTTCATCTGGACCCTTTAAATTCAGTCAGGAACAATTCGACTCGTTTTAAGCCTTTCCAAATTGCGCTCACCCGAGGGCAGAGGGTGTCTATGGTAGGGCGACCCGCTTATGCTCAGCGCCCCTGCCTGCTCGCCCGAGGACAGAGCATGTCTATCTATGGTTATGTGTCCACAGTATTTTGGCTCCACAAGTTGCATATGACCTCGGATTGAGATGATCCAAAAACCAAAATTGGTTGTCTCGATGATACGCACAACTTCCGTTCACATCATATTTTCATCTGAGCTCATCTTGGTGGCACCTCTTTGTAAGCCAAAATTGGTCGTCAACAGCATACAAGTCCTTGGAAAACTTATTTGGCATGGAAGATAACAAACCCAACTACTACTTCCTCATCAGCTTGGAAGCAGTGGCACAAAACTGGAGTAATAACATTTTGAATATTTAAAGGTAGCACACGAAAAATTTACTTGGAGTGGCAAGGAAATACCACATGTAGGTAGGTATGGTGGACACAAATGGCAAGGATATTTGGCTCAAGGATTTGGATGCACGAGAAGCATTCCCTCTCAGTACAGAGTTTTTGGCTTAGCAAGGTATCAAGCAAACACATATCATCAACCCAATACACGAATGACCACAAGATATACATTAAGCATAACCATTAGACCTCATACCGTCTTCCTTGTCAACAAAACATACTTTTACAAAAAAATTCTAAACTTTGAGAAAATACCAATCAAAACAAGTGTCATAATTTAAACTTTAAGGTATTTCTCCATTACTCCATTCTTGAGTAAATGATCCAGAAATTTAAACATTTAATCTAATTCATTTCTCAAAACAATTGACAAGCATCAAATTATTCAAGACAATGACCCACAAGATTATGTAAATTTCTTTTACCACTTCCTACATGATAGTTTCCCTTTCAACCAAACACCAGTCAACTTATTTGAACAAAACTCTCTAAGCAAATACGCATTAAATACAAGAGAGTACTTCCTAACTACAAGAAACTAATAGCTCTGAACAAGAGATACATGAAAAACAAGAGCTAGAAGCTAAAATAATAAAAGGCTAAACACTCTACACATATAAGTGAAGAACATGAGTGTTTTATGAAAAAGCGGAGCGTGTCTCTCTCCCACACAAGAATGCAAGGATCCATTATTGAAAATGACCAGCAAAAAAATCAAAACAAAAATGAATGCAAAACACAAATGACACTCCAAGAACATCACATATTATGTAAAGGAATAAAAATATAGTTTCATGGGATCGACCTGATTAATTGTCGATGAAGAAGGGGATGCCTTGGGTATCCCCAAGATTAGACGCTTGAGACTTCTTGAATATTTAGTGGAGGTCCAGGGAGCCTCCCCAAGTTTGAACTTTAATCCCTTCTTGATCTTCTTTCATCACCTCGTTCTCTCAACACTTGAAAACTTTCTTCACACAAAACTTTTCACAAACTCATTAGAGGGGTTAGTTCTCAAACAAAATAATCCACCTTCAGTTCTCATTTGCATAAACTTGTTCCTAAACATTGGCTACTGCCACAAATATATAAGTGATATTCTAAGATCAAAAGAACTCCACTTTGCTCGTAAAAGAAGCACTACAAGAAATATGCTAACTAGTGACCCCCATATTGGTCACTGAATGGTCATGTATTTTCATCTGTGGCCTTTTTGTGACCAAAAACAGTTGGTCAAAAGCTGGCAGTCACTAATGAGACTACGTGACCTTTTTTGTGCAATGGTCATAGACGATTATGACCAAAATAATAGGTCATAAATGTTATGACCAATTGTTTTGGTCACTGGCTATCTGGCATGTCCATGTCAGATCCAACGTGGCAAAACTGACGTGGCAAAATTGTGACCAATTGAAATGGTCATATAGCAGAATCAGCCTGGTCCTGTTCGGTGGTTTACATGGGCCGAGCCCAATAATACGACATTTTTATTATTAATTTTGCAGTCAATTCTAGACGCCTACATGGGTCAAGCCCAACATTTCGCACTTTTTATATCTGGGCCGGAACTTTTGGATTATTATTTATATTTAAATTATTATATTTAGTAAGATTGGTCCCACTTGTCAGGTTTCTTCTCATTCATCGGCCCCACACGTCAGGAAGTCCAATTTAGAAATATATTTATTTTCATAAGTGGGTCCCACTGGTCAGGTTTCCATTTCACAGCTTTTAAAACACATACAAAATCTATATTTTCAAACCGAACAGAGATTCGTCTAAATAACACTAAATTAGTCTATTACAATCTGTACAATCTATATTACAACCGAGATATGCCTACTATTACAATACATAACTAGCTACTCTTTGCTTTGTCAGGCTTCTTCAAAATTCTTCAGCCTGGCCTGGAGCTCCTGTGTAAACTTGCATCTCTTAAGAAGGCATAGATGTTCATTTGGCTGGTGACATGAAAATCATGCTGCAACAACCTGATAAAAGCATAATTATAAGCACAATACAACAAACATTTTAATTCAAGCAAAGGATTTGCTAGCAGAGCATGAAAAAGGAAGCAGCACATGGCAGGAATGTTGATAACATCTCAGTCGATGACTTTAAACAGGAATAATGGATATTAACTACAAGGATAATACAAGAATAAGAGAAACTATCATAGTACATAAATGTTACCACGAAATTATATAGCTAACAGGGTTATCTTATCTATCACAAACTCACACAGGGTTATCTTCTCACAATGGATGGCTAAATAGATATACAAATATTGGGTTGATGGGTGCTTGAGGGAACGACTAACCACCACAACAAGGCAGATTGATAGACAACGACAATGCTTCATCGTCTTCCTGTTCCAATTTCCAAAAAACAAGTCACCTAACATTGGAAGGATCACATATCAGAAGCATATAGAACATCAAACTAAGAAATGAATTTCATGCAGTATGAAATCACGATATCACTTGTATATTTTACCTTATAGTTTGCATAAAAGAGAACATGTGGCCCGATGCTTATGTGCGCCTAGATTAGGAAGGACATATTGCACAATATGCACTCATTTGACACTTGCAACAGCTTAAATGTAATCAAACAGCTAAATCTAAGATGTGAAGATGAAATCTAACTCATGACTTTAGCAAGAGTGCTCCTAGCACAACATCACAAGTCTGCATTTCTAACCTCTACTTACAACATTTAATGCTGGCAAGAACATCAGATGGTGATTGAACGACATGCAATCAGAAAAGATGCAACCATGGAATTTCCCATGAACTGCTTTCACAATAATAATATCTACGACATTACATAACTGACCTATCATGTATTTTTAGAAAAAAAATTAAACTTGGAATATAACAAATATTTTTAGAAAGTGTTCACAGAAATGAGCTATCATGTATGAAGATCCACACCTTTCAGGCCAAATGACGGATGTTATGATAACTTTCATGGCATAGTTTCTTTAAATGATCTCATATTTTGCACAAGCGTGCATATTGGAGTGGCGAACAATGTTGCCGAGCAAAGTTTTTATTTTCTCTGCACGAAAAAGTCATTTTTTATTTTTAAAGTGCAAAAATGGGATTTTTTGTGAAGGACCTACCAAATATTTGTTGCAAAATTGGATCACAACATTTAAAAATAATATTAGACCACATGTTCTGTACAAATAACCAAATGGTTGTCTGTCAAAAGGTTTCCATCCACCTCTCGTGAAAAATACAAATTTCTGTTGGTTCAGTTGGAAGCGGGTCAAATTTGAACTGCAGGTGCTTCGTAGTTTGCTCATGATTTTTGAAAAAAATCATTTGTAGGTACACAAGTAGCTATTTCATCAGAGATATACCAAGATTCTTGCAAGATTCGACACCTAGGTATGAACGGTCATGTCCACCGTTTTGACAACATTTTGAAATCGGCATAAGGAATTCAAAAAAAATCAAAAAATTGCAAATCCTTCACCATGTGTCATTGTATGTGACCTAGTTTCGAGATTTTTTTTTTAACTTGGAATACAACAAATATTTTTAGAAAGTGTTCACATAAATGAGCTATCATGTATGAAGATCCACACCTTTCAGGCCAAATGACGGATGTTATGGCAACTTTCATGGCATAGTTTCTTTAAATGATCTCATATTTTGCACAAGCGTTAATCTTGGAGTGGCGAACAATGTTGCTGAAGAAATTTTTATTTTCTCTGCACGAAAAAGTCATTTTTTATTTTTAAAGTGCAAAAAATGGGGTTTTTTGTGAAGGACCTACCAAATATTTGTTGCAAAATTGGCTCACGACATTTAAAAAAATTATTAGACCACATGTTCTGTACAAATAACCAAATGGTTGGGTGTAGAAAGGTTTCCATCCACCTCTCGTGAAAAAGACAAATTTCTGCTAATTCCATTGGAAGTGAGTCAAATTTCAACTACACGTGCTTCGTAGTTTGCTCATGATATTTTGAAGAAATCATTTTTAGATACAAAAACACCTATTTGAACAGAGATATATCAAGATTCTTGCAGGATTCGACACCTAGGTATGAACGGTCATGTCCACCGTTTTGACAACATTTTGAAATCGGCATAAGGAATTCAAAAAAATCAAAACATTGGAAATCCTTCACGATGTGTCATTGTATGTGACCTAGTTTCAAGAAAAAAATTAAACTTGGAATACAACAAATATTTTTAGAAAGTGTGCACAGAAATGAGCTATCATGTATGAATATTCACACCTTTCAGACCAAATGACGGATGTTATGGCAACTTTCATGGCTTAGTTTCTTTAAATGATCTCATCTTTTGCACAAGCGTGCATCTTTGAGTGGCGAACAATGTTGCCGAGCAAAGTTTTTATTTTCTCTACACGAAAAACTCATTTTTTTATTTTTAAAGTGCAAAAAATGGATTTTTTGTGAAGGACCTACCAAATATTTGTTGCAAAATTGGATCACAACATTTAAAAATAATATTAGACCACATGTTCTGTACAAATAACCAAATGGTTGTGTGTCAAAAGGTTTCCATCCACTTCTCGTGAAAAATACAAATTTATGTTAATTCAGCTGGAAGCGGGTCAAATTTGAACTGCAGGTTCTTCGTAGTTTGCTCATGAATTTTGAAAAAAATCATTTGTAGATACACAAGTAGCTATTCCATCAGAGATACACGATAAATTTTGCAAGATCAACACCCACCTAAGAACGGTCATGTCGACAATTCTGACCACACTTTGAAAATCAACATACGAAATTCAAAATAGTAGGATCATCTCGAAACGAGAAGTTTGCCAACACATCTGTTATGCATCTCTTTGAGATGAACGAAATCTATTTTTGGATCATCTAGATCTGAGGTAATATGAAAACTTGACGGTAAAATTTCATTTGACTTGCAATTTTTTTTTGAACTCCTTATATTTTTGTGAACTCAAACTTGTGTGAAGCTCATTTTCCACTGATATGCACGTCATATGGCCTATGGGCCGTCGGCCCACGTGGTGATGCGAACAAAAGGTTCGGGCGTGTCCTACCGAGGCCCAGCAAGCGCGCAAAATGTTTAATACATTGCGTTTTGGTGTCCTAACAGCAAGCTGTTGTCGGCCTGGTGGTTAGCTTTGCCCGAAGGATTGGGAGGTCTCGGGTTCGAGCCTCATTTCGTCTTTTTATGCCACATTATTGGCCAGTCACAAACAATGGTGGGTTGTGGACTTGTGGGTCCCGTCTGTCAGCCCTGGTTGGCCTGCGTGGCTAGCTAGTTAGTGGGTCCAACGTGTCAGCACTGGTTGGCCCCGCATGTCAGTTTGGTTGGGCCACGTGTCAGGTCGGTGTGTGACCCGCAAGCCAGTTTGGTAGAGCCCACATGTCATGTTGGCGGTGGGCCTGAAACGTCAGGAGGTGTACTTAGACTTCACGGTCAACATGCTAATATGTGGGTCCCACCCGTAGGTGGTAGATTGAAATTGCCACATGGATATGACACGTCGGCGAAACTGCTGAGGTGGCCGATATTGGACATGACACATGGGCGAAACTGCTGAGGTGGCCGCCCAGTCATTTGAAGCAATAAAAAAATAGGAGTCTGACCATTTAAACAGATAAAATATAGGAAAGAAAACTGGTGTTATCTGCTTATGACCATTTCCTGGAAGGAAACTATGACTTTTCTGACAAAAATGGTCGTTATGTTTCCGGGTTCGAACCCTCCCAAACAGCTGATGACTAATTGGTTTGAAATGGTCATAAATCTATGACCAATTCTTGGTCACTCTCAGAAGGTCATAAGTCAACACATTTCTTGTAGTGAAGCAATGCAAAAATAAAGACAGAATCTCTCAAAAACAGAACAAAATGTATATATGATTTTGTTCGAGGTAATAGGACAACTCAAATCAGAAAACTTAAAACTAATGAAAGTTATACAAAACCCAGATGCTTGTTGTAAAAAAATTCAGCTACAGATCACGTTCTGTGATTTTTGTGAATTTCGTACCGTGACGGACAAAAATCTGTTTCTGCACAGCAACTCAAATTTTTTACTTTCCTCTCATTAGAGGCTCTTCTTGGCACAAAAACCAAAATAAAAATGATACAAGGGAGTTGCTACAGAGGCAACAACAACCAAAAACAAAGAAAACAAAAAGCAAACTGAAAATAAAAATAATGGTGTAGCAGACCTGCACTTAAAATTTGGCAAGATCCCTGTGTATAGTGCTAGTCCCTGGATCGAATCGCTAGCACACACAGTTTACGATGAATACCATAAAATTGTATCAATTTATTACACAAATGATCCAAAATTTATAAATATTCATTACAAGGTGCATAGCTCGAAGCTAGCTTTGAAAGAGTAAAGCAGCGGAAAACATTATTCTTCATGGAGTCCCCATCATCTTCATGCAGCCACAGGCGAACATGTTGGTTGCAGACTCGAAACCCTTAAGCGAAACCTCTCTCATCGTCGGAACAACCTGCAACAGTAAAAATGCTGCAGCAAGATGGTCAGAACCATATAAATTGGAACTGGCAAGTGACACTCTATGGACTCATAGTGGAAAAACTCTAATAACCTATATGCATATTTAGGCTGGTGGAGTTCGAGGCTATTTTGCGGAAAGCCAACGTTTTCCTATCTCTTCAAAACTTATTTCTTCTAGTTGTAAGACAATTACGGAATAAAAGCCATTGTCTTCTCTTCCCTTGTTCACCCTTCAAAGTTTTACTTGAGAAATTGGAATGTTGGGATCCTCCGTTGACGTCCTTGTTCAGCTGCTCTGATTTGTCCGTAACCGGGGACACGGCTAAGTAGTTAGTTTTGACACTCTCGAGAGGTTGTGCACGTTCACCATTAGACCCAATCAGCCCAAACTATCCTCTACACTCCATTAATGATAAGGAAAAGGGGAAGATTGAGATGAGATATTTCAGAAGCATTTTCCCACCCCATACTGGCTTGACCCGTTCCACCTACATTCCTCTACATCTGCTTGTCAAGCCGGGATGAGTCCACACAACTTAGTCCATCAAGACAGAGCCCATATGACTAATGGCTGCACCGGAAGCAATCTTCACTTGAAGTAACTTCAAATCCCTTTGATCCCTGGGTGGCCATCCACAAGTGAGCGTACTCAGGTTCACACTACCACGCAACATGGCCCCAAGTAAGTAGAAACTATCTTAGGCGAAGACAACCATGCCACCATAGGCCTGAGTAGCCACTCCACTCTCATCATCCTCTATCAAACCAATCCACCCAGGAGTTTCATTTACTTAGTGGAAATTAGCTTTTCATAAAACAACTTTTAGCATAGCATTTCAATAATTCTACCAAGTTATATTAGGATTCTAGACCAACTAGCATAGGGGTGCTACTCTAACTAGTTTAGCATAGCAATACTAGTAACACCTAAACATGCTTAAGGAAAATACTCTAACATGCATATAAACATGCCGAATCAGGCGTGGCCGGCGCACTACTCGCGCCAGGAGCAGTGCTCGCGCGGGGAGGCGTGTCATGCATGCATGCACGTAGATCGGCTGATCACTTCCAGCCGTGTCATGCATGACGCCTGCATGCACGTTGATCGGCTGATTGCTTCCAGCCGAGGGCTGACCAGGTGCAGCTGCGGATGGATCGGCGACAATCTGCACAGGAGGAACTTCGCCTAATTCAGGCGGATAAGTAGACAGGTAAGTTAAGTCATATTTACGCATAGGTGCACTCGTAACCGGTTCATTAGAAGGAAACGAGATAGACTCGGATAGAATGGACACATCAACCAAAACACCCGGTGTGGAGAAAGGAAACACAGATTCGTCAAAATGACGTCACGAGAGATATAGATCCGACCCGTAGAGCGGTCTAGACACTTGTATCCCTTATGCATGGGGCTGTATCCAAGGAAAACACACATTTTAGAGCGGAAGTCTAACTTATGGGAGTTATACTTACGAAGGCTAGGCCAACAAGCGCATCCAAAAATACGAAGAAAATCATAATTCTTCTGAACACGAAGTAAGCGATGGAGGGGTGTATCCTTGTCAAGTACCGGTGTGGGCATCCGGTTGATGAGATAACATGCGGTCAGAAACGCTTCATCCCAAAAGCGAAGTGGAAGAGACGAATGTGCAAGTAAGGCAAGACCTATCTGGACTAGGTGGCGATGTTTACGCTCAGCAATGCCATTCTGTTGGGAAGTATGGGGACAAGAGACACGATGCGCGATACCCGTGCGCTGAAAATAGCGATGAAGTTTGTGATATTCACCACCCCAATCAGACTGAACAGCCTTAACTTTAGTGTCTAAAAGACGTTCAACATGAGCTTGAAAGTTATAAAAGACTTGCTCAACATCAGACTTGTGCTTAATGAGATAGATCCAGCAAAAACGAGAATAGTCATTGATAAAGCTAGCATAGTACTTGTACCCCCCCAGACGACGTACTAGCTGGACCCCAAACATCAGAATGAATTAACTCAAGAGGCATGGTAGAAACATGAGAAGAAGTATTATAAGATAACTGACGGCTCTTGGCATGCTGACAAGCATCACAAACTAAAGAGGAATTGTCTGAAGTACACGAAAGCTCATTTGTTCTAACAATGGATTGAACTACATTATTTGTGGGATGACCAAGACGCTGATGCCACTGCGCACGCGTGACTCTGACACTAGCGGATGCATGACGAGGAGATGACGACGCGTGTGAGAACGGGATGGGGTAGAGTCCTCCCTGACTTCTACCGTGAAGCAGAATTCGCCTCGTGGCCTTGTCCTTAACACAAAAAAATGACGGTGAAACTCAACAAACACATCATTATCAGAGACAAGGCGATAAACGGAAAGAAGATGTTTGCTGATGTGTGGAACATGAAGGACATTTTTTAATTTGAGGGATGAACCGGCTACACTCGAATGACCAATATGCGAAATAGACAAACCTGCACCATTGGCCACTTGAACTTGATCCTTCCCACCGTAGCGCTCGTGAATGTGAAGACGTTCGAGATCACTCATGAGGTGATCCGTCGCACTGGTATCCATGTGCCACTATGGATTCTCATTGTAGCTCGTGGAAGCGGAGTTGCTCGCACGCGGGTTGTCGGTGCGGTAGTTGTTGTCGTAGCGGTTGCGGCAATCGGAGGCCTCTTGCCCCAAGTTGCCGCAGGTTTGGCAGTGTGGCCTCCAACGACGGCCTCCATTGCGACCTCCATTGCGGCCACCGCCGCCTCCATTGCGGCCTTCGCCACCTCCTTGGCGGCCACCGCCATAGCCGCCGTTGCCGGCATTATAGCCGACGTTACCTCCATTGAAGCTGTCGTAGCCGCCTCCGTTACCGTTACCGCCACCGCGGCCTTGCCCTTGCTGGCCAGGGTTGCCAGTCGGGCGACCTCCACCTTGATAGGCGGGATTGAAGTCCTGCGTCCTAGGGCGGCTTATGCCCTGGTTGCCGTACGGGTTAGGGCGCATCGCAGCATTCACCGAAGATGACCACTCCTCGGTGGTCTGAGCTTGTTGCGCCTGTAAAGCCTCGAACGAGAGAATATGCGAGTAAAACTCAGAGAACGGCACCTATTTATCACCGGCGGTGAGAGCGCCGGCGATGGAGTAGAAGGCTGGACCGAGCCCTGTAATGACGTAGTCGTCGAGATCATCGTCGCTGATGGGAACGCCGGCGGCCGCCATGGTGTCGGCAAGTGCCTTCATCTTGTGCATGTACTCTCCTGCCGACAGATCCTCCTTCCGCAGCGTCTGGAGTTGACGCTGGATGTGACGAACATTGGCGCGACTCTGTGCGCCGAACATGGCGTGCACCTCGGTCCAAGCCGTTGCCGCCGTCTTGTAGCCAATGAGTTGGCATGCGATATCCGGTTCCATGGAACCGAGGACCACTCCGAGGACCTTTTGGTCCTGAGTCCACCGGCGACCATACTCCGGGTTCTCCGTGGTCACCGCCTTGTCACCTGCACCCTCGGTGATGGTTTGGGGCGGGACGGCCGCCGAGCTGTCGAGATGAACGTGAAGGCCAGCGCCGGACAGGTTGGGCAGCGTGAGCCCTCTCCAAAGCATGAAGTTGGAACTGTTGAGATGAACCGCATGTCATCGCTTCAACAACAGTGGAGAGCTGCAGAGCGGAGGTCCCCATGGGAGAGCTTCTACGATCCTAAGCTGTTGCGTGGATGGTGAGCTAGCTGATCGATCGTAGATGGTGAGCTAGCTGATCGATCGTAGATCGTGAGCTGATGGCGGCGGCGGCGGTGCAAGGCTCTGATACCAAGTTGGATAGAATAGGGTTTCGTGGGGTCTCTTTTTTTTGCATGGTAATACGATTCTCATTGATAAATAAAAAACGAGATACAAAGTACGTATACACCGATCTTACAGATCTGGAAAGATAGGATAAACCTATGTGACAAACCAACGCCTGTCCATCTTCTTCGGCACCACCGTAGCAGCCACCAAGGAAAAAATAGACAGATCACCTCTTCACCCGAGCTCGACGCGGCTCCATCGCTGATCATCAGCTTTTCGGACCTCCAAATTAGTTTGCCATAGGACAAACCATTGCCGTTGAAAGAATCAGATCGGGGTAGCATGACCCTGGACACGCCATCGAACTTCAGCACTGGCACCCCCGCACGACGACGTCGGAGTAGGGAACCAGAACCTTCAGCCTCCATCCACGAACCCATCACAAGGTGCACCATCTTCCAGCTGTTACCAGTGCAGACCACCGTCTGCACGTACTCCTGGACGAATCCTCTCTGCTCCACCATGGCGCCGGAGACAACGCCGCAGCAACGGGGACAGAGCAGGAGGAAAAACCCATCTGATGGAGTCGCCGCCGCCGCCTCGCCGACACCATCCATGAACCCTACAGCCACCGATCTGAAAGATCGGCAAGCACACATAGCCACCAACTACGAGACGCCGCCATGAAGGACAACGCCGGTGTGGGAGTAGAGTTGAGGCAGATTTATTTGCCCGGGCGCCGCTCCCACCACCTCAACGACGCACCATGCCAGGAACATCCTAACCCTAAT
Organism: Poa pratensis; assembly: GCA_947311845.1. Taxonomy (NCBI): domain Eukaryota; kingdom Viridiplantae; phylum Streptophyta; class Magnoliopsida; order Poales; family Poaceae; genus Poa; species Poa pratensis. The sequence continues at coordinate 26,706,250 of CAMZMU010000093.1, read as the reverse complement.
TTCCATGCGAAAACGGGGTCCCCCTCCCTCCTGCCGCCGGAGCGGCAAACGGAAGGAGAGGGGCCCAGCTTTTTCGCCGGTGGCCTGCGGCGGCGGCGGCTAGGGTAGGAACTCGCGTCGCCTCACGGTCGCCTAGGAGCGCCTCGTGAGCGAAAACGTTTATATGCCGTTTCGTTTCGTGGGGTCTCTGCCTCCACCTTTTCTCTCTATATATATGTCAAATACAATTACATGTACATCGGTATACAACTCCTATACCGGAACCGAACCGGTCTTTAACATGTGTTGTATGTAAGAAACCATAGGTTGCTTTTTGTTAGATTTTTTTAATCTTTAGCTCCTCTTGTAAGTTGGTATCCCCATAACAACTTTGTTATCTTTAGCTTTAAACCTTGGTTCTCGGCCTTCTCCACTGAAATACCAAATACAACAACTTTAATTCGAAGCATATATTTCAGCCAAGATCTTAAGAACTCTTCAGTGATGCACATATAAAAATCTAAATAAATTAACCGATAAACAAGTCGAAAATAAAATATATATTACTCATGTGCACACCATATACATCGTGCACGTAGAAAGAACAGATCGAGCTGCTGCAGCATGCAATACAGCTCATACATAACGCTCCCTAATCACGAATTAGAGCGACATGTACGTACAATAAACTTTACATAACCATCACACACGCTGCACCTGCACTATGCGTATTCAAACATACAGTAGATAACTAGCGCTACCGACGATGTAGCTAGTCCGATCATGGTTTGGCCTCTGGCTCTGGGAAGTGGAACTCAGGCTTCGGGGGCAGCTCGGCTTTGGGGAATGGTGGAAGTTCATGCTTTGGCACCTCCGGCATGGTGGGGTGCGGTAACTCGGGCTCTTTCGGCGCCTCGGGAACATGGGGCTCCTTGGGAATCTCTGGCACGATAGGGTGTGGAACCTCGGGCTTCGGCAGCTCAGGGACGGTAGGATGGGGCACTTCGTGGTGTGGAACCTCGGGCTTCGGCAGCTCAGGGTCGGTAGGATGATGTGGCACTTCGTGCTCCTTTGGTGCCTCTGGTGTGTGTGGCACTTCAGGCTTCTTTGGCACCTCGGGCACAGCTGGGTGTGGCTCTTCAGGCTTTGGCAGGTCGGGCATTGCAGGGTGTGGCGGCAATTCGGGCTTCGGCAGCTCTGGCACGCCGTGGTGTGCCACTTGGGGCTCCTTTGGCATCTCCGGCACTGCAGGATGCGGCAGTTCAGGCCCCTTTGACACCACGGGGACGATCGGGTGCGGCAGTTCGGGCACCTTTGGCATCTCTGGTACTGCATGGTGCGGCACTTCAGGTACAATCGGGTGCGGTATCTCGGGCTTCGGCAGCTCGGGCATAGCAGGCTGTGGTGGGAATTCTGGCTTTGGCTGCTCAGGAACGATGGGATGCGGTGGGTGCTCCTCCTTGGGCACAGCCTCCTCTAGGTGCCTTGCTCCGCTGCTCATGGAACTGCATGAGAGCAGCAGCACCAAGAGGAATACAACGGATGCCATGGTGCTCCTGCACGCCATGGTGAATGCTCTGTGCTTCTTGTGTGTGTGTATCGGTTGGGATTTACTTCTTACTTCTTTGTGTGATGGCTGGAATATAAGAGAACCCTGGTATTTATAGGATCCCAAATGAATCTCTGCATGTACATATGCATACGTGTTTGCTGTAGAGACTAGCTAGTGGTCATACTGAACAATGGCACCTGCCTTGGACCCTGGTTGGTCACCTGCATTTTGGTAGTTGTTTACTTAGCTCGGTTCTGTGTGAGAAGAGAACTTCGTTTCTGTGCGTGATGTGTCTACCTACTCTCGTTATGTGTTGTTTAGTTGGTTTGAAATTTTGAGACCTGAGTGATATGTATGGTCTCCATAGCACCACTCCACACTAGATGTGTACATGTCAAGCTTTAATACTGCCCTAGTGGTGTACTTTAACCGGCTAGAATCTGGCAAATGCGAAGTACGTCCATCCGGAGCTAACACACACCTCAACGCAAGCAGTGTATTTTGGGGATGATTTGGTCATTGGTCGGTTGGCAGTTCAGCTGATCTGATCCATCCGGTCTAAATCTTTCCATCTCGAAAGATCCGGCATAAATCTATCAGGGTTGGTGACGATCTTCGTGTAGGAGCGTTGTAGCCTCGTACGTGTCTTGGTGCCTGTGTTAGGTCACCGGCGCACGCCTTGTACGCTAGTTAATCTCAGGGGCTGTTTGCGCTTTCGAGCTTTTCTTGCATCTCTACGGTGGTTGCGCTTTCGGTGGTTGTGGTTGATACGGGGCTAGCTAGCTCCGTGTCACCGGAGTTGGAAAACGGAGCGTGTGCATAAGCTAGCTAGTGTCCCGGTACCCGTACGGCCGTACCTTGTAGATAAACTATTGACGTGGTATTTTTTATGACTCCTTACCTTCGTCTTCGAAAAATAGTGACATGATATTTTTGCTTAAATTATTTGGCGTCCGGAAAATCTCCGAAACTAGACCCGGTCATTTTTCAAGCAGCGCCTAAAAACGCCCAACGCGCAAAATCCAAGCCCGGGCCCTGCCCGTCCCCGTTGTTCGCTCCACCTGCGCAGATCTCGTCGCTCCGGGGTAGGAGGTTGCCCGGGCGGCGAGACAGAGGAAGGAGCCCGGCGTCGCCTGCTCTGTAGGTGGAGGACTCATGGCGTGTCGATCCGCGGTCGGTGCAGTTGCCTCGGAACCTGCCGTACCGGAGGACGACGAGGACGACTACGTACTCCCGCCAGATCCAAAGGTAATACATAGGACTCATGGCGTGTCGACGAACTAGGGTTGTTGTCATTGTTTGGTGTAGGTTTTTGCCATAGGACTAGTTAAAACATGACTCCCTCCGATCCGTTTGTAGTGTCGCTCGAAAAGAATAGACCTAGCACAAATCGGTAGAGTAAAAAACTCATGGCTGACTTAACTTCTTTGCAAAACAGATGCACATTTCGGTGACACTGCATAAAAAGTCGGGTCTTTAGCCACGGTGCGCTTGTCGTCCGGCATAATTATTGGTACACAACAACTATGCAATGGATTTGTAAGTTTGTTATTTTGTCTTATGCATCCTTTTATGTTGTATGTCATTTATTCTATATGTATACTGAGCTAACATGGAGTCTTATATTCTCTCTTTCCATTTCAGTGACCATGGGGCCGATCCAAATATTTAGCTCATTTAAATGAGCTAAATACAAAGTAAGGACTAAGTGGCGAGTTTGATTATATTTCGGCGACACCGTCCAAGATGAAGATTGAATTCATGAACTTGCAAAAGTTTTAAGTCAAAAGTAACAACAAGTCATGAAGATAAATTAAGTTAGAAATGACAAGGATAAGTTTAGTGAGGCATGCACTACTAGGAAAAGGGTTATAGGAAGGTTGGCATTCTGTGGCGCACCATTAATTGGTGCGCCACAGAATTATTTCTGTGGCGCATGGATGCTCGTGCGCCACATAAATTTCCGACTTTCTGTGGCGCATCTTTTGCCCATGCGCCATAGAAAGTCAAAATTCTGTGGCGCATTTCCACAGATGTGCCACAGAATTTCTGTGGGTCCCACGTGCAATCATTGGGCCAAGATCCATCTGGGGACATGCTGGTGCGCCACAGAAACTCAACTTTCTGTGGCGCATGCTGTTGGATGCGCCACAGAAAGTTGGGTTTCTGGGGCGCATCCAACACCATGCGCCACAGAATGTTCACTTTCTGTGGCGCATCCAACACCATGCGCCACAGAAAGTTGGCCCACCAGATCTACAAAAAGGTGGCACCACCCTTTCCCAATGCATGTGACCTTCTTCATCCTCCCATCTAGCTCGAGCTCCTCCTCTCTCCCATGCCATTTTGACCATCCTATTCTCCATTATTTGTTATTAAACCTACTTTATTTGATATATAATTGGTGAGGGCTTGGGGAGAGCCTCCATATATTCTCCTCCTCTCTTTTTGTCCACTATTGTCCGCAACGGATCTAGATCTACTAGGTGGGTATGGATGTTTGTTAAAGGCATGAGAAACTTGTCGGCGGGCTTGTGTGTGTTGTGCATGTTGTTGCCTTTTGTTGTTGCGTTGCGCCGGCGTGGTGCATGGATGTTTGCCGAAATGTTGATTCATTTCCATTTCGGTAAATTTTTGCACCACATATGTCCTACTTTTAGGGGAAGTCATGCCGAATTTTTTCGTCGAACATTTCCGACTTCCCGCATGAGAAGCTTGTATGTGTGTGTGTGCATGTTGCGGTTAATTAATTCTAATTAATAACACATACTCTATATGTATACCGCGTAGGCGACCATGGTCATCAAGATGAGCTCCAATCGAATCAACAACTACAAGGAAGAAGCGAAGGCGGAAATGATTCGGTGCAACGGGCGCCAGATACGATGTCCGTGTAGAAGTTGCAAATTTGTGAGATGGATCGACCCTGATTCCGGACAATTGGAGGAACACCTGCTCAGGCGCGGTTTCATGGAAGGCTTCAACCAAGCGCCGACAACAAATGTTGCGCCTGAAGACGAGGGCGGGCAAGATGATCGTGACGAAGGAGATGCCGACAGACATGGTCATGATGGTGGTGGAGAAGACGCGAACACGCCGCAGAGCTCGCTAATGTCGGCCTTGATGGAGTCTCATGTTCAAGAACTGCTCCTCAAGAACGCGAGCACCGTTAGAGAGAAAGCCAAGCTGGCGCAAATGGAGATAGACGGGAAGACTCCGTTGTATCCTGGGTGCCGGCCACAGGATACGCGCTTGCAAGTAACGCTTGATGCTCTGGAGATGAAGTCGGGAAACAAATGGACCGACGCGAGCTTCAACAAGAACATGCAATTCTTCCACGAGCGTCTTCCCGAGGGGAACAAATTGCCAACTACTATCGAGGAGGCCAAGAAAGTCGTTTGCCCTCTTGACCTACCGCACGTTAAATACCACGCCTGCATCAATGATTGCGCAATTTATCGGGGCGAGTACGAGGACAGAACCACATGTCCGGTGTGCGGCCAAGGACGGTACAAGAGCCGTGGGAAGAAAGTTCCTCGAAAAGTGGTATGGTACTTTCCTATCACTCCCCGTCTGCAGCGGTACTTCGTGGACCCTAAGGAAGCAAAGCTCATGCAATGGCACGCAGAAAGGGAGAAGCCCGAAGAAGATCCGGAGAAGGGCAGGATCCTTACACACCCTTCAGACGCTAGCCAGTGGCAAGAGTTGGACGCCGTCACCAATTTCGGAGGCGACGCAAGGAACGTCAGGCTCGGTATGAGCACCGATGGACTCAATCCGTTCGGCAACCAGAGTAGCACGCATAGCACCTGGCCCGTGTTTGTATGGCCTTACAACCTTCCCCCGTGGTTGTGCATGAAGCAAAGGTATATACACATGAGTATTCTCATTCAGGGGCCGAAACAAGCAGGTGTCCACATACATACGTATCTCGCGCTGTTGGAAGAGGAGTTAGCCACGTTGTGGGCGACGCCAGCCCGTACGTGGGATGCCTACACTGGAGATTATTTCCCCATGAGAGCCGCGTTGCCCACGACGGTGCAGGACTATCCTGGTTGCTCATATGTATCGGCCCAGGTAGGCCACGGATTCTGCCCATGTGTCAGGTGCATGGATAAGACCCCGCATCTCCAGCTACCAAGGAAGACCGGGTCTTCAAAACCGTGTACCCAGGGGCTCGAAGGTGGCTTCGCATGGATCACCCGTGGAGGAAACGCGGTGACCTGTTCAATGGTAAGGACGAGCCCGAAGAAGCCCCGAGCCCGAGGAGCGGCACAGAAATCGACGAGTTGTTGAAGAATTGGAAGGAGTGCCCTGCGCCGGGAAAGAAACGACCGAAGGTAGATCCGCTGCTGGGTGTATGGAAAGCGAGGGCTGTTTTCCACGACTGGCCCTACTGGAAGGTCCTCAAGACGCCACATAGCCTCGATATGATGCACATTACGAAGAATGTCACCGAGAGTTTGCTTGGCACTCTTTCCAACATGCCGGAAAAGACCAAGGATGGGACGAAAGCAAGATACGATCTGAAATGGCTTGGTGTCAGGAAAGATCTTCACGCTCCCGATAGCGATGACGATGATGATGATGATCAGACGGAAGGGACTCAAGGTCGCCGCAAAAGGGTAAAGAAGAACACTGTGATGCTTCCTGCTACGTGCTTCACTATGAGTCCGGAGGAGCTCGAGCAATTCTACATGTGTCTCCTAGGAGTCAAATTTCCTCATGGTTACGCGGGCAGATAAGCAGATATCTGGACGGAACGAAGAAGAGGTTTAGCGGGATGAAGTCTCACGACTGTCACGTGCTGTTGACGCAGATACTTCCCGTTGCGATTCGAGGGATAATGGACGAGCACGTCCGTGATACGCTGCTTGCCCTTTGCAACTTTTTCGACGTCATCTACAGGAAGTCGATCGGCGTGAAGCAGCTCGACAGGCTAGAGGAAGAGATCGTGCTGATACTATGCGAGCTCGAGATTTACTTCCCGCCAGCATTCTTTGATATCTGCGTGCATCTCCTTTGATACGTCCATTTTGCATCACTATTTTATATCATAATTTGTCATTATCTATCCTTATATTTCATATTAATACATGATACTTATGTTATTTTGCCTTATTTTGCATGTTTGATGATTATTGGGAATTATCCTTCCGGAGTCAGGTTTCTGCTGGAAAAAGCGTCGTCAAGTCAACATATCAGCGGAACTCCAAAAATCACGAAACCAATTCTGGAGGTCTTATAATGTCAGATACCGGAGGCAGCCAAAAGGAGGCAGCCAGGTGGGCCAGGTGGGCCCCACGCCACACCTGGGCGCGGCTGGCCTGTGGGCCGCGCCCAGCTATGGCGTGGCCACCTGGGTCCACCCCCCAGGTTGCCTCTTCGCGTATATCTGCCTCCCGAAAACCTAAGCACGGGGGGTACGTCCACGAAATATTCCGCCGCCTCCACGGGACGGAAACCACCGAGAGAGAAAGAGCTCTCTGGCAGGGAGATCCTGCCGGGGAAATTCCCTCCCGGAGAGGGGAAATCATCGCCATCGTCATCGTCATCACGCTGGACTTCATCGGGATCATCATCACCACCATCCACTGCGCCATCACCATCATCTCCACCGACTCCACATCCATCTTGCTGTAATATCTAGGGCTGTACCTTGTCTAGTTCATTGGGGAGACTCTCCCGGTGTTGATTACTCCTTGTTATTGATGCTATTGAGTTTGTTTGGTGGATTAGTGTTCATGTCCAGATTGTTATTCATTGCCATATCATCTCTGATCATGATCCATATGATGTCTTGTGAGTAGTTTGTAGTTCTTGAGGACATGGGGAAGTCATGTTGTTAGTAGTGAAATAATGCTGCGTTAATATTTAATGGTTTGATATTTAAGTTGTGGTGTCATTCTTCTAGTGGTGTCATGTGAACGTCGACTACATGACACTTCACCTTTATGGGCCTAGGGGAATGCATCGTGTACCTAGCTTGCTAGTTGAGGGGTTGCCGGAGTGACAGAAACCTGAACCCCCGTTAGTAAGATAGTGCACGAGGGAGCGTAGGGTCTCAGAGTTTAAAGCTGTGGTTAGATTTATCTTAATTAATTTTCTGCATTCGCGGATGCTTGCAGGGGGTATAATCACAAGTGCGTATTAGTCCTAGGAAGGGCGGTGCGTTAGCATAGATTCACCCACACAACACTTATCAAAACAATGAAGATTAACCAGTTGCACGAAGCGAAAGCACTTGACGAAATTCCCATGTGTCCTCAGGAACATTTGTCTCTTATAAGTAACACACTCGGCTTGTCCTTTGCACTCAAAAGGATTGGGCCACTCGCTGCATTTGTTGCCGCGCTCGTTTATTTACTTGCACTGTTTTTACCTGCTGTTTCGAATACTACTCAAGACCTGTCTGCTAGCTTTTACAGTGAATTCTTGATCAAAACTACTTGCCAGCACCTTCTGCTCCTCGTTGGGTTCGACACTCTTATTTATCGAAAGTACTGCGATACACCCCCTATACTTGTGGGTCATCATCCTTCTCCATGTCGTTGATGACATCAGGCAGCTCAGGCCAACGTTCATGCACTACATGATGCCGTTCGAAAGGATGAACGGTGTCATGAAAGGATACGTTCGCAACAGGTCCCATCCAGACGCAAGCATGGCCAAGGGCTTTCTAACCTACGAGTGCATCTCCATCTGCCAGAATTATCTAAGCACCGAGAACCAGGATGTTGGTCTGCCCACGAGGAAACACTTCGGCAGGCTCAATGGATATGGTCACCGAGAGGGCACCAGCTCAACCTTTGTCAGCATGCAGGGTCGAAAGGACAACTTCGACAGGGCTCACCGGGTCGCGCTACAACACTTACAATTGATCGAAACTTGGGTGGAACAGCACAAATGCTTACTCGAGCAACAATACATCAAACTGGGCTGGCCGAGGAAGAAGGGAGACGTAACCAGAGCGCACAACTCTAGCTTCACACGTTGGTTCAAGCAAAAGCAACTGGAGCTAGCAAAAAACAAAGCACCATCTACGGAAGATGAAAGACTCATATTCTCCTTATCACGGGGTCCCTCGGACAACGTAAAGACCTATCAGGCGTACGACATCAACGGCTACAGATTCTACACCGAGGAAAAGGACAAGAAGTCGGAATATCAAAACTCAGGAGTAACTATGCGAACACCTACGGCGATGAGGAGGCTACTGTCAAGGAAAGATACTTCGGAAGGATTGAGAACATATGGGAGCTCAACTACTGTGGAGAGTTGGTGCCAATGTTCCGTGTAAGATGGGCCAAGGACGTCGTCAAAGAAGGCCGGTATTTCACCACCATGGTAATACCCGATGCCAAATCGAAAAACGCCTCCGCGAAAAATGAGCCATGGGTACTCGCTAGCCAAGTTGAGCAATGCTTCTTCATTACGGACCCGTCCAAGCCTAGCCGTGTTGTCGTGAGGAGGGGCAAGAGGAGCATCATCGGAATGGAAGGAGGCGCCACCGAGCAAGACTTGGACAACGAGCCAAAGATCGAGGAGGAATTCGACAAGTTTTTCGACACGCCTACTACTAGTACACAAAGAAGGAAGACCTCCCTACCTACTAAAGGTTGTCCGTTCACGCGAAGAAATCTCAAGGTCACCGGCCTAAAGTTTTCAACCGCGAAGAAGGGAAAGAAGAGAAGCTAGCTCGTGGAACCAAGACGAAGAATACTTTTTTGGTGTATTTAATTTGTGTGTCTATATACGTATTCAATGAATATGTATGAGACATTGTGTGTGAGACAATGCAAGAGCATATATATATGTACTCAATGAATTGAATATGTATGAGTTAATGCAAGTTTTTGAATATGAGTCAATGAATTGAATATGTATGCATGAATTGAATATACATTGTGTGTGAGACAATGCAAAGTTTTTGAACCAAATTTTAAAGAAAAAAAGTAAAAAAAAAGTGAGTTTGCCAGGATTCGAACCTGGCTATCAGGGTTAATTCGGACTGGGTTGGAAACCACTGGGCTGTGTTGCTGTTTGTGTCATCAAACAGCAGCACATCTTTTTAAATTTTGTACTAGATAATTCTGTGGCGCACCGTTGGGGTGGTGCGCCACAGAAAGTCTGTATTCTGTGGCGCACCAATCCAACGATGCGCCACAGAATACAGCCTTTCTGTGGCGCACCCCCCCAACGGTGCGCCACAGAAATCTTTTGTGCCCACTTACATGTGGGCCCGCCATCGCGCTGCGCGCCTCTTCATCCAAAAAATCGCCAAGTCCCAAAACCGCGCGCGCTCACGAAGTCGACGCGCCCCTGCTCGCCGCCGGTGAACCACCACCTCCACTGCCACCTCGACGCGCCCAGGGCCACGCGCACCAGCCGCCGCCCGCCCCGGCCTACTGCCCATCCAGACGCGCCCAGCGCCCGCCCCCGGACGGCCTCGCCGGCAACCCTCGCCACCGGCACGCGCGTGCATCAGGAGAGGTTGCAGGCGCCCGCCGCCGACGGCCTCGATACCGGCCTCGACGCTGTCCCCTTCTTCTTCACCTGCGCAGGTCTCCCTCCTCCCTTCTCCCTCCTCTCTCCCTGCCATATTCCTCCTCCTCCCTCCTCTCCACCGAACCTTGCACTCTAGGGGCTTGTGGAAATGCCTAACCGGACACTAGTTTTGCTGCTAGTTGTTTCTCTGCTGAATTTGGTAGTCTGTTGCTTTGTTGCTAAGATTCAGTCTTATAGCTTATACTTAGCCATGATGGTTTACTCACAAGCTTATAGTTATGTTTGTTTCTCTGCCATCTGTTTTGTTTATGAACCAATCTTCAACGCATTCTGCATTCCTGAACATGCGTAAATGTAGTAAGTCAAACTTCCATAGTGCCAATGCAACTTAGAGATGCAAGGAATAATTGTGGTGGCTGAGTTTGTAGATTTAGTATCTAAACAACAAGAAGTCACTAAGTTTATAGATTTAGTGCAGTGGAATTAATTGAACTTCGATTCATGGATGTAGTGAAGCAGTAGAATCATTTGAGCTTCTGTTTTTCAGTGTAGTGGAGTTCATTGAACTTCAGTTCATGGTGTAGTGAAGTAATGGGATCAATTGTTTCTGTGCTGACCAGTTTGCGTTGATTTCCCGCTACTATCTGAAGCCGGGGACGGGGGAATTCGTTACCGACTATCAAGATGTGCTGGATTTCGAGAAAAAGCTGATAAGGAACTTAATTACCGCGGATATCTCAAAGTCCATTTGCGTTGATTTCTACATGGGTTCACGTTTATTTCCTTTGTCCGCAGGAGGATCAGTTGAAGGCTGAGGCTGAGGCCGGCCCGTCGTCCCAGGAGGCTCAGGCCGGCCCGTGGGACACGACTTTCAACCGGGCGATGAACGTTTACAAGGGGAGGGACAAGTCAAAGCCGCCGACGTCAGCTGGCCGTGTGACCGGCTTTGGTACGAGCATGAAGTTCATCGAGTACTACAGCACGGACCCGAGAAGAAAAAGGAGAGGAGGAAGCCGGCTAAAGATAAAGCCGAGGTTCTCGAGCTAAGGAAGAAGCTGGAGACACTAGAGAAAGAAAAGGTGGACGCCAGCATGGTGGACAAGCTAGTGGCCGAGAAGGTGGACGAGCAGCTCCGGAGTTTCTTACCCCCTGCTTGATGGAGGGGTTAGCTGCTTGGAAGCGGAGGTCAACAGGGGCCGATACACGTGCCCAGCTTCGCCGGCAGCACCTCCAGCAATAACGTGTCGCCGGTCCTGGTGACCCCACCGGTGCCCCTGTCGTGGATCAACATACACCAAGGCCGGAGAATAATGATAATGCGCACGAGCGGCCGGAGAATGATAGGCCGGCCGCCGGCACCGGCGCCCTTGTCTCGACATTAGCCGAGCTCGACGCCATCACCAAGGTAACTAATTAGTTAGTCCGCGACATCTTCTATGACTATATATGCCTTTGATGACTGCCATATCTCATGCATGGTGCCCAACATGTGTTGACTCCCAGGACATGCCTTGCATACTCCTGCATAGGGTGGGGTCGGCGGCGAGTTGAAGGAAGTCGCAACGGCCAAGATCATACAACCTTTGACCCGCGATATGCACAACACCCGAATGAGCGAGGCCGTGATGAAAGTCAATGTGAGCGAGGTACTGCCTGAGTTCCGTGACATCGACCCCCCCACGCAACCTCCGGGAGCCGAGAAACACATGAAGCTTGGCGAATGCGGGAAGTGGATGATGGAATGGCCGAAGACCCAGATTCGTCTTGGGGATGTTCTTCATGGGGTCAGGCGCACCGGCGGCGCCACCTCGAGGCCCCGGCCCCCGGTCGTTCGGCCCCCGTCGAGGCAGCCACAAAAAGCTGTTGCGGATGAACCGGCGCCACAAGCAGCCGTCGCCACCACCCAGAAGGAACCGCCGGTCGCCGCCACCACCGGCCGGAAGCTACCGCCGGTCGCCGCCACCACCGGCCGGAAGCTACCGCCGGTCGTCGCCGCCACCAACCGCCACAAACAGTTGTTGGGAACGTCTTCACCGCAACCGTCCAAGGTTAGTTCTGACTTTCCGAATTCCCCGACTTTCCGACTTTCCCGACTAACGGATGTGCTATTGTTTATGTTTAGGACAAAGCCGTTGCACCTCAACTTGGTGGCAACGACGACAATGAGGAGGAGGAGAATGATGTCAACGTCGATGACTACATCAACACTGGCGCCTGCATGGATGGTATGTACATGCCTCTTGTGGATGAAGAACCCTTCCGCGACCACCGCGGTCAACCTGCTCGTCCCACTTCATGCACACAACGCCTGGCCTTCACCGACACGCCTCCGGATGCCGGCGATCATCAAGCTCAACCGGGTAACATTTTCAGCCCTAACACACTGAAAGAAACTGTTAAAGCGGGGTTCACTTCACCCCCACAATCCACAGAGATGAAGAACAAGAAGCACAGGAAGAGAAAAGGATCCTCCACCTCTGCGAGCCAGCCAGCTCCTAAGATCCGGGGTCTTGAAGACACGATTCCACCCCGTGCGGATGGCTTCCCCGAGTTCATGAAGCTGGTAAACCTATCTTGTCTGGGGACTTGCTCCGCCTTGCAGAAGGACCCATGATTGCCTTGCAGGAATCTATCTTGCATCTAGAGGAGCTCCTTCTTAAAGACAAGCAGCCGAGTTACCCGGCGTTCGCGGTCAAGGTGCCAAAGAGCTGGTGGACTTCGTCCAGGAAGACCCCGCGGATGTGTTCTTCATAGCGTACGAGGACATCTTCAAACTCTTTCACACTCAACGGCTGGACTATAACATGGTCCGCCTATATGCGCTCGATATGGCGATGAAGATCAGGAGAGATGATACCCCGTACGTCGCGATAGTGGATCCCTACTACATGCGCGACAGCCATCTGGTGGAAGGATCAAAGACACGGGAAACGGCCACGGAGTACCTCGTAAGGGTCATGCTGGCCAACAAGAGGAAGAACGCCCTTCTTCTGCCTTTCTTTTTCGAGTAAGTACACATCCGCTCGCCACCGTCGGATCTTATGCCTTCTTGTACATTTCTTCCATCGCTGATCCTTTGTCCAACATTCTGTTTCAATTGTGTTGAGCAGGGACAAGTACTGCGCACTCATCTACGTATCCCCGAGGTGGTCCATTGCCACTTATTTGGACTCGGGGAATAAATCCACGCCGAGACGATACACCAGAATAAAGGGTGTTCTCGATGACGCTCTCGAGGCCTATGCCCAAAAGGGCGGCCCCTTCCATAAGAAGTCGGAATTCTTCACGGAGTTCCAGCATGGGACCGGCTTCCATTGCATCAAGCAACTGGATGGCAGCGTGAAGGAGGCCTACTACGCCCTCCATCACCTTAAAGCGATTGTCCGGGATTCGAGAAAACGAAGATTCCATCTGGTCTCGCAGAATACACCAAAATGGCGGATGCTCTCACCGATGCTGATTACAGAACAGACTTCCATCGCATCCGGCTGCAGTTGTCAACGATCATCCTCGACGATGTCATTCACAAATCAGGGTCCTTCCACTACCCCAGAGGTATTATAGAAGTGCATGTGTAGGGTTATATATTATATATATGCTATGCTATGAAACCCAAATAGGATAGCCATATGATTTCCAACCATGACAATTGATTGATTGTCTTGCCTCTCTACTTAGATGAATAAATTATACTCTATTTATATCACTAACCAATATATATCCCAATCCATCTTCAGGGTTGTGTCAGAGGGATATCGAAGAACGACTAGAGGCACAGAATGACACCAGGGAGTGGAGGACGAAAGAAGGCTTTCTACCGTTCCCGGCGCCGCTCAAGAAGAGGACTCCATGATCATGCATGCTCCCGCGCGCTCTTGCTCACCATCATCGCCGATGTGTACTACATTTGATCATAGTTAGGCGGCGAACACTTGATTTGTAATGTGTAGTGTGAAATGATGAAACATTCGGCACTTTTGTGACTATGTGTATATATGTATCTCGATCGGGCACTAAGTAATATGTGTGATGACATATTGATTAATGTGTTTGTCTGTTTATATACCTGTCAAATATACCTGTATTTTGTATAAACCTGTATAAATCTGTATATACCTGTATTTGTACAGCAAAATGAAAAAATACCGGTATTTCTGTTTCATATTTCTGTGGCGCACGCTTTTTTTTTGTGGCGCACCACTTTCTGTGGCGCACCAAGGAACAGTGCGCCACAGAATTCCTCTGCATAGGGGTGCTGCCGAGCTATTTCTGTGGCGCACCGCGCTGGGTGCGCCACAGAAAGTTGCACTTTCTGTGGCGCACGCCCTGGGTGCGCCACAGAAATATTTTTTGTGGCGAGAATTCTGTGGCGCACCCTGCAAACCATCTGGTGCGCCACAGAAAGACAAAAACATGCGCCACTAATAGGGTATTCTGTAGTAGTGATGACATTGATAGATTTAGCTAGACATGTCAATGAAGATAAGTGTAATTGGTTATCTTGTGATGCAATGTATCGGTGACATTTGTTATACGTTATGAATGAATTTGCTATCCTTTTTGTGCTTGTACTGTGAGATTTTAAGTGCACAGTAGTATCTGTAAACGCGGTATCTATACCTCATATAAAGCAAAACCCCACTAAGTGTATTATTATTTTTCTATCTCAACATGCAAGCTATCCACATCACCCACTATTTTCGCCAATCAATTGTCCATGTCATCTCCACTAACAATAATTAATAATAGTTTTCATGCAACCTATCCATTTTTTTTAGCCATATAATTGTCCATGTCACTAATATTTAGTCCTCGGATATTTAACAATTTCACACGATTTAAATTTAGTGTCTCCGCTATTGTGATCAAGTGAATCTTGATAATTAGATATTTCACGTGTCTTTTACCCATTTCATTTTCATATCTTTTTTCTAAAGAGATTCCCGCTGCAACGCGCGGGGTATTCTTCTAGTAATAGGCTTATGAAGAAATCTCAATGCAAACGGGTAAATTAATGTCTCCGTTAATGATGAGCTCAACACTAGGAAACGGTGGTCAGGAAACAACCGTTGCCAGCAAGAAGCCTCATCGGCAACAATTTTTGGCCTCCGTTGCCAATGTGAGTCTTCACATCAGCCACGGGACGGAGACACAGACCCTTTTTCCGTTGTCGATGGGGATTTTGGCCCGTTTCCGATGTGTCGTTATGTACTAGTGTTGGCATTGTCACGGCAGTGGTTGGCATCGTCGTCGTTGCTCGCTGCCTCGGCTTCACGACAGAATGTGTTCGTCGAGCACGTCGAAGCTATGGAAGGGACAATCTACCATGATCACGCGCGTCTTGGGGCATACATTCTTGGCGGCGCTCCGCCTCCTCGTCCTCCTAACGCCCACGGCGGCGCACATGAGCTCCTCGCCTCCTTGTTGTGTGGGCAATGGAAACCCCACGGACACGCGGAGCCGCCGCGGAGCCCCCACGGCTACGAAGAGGCTCAAAAGAGCCACTACGGTGCCAGGTCCCAGGAGGAGGCGTGCGCCATAGATTCGGCCGGGGGAGGGGGTTGCGGATGGAAGTAGGAAGGCTGACCAGAGGCGGTGGGGATGCAGCAAAGGGGGAGGACATGCGGCGGAGCATATATGGGAATCGTACCATAAATCAACCATGATTCCGTTGATATAGATAAATGGTGGGCCGATTTGGTACCCCAGATATATATTTTTAGGTCATGCCCGATATGGCCCAAAACCGCACATCTTCTAGAATTTGAGGGGGGGTGAGGGGGGGGGGGGGGGGGTAAAGGATTTGCTAGAGTTCCTTCCATCTAGAAGACTTTTCGTTCATGCTTTTAAGTCAAGCTATTTTAAGTTTGACTAACTTTACAGAAATGGCAATATGTATGCCATGAAATAATATATTCTGAAACTATTTCAAGATGGATCTATTAATTTATATATAAATGTTGCAACTTTTTTAACAAAGATTTCTGACTTCTGAGATTCAGTGATCCCTTTATTCAGATAAATTCAAAATCATATTTTTCAAGTTTTTAAAAACTGAAATACAATCCTACATATTATCAATGATGTATGCCACAAACGTCCAAAATCATAATTTTAAATACTTTATATTCAAATCTACATAAAAATGACAAATGTTTAGATCTGAGTATACAAACTTTCAAATCTCCAAAATGTACAAGGTTTTTATTTCATTTTGTGTAGTCTATACTATAGTATAAAGAATTTTGCATTGTAATTTTGCGTGCTCGTAGGATGCATCATTGACTACATCCAGTTTTTTTTAGTTTTTTTTTACTTGTAACTACTGTTTTCGATTTAAAAAAAAATTAAGGGTCACTGGATCTTGTGACACAAAGTTACTTTCACAACTTATTTTCTATTAAACCGGTCAAACTTAAAAAAGTTTGACTGAAAATATAAGCTAAACGAAACACTTATTCGGGTCAGAGGGATAGCAACTCTCTTAGAGTAACATTATTCAATTGCGTGGGGTTCACCGGCTGACTCCATTTCCTGGTTATGAGACATTTTGATGTTCGACATTGAAATCTGAACTCCGGCAAAATTCAAATTTGAAAAATTATTTCTTTTAACATTTTTGTAGGTCCAAAAGTTGGTTTCTGATAGTTTTTTCACATGCTCAGTCACGGCTCACCAGAACCTTCTCCGTCGCGGCCATTCGCGGCGTTGGTGGCTCAGGCTTGGGCTCTGGCGAGGAGGAAGGAGGGGAGAAGGAAGAGAGGAAGTGGACGAGGCCGTCGCTTCCGGTTGGGCTCTGGCGAGTAGAGAGTAGAGGAGAAGTAAGAGAGGAGGAAGAAAATAAGAGAAAAGAGATGAAGAAAAGATAAGGAGCGAGACAAAGGTGGCGCCCATCAGGCGTAACCATAGCTACGATCACTCGGTAAAGAGCCTGTTCTCATAACAACTTTGCTATCTTTAGCTTTGGATCAAACCTGGGCTCTCGCATCTCGGGATTTCTTTTCCAAATACAAAATACAAATACTTTAGCACATGATGTGTATTACTGATGTGTACACACTATGCATTGTGTATATACGTAAAAAGAACTCAGACATAGCACTCTCATCACGACGTACCATACACTTTACATAATCATCACACATGCTGCACATATGCATATTTTCAAACATAAATAACTGGAATTATAGGGACGATGTAGCTAGCCGATCATGGCTTTACCTCTGGCTCTGGATAGTTGAACTCAGGCTTTGGGGGCAGCTCGGCTCTCGGGAATGGTGGTAGTTCATGTTTTGGCACCTTTGGCATGGTGGGGTGTGGTAATTCCGGAACCTTTGGCACATCGGGTGCAGCAGGATGTGGAGACTTTGGCGCCTCTGGGATGGCAGGATGTGGTATTTCGGGCTTGGGCAGCTCATGGGGCACTTCGCGCTGCTTTGGTACCTCTGGTACGACGGCCTGTGGGATTTTAGGCTCCTTTGGCTCCTCTGGGACAATTGGATGCGGTAACTCGGGCATCTTTGGCACCTCTGGTAATGCATGGTGCGGCCCTTCGGGTTGCTCTTCGGCACCTCAGGCACGATGGGGTGTGGTATTTCGGGCTTGGGCAGCTCAGGAATGGCGGGATGGGGTGCTTCATGCTCCTTTGGTGCCTCTGGTATGACGGTGTGCGGGATTTCAGGCTCCTTTGGCACCTCGGGCACAGCTGGATGTGGTAGCTCTGGTTTTGGCAGCTCGGGCATTGCAGGGTGAGGCGGCAGTTCGGGCTTCGGCACTTCAGGCTCCTTTGGCACCTCAGGCACGATCGGGTGCGGTATTTCGAGCTTCGGCAGCTCGGGCATAGCAGGGTGTGGTGGGAATTCTAGCTTTGGCAGCTCCGGAACGATGGGATGCGGTGTGTGCTCCTCCTTGGGCACGGCCTCCTCTAGCCTCTAGGTGCCTTGCTCCGCTGCTCATGGAATTGCATGAGAGCAGCAGCGCCAAGAGGACTACAACGCACGCCACGGTGCTCCTGCACGCCATGCTGTATGCTCTGTCCTCCTTGTCTATGTGTGTATCTGTTGGGCGGGGGCTACTTTACTAACTATATAAAAGCTGGCCGATTTCGCTGCTACAGTGTTGAACAGTGACTCGATCCACGCCGTCGTTCGGCGATCGGGCGTCCCACAGAACACACCCATGATGCTTTTGCAAAAAAACCTCTCCCAAAACCATAAAATAACATGCGTTCCACGAAATCGCAAGGCGACGGACCAACGTGACAATTGCGCAAAAGTCACGGACTTTTTTGCAAAATGGTCCGCACAATCCCCCCGCCCGTCCTCTCTCCGCACGCGACGGCGAAGTCGCCGACGCGCCGGCAGGCCGGTCCGGCCCTCCCCACGCAAATCGAAGGTCACAGCCAGGTCCGCCGCCGTCGCCTCTCTTTCCTCGCCGGAAATCAGCTGCCGGGAGGCCGCACGCGCGGGAATCTTCCTCGCCGTCCTCGCCGACCGCCGCCGCCCTTCTGCTCGCCGCCGGCGAGTGAGGCGACCATTTGGCTCGCCGCGCCGCCCGTCCGGCTCCCCTCCGCCTCCTCTGCCGGGTTTGCGCGGTCACGGCCTCACGCGCGTGCGCCGCTGCGCGACCGCGTGCTCCGCAGCGCCGGCGTCTCCGCCGTCGGCTGACGTCACGTGACGACGTCAGCACGGCCCCACATGTCAGCCTCCACTTAATTTCGTAAGGATTTTCCAGAGAGAAAAAAAAAACTGACGCACGGGTCCCACTGTCAGTTTTAAATAGTTGCGGAAAATAATTGAAATTGTAAAATCCATAACTTCCAAACCGTAATTCAAAAAAATACATATAAAATACCAAAATTTACAGGAAAAAAATATCCTTACAACTAACACATATCTATGCATGCTTAAACAACTTTACTAAAATTTAATTACAAAAAAATAATATAACTTTTCCATATTAATTGCCAAGCTTATGAGAAAACAATTCAAATAGCTCAATATTCAGAGATATTCAACACAACAAATTCTATTTCAGTTAAAACAAATTTAATTACAAAAACTAACATAACTTTTTATATTAATTATGGAGCTTACATAAAACTATTTCAAAATTGCTATATTTTTCCATATACTCAGAATAACAAATTCTAATTCAGTATAAATATATTCTTTCAGGTTTTCCATAGTGTATTATTCGATTCTTTCCTCAATATATTCCACGTTGAATCTGTAAAATACTATTTCGATTCGAAACTTAAGTAAAACAACAATTTCACACAAGGATACGACATTATTTCTTTTTCTAACGACAGTTTAATCATTACTTTTCACGCTGACGAACAAAGCTAACAATCACATTACAGCGACGTTAAACTACAAACATATTTGAACACTTGAATTTGCTCAAAAATGTGCAGATACTCCATCGACAGATTACAACGAATTTTAACATTTTGAATCACAACGTCGACGGTGGGCTTTAGTAGGTGATGGAATATAAAGGTTGCTTTCATTTAATTTCAACGATTTTTTTTTATGATCTACAGAAGATAACAAAAGTGTAAAATAATCGGAGTGCTGTTTAAGCAAAAGAGAAAGATGAAAAAGTACATACTGTTTAAGCAATGTTCCAATTTTTTAAACAAATGGTAATGGAGTCATTTTTTTTTTCCAGTTATCCAAACATTTGACATCTCCCTTAATAATGAAATCATTTGTCTACAAAACATAAGCAATGTTTCAATTTATAATAACAAAGTCATTTGTCTAAAAAAAAACACAGATATTTGGAGTATTATTTGCGCAACAGAAAAATGTATGAGAAATGTGAAATGTAAACTATAACAATGACTTCAAATCTATACGTCCGCAAAATATGCCAAATATATCAACGTGCACAAAAAAAAATTAAATGCCTTCCATATCAAAACATTTAACATACTTAAACATACTTGAAAAAAAAGTAACTTTCCAAATTTAACATTTTTTAAAATTTTAACAGCTTATAAGTGCGAATTTTTTTTGAATCCCAACAGATTTATATCCAGACAGCTTTTGAATATGGCCATTCCGAAATTTAAAATCTTTACACGACGGTATGTATAACTACAGCAAAAAATGAAAATAAAAAATATGCTACTTATTTATGGCATATGATCGAAATTCAACTTCCAAACTTCACAATTTAGAATTCATTCCGAATCTGCTCAGTTACTAAACGTAAAAAAACTTCAAATATGAATAACTACTCAATTTTAATAGTTCTTGAAATTTGAACAACTTACGTACAAACTTATTTTTTGAATTTCAACAAACTTAATTCTAGAAAAAACTTCTGAATGCGGGCATTCCAAAATTTGAATATTTTACGGCGCAATATTTCTTCTTCTAACAATATGGACACGCAAGAAGCTTCGCCGTAGCACGACATAACAGTGGACCTGGCCTGCCAGAATTTTTTCCTTTTCAGAATCATTGACGTCGAAAAGCAAACATATTTGAACATTTCAAACTACAACATACTTAAACATTCCACATAATATATCAAAAAAGCTCAGAAAAAACTGCTAACTATTCATAAAAAAATAAAAACATATTTGAACTTTCCAATTTCACCAACATTTAGGCAAATACTCAGATGTTCTACAAAATATATAAACAATGCTCAAAAAAAAATTCCACCTACTCAAAACAAAATAAAAAAAATCTTTGGAGATCCCAATTTGGCTAACATTTGAGCGAATAAAAAAGATATATAATACACAAAAATCACATCAAGGGCGTGGCGTAACGCCACGCCAAATTCAACTAGTCTCTGTGTGATGGCTGGAAGATTAGAGGACGCCTGGTACTTATAGGACGCCAAACGAATCTCTGCCTGGACAACATATGCAAGCATGTTTGCTGTAGAGAGACTAGCAGTCTTACTGAACAATGGCACCTGGCATGGACCCTGGTAGGTCACCGGCATTTTGGTAGTTGTTTACTTACTTCAGTTTTTGTGTGTGAAAAAGTTTGGTTTGTGTTTGATCTCTACCCATACATAGTATGCGCTGCTTAATTAGTTTGGAATTTTGAGACCTGAGTGATCGCTGTCAAGCTCCTAATAGTGTACTTTGAAGTTAGAGTGTAATATTAACAAATAACTGGCTCGAACCTTCCTAGAAGATGTACTCCCATCAGTACATGCGTGATGCATTCTCAGCCTACACACCGAATCATCTAGTGCAAACCCACACCTCAACACGTAAGTAGTGTTTTTGGAATGATTTGGTCATTGGTCGGTTGGCTAGTTCAGCTGCACTTATCTGGCCGAGCCGGTCGAAGGAGATCGCGTGCGTTCCTGTGTAGGAGCGCCGTTTCACGTCGATTCACCATTGTCGTACGTGAAACACCCAGAGGTTGTGGATGGGCAGCCAAGAACACCCAGTGCTGCCACAGAGACGGCGTGAAACGAAAGCTTTCCTTGCATCGGCACTGGTAGTTGTGGTTGATGGGTCAGCTAATTCCGCATCACCGACTTGGAAAATGGCGCACGTGCAAAGAGAGCTCGCATATTGCCTTTCATGTTGGTGTGACCATTTTCAAGCAACTTAAAGGCTAGCTAACTCTCCAACGTAGTAGCTTGCGAAGTTGCTAGTACGTACTCACTCCGTTCCAATTTAATTGACTTGCTATCCAGCAAATGTGGATGTATCTAGACATGTTACATCACTACAGGAGAGCTCACCTGTGCCGACGGTTTTTTATCGGGGCCGTCGGCTGATACCCGTAGATGTGATAGCCTTCAGTAGCTACCTGCAAGATAAAGTATACGGGGTTAGGTTGAGCCTCCAAGTGCAGAGTATGTAGTAAGTGGAAGACGTGTTTTCCCCACGAGGGTGACTCGAGTGTTTAATATCGAACTCTCGGGAATCAGTAGTGAAGATATATCTTCTTATCCTTATTTTGGTTACCTACAAAACAAAGTTAAATGTTTTGGTCCTCAACCTCACCTGTGTCTGTCAAGCACAAGGTGTAAGAATGATATCAAGATAGTTATGCAATGCAAACAGGAAATAAATATGCAATGGTAAATGATAATTTTGGGTTTTTTAATGATGTATGCAAGATGAAAAGTATTTTTGTATTTTCGGATTTAATGATGGCTGAAAATAGAAAAGTGGTATATGGTGTTGGAAAGGTGTTTCTTATGATTAAAAATGGACCGGGGTTCATGGTTTCACAAATGCACTCTCTCTTTATAAAGTGGCAGACAATGGAACACACACAGAATTAACATATGAGATTGCAACACAAAGTTTGATAACAAGTGACTTAGATATATGGGCACCACGTCCTAACATAGAGACCTTTTGGTTATTAGTCTCTCTTATACTCCACCAAGATGCGAACCAAATCATAACACCTCAGTAATTAAGATGACTCAGAGTATAGCAATAAGTTTCATGACATGAAGTGAAAATAAGAACATGCTGGATCTAGTCACAGGAAGAAGCTTGGTCACCCTCAACCCTTGCAGCATGGTATTTTAGTTTATCCCTAATGAGGTAACAAAGTAAGGTAAACATCCAAGTGGATCGCGATATTAAGTTGTCAGCTTACCGCACTCACCACTCCCCGTTACTCCAACTAATGCACACGTTCCCCCACACACGTTCTCATAAACATGCTTGATCATAACAAGCAGACAAGAACGGGGTACATAATATGCATCTATACTCATAACTGAAACAAACATTGCAATCTCAAACATATATTAACTCATAGAAAGATCCACCACATAGGTATTACAAATATGACCATAATCATGTTCAGCAGCTCATACGGTACTAATTAGTGAAGCTCAAGAGAGGAGAGATACATAAGTAACTTCCACAAACCCATAGTCCAGAGGTGGACTACTACCTCTTCATCATGGAGACGGTGGAGAAGTCGATGGAGAGGATGGAGACCACACCGGCAGCGCCCCGCCGGAGTTTTCCCCCTCCAATCTGCAGCTCCTGATCTCCGTTTCGGTGTTTCTGTGTTTGTGTGGCGCTCTCTTCGCGAAACGTCAGGGACCTTTTTTATGAGCGTTTTTAGGTCAAGACGGAGTCGGTGGACGAAATATCGACGGCAGCGGAGCCACGAGGGCCAAACGAGTGGGCCCCACGCGGCCACAGTACCTGGCCGCGTGGGCCACCCCCTTTTTGCCTTGCGGCCTCCGTTTGCTTGCTTCCTTCGCTCCGAGGTCTTCCTCCTTCCAAAATACTGACGCCTGTATTTTTTCATAATTTTTGGACGACGTTTGGGTCCCTGAAACATAAAAGGAAAGAAATAGGGTTTTCTGCCTACGCAGGGTTAATTCCATAAAAATAGGAAACAATTGATTGATTTCCTAAAATCATTAAATAACAGTAATATAACCCTTATATGATGCAAATATGATTGGAATATGTGTGATATAGTGCAAAGTTCATGTATGCATTTTACATGCATCAACATCCCCAAGCTTAACCAATACTCGTCCTCGAGTATGAAGGTGATAAACTAACATTCATTCTTCAAAGGAGTAGCAATATATGTCGTGGGTTTGTCATGTCAGATGTCATGGATGACTTCGTAGTTGTGGGATTATGCGAGTCAATCGTCTCCGAGCTAAGGATCGCAGGGCACGAGGAAGACGATGTTTTTTACCCAGGTTCGGCCCCTCAATGTGAGGTAAAGACCTACGTCCTGCCTATCCTAGATTGATATTGATATGAATATGGTGTTACAAGGGGTTGGCGATCGATGAGTCGAGTCGCCTATCTCTAGATGTATGAGAGCTTAGGGTTCTAGGTCCTTGGAGTCCACCTTATAAAGACGATGGCTCGCAAGGTTACAAGGAAACTTCTCTTCCAAGGAAAGTATGAGCCGGTGTCCTACTTGGAGACTAATCTTCGTGTCCCCCAAGTTATATCTTCTCCGGTCTTCTAGATCCTTCCTCATGATCTTGAGTCGGCCCATATTTGTGTAAGCCCAATAGTGGTGCGACTGTGAATGAGTCGCGCTTTGATTGAATAAGTCGCGGGATAATTATTCCCCCGACATTAGCCCCCAAGCTTCCGGGTGATTCGTAGAATCAGGCGGAAGATTACGTCTTGATGATGATCTTGCGGGCTTGCGTATATAGTTCTTGCGACTTGTCGATGTTGAGCTTGGCGACTCACTGATGAGTCGCGAGCGTAGCGGCTTATTGGGCCGCTGAGGTAGAAACAATGAGCCGCTGATGTTTGTTGATATAGTATCGCAGGCCTTTGAGCCTGGCGAAATCTTGCTGAAGCTTCTGAGTTAATGTGGAGGCGGCGAACCGTTTGGTGAAAACCACCTTATCCTGTTGGGTGTAAGACTGAAATCATAAGAATAATAACTTATGAGCGTCAAGATATATCATCCAAATGTGTATAAGGTGCTGAGTCATATACATCGAAGCAGAAAAGACCATAAGCATAAATACGCTGGCCAGAAGTATAATAATTTGTCAAGTTATCATGACAAGTCATCTGAGCGCATGATGAATCATGGCGGGTCAAGGGCATATAGCCACAGCCTGTATTTAAAGATTTCCGAGTCGCTGATTTGACTCGCAAATGGATATATATATTCTCATGTGCTGTAAAAAATTAAATCTGCATATAAACATGGTATATCTGTTTAGTAGAAACCACCAAATACCGATGGGTGGATGTGTAGCCCCCGAGGGCCGGGTTGTATGCTTGATCATGCTGCTCGGGACTCAAAAATATCTCAAGTTAGACAAAAAATTAAATGTCTTAGCCCCCAGGCATTAAGCAGGCATAATTTCATTATCCTGCTTGATGGCAGATCGTTGCGATTTGATCCTGCAACAGATTGAGCAAATATTGTTGCCACAAGTAAACAATAATATTTGGATTAGGGCAAAGCCACATATAAACTCCAAATTATGAATTATTAGTTGAGCTGCTGGGAAAAAAGATAATCCCTGTCAATACTCTAGATATAAATTAAGGAATCATCCTTAAAAATTCCACTTGATGTGGCTGAAAATAAATAAATGATGGTGGCTTGTACAGCCGATATCAGGGAATGATTATCCCAATCATTAGAAAATCTGGTCGTGCCAGTTCAAACTCATATGGCTGAGTTATAAATTCCTGAAATTCAGAAGGCAAAGCCCCCGAGGAAGCAATAACTTGATGATAATATGTTAGTCTTGGCGGCTGATAATAATTATGATAAAAAGTTAGTACTCCGCATAATAGCATATGGTACCCTGCATGATAGCATAGTATAATCTGCATGATAAATGATATTTTGCATGATAGCAAATGGTATGTCGCATGATAGCAAATGTTATTTTGCATGATAGCAAATGGTTGCATGATAGAAAATTGTTGCGTGATAGCAACTGGTAAGATGCATGATAGCATATTGTACGATGCATGATAGCATATGGTACTTGACTCAGTATTTGCCAGATCTAATGTGTGTTCAGGGTCGAGAACGGTCATGATAGGCAGCCATGATAGGCATTCAGACTCGATTGACGCCACACGCGGGTACTTTAGCCCTTCTGAATTATCTCTATTACCATTAAGTAGGTCTTCGCGCGGCTCAGTATTTCCTAGGTAAAAACGCGTGTTCAGAATCGAGAGCGGCCATGATAGGCAATCAAGCTCGATTGACGCCGCGCCCTAGTACTTTGGCCGCATAATGCAAAGATACTTCTGACTTAAGGCAAGTATAACCAGGATAATTTGCGACTGCGCGTAGGTGGCAGTCGACTTTTGATATAAGCAGCTGCAATAGCTGTGACGAGCTCTAATTAGCTTTGATGATAACTAGCTCTGATTAGCTGTACATGTGACACCACGGGTCACTGATTTGGCCCAAGAATTAATACAAGGAGTCATCTCAAATATCGATAAGATAATGATTCGTTAGTGACTCGTAAACTGATATAATGATGAGCTGTATGCGACTCATAAAATGATATGGGGGTAAATCACTAGGTGATTCATAAAATAATATGATAATGAGTTGATGATGACTCAAAAAATGATATGAAGATAAGTCATGAAATGACATATATAATGATAAGTCATGGACTGATGCAAAGATAAATCATTAAATGATATAGCGAGTGCTCAAATACCAACACTTGAACATGTAATGGTGATCTTTATAGGCGCAAATAAATTTATTATCATGCGATAGTGCAAGCTGTAGAGAGCTAGACTTTGATAAATGTAATGCGAGTTATGAAGAACTCTGATTTGATAAATGCATTGCGGGTTGCAAGAAACCCGGCTTTGAGAACTGGATATGACTAAATCTCAAAAACTGATATGAATTAAAGTCCGCGACATAATATAATTTAAATCGCAAAGACATTAATAAAAGGCATAATAACCTAGATACGCAGCCCCCGAGATAAACTCGAAGGTGAATTTAAACTTATTGATGAAAGTAAAAGGCTGCGAAAGTTGAATATAATAGCGACTTAGCTTATTTTTAATCTCCTGGTGTTGACGACGCGGTATGATCCGCGGACAGTCGGCTCATTAAGCCATTGAGTCGCCGCGACATGCAGCGATAATTGTTGAAGTCGACAATGATAATGCTGATCTTTGAAGTCGCATGGTGATCCCTTGAGTCGCACGCTTTTGAAGCCGCGTGCTGATGAATTGAGGGGCATGCTGATGAGGTCGCATGCTGATTGAATGGAGCTGAGCACATCTTCCAAACTTTTTTATTTTCTTTCCACGTAATGTTGAGCAGCTCGCGTACCATTTAGAGGTCCTTTTTAATTTTCCCGTACGTGATTGCAATGCCATGCAGCTAGCGACTCCAACTTCCTTTACTGATTATTCTTCTCGGTCCGTGTGCGAGTTAAAGTAGTATGAGCTGGTACCGACTTGAGCTCGTACGTAGTCCTTTCCTTGGCCATTGCTTTAGGCTTTTTCTTTTCCATCGTAGGAAACATCAATGCGGGGTGGCCACCAAGTCCTGATCCGATGCGAATTATGCTTGCTGATTTGATCCGCCTATGCTTGTGTTGCTTCGAGTCGGCAATTCGGGATCCCAGCTCTTGTTATATTCCTGATAGTATTGGATGTGAGCCGCACACGGAAAGGTGCTGAACATCTTGGATTTTGGTAACCGCACGCGAGGACGATGTTGATGTCGAGCCCCCGGGTGCTAGTACGGCAAGTCGCCGATGTTGGAAATATCGCCAGCGGAGAATTTGCAAACTCGCCTGAATACAAAACTCGCTGCAGTGCGTGAGTTGCTGACGGTGATCTAACCGTTGGAATTGTCTCAAATTTCTTGGAGGGCTTCGGGATTGTGTTCCGCACGTTTTCACCGGAGGGATCTTCGAATTGATGTCCGAGTCGACCTCGATAATTATTTTCCCAAAGTCGCGCGGAGTTCCGTCAGATTTCGACAGGGCTTCAGTGTTCGAGTCGGCCAGGGAGATCCAGCCGTTGGAATCCGATGCCCTTTCGACAGCAGTTAGGAAACTCGATTGTGCATCTTTCCACCGAAGGGATCGTCGAGATGAGTTTCGAGCCGCCGCCGGTGATGTCCGCCATACGGGCGTTGCTGCGGTCCCGTAACCCGCGCGTGAGGGGCGTCGTCAAAGTTGAGCCGCGAATCGCGCGGTCGAATTTCTCCACGCTTTCTACTCGAGCTTGAGGTAGATCTTGATGTAGATGTAGATACCGCCAAATCGTTTAGACCGGCGCGACGTTGAAGTCGCCAAGCTTGAATCGACGACGAGATCCTCCGTCCCTGGCACAGATCCAGCGCGGAACATGACGCTCTTGACCGCAGGCCCCGCGGTGGGCGCCAACTGTCGTGGGTTTGTCACGTCAGTTGTCATGGATGACTTCGTAGGTGTGGCATTATGCGAGTCAATCGTCTCCGAGCTAAGGATCGCAGGGCACGAGGAAGACGATGTTTTTTACCCAGGTTCGGCCCCTCAATGTGAGGTAAAGACCTACGTCCTGCCTATCCTAGATTGATATTGATATGAATATGGTGTTATAAGGGGTTGGCGATCGATGAGTCGAGTCGCCTATCTCTAGATGTATGAGAGCTTAGGGTTCTAGGTCCTTGGAGTCCACCTTATAAAGACGATGGCTCGCAAGGTTACAAGGAAACTTCTCTTCCAAGGAAAGTATGAGCCGGAGTCCTACTTGGAGACTAATCTTCGTGTCCCCCAAGTTATATCTTCTCCGGTATTCTAGATCCTTCCTCATGATCTTGAGTCGGCCCATATTTGTGTAAGCCCAATAGTGGTGCGACTGTGAATGAGTCGCGCTTTGCTTGAATAAGTCGCGGGATAATTATTCCCCCGACAATATGCAAAACAGTTTATGAAGTGATATCAAGTATTCAATGCAAGGATGTTCAATGATAGTTCACAAAGTGTAACATAGTAGATAGTAGTATGGGCATTCTTACTTTTGCATACATGTGGTCCATAGAGTGATAATGAAAATCTGAATATGTTTGGTGGACACTTTGGAAAGATGAATAAGTGAGTAGAGTTAAAGCATGCATAAGTTTCATCTAACCTCCAAACTCTCCTACTTAAGTTAATGATTGCAATGTGGTAATACTTGGTGTCAAGCTCTCATTCCCCTATCATAGCATCTTGAATGATTATAGTTTAATGTGAGAGCAAATATGAGTAGTGTGCTTGACAAAATAAAGGTTGGATGTCTCATGCCCCTTGAATACAAGTACCTACACCATGAGTTACTCAACTTGGGAAAAGCAAGTTCAAGTTATCTATCATTGTAAGTAATAATAGTATCATCAAGAGCGTCAACTGGGGTACCTCTTGTCCCAGGATATGGAACAAGCCCATATCAAAATGACAAGACAAACAAACAAGATGAACCACCTCAACACCCTTTTTATTTACCATTGGAATAGCTTTTTATTGTAAGGTGTGTCATAGATAATTCACCATAGCATGTAAGTAAATTTCCACCATGAATAATGCATGGCTTAGATTAGCGGCCCAGGCGTCTCTCTAACCATTTATACAAACTCATTCAAACTATCTTTTTCCCCTTATTTCACCATGATAGGCATCCATAACAAAAGCACATGATATCAACTAAATGGAGCATGTTGAAAGCTTTGCATGTGACAGCACATATGGGCTAACTCCCAACCTCGAACATTTATCAAGCCACTAGCATCATAATCTTAATCACAATGGGTCATGTTTTATTTATGCAATGATAGTAAAAATGTGCATCAAGTTCGTGAGAGCTATATAACCAACTTTTCCATGGCAATCAATAACATAATCATTTTCATTCAGAGGTATAGATAACACAAATATCATGATGAACATACTCGGAATAGCATAAAGCCAATAGGTAGATATGGTGGACTCACTGGAATAACTTTGGTTGAAGGTGTTGGAAACAAGTTTTTGCTTGTTGGAGTTTTTGGGCTAGCAAAAGGGAGAAAGTTGACCATCTAGATGCATGCATGAGTGTCCATAGAACTAACTAATCCATGTTAAACCAAGTAAAATAACAATCAGCACCAAAACATGAATAAGTGATAGCTCTCAAAAAGAATTTGCAAACTATTACTCATAAACAAGCTCATGAATCATGCAACTATATGTATCATTAAAAATCAACTCAAACATCCCTTTTCCCAATCTTATAAAAGCATCCAACATATTTCAACCCATATTTCCAGTAGCTCTCATATATAAATGATAGTGTGGTGGTCTCTCAAGACTCAAACAAAACAAAAAAACGACGCTCCAAGTTTATGCGATAAAGTGTTTCGATCGAAAAACAGAAGTTGGACGTGTGCAAACCGAGAGTGTGTAGGTCCAGCGGGGTTGTCTTCACATCCCCAAGCTTATGGTCTTCACCATCCTTGGATAGCTCTTGGTGCATCTCCTCCAATCCCTGTGAAAAAACTTCAAAACACCGTTTCTCCCATTCTTTTCTGTGGGGTGCATTAATAGTGATAAACAAATAGGTTCTTGCTGCATATAATCCTTGAACAAAAATTCATATGAATGTCCAGAAAGTGTATAATGTTGTATGCCTACTCATAAACTCAATTGGATCAAAAAGATTCAACTTAAAAGCTCAAAGCATGCATCAAACAAAATGGGACAGAATCTGTCCAGAAAAACAGCAGCAGCAAAACGTATTTTTCTACCCTACCAAACTTTCTCGAAAAATTCCGAAAAAATTCATGCATACAGAGGATGAAAAGTTGCAACTACAGTTCAAATATGAGCTCATTCGGAGTTACAGAATAAGAATTAAAAATCATACCGTGCACTGATTCGTGCAGGAATAAAATCTCCGAACGCTATAAGCAACTTTTTCAAACCAAAAAGGGTAAAACTTGGCACTTTATTAAAACTCCAGAACCTAAACTAGACACAAAGTCTCTTGTTACAGCAAGAGGACACAAAGAAAATCACACAAAAAATAACCGGGTTGCCTCCCGCAAAGCGCTTTCTTTATAGCCATATAGCTAGGCTTCTTACTTGTTGTTTATTGTGGACGAAGCTCATGAGGGAGCTTGAACTTTGGTGGTTCCCTCTTCCTTGGAAGTGTTCCATGCACTTCTTGTGTGGAAACTGAAACTTCACATTCCCTTCCTTTGAATCAATGATAGCACCTGTGGTACGAAGAAAAGGTCTTCCAAGAATAATAGGACTAGAGGTTTTATTCCCCATATCCATGATTAGAAAATCCACAGGCACAAAAGTCATATGTAACTCTACCATAACATCACTTACTTTTCCCAAAGCATGTTTAATAGAGTCATCAGCAAGTGCTAGTTCAATAGAGCATTTTTCAAGATTTTTCAATTCAAGCACTTCATATAGTTCTTTAGATAAAACAGAGACACTAGATCCTAGATCAAGTATGGCATGGTGTGTCTCTTTTCCAATAGTTACTAGTACCTTAGGTATCCACATATCCCCAAGCTTAGGTGGTATCATAGCCTCTTGGTTGTACCTAGCAATCTTTTCTTTCAAGACATGATTAGCAATATAAGAACCAAAACCTGCTTGGTTAGTGTTGATGGAAGGATCACTTGCAAATTTTTGTAAGATAGATATTAATTCATGCAAGCTACAATTTTCTAAGTCAAGCAAAGGATCCTTGACTTCATTAAGCATTTTAACTTCCTCAACTTTCTTTTCCCTATTGTATAGGTTGAATATTTCATAACGGTCATCAAAGACATCTTCAGGTACTTGGGCTTTTTCTAAACTTTCTTTAATTCTTACTTCCAAAAGCAAGCCATCAAGTAAATAGTGAGTATCATTAGCAGCAGTATTCATGAAGGAATCCTCACATTCATTATCCAAAAAGACCCTAGAGGCTTCAGTCAAACCTCTATAAAACACATGCATGAGCATCCAATCTCTAAGACCATGTTCCATTCCAAAAGCTATGCCTCTAAACCTTTCCCATGTTTTCACTAGAGGTTCATCCTCTTCTTGTTTAAAGGTGATAAGTACTTGTCTTAGGTTACAAATCTTTTCAATGGAACAAAATCTTTCAACAAAGCAGCTTTTAAATTAAACCAAGTGCTAAAATTTCCAGGTGGCCATCTTAATATCCAATCTAAGGCTTTTCCACCTAGGGAGTAAGGAAAAAGCTTAATTTTAACATTAGCATGGCTCAAGTTTAACATTTTGCACCTTTCATCAAACTTCTTAAGATGTGGTATAGGATCTTCTTTAGGTTTCCCATAAAAACGGTGTTCATAAATCACTTTCATGATATTAGGATCTACAACACATTTCTCAACAGGGATATTCATATCTTGGGGAAAGTTCTTAACACTAAATGGCCAAAAGGTTCGTTTCTCCATTTTAGCAAGTTTTTTTTGTATTTTTATTTTTTATGCAAAACTGAAATAAATATGATATGATATGCAATGACACTAACAAAACAAATAAATTGCTTTGTAAGTAAAGATGGATAAGATGGTGCTCACGTAGGTGCAACCTCCCCAAGCTTAGGTGTTAGCACAAGTTGGTGACGTTGACTTTGTTGTGAGATGAATGCGATGATGCACACCCTTGGATAAATCTCTCAGCTACGATTCCCCGGCAACGGCGCCAGAAAACGTCTTGATACCCGAAGAGCAAGTGATGCCTGCAAAAAAACGGGATTAGGTTGAGACTCCAAGTGCAGAGTATAGTAAGTGGAAGACAGTTTTCCCCACGAGGGGTGACTCGAGGGTTTAATATCGAACTCTCGGGGAATCTAGTGGTAGATTTATCTTCTTATCCTTCTTTTGGTTACCTACAAAACAAGGTTAGATGTTTTGGTCCTCAACCTCACCTGTGGTTGTCAAGCACAAGGTGTAAGAATGATATCAGGATAGTTATGCAATGCAAACAGAAATAAATATGCAATGATGGTGGATGCAATGGTAAATGATATTTTTGGGTTTTTAATGATGTATGCAAGATGAAAAGTATTTTTGTATTTTCGGATTTAATGATGGCTGAAAATAGAAAAGTGGTATATGGTGTTGGAAAGGTGTTTCTTATGATTAAAAATGGACTGGGGTTCATGGTTTCACAAATGCACTCTCTCTTTATAAAGTGGTAGACAATGGAACACACACAGTTAACATATGAGATTGCAACACAGGGTTTGATAACAAGTTACTTAGATATATGGGCATCACGTCCTAACATAGAGATCTTTTGGTTATTAACCTCTCTTATACTCCACCAAGATGCGAACTAAATCATAACACCTCAGTAATTAAGATAACTCAGAGTATAGCAATAAGTATCATGACATGAAGTGAAAATAAGAACATGCTAGATCTAGTCATGGAAGTAGCTGGTCACCCCAACCCGGTAGCATGGTATTTTAGTTTATCCCTAGTGAGGTAACAAAGTAAGGTAAATACCAAAGTGGATCGAATTTTCTCAGCTTACCGCACTCACCACCCCCGTTACTCCAACTAATGCACACGTTCCCCCACACACGCTCTCATAAACATGCTTGATCAAAACAAGTAGACAAGAACGGGGTACATAATATGCATCTATACTCATAACTGAAACAAACATTGCAATCTCAAACATATATTAACTCATAAAGATCCACCACAAAGGTATTACAAAATGACCGTAATCATGTTCAGCAGCTCATACGGTACTAATTAGTGAAGCTCAAGAGAGGAGAGATACATAAGTTACTTCCACAAACCCATAGTCCAGAGGTGGACTACTCCCTCTTCATCATGGAGACGGTGGAGAAGTCGATGGAGAGGATGGAGACCACACCGGCAGCGCCCCGCCGGAGTTTTCCCCCTCCAATCTGCAGCTCCTGATCTCCGTTTCGGTGTTTCTGTGTTTGTGCGGCGCTCCTTCGCGAAACGCCAGGGGACCTTTTTTATAGGCGTTTTTAGGTCAAGACGGAGTCGGTGGACGAAAGATCGACGGCAGCGGAGCCACGAGGGCCAAACGAGTGGGCCCCACGCGGCCACAGTACCTGGCCGGTGGGCCACCCCCTTTTTGCCTTGCGGCCTCCGTTTGCTTGCTTCCTTCGCTCCGAGATCTTCCTCCTTCCAAAATACTGACGCCTGTATTTTTCCATAATTTTTGGACGACGTTTGGGTCCCTGAAACATAAAAAGGAAAGAAATAGAGTTTTCTGCCTGCGCAGGGTTAATTCCATAAAAATAGGAAACAATTGATTTATTTCCTGAAATCATTAAATAACAGTAATATAACCCTTATATGATGCAAATATGATTGGAATAAGTGTGATATAGTGCAAAGTTCATGTATGCATTTTACATGCATCATCGGCACAGGTGCCTACGAGGCCACCCCATGATCCTGGCCGTCGGCACAGATATCCCCGTCGGCACAGCTATCATATCCCGACGGTGACCGTCGGCTAAAAGTCATCCGTAGGCACAGGTTCCCGTCAACGAAAAGGTGACGTCGACACCTACCTATGCCGACGGTTTTACCGTCGGCACAGGTTCCTTTTTTTTTTTACCTCGTGCATCTGTACAAACCTGTGCCGACGGTTTTGCCGTCGGCACAGGTTCCATATTTTTTTCACCTTCTACATCGTGTATCCGTACCAACCTATGCCGACGGTAAAACCGTCGGCACAGGTTCCCTATTTTTTTTTACTTTAAGTCCTATTTTCTTCATTTTAATGTTCTGTAAATTAAGTTTAATATGTTTAAAAATAGTTGACTAGGATCCGCAAATTTGCCGCGCACCCCAATATTTCGCGGGAAATATCTAAATAAATTTCCCGCGCTA
The DNA here is from genome assembly GCA_947311845.1 of Poa pratensis. Taxonomy (NCBI): domain Eukaryota; kingdom Viridiplantae; phylum Streptophyta; class Magnoliopsida; order Poales; family Poaceae; genus Poa; species Poa pratensis. Next base: position 26,671,876 of record CAMZMU010000093.1, on the reverse strand, counting down.
TAAATAAATTGGCGGGAAAATCTATACCGTGTGCAGGGAAAAAGCACACGGCACAGAACTTCTTTGTCGTGTTCCTACCAGTGCCCCGCACGGCACAGAACATCTTTTCCGTGTGCCCTTTATGCTGGCACACGGCAAACCCCCTGAACTTCATCACACGGCACAAAACTCGTATCGGACCACATGAACTAGTATCGTAAACTCGTGTCGGAACTAGTATCGTAAACTCGTAAAATCGTATCGCAAGTTTTGGTGGGATTCCGACGCTCCGGACCCCGCTACGGCGAAACCTGTCGATCTACCCCTTTGACCGGCGCCGAGAGGGGGTAGACGCATGAACTTTTTTGCTTGGTTGTGTTAGGTTGGTACATAGGACCATGGGGAACCAACATTTCATGTGTTTCGTCGCATGATTCCGTGCCCGGCACCCGACACGGGAGTTTTCACCTCTAAGTGTCGGAACTTACTATGGATTAACAGGGGTCGGTGAAGGGGGTCGCACCTCGGAGCTGTATCTTGGTTCCCACAACCTACCAACACACCCTTATACATATATTAGGGACCCATGCAAGTTTTTTTTAGGGTGTTCCTAGGGGCTAACCTTACACAAGCAACCAACAAATTTCACTTTGCTACCCCCTTTGGACTACTTTTCACATTGATATTAAACAAACCCTGCAAATTACATTGACAACATAAATTACACAGAGAAGAAAATATCGGTAGTAGCGAGAACACAACATAAATTGAAGATACATGGTACTCTGCAAATTAGAAAAAGAAAATTCATCTACCATCGACGCAGCCTCCCGCATCACTCCTGCCTTTCGACGACGCAACACCCTTGCCCTTCGAAGACGCAGCACCCTTGTCCTTCGACGACGCAGCACCCTTGCCCTTCGACGACGACGCCGCCGCCGCTGCTGCAGCTTTCTTGCTCTCTTCACTCGGCATGAAGATATCATCTTCATCCTCGCTCTCCTCGAGCCATAAAATAGAAAATCACGTCGGATCGAAGTTAACCATGCGCAAGCACTACCTAAATTAACCATGCCCCTTTCGGAACCACGTCGGATCGAAGTTGCCTACCTTCTCCAGTGGCCACTCTGACCGGCAAATCGGCAAATCATCGCGTGGTCGTGAGACGGCAAATCGGCCTTCGATCCATACAGCAGCAAGACGTCTCTGATGATTTGCAACCGTCCGAACAAGTGTTGGGGATGTTGCTAATCATCAGAGATCCTTGCCGCTGCTTGGATCCGACCGAGGGGAGGGTTCACCTTTAGCCTCCGCTCTAGGAACTCCTGCCTCTCAGAAATCTTGCTCTCTGCTACCCGTGTACTGCCTATGATGGATGTGAAGTGTACTCCTGCCTCTCTTATAGACCCGCCTCTCTGAGTGACTCCCTCCAGCTAGCCAATCAGGAACAAGTACGCGGATCGTGTGTTTCCTTCGAGAGCTTGGGAGCCGTTGGATCAAGCGAATGACTCCCTTCGGCTAGCCAATCAGGAACAAGTACGCGGATCGTGTGTTTCCTTCGAGAGCTTGGGAGCCGTTGGATCAAGCAAATGACTCTCTCCAGCTAGCCAATCAGGAACAAGTACGCGGATCGTGTGTTTCCTTCGAGAGCTTGGGAGCCATTGGATCAAGCGAGTGACTCCCTCCAGCTAGCCAATCAGGAACAAGTATGCGGATCGTGTGTTTCCTTCGAGAGCTTGGGAGACGTTGGATCAAGCGAATGACTCCCTTCGGCTAGCCAATCAGGAACAAGTACGCGGATCGTGTGTTTCCTTCGAGAGCTTGGGAGCCGTTGGATCAAGCGAATGACTCCCTTCGGCTAGCCAATCAGGAACAAGTACGCGGATCGTGTGTTTCCTTCGAGAGCTTGGGAGCCGTTGGATCAAGCAGTTGCAGTTTGTGTGTTTCCTTCGCCGGAGTGCCGTAGTAAAATAATTGATACTAATAAATAAATAAGTATAAATATAAAATAAGATAATAATTAGGCATTTGGCCGTCGGAACCCCACCCAAACCTAGGTTGTGCCATACCATATGTATACAAGTGTGTTGTGTGTTGTAAATGTGCAATATCCTACTCCTAGGTGTGACCGACTTCACTTTCTCTCTAGTGAGTTTCTGCACTTAGAGGTGAAAACTCCCGTTTCGGGCGAAACAGGGGCAATCTTGTGACAACTTGTGATAAAAGTTGGTTTCTCATGTTTCTATGGCCTAACCTAACACAACAAGCAAAAAAGTCCACTGGGCTACCCCCTTTCGACGCACGTCTATGGGGGTAGACGGAAACGTTAGGGTTTTTCCAACGGATTCAGGGTTTCGCCGAAGCGGGGCCCCGGAGCGTCGGAACCCCACCCAAACCTAGGTTGTGCCATACCATATGTATACAAGTGTGTTGTGTGTTGTAAATGTGCAATATCCTACTCCTACGTGTGACCGGCTTCACTTTCTCTCTAGTGAGTTTCTGCACTTAGAGGTGAAAACTCCCCTTTCGGGCGAACTGGATGGAATTTTGTGTTGATTTGGGGTAGAATTTGGTTTCTCATGTTCCTATGGCCTAACCTAACACAACCAAGCAAAAAAGTCCACTGGCCGACCCCCTTTCGACGCACGTCTATGCGGGTAGACGGAAACGTTAGGGTTTTTCCACCGGATTCAGGGTTTCGCCGAAGTGGGGCCCCGGAGCGTCGGAACCCCACCCAAACCTAGGTTGTGCCATACCATATGTATACAAGTGTGTTGTGTGTTGTAAATGTGCAATATCCTACTACTAGGTGTGACCGGCTTCACTTTCTCTTTAGTGAGTTTCTGCACTTAGAGGTGAAAACTCCCCTTTCGGGCGAACCGGATGGAATCTTGTGTTGATTTGGGGTAGACTTTGGTTTCTCATGTTCCTATGGCCTAACCTAACACAACCAAGCAAAAAAGTCCACTGGGCTACCCCTTTCGACGCACGTCTATGGGGGGTAGACGGAAACGTTAGGGTTTTTCCAGCGGATTCAGGGTTTCTCCGAAGCGGGGCCCCGGAGCGTCGGAACCCCACCCAAACCTAGGTCTGTGCGAAGCAGATATGTCCCGTGATTATTGGGAAGCTGCATGATCTTGTGCCGGAGTTGCTATGCAATTTAAAGAAGATCTTTCCGCCAGGCTTCTTTGTTCCGATGGCACATCTCGTTGTGCATCTCGCGAACGAGGCACTCTTGGGTGGACCGGTGCAGTTTCGTTGGCAGTTTTGTATTGAGAGAGAGTTCAAGTATATTCGAAACATGACTGGAAACAAAAATATGATTGAAGCATGCATAGCTGAGGCAACAATACTTCGGGAGATGGCAGACGCTGTGACAACATACTATCCCGATGAAGTATCCACTATGCATAACCCGGTCTCTCGGTACAATGTCGACGAGCCCAAGCGTGACCCCAAGCTCCTCCTCTTCCAATGTCCCGGTGGCAAGGCCGGTGGTGGTGTAAAATGGAAGTTGACCAAGGAAGAGAAGGATTGCATAATGCTCTATGTGCTTACGAACATGACGGAAGTAGTCGGTTTCATCAGGTAAAATGGTGAACAAATTACTTTGCAACTAGTAACTAGGTCTCGGTCTAATACCTATTTTCTCCTTTTAGCCAATTCCAAGATGAACAGTGGTCGGGAATGGTGGATCCCTCTCCCGCGGAGCTGGACACTCTTCTGAAAGAGGGTGCTCACGGAGGAAAAAAATTTGTGTCTTGGTTCATGGAAAAAGTAATTTCTAACCTGTCCCTCTTAGCTTGCAATCTGTGACTTGTCCCTCTTATTACACGTAACTAATGCACAAAACAATTTGAACCGTACTTGTAGGGAGCTGATCGCAATGTTGAGATGACGGATGAGTTGAGATGTGTTTCCCAAGGTTTTAATCGTACCGTCATGAAGTATGAGAAGTATGATGTGAATGGGTTCCGCTTCCATACAGAGTATCACCAGAATAGTCGGCCGAATGCAAAAACTGTAAATACTGGGGTCTTCACCAAAGGATCCAGAGGAGCCGATGGAGCCGATTACGTAGATTACTACGGAAGGTTAGAAAAGGTATACGAGCTGACGTTCAATCGTACGAACATAGAACTCAAGCTCGTTGTGTTCCAGTGCCACTGGTTCGACCCACACACTGGACCACACGGTGGACAGAGAAGTGACCCTTCCATTGGGTTAGTTGAAGTTAAGCCTTGAACCACCTACAGTGGAGCCGATGTCTTTGTTGTGGCTCACCAAGCCAAGCAAGTTTATTATTTGCCCTACCCATGCCAGAAAGAAAACCTCAAGGGCTGGGAAGGCGTGTTCCGGGTATCGCCACATAGTAAGCTACCCATGCCCTCTACCGACGATTACAACAACATTGACCCTAAAACATACGAGGGAATTTTCTATCAAGAGCAAGAGGACTTCGGGGACTTTTCCTTACAAACGGGTGGTCTTGAGGACCTCGAGAACGATGCACACACTCGTGGTGAGTCAGTGGTGGATCTCAAGGACATAAATATGCTCTCGAAGTTACATGCGGACAATGGCGACGATGACGAGCCTCCACCGTGCGATGAGCCTCCAACCTACTACACACGTGATAGTGATAGTGAGAATGAGAACCAACTTAATTATGAGAGTGATTATTCGGGGTGAGCGTCTTTTATGTCTATGCTTAGTATTTATTTTTCAACATGCTTCTTAATTGCATTACGTCTTTATGCTTGGTGTCTACATGTTATTATGTCTTTATGGTTTAGTATTTATTTTTCAACATGCTTCTTAATTGCATTACGTCTTTATGCTTGGTTTCTACATTTTATTATGTCTTTATGCTTACTTGTTTTCTCTTTCTCAATGTAGTTGATTGAACAATATGAGCCAAGGCAAGGAAAACACCTCGTCCTTGCTTAGTAAGATTAGTAAGATGAAGGTACGGAAGCCTGGAGTTACACGAAGTGGACGACCTTCCACCTCGCGTTACGCCGTGGACGAGGGTGCGCGAGTAGGATGAGGTGGAGGACGAGGTGGAGTAGACGTGGCAGAGAACGAGGTGGAGTTGCCCTCCGCTTCTGGTGACGTGGCTTCCCAGTACCAGTTGGAGGACGAGGTGGAGGACGAGGCGGAGACCGAGTCTAGACACGAGGTGGAGGTGGAGGACGAGGTGGAGGACGAGGTGGAGCTGGCGCCGAAGCGGCCGCGGATGCGTGGCGAAGCGGGAGTCCTCGACGAGGACATGGAGCCTAGGAGCGAGGAGGCGAAAGCCCTCATTGTTCCTCAGGGCGTTGAGTAAGTGTTCTAATTTTGTAATTTTGAAAATGTAATTTCATTGTGTTCATAAGAATTTGGCATATGTACTAATGTTTGATTATTGTGCAGCAAATGGACATGGCCAGCACCTAAGATTCCCCGCACTCCTGGGAGCTTGCTTGGAGCTCTAATTAGGCAAACTTGGCCGGGCTTGTACACCGTCGGTCCCGACATCGAGGCAAAGTTAGCCTATAAATGGGTGGACTATGAGGTTGCCCCTATCCCGGGCTTCGAGACAGCTGCTGACGCCGTGATCACCGGGTTTTGGGTAAGACATATTTTTCGAGTTCCGTTCATAGTTTATGACTCCACCGTGCTAACTCATGACTCTCATAATTTTTTATGCATGGTTGAAGAAGCATTTTCGGGTGGCGGACGAGCATAGAGAGAGGGCGGCTAGCACTTTGCGTGCTCATTGTGTGAGGTTGACACGGCAAAAATTCTACAACCAAAAGCATACGTCCGCCAATCCTTTCACGTATGAGAAGATGGGCAAGAGGGCCAAGAAGGCGGAGAATGTCAAGACGGCACAGAAGATGTCGAAGGAGGAATTCCTTTCGGTAAGTAAACTGTCAATGAAATTCTATATTGCTGCTAAGTTGCCATTGCATTATCTCTTCTTGAATTGCATTTTCAGGTTATGCCCGACTGGGCCGACGGCAAAGAAGACGCATTGGATGCGTTGGTTACGAGGTGGGTCGGGGGAGCTCACTACTAGGAAAACCCTTATAGGTAGGTTGCTATCTGTGGCGCACCAGGCTTGGTGCGCCACAGAATGTCAACTTTCTGTGGCGCACACTTTCTGTGGCGCACGTGGCCAGGTGCGCCACAGAAAGTTATCCGGGGGCGGGTTAAAATTTGAAAAAAAAAAATTCTGTGGCTCTCCTGGCACGTGCGCCACAGAAAGTTGACATTCTGTGGCGCACCTGTCAGGTGCGCCACAGAATGATGTGGCGCACCAACCTTGGTGCGCCACAGAATTATTTTTTTCAAATCCCACCCCCCCGTGGATCGCCTTTTTTGTCTTGCAGAAAGTAAAAGAAAATTCAAAAAATAAAATCCTTTGACATGTAGTTAGGTATGAGTGTCTAGTAGGTATAGAAATTTTGAAATATGAATTTTGACCTTTTCTGCAACAAACAGGAAAAAAAACTTGTAACAGCCATAACTTTTACATACGACGTCGAAATAACGCAAATAATATGTCAAAAAATTCGTGAGAAAAATTCCAAAAGACACAGAAATGAATAACAAAGAAGATTGTCGACTTTTCGCAGATTCCTCAAATTCCAAAAGAAAAAAAGTTTACCCGGTCAGCAATTCACAGATTCCTCAAATTCCAAAAGAAAAAAAAGTTATTTCAAACAGACGATTTTTCGCAGCAAAATCAAAAAAATTCAAAAAATTCAAAAAAATTCAAAATTTTCAAAAAAGACACAGAAATGTATAACAAAGAAGATTGTTGACTTTTCTTGATTTTTTTATTTTTTTGGATTTTTTAGATTTTTTGAATTTTTTTGGATTTTTTGAAATTTTTTAAGTTTTTTGAATTTTTTTGGATCTTTTGAAACTTTTGAATCTCATTTTGAAAGTTTACAAGTTTTTGAAAAATCTGAAATTTAAAAACACACGTTTATAACATATACATAACATATACACATACAAGACTTAAGAGGATTCATATGATATATATATCAATAAGAACTTGAGTAGCACAAGGGTAGGTGAAGTGGGTGGAACTTAGAAATTAAGCGTGCTAGGGTTGGAGCAATTTGAGTATGGGTGACCTAGCGGGAAGGTATCAGTTCAAAAAATTCAAAAAATCTGAAAATAATTCCAATAATTAGGATTTTTCATATTATTTCATATTTTGATTTTTCTGATTTTTTTTGAAACTTTTTAATTTTTTTTTGCAGTTTTTGAATTTTTTGAATTTTCTCAGAATTCTGTGGCGCACCAGGCAGGTGCGCCACAGAAATGTGGATTTCTGTGGCGCACCAGGCCAGGTGCGCCACAGAATGTCGATTTCTGTGGCGCACGCCCATGGTGCGCCACCGAAAAAAAATTTAGTGGCGAGGCCCCCAGAAATCTAATTTGGTGCGCCACTGATAACCCTTTTCCTAGTAGTGGAGACCCCGAGTTCGACGCCGTGAGCCAGCGGAACAAGGCAAACCGAGGCACCGAGGGAACACACAGTGCGGGAAGCCGCAACATCTTCCGGTTTAAGGAAAAGCTGGTATATATACATGGAACGACCTCCATTTATTTTCCCCTCATGTTTCTACTTGCTACGCATGACATTTCTTTTCGCGATGCAGGACGCCGATAGGGGGGAGGTAAGCTCTCACTTGCAATCGTGGCAGAAGATGAAGGAGAAGAAGCGTGATCTATCGAAGCCTCAGCCCCAGCTTCCTGAGTACTATAACAATGCCAAGGAGAACTTGGAGAGGTACTCCACGACGTTCTAGTCTTTTCACCCGGAGGTGGATGACCCCTTGAGCCAGGAGGTCGACGAGAGGTCGATGGTCCTCTCGGGGCACGGAAGGCCGCATGGCCGTAATCTCTTTCTTGAGAATGTGGTCAGGCCTTCCATGAGCTTCACGCAGGCAAAAGCTACCCTCCCTGACGGCAGCCCCCTTGTCGCGCCTCGTCCACGGCCTCGTCGACCCACTTCCACCGATGTAAGTTTTTCTCATTTTCATCCTCTTTCCGACATTCGTTCCTGCATGGCTAAGTTGACAGTTCCATACCATATTTTCGAAATTGTAGCCCGATCTTGAGGCAGCCTACGCTGCCGCTCATGCGGAGTATCAGGTGGCCTATGCCCAGTGGCTGGAGATGAATACAGCCTACTCCTCATATCAAAAGTTGTTCCGTTCGGTAAGTTTCAACCTTTATTTTTGTCTAATATGACAAGTCCCACTTCCCTAGTTTGAACCTTTATTTTGGCAACGTCTAACATCTAAACTATCTTGCAGTCGGTGCTGAACTTTTTCACCTCTGGAGTGCGGGTCCCCCCCTTCTATGGAGGAGCCTCCGGAGCCGGGGCCGTGTCCACGGTTTCCATCGAAGGACGAGTTCGCTCTCACCTACTACTCATCGACCCCGGTAAGTTCGATGCCAAACCACTGGTTACCGCTTTCCTTTGCCTCGCAAGTTGCTAACTCTTGCTCAAACATGTAGGGAACGGGATGCTCGTCGGAGAACCCACACTTTGGTCATGCTTCTCCTAGTGCCTCGCCGGGTTCGCGTGAGATCGTGAGGTTTGATGCTGATCGTTCGCCTGGTGCTTCGCCGGGTTCGCGTGAGATCACACCGGTACATGCCGGTGGTCCTTCTCCTGGTGCTTCGCGTGGTGCTTCGACTTCTCCTGGTGCTTCGCCTTCTTCTGGTGGTTCTACTGTTGCGCCGAGCCGTCGATCGCCTATGCTCACCCGGGCAGATGTGGGGTACACCCCGTCGCCGCCGCAATAGATGTAGGGCTTTCGGCCTCTAGACATTTAGCTATGTATGATGATGGTCCTATGTGTGTAATTACTTGATGATATAGCATTTTGCTTGATGATGTTGCTTTGGGATGATATATGGAGCCTATGTGTGATCTTGTTTGTGATGATATTGTCAGGATTTTTTATTTTATTTTCTGCCATTTTTGCTGGAAAAACGAGCGGCTGGAACCAAATTGCAAAAAAAAATCTGGGAGATCTGTACCGACGGTATTCCCGTCGGCACAGGTGTGGCCGTGTGACCAAATGGTCAGGCCTGTGCTGACGGGGATACCGTCGGCACAGCCCCCCAGCCTGGACTGTCCAGGCGGCGCCACGTGTGCCCCTGTGCCGACGGGAATACCGTCGGCACAGCTGTGCAGGCGAGCTCGCCCACGGTGGGGCCCACCATACCTACGCCGACGAAATTTGTGCCGACGGGCATTTTTTCACCGTAGGCATCGCCTGTGCCGACGGGAAAGTGTTGTGCCGACGGGCAGATAGCCTGTGCCTACGGGCACCTACGCCGACGACCCTGTGCCGACGGTCACCGTCGGCACAGCCCTGTGCCGACGGTACAGCACCGTCGGCACAGAGGGCGCGTCCTGTAGTGCGTGTATAAATACATCCACATGTGTTGCATAGCAAGTCAATTAAATTGGAACGGAGGGAGTACCACGTAGTGAGTGGATGGCAGACTAGCTATGTACGTTAACCAACATGTACGAAGAAAAAAGAACTGGCTGTTCATAAATTCATGTATATTATTTTATATATTGTTAGTCTTGTGATTGCTCGTGTTACTCTCACCAAAATTCATAATGGTACTCACTTTGTTCATAATTATCCCGCATTCTGGGTTTGGTCAAACTCAAAGTTTGTAAAGTTTGACCTTCATTGATCAAACTTCACAAAGTTTTCCTTTAACTGAACTCACAATGCAGTGTACTTGTGGACGGAGAGTGTTTTGAAATTAACCAGATATGTGAAATATATTGTTTTTTGTAAGTATGAGTCATGGGGATTGAAATATTGTTACATATACCTTGGAACTTAGGATAATGTTTGATGAAACAAATATGTTGGTGTTTCTTATGGATGTGTTTTGAGAGTGTTTTTCCACAAAATTTAGCTTTGATATTTGTATAAGTGATTTATCTTAGTTTTACTTTCATTTAAATTTTACCAATTATAGTGTTAGGATTATTGTTAATTTGTTGTAGCAAGAGTTAATAAACGTTTCATTATTCTGTTGGGAATATCTGTACTTTCTTTCCACTGGTAATATGTGCCTTCTCACCACCACTAAATATTGGTCTAGAAAGTGATAAATGTCCCCATTTACATGTTGATTTAATACAATAGTGGAGAATATGGTTAAACAATGATATAGTTATAACCATAATCTATCGTTGCCAAGTAAAGTCATAGTCCCACGGTCCCACCTCAAACTACATCGATGAACTATTGTCTTCGCCAAGAATCAAACAAGCAATGAAAATTATGATGTCTACCTCTAATTTCTTATATCTCTAACCAAAACATTCATAATAACATGTACATTCCGCCTCTGACAATGATGTATGCTTTTTGAAATGTACTTCTCTTTTTTTTCTCCACAATTAATTATTTCTTCTGTTTGAGAAATCAAGTGTTCCTTTTTTTCTCCAAGGTTGAACTTTTAATCTACACCAAATTTACATTAAAAAATGTGAAAACAATATATGTGTAGTGTACGACTACTTTTGTTCTTTTACTTGTACCCTTGAATAATTTTTTTTTGTTGGATGCACTTTAAATATACACTAGTTGGACAGTACAAAAACTGTATTTGGTGTTATTGTAATGTGCAACACGGTACTTAAATGTGGAAAGTTTTTTACACTATTAAAATATGGTGTCAAAGTTTATTTTGTTTTTAGGACTTCATTTGCTTGGTTATACTTTAAATTTAAAACTTGTATTTTTGGAGGTGCAAATGATTCTTTTTGTTGCTGACTTATTTCATTTTTATTACATTTTACCTTTACCACATTTTTTCTTTGCACAACCGAGAATCCGAGATTGCGTTATGGTTTTGTGCTAAATATTGTTTGTGTCACTGATGTTATTTTATGTTTCTCGACCGGGAGAAACGCCAGTCGACTCGGTATTAACCAAATCCTAAATTATAATTATTAAAGTTTACGATTATGACATTTTTTACAAAACAAATTAGCCAAGCAAGTACAAGCTCTTGTTAATTTGCCTGTGTTGTATGTAAGAAACCAGAGGTTGCTTTTTGTTAGAAAAAAAATATCTTTAGCTCCTCTTGTAAGTTGGTATCCCCATAACAACTTTGTTATCTTTAGCTTTAAACCTTGGCTCTCGGCCTTCTCCACTGAAATACCAAATACAACAACTTTGATTCGAAGCATATATTTCAGCCAAGATCTTAAGAACTCTTCAGCGATGCACATATAAAAATCAAAATAAATAAACCGATAAACAAGTCGAAAATAAAATATATATTACTCATGTGCACACCATATACGTAGAAAGAACAGATCGAGCTGCTGCAGCATGCAATACAGCTCAGACATAACGCTCCCTAATCACGAACTAGAGAGCTAACGACATGTACGTACAATAAATTTTACATAACCATCACACACGCTACACGTATGCGTATTCAAACATACAGTAGATAACTAGCGCTACCGACGATGTAGCTAGCCCGATCATGGTTTGGCCTCTGGCTCTGGGATGTGAAACTCAGGCTTCGGGGGCAACTCGACTTTGGGGAATGGTGGAAGTTCATGCTTTGGCACCTCCGGCATGGTGGGGTGCGGTAACTCGGGCTCTTTCGGCGCCTCGGGAACATGGGGCTCCTTGGGAATCTCTGGCACGATAGGGTGTGGAACCTCGGGCTTCGGCAGCTCAGGGACGGTAGGATGGGGCACTTCGTGGTGCGGAACCTCTGGCTTCGGCAGCTCAGGGACGGTAGGATGATGGGGCACTTCGTGCTCCTTTGGTGCCTCTGGTGTGTGTGGCACTTCAGGCTTCTTTGGCACCTCGGGCACAGCTGGGTGTGGCTCTTCAGGCTTTGGCAGGTCGGGCATTGCAGGGTGTGGCGGCAATTCGGGCTTCGGCAGCTCTGGCACGCCGTGGTGTGCCACTTGGGGCTCCTTTGGCATCTCCGGCACTGCAGGATGCGGCAGTTCAGGCCCCTTTGACACCTCGGGGACGATCGAGTGCGGCAGTTCGGGCACCTTTGGCATCTCTGGTACTGCATGGTGCGGCACTTCAGGCTCCTTTGGCACCTCAGGCACGATCGGGTGCGGTAGTTTGGGCTTCGGCAGCTCAGGCATAGCAGGGTGTGGTGGGAATTCTGGCTTTGGCAGCTCCGGAACGATGGGATGCGGTGTGTGATCCTCCTTGGGCACAGCCTCCTCTAGGTGCCTTGCTCCGCTGCTCATGCAACTGCATGAGAGAAGCAGCACCAAGAGGAATACAACGGATGCCATGGTGCTCCTGCACGCCATGCATGGTGAATGCTCGGTGCTTCTTGTCTGTGTGTATCGGTTGGGAGCTACTTCTTACTTCTTTGTGTGATGGCTGGAAGATAAGAGAACCCTGGTATTTATAGGACCCCAAATGAATCTCTGCATGTACATATGCATACGTGTTTGCTGTAGAGACTAGCTAGCGGTCATACTGAACAATGGCACCTGGCTTGGACCCTGGTTGGTCACCTGCATTTTGGTAGTTGTTTACTTAGCTCGGTTCTGTGTGACAAGAGAACTTCGTTTCTGTGCGTGATGTGTCTTTTTTTAGATAAAGAGTGTTTATTAATATCGAGAAGATACAAATTACACCCAGACTCTGCAACAACGCAATAACCAGAGCTATTACGGATGCACACAGCCGAAAGACAATAAAAAGAAGAAATAAAAAGAAAAGTCCCGCTAAAGAGTTACAATTCTTGCAGCAGCCGCACAACCACCACCAAAACAACACTTGATGTCCCATTCTTCAAAAGCAACGCCTTCAGAAGAACAGTGCCAGACACAACCAATTAAGGCCAGACCTTGGGTTTTCACCCTGAAGATAGTCCTCGCTCTCAAAACAATGTCTTCAGCAAGACCACTGTCAGGTACAACCAATTAAGGCCAGACCTTGGATTTTCACCCTGAAAGGTAGGACTTTGGACTTCACGTATGTTGTCGCCCCACTTACATGCCGCTTCTCCAAGTCATGAAACACCAAGCCAATTCCTCATCCGCACAAGGAATCAAACCACCATTGCCAGTCCTCAGATCTCGCCTTCCATGTCATTCTCCGCCAGCACCATGGAACGAGAAAGCGTGCTCCATGATATTAACAGCCAGCAGAGTTTCGAAGCGCTCCCTCTGAAACCAAACGGTCAGAGAAAAATATGGGTGCGCTCGATCGAATACCATCCGTTCCAGCAATCTCCAGGCATAAGACGCCCAATGGAGTTCGTCGGCGGAGCTTTCCGAAACACGACCGTCCAGCCAGATCGATGGGGATAGGCATCCGGTAGATCATCATCTTGGCGCGAGAAGAACCCTAAGACCACCACCATTATTCTCCAACCTCGCAAGCCCCGACGCCGCGAGGTCACTCCAGCAGGAACGGCAGAAACAACGGGGAAGACCAGTGTCGAACCACCATGGCCGGCCTGGCTGGACCCGACACACCCAGATGCGAGATCGGGTGGCCAAGCCCAAATCGCCCCCAGCGGCACCGCGTCCTAGGCGCATAGCGCCAGATCTGCCGGCCGCCGGCGGCGCCCCACCACCGCCACATCGCCGCTCCGCTGGTCTCCATCCTCCTGCCATGCCGTCCGCCGCATCTCCGCTGCCCCAAACGCACCGCGCCGGCAGCCGACCACGCCCTGACACCCGGCAGCATCAGGCCCACACCCGACGAACCGGCCCGCGCCAGCCCGCTGCGCGAGGGGACAATCGATCCCCGCCGCCACCGACGCCGACCGGGGCAAAGCCCGGCCGCGCCCTGTGGCGACGGCAGCGAGGGAGGAGGAGATTGGGGAGAGGGGCTTGGCGGCGGCGGCGAAATTAGGGCACCTCCCCGTCGCCACGCGGGGGCGAGGGAGAGAGCCGAGATGTGCGTGCGTGCGTAGTTGGTTTGGAATTTTTAGACCTGAGTGATATGTATGGTCTCGACGGCACCACTCCACACCAGATGTGTACATGTCAAGCTCTAATAATGCCTAGTGTACTTTAACCGGCTAGAATCTGGCAAATGCGAAGTACGTCCATCCGGAGCTAACGCACACCTCAATGCAAGCAGTGTTTTGGGGATGCATGATTTGGTCATTGGTCGGTTGGCAGTTCAGCTGATCTGGTCGATCCGGTCTAAATCTTTCCATCTCGAAAGATCCGGCATAAATCAATCAGGGTTGGTGACGATCGTGCCCGCGTTCGTGTAGGAGCGTCGTAGCCTCGTAGGTGTCTCAGTTCGACTCACGGTTGCCGTACGTGTCTTGGTGCCAGTGTTAGGTCGCCGGCGCACGCCTTGTACGCTAGTTAATCTCAGGGCCTGTTGGTGCCTTGTACTGGTTGTTGTGGTTGATATGGGGCTAGCTAGCTCCGCGTCACCGGAGTTGGAAAACGGGGCGTGGGCATAACACTAGTAGGGAAATGCTTATAAAATATGAGTACTAGTAGCGTGCATATTATTCCGCACGCTACTAGTAACTAGTAGTAGCGGGCGCAATGGGCCGCACGCTACTACTATCTGATACGCTGAGACTACCTTCTCCCCAGAAAGTACTAGTAGCGTGCGGTTTGGAGGCGCACGCTACTACTACGGAAATACTAGTAGCGTGCCCCTAAAACCGCACGCTACTAGTACTTTCTGGACGAGGCGCGCCCCGGGTCCGATTTACTGGTAGCGGGTGGGCAGAAACGCGCGCTACTACTAAAACTAAAAAAATCCCTGCCACACAACCCCTCTCTCTCCCTTATCCCTCCTCCACGCAACCCCCTCTCTCTCCCTTATCCTCTCCTCCACGCACGCACGCACGCGACCCTCTCTCCTCCTTTCCTCTCTTCCCCATCGATCCCCATCTCCATCCCGCGTCGCCGCTCACCACCACCCCGCCTCCCGCTGGCGTAGCTCCTCCCTCCAGCCAGGCCGCTGCTCCTCGCTGCCGCCAAGTTCCTCGTCCCGGTGGCCGCGAGATCCGAGGGCCAAATCCCTAGCCGTTCGCCTTCCGGCGACGCCTCCAGGCCCGGCCTCACCTCCAGCTCGCGGCCGGCGCAGCCCCGGCCGTCCCTGCCATGCTCCTCCACGTCTCCCTCCGCCTCGGGAGCACAACAGCTTGCAGTGCAGCAACTTGTGTACGGTGTCTTCTTTTCCTCGCGGCATAGTCGCAAGCAAGATGTTATAAGTACTGTCATGTTGGGACTGACACAAATAGTAGTGAGTGGTAATTCAGAATGACTTGCGTTGCGTACAAGTTCAGGGGTCAGCAGGAGGGGTCAATCAATCTCGGAGACTATGCCGCCATCGTGAACCAACAATTCTAGAACATCGGCGCAACAACGTCAGGAACTCACGAGTGATTTCGGTGAAGCCAAGATACTGGAGGGCAAGAGGAACTCAAGGCCAGCTGGGACCTCCGCCATGCTGCTGAGTTTGCCTAGTCCTAATATTTCCAAAGACGCCATGTCACCTGGCTTTATCTCCAGGTGCTTCGGATTAGGTAGGTTCCACGAAGAGAGGCTGGATGCAATGTGTACCCATTAGGAAAAAAGTCAATTTGAAACCTATAACTTGTAGAGGCCGGAGGATTAAACCATGTAGTTGAAATCCCTGTCGTTTATATATGAACCATTGAATCCCGGTCTAAATTGAATGTTGGGCCTGTTTTTCAAAGGGAAAAAAATCCTAAAGTGCTACACTCCTGACTAGATTGCCCATATGTTATATTCATCTTCTTCCCCAATGTCGATGATGGATTAGTAGCTGTTGCCGAACCCATACAACACCGATGCCCACCCTACCGCGCGTACTCCGATAGGCTGCAGCACCTACGTCTTGCACGGCGCCGGAGGCAGAGCCGATGCCGCCGCGCACCGAGCCGCCACCACACACGACCGATCCATACATCGACCTCAATCAAGGGAGGCGATGAGTAGGGCTTCATCCATGTGGGCAGCCACCCTAGTTAGTTAGATCTAGTGTTTATCTAGTTATTTATATTTTAAATTATGTAAGAGCCTTTTGACGCGGAACATGTTATGTTGCCGGATGAAATGAAATATTAAATTTAAACACGAGTTGTAAATTTTTTCATATTTCAATTAAATTCAGGAAAATTGGAAAATCTGCGGTGGATTTGAATTAAATTGCTAATCTTTACTGGTAGCGCGTTTCACCACACTAGAGCTAGCAAGTACTGGTGGCAAGCTGACTGCGCGCGCCCTGGTCGCTCTATTTTCGAGTGGTACGCCCCACATGCGCTACTCGAATCCATTATAAGTGCCGCATAATTAGTGGTAAGTGAAAAACGCGCCACTAATGACCAAATCGGTTGAGATCGGTTGGAGGCCGCATATTTATCAGTGGCTATTTCCTACTAGTGAGCAACTATGGATTCATGGAGTGCAGGACAAAGGAGCTCAGCTTAGAGATGGATGGCGTGCGGTGGAGATCGGTTGTCACTAGTAGAAAAAGGACTTTTGGTCCGGAGTACTGTTTTGCCATTAGCCCCGGTTCAGGCAAAAACCGGGACCAGTGCCTGGCACTGGTCCCGGTTCGAGCTGCCAGGGCCCCGTGGGGCAATGGTCCCGGTTCGGTTGGGGGCATTGGTCCCGGTTCATGCCAAGAACCGGGACCAAAGCTCCAGAGCCGGACCACGTGGCATGCCGCGGAGCTTTGGTCCCGGTTCGTGCCAAGAACCGGGACCAATACCCCTCCCCTGCCTATATATTGTTGCCCCCACCCCCCTCTCTCCTCTGTTTTTTTTTCCTGGATTGGTGGGAAGTGGGGGTGCTAGTTTTTTTTCTCTTTGCCACGCACAAGATGTGTTCGATGAAATGCCCGACCCGCACCGAGGTTAGCAACTTTATCCTTTTCGTCTGTAATTGATACAGAAATATTGCACGTGTCGATGTACGGTGGTCATTTCACTATTCAAGATGTTATTGTAATGGTATTTGATAAACTTAATTATATATATGATGCAGATGGATGCACGGATGCGATGGATGTACGGCGAACGACGCAGTTCCGAGTTTATTGCAGGCCTGCATAAATTTCTCGATGTGGCTGAGGCAAACAAAGTGAATAATTTTATGCCTTGTCCATGTGAGAAGTGTCGGAACGTCAGGGAGTACTCTGACCCGAGAACCATTCAAGACCACGTGATTCGGAAAGGTTTCATGCCCAGCTATAATTGTTGGACCAAGCACGGAGAAAGAGGGGTTACGATGGAAGACAATGAAGAAGAGGAGGATGATGACAACTATCCTATGTTCCCAGAGGAATGCGGTGATACTGTTATGGAAGACGTTGAAGAAGAAAGAGGTGAACATCGGGCATCAGATGAGCCCGCTGATGGTCTTGGTGGGGTCATTTCTGATGCAAAGCGAGAATGCGATACAGAAAAGGAGAAGCTAAAGTTGGAGGCCATGCTTGAGGATCACAAAAAGTTGCTGTACCCAAACTGCGAAGATGGCAGCACAAAGCTCGGTACCACACTGGAACTGCTGAAATGGAAGGCAGAGACTGGTTGTTCTGACAAGGGATTTGAGAAGTTACTGAAAATAATGAAGCCGAAGCTTCCAAAGGATAACGAATTGCCCGAGACTACATACGAAGCAAAGAAGGCTATCTGCCCTCTAGGATTAGATGTGCAGAAGATACATGCATGCATTAATGACTGCATCCTGTACCGCGGTGAGTACGAGAACATGGATAAATGCCCGGTATGCAATGCACTGCGGTACAAGATAAGACAAGATGACCCTGGTGATGTTGAGGGCGATGACGAGCCCCCCCGGAAGAGGGTTCCTGCTAAGGTGATGTGGTATGCTCCTATAATACCACGGTTGAAACGTCTGTTCAGAAACAAAGAGCATGCCAGGTTGTTGCGATGGCACAAAGAAGAGCGTAAGAAAGACGGGAAGTTGAGACACCCCGCCGATGGGTCCCAGTGGAGAAAAATCGACAGAGAGTTCCCGACATTTTCAGATGACGCAAGGAACTTAAGATTTGGTCTAAGTACAGATGGCTTTAATCCTTTTGGGGAGCAGAGCTCCAGTCATAGCACTTGGCCCGTGACTCTATGTATCTACAACCTTCCTCCTTGGTTGTGCATGAAGCGGAAGTTCATTATGATGCCAGTGCTCATCCAAGGCCCGAAGCAACCCGGCAACGACATTGATGTGTACCTACGGCCATTAGTTGATGAACTTTTGCAGTTGTGGTCCGAACCAGGTGTACGTGTGTGGGATGAGCACAAACAACAGGAATTTGACCTACGAGCGTTGCTGTTCGTAACCATCAATGATTGGCCTGCTCTTAGTAACATTTCAGGATACAATGCATGCACGCACTGTTTAGATAAGACTGAAAGTATACATTTGGGAAACAAGAATGTGTACCTGGGGCATCGTCGATTTCTTCCGAACGGTCATGCCGTAAGAAAGCCCGGCAAGCATTTCAACGGTGAGGCAGATTGCCGGAAGAAGCCTAACCTCCCTGATGGTGATGTTATATATGACATGGTCAAGGATTTAGAAGTAATCTTTGGAAAGGGTCCTGGCAGTCTATCTGTTCCGAATGACGCTGACAACCACGTACCCATATGGAAGAAGTGCTCTATATTCTGGGAGCTACCCTATTGGAAAGTCCTAGAGGTCCGGTCTTCAATCGACGTGATGCACGTGACGAAGAATCTTTGCGTGAACCTGCTAGGCTTCCTGGGCGTGTATGGGAAGACAAAAGATACACCGGAAGCACGGGCAGACCAGCAACGTATGAAAGACCCATACAACAAGCAGACGGATAAAGGGCGTAAATACTTAAGCAGATACGCTCTTACCAAAGCAGAGAAGGAAATCTTTTTTGAATGCCTGAGCAGTATCAAGGTCCCGGCTGGCTTCTCGTCAAATATAAAGGGAATAATAAATATGGCAAAGAAAAAATTCCAGAACCTGAAGTCTCATGATTGCCACGTGATTATGACGCAGTTGCTTCCGGTTGCATTGAGGGGGCTTCTTCCGGAAAATGTTCGAGTACCCATTGTGAAGCTATGTGCATTCCTCAATGCAATATCTCAGAAGGTCATCGATCCAGTAACTCTACCAAGTTTACAGAAGGCTGTGGTCCAATGTCTTGTCAGCTTCGAGTTGGTGTTCCCCCCATCATTCTTCAATATTATGACGCATCTCCTGGTTCACCTACGCGACGAGATTGCCATTCTCGGTCCTGTATTTCTACACAATATGTTCCCCTTCGAGAGGTTCATGGGAGTCTTGAAGAAATATGTTCATAACCGTGCTAGGCCAGAAGGAAGCATCTCAAGGGGCTATGGAACAGAAGAGGTCATTGAGTTCTGTGTTGACTTTATTCCTGACCTTAAGCCGATTGGTGTTCCTGAATCGCGGCATGAGGGGAGACTGAGTGGAAAAGGCACGCTAGGAAAGAAAGCACTGATATGTAGGGACGGGCATTCTTTAACTCAAGCACACTACACAGTTCTACAAAGTTCCACCTTCGTGGCTCCGTATATCGAGGAACACAAGAATTATGTACGCTCCAAGAACCCGGGGAAGGATGACTCCTGGATTAAAGAAAAACACATGGAGACCTTCGGCAGTTGGTTGCGATTACAGCTCATGAATGACACCACTGTCGGAGAACAGCTCTACTTGTTGGCCGCGTCACCATCTTCGACTGTATTGAATTTCCAAGGGTACGAGATAAATGGGAATACATTTTACACGATCGCCCAAGATAAAAAGAGCACCAACCAGAACAGTGGTGTCCGCTTTGATGCAACAAACGACGATGGGCAAAAGGACACATACTATGGTCGCATAGAGGAGATATGGGAACTTGACTATGGACCTACTTTTAAGGTCCCTTTGTTTCGGTGCAGTTGGGTCAACATGAATGGAGAAGGGATAAAGGTAGACCAGCTGTACGGGATGACAACAGTGGATCTCAAGAATCTTGGTTGTTACAAGAACGAACCATTCGTCCTAGCCAATGATGTGGCTCAGGTTTTCTATGTGAAGGACATGTCCTCCAGACCGAAAAAAAGAAAAAACAAGCAAACGAATACATCAGACGATGAGCCAAAGCGTCACGTAGTTCTTTCAGGGAAAAGAAACATCGTGGGAGTCGAGGACAAGACAGACATGTCAGCAGATTATGATAAGTTTGATGAAATTCCGCCCTTCACAGTGAGAACTGACCCAAGCATCCC
This sequence comes from Poa pratensis, assembly GCA_947311845.1. Taxonomy (NCBI): domain Eukaryota; kingdom Viridiplantae; phylum Streptophyta; class Magnoliopsida; order Poales; family Poaceae; genus Poa; species Poa pratensis. The sequence goes on along the minus strand of CAMZMU010000093.1, from coordinate 26,651,599 downwards.
GTTAAATAATGAAGATGCTCCATGGTTACGGCTGAAGCGATCATAGGCTAGGGACATACGCGAAGAAGGGTTCATGGCTTTTATGTAAATCAATGTAATGTATTAAACCTTTATGTGATGTGTAGTAATGTATTAAACCTTTATGTGGTGAAACACGCGTGGTAGGTGGTTGTCGGCTCCCACACCTCCCGTGGGAACCTCTCAAACCTCAGCTTCGACCGTCCAAACACAGTTCCCCCTGCATACAGCCCGACGGTGGCTCGTGAGTTTGAGCGCCACTTCGATCCAAGCAGCGGTAAGACGTCTCTGATGATCTACAACCGTCCGGCAAGACGTCTCTGATGATCTGCAACCGTTTGGAACGGTCGCAGGTCATCAGAGACGTCTTGCCACTGGTTGCCCAAAGATGCCTCTCCGAGTGACGCTGGAATGTTTTGTGTTTGAGCACCACTTCGATCCAAGCAGCGGCAAGACGTCTCTGATGATCTACAACCGTCCGGCAACACATCTCTGATGATCTGCAACCGTTTGGAACGGTCGCAGGTCATCAGAGACGTCTTGCCGCTGGTTGCCCAAAGATGCCTCTCCGAGTGACGCTGGAATGTTTTGTGTGAGTGAGTAACTTGTCTGAGGAGGGCGGTTATATATAGGGTACGTGTGCTTCTTTAGTCCCGGTTGGTAACACCAACCGGGTCATGTGGCTCACGAAGTGGTCGTGATACTGCTGATCCAACAGCTCACAATCCCTCAAAAGAAACACACCCCTGATCCAACGTCTCACAAGCGCTTGAAAGAAACACACGATCCGTGTGCTTCTTTAGTCCCGGTTGGTAACACCAACCGGGTCATGTGGCTCACGAAGTGGTCGTGATACTGCTGATCCAACAGCTCACAATCCCTCAAAAGAAACACACCCGGCCCTGATCCAACGGCTCACAAGCGATTGAAAGAAACACACGATCTGTGTGCTTCTTTAGTCCCGGTTGGTAACACCAACCGGGACTAAAGACGGGCTTTGCGGTCACGACACGTGTCCTCCCCCAGCGCTTTCCTGGGCACCTGTCCTCCCCCAGCGCTGCCCTGGAGGTCTTTATATATTGTCGCCGACGGGGTAAACCCTAATCCACCATTCCTAGCCACGAACGCATCGTCTCCACGAGATGGATCCGCCACGCCCGCCGCAGCGCCTTCTGGACGAGGTCGAGCGTGCTCGGCAGAGCGCGCTTGGGCGCAACCGCGGGAGTCTATCCCGCCGTATGCCCACGAGCCCGGCGTGGAGAGGAATGCCCAGCTACCGGCCTCCTGCTCCACCAGGTGCCGCCGCACCTCCACCTGGCGCCGCTGCACCTCCACCAGGCGCCGCCGCTCCTCCCGCGGAGGAGGAGGAGGACGACGACTTCGACTGGAGCGACGACGGGGAAGAAGGTTGTGGGTTGCAGATACAGGAGGCCATGGAAGCCTCCTTCCAGTCTGTCCGCGACTACCCTGTCCAGCGAGCCAAGACTTCCTACCAGCTCAAGGCGAAGGAGGCTTCCGATCTGGATTGGGCGCTGAAAGACTCATCCTCCATGGATCTTGCCCTCCGCCGCAAACGTGCGCGCGAGAACCGGGCGGCCGCCCACGGGGCTGGCTCCTCCCGCCGTTCCCCCTAATCCTACGGCCTTCGAGCCAGCAAGTCCGTTTATGTAGAATAATGTTCGTGATGTTGGATCAGGGGTGTGTTTCTTTCAAGCGCTTGTGAGACGTTGTATCATGTGTAATAATGTATTAAACCTTTTATGTAATGCATTAAGATAAATGAATTAATAATTTTTATCTGCTTTCTTCTGCATTTTACAACACCAAACATTCATCTTACAAATATAGGTTTTCTGAAATTGTTCTGCATTTACTTCTGCTTGCCATGGGATTTTACAACACCAAAAATAGAATTAACTGAATTAATAATTATTATTACTTAATCATAAATCTTACTTAATCAATTTTTATCGATTTATACGTATTATTAGTCGAGTTTCGACTTACGGATTTAAAGATATGAATTTATCCATATTAAATTGAAAATGGCAAAATGGTTAATAGTTTGTATAGTTAGAATAATTATTTTAGAAAACAGAAAATGGTTTTGGATTATTTATTCAAATTTAATAACTTTTCATGTTGAAAGTCTTTTCAGATTCAAAACCATTTGAAATTCATATCCAAACACCTAAATAAGAAAAAAAAAGGCGGGAACAAAATTTCAGAACTGAAAAGTTCGAAATAATTTTGAAAAATGACTCTTTGGTCCCGGTTTCTACCAAGAACCGGGACCAATGAGTCCGTGGATCCCGCGCTTGATCTGGCATTAACTGCCCACTCATTGGTCCCGGTTGCTGGAAAGAACCGGGACCAAAGAGGTATTGGTCCCGGTTCTTTCCAGAAACCGGGACCAATGACCCCTGCTACTTAACTGTTGCCCTTCTCCTTCCCCAATTCAGTCGCAGAAACGCTAAGGACCGGAGAAGAAGCAGGAGGAGCCCGTGCCGCCGCGCCCGCACGCCGTCAGGCTGCCCAACCTCGCCCTCGACGCCGGTGCCCTCGACGCCCGCGCCGCCGCTCCCGCACGCCGGCCGCCCGTGCTGAGAAGAAGGAGGAGCCCGTGCGGCACACCGCGCGCCGCCCGTGCACACCGCCCGTGCTCGCCGTCGACGCTTCCCTCGGCCGCCGCGCCCATTTCCGCCGTCCACCACCCGAGGTGAGCCCTACGCCGTCCACGGCCACGGCGGCGCCGCCGTTGCTCGTCGCCGAGCACCGTACGCTGCTCTTGTCGCCGCCGCCGCGTTACTTTTTTTTACGCACGGGAAAAAACAAATGGGCCGAGCCCATTGGGTGTATGTTAGAAATGGGCCGAGCACCGTACGCTCGCGGCCTGTTTGTTTTTTTTCCTTGACTCGAATTAATAAATTAACAGAAATATTTTATTCTGTGTGTATGTTAGAAATTAAGTAACTCGAGATCTATAAGTCCAAAATTGATGAATCAAAATTCTTTGGAAAGCTAATAAAAATGTTTGTCCAACCACACTGGTCCCATATTATTTAGATTAATAATAAAAGAATGGTATTTAAATTACTACAGAGGGTTTAAATCACCAAATTGTTTGTTTCTGATGCTCTGTTAGCTCAACTAATGTGAATCCAATTTTGTTAGCTTAGTATTGTGGTAAATTAGCATCCCTAATTTTTGTGGAATTAATTGAGCAACAAAAATAATTTGGCATTCAATTAACGTTTGTAGACCCTTCTGTACTTGCACCATTTTTAGCTGTCAAATGGTTAATCTAAATGAGTTGAATCCAATTGTGTTAGATCAGAAATATTCAGTACTTGCTATCCCTCAAATGGTTAGTACTATGTTAGGAAAAAAAATTGTGTTAGATATGCAAAGATGCAAATTTATAGAAATTGTAGATTAAAATGATTAATATGTTTAGAAATTTGTTAGATATAGAAATTATTAGGTTATAGAAATTGTTAGGTTATAGAAATTGCTAGGTTAGTTGTAGATGGTTTTTTGTTAGCCATTTGTTAGTGTTAGTTGCTAGGTTTTAGCTATTTTTTGTTAGCCATTTTCTGTTAGCCATTTGCTAGAATTAGTTTTGTTAGTGTTAGTTTTAGTTTTGCTATATATTGATGTTAATTTTAGTTTTGCTACATATTGATGTTAATTTTAATTTTAGCTTTGCAAATGATTTTAGCTATAGATGTATCTTGACATATGGAACAAGTTACCCAACTAAAGTTTTGTGCATTGTTCTTAATTTGCAGAAACTATGGAACGAGACGAAGATCAGGAAAATATCCTCCAGGATATAATCCGCGGGCCGGAAGATATTGTCGATGTCACCACGGAGTTTTTGAACAACTCCGGTGAGGGAGATGAGTCTCTCAACCGAAGAGACGGCTCCGGTGAGGTAGAACCCGACGGCCGGGGTGAGGGAGAAGTCAGCGAGGGAGAAGCCGACGAGGGAGAAGCCGAAGGCTCCGGTGGAACATTAAATGTTGCAAACTCCGGCGAGGTGCATATACATATATTAATGAAGCCGAAGATTGTATTAATTAAGCCTCTGATGTCTATATACATATATTAACGCTCTTTCTTCTTTTAGCCCTCCGGATCGAGCAAATCTTCTGTAAGGACAAAACGAGGCCCAGCCAAAAAGTTGGGCGACCAAGAAAGGTACACGATCGAAAGAGTCGCCGAAGACGGCACACCGACTGCTCCCCCTGGTGTTAAAAATAAAATGGTAAAGCAATGCGGAGTTCTTGTTAGGGACTTCATCCCGATCACCGTTCGAGAATGGCATCGGCCAAGGGAGAAAGGACAGCTATATGTCAGCGATGAGGGCAAAGAAAGACTTTGGAGAAAGCTCATGGTTAATTTCACCCTGCCGGCGCCAGAGGTGGATTCAGATGAGGAGGATCCAGATGAGGCAGAAAAGATAGCCCGGAAAATCATGGAGCAAAAAGTCAAGGACTGGGCACTTAGGAAGATGGCCGAGCTATTCAAGAACTGGAAGAAAAGATTGAACAAACTGTTTGTCAAGAAAAATAAGACTCCAGACTTCGATAAAGGGTATGAGAAGATAAAGGACTACTGGGAAGAATTTGTGGCGTACAAGAAATCAGAGGAAGCTCTGGAAAAGTCTGCAAAAAATGCGGCAAATGCTGCTCTAAAGATGTACCACCATACTATGGGGCCTGGTGGCTACGCTGGTAGCATGCCTAAGTGGGAGAAACTTGAGGCGGACCTGCTGGCTAATGGGATCACTCCAGAGCCACTCAAGTGGATCGAACGGGCAAGAAATTGGTTTTACGGGCATGGGGGCACGTTGGACGCAGAAGGGAAGTGCATATATAACAGAAGACACAAAGATAATCCCCTACTACCCATCCAAGAAATTAGAAAAGCAGTAAAGGATGTTGAAGAGGGACGGTTCATTCCCGATAGAGAGGATGACGAGCTCACACGCGCCCTTGGGAATAAGGAACACGACGGACGGTTACGAGGCGTACCTGGCTCCAAGCCCAAGACAATTGCGATTCCCGAGCACAGGAAGAAATTTCCTGATAGAAGCCATCAGAGGAGAAAGGAAAAGGAGGCAATGGAAGCACGCGCTGCTGCAGACCGGCTGCGTAATATAGAAGAAGAATTAAAGCTGCAGAAGGAACAAATTGCCGTGCTTAGCCAGCAAGGTACTAGCGGCCAATCTCAACGGCACATGGTAGAAGCTGCATGCGATGGTACCGGTGTCCCATCGAATCGGAAAAGCAGCGTGGCTTCCACGGAGCTCCAGGATGGTAATGATGATGCAGTGGCTCCACTTCGTCGCTACCCAGTGGATGATATCATGGAGAGCACACCTTGTGAGATGCATGTGAAAGTTTTTAACTTAACCTTTAAGGTGGCGGTCGGCTATGTCGTACCAATTGGACCTAATCCAACTTACCATTTCTCTCCGGTTCCAAATGGCTACGCTGTTGTCGCGGTGGATGAAGTGATGAAAGATTATGAGGAGCTGAAGCTGCAACACCCTGCAGGTGAAGATGGGGAGGTGCTTGAACTTGGAGAAGCCAAGAAAGCGACCATTCTATGGCCAAAGGAATTCATCGTGCTTCCGAACTGGCAGCCAAGGCCATCGACTCCTCACCAGTCTCCAGCGCAACAGTCCTCTTCACCGCCTCACCAGTCTCCAGCGCAACAGTCCTCTTCACCGCCTCACCAGTCTCCAGCGCAGCCGTCTCCGCCGCCGCGTCAGCCGTCTCCGCCGCCGCGTCAGCCGTTTCCGCCCACCGCTCGTACTATGAGGGGTAAGCGATCACCGAAACGTAAAAGGTCGCCCCTCCCAACAGTACCTCATAAGAATCTTCCCATTAGACCTTATGACAGGACTGTAGCGGAAAACGCCGCGGAGGTGGCTGCCTACAATAAGGCTTTTTTTGCACCAAAAAAGCCCGAGCAGAAGCCGGTATATGATGCAAAAACCAAAAAGTGGAGAAAGTCCTTCCTTGAGCAGCCATCCCAGATATCGATGAATCTGCCATCTGACTATGGTCGTGAACTTACTAAGCTAGCACGTGCCCAGTCTGAGCAGAACAAGGGAAGAAGTGCAAAAAGCGGGAAACAAATTGCCCAGCTCGGACAGCAGAAAAATCAATCGGTCCCCCCGCTCATAGTGTGTTCCGATGCCGACAAGGACTTCAGAGACGCTATGGATAAGGACCTGGAATTATTGGACCCCAGAGCCATGGCTGCTGCTAAAGAACTTGGTGTCACTGTATCGCAGGCCAAGGAACAGGCTACCGCCTTGGGTATGAGCCTTGGTCAACTTTTAGGCTATGAATCTGCGCCAATGTTAGAGATGGCACGGAAATATGTCCAAGGGGAGCCTATGGTCAGTAATGAGGAGCTCGCGCGTCTATCAACACATATGCGAAATTTGCATAACTGGTACCTGGTGCACACATCAAAGAAGGACGCGAAAGATTGGTTTCCGGTGGACGTTAGAGTGGAGCATTTCTTCAAACGTTACGTTATACAGGTTCAACTGACTGAACTGTTCCAGTTATTCCAAAAGCGCGCCCTCGACAAATCTATCCTCTCTTGCTATTGTCTGTAAGTGATTTATTTTCGTAATTAAGTCTCTAGCTCAGCTCGTTCATTGCCTGTATTATATTATCCTGACTATATATATATCCTTTTGTACGCTATTATGCAGAATGAAGATGATGGAATGCAAAAGAACTAAAGTTTTTGAGGTCGGGTTCGTTGACCCGTATATCGTGAATTCATATACCTTAGTCAATCACCCCAAAGACGTGGAGCATGACCTGACCACCTTTTTAACCATGCAACATTTCTGTACGGAAATACTATTTCCTTACAACTTCAAGTGAGTGTTTTTGTCTTGTACATATTTTTATTTGGCTTTCTCGATGTTAAGTGTAATTAATGAGCTATGCATGTCTGCTTTATGTAAACGTCCGCAGGTTCCACTGGATTCTGCTAAGCATTCAACCTGACAAGTCCACAGTTGAAGTCCACGACTCATTAAGTTGGGACCAAGACATGTGGTCCGACATGAAAGAAATGCTCAACAAGTAATTTCAATCATTATCGCATTATATCGCCCTCTTTCGTTCGTTCCCTTATGTCAAGTAATTAATAACTCCTTTGTTCATTTTCTTTGCCAAAGCAGGTGTTGGACACATTTCAAACAGAAGGTACAAGGTCCATTCAAAGATGAGCTAACTTATAAATCGGTGACATGTCCGCAGCAGCCACCGGGGAGTAATTTATGTGGATTCTACGTTTGCGAGTTCATTCGCGAGTTGACCACTGAGCGGAGAACAACTAATTTGAGCGACCTGCGGGAGACGCTCGAACCAAAACTGCGCGTAGGAGCAATTCAAGAGGAATTGGCGGGATTTCTGCTTAGGGAGGCCATCGATGAAAAGGGAGAACATTATGCTTCGGACGATGAACTAAATATGCCTTGATGGCTTGATCTATCTCCATGTAATTAAATAGTTGTATTCTCGCAAGAGATCGAATATTAATTATATATGCATCAACGTGTACTGTGTATATAGTAGAGCGTATAATATGCGTACGGAAACGATGGAGAGCTCGTCGGCGATGCGAAGAAGGGGGAGACGACGGAGGCACCGGCGAGAGGGAGAGGGGGCACCGGCGATAGCGAGAGGGGGCACCGGCGAGAAGGAGAGGGGGCACCGGCGAGAGGGGGCACCGGCGAGAGGGAGAGGGGGCACCGGCGATAGGGGGCACCGGCGAGAGGGAGAGGGGGCACCGGCGAGAGGGGGCACCGGCGAGATCGAATCCTAAACCCTAAATACCAAAAAAAAAAAAGCACTCATTGGTCCCGGTTCGTATTAAGAACCGGGACCAATGAGTCTCCCCCCACGAGCAGCCAGACCAGGCCACGTGGACAACCATTGGTCCCGGTTCGTGGCCCAACCGGGACCAGCATTGGTCCCGATTGGCCAGTCCCGGTTGGGCAACCGGGACTGAAGGCCCAACCGAACCGGGACCATAGGCCCATTTTCTACTAGTGTGTAGGCCGCAGAGAGGACAGTGAAGTGCTGCTCCACCGGGCCCTCGTTCACGCATCCAAGCATGGGACGGGGGGACGTCACAACGGAGCTTCCGAGCACGATGGCAATTCTTCACTCAGCAAATGGGTCAACGTTTTCTTTGTTTTTGTTTTGATGGGGGAGAAAGATGGTTCGGGATAGAACATGCGGGCCCATCTAGTCAGTGAGTCAATAATATTCCTTGTCGGGATGTTCTTTTTCCAGTGCACCAAACATATCCAAGGTTCAATTTAGACCGGGATTCTACAGTTGAGGGTACAGACGACAAGGATTTCGACTTCAGGATTTAATCCGCCCCGCCTCAACTAGTTATTTTCCCTACCATTATTCATGTACAATGCGAGTAAATACCCTATTAGGATAAGAGTATGGGATAAATAACTACCTGTGAGTATGTAAATGGGAAAATACCATACCCATCAGGTAGAGAGTGTAGTGGTATGGGATCTGGAAAAGCAATAAGCGAAAGCAAAGCAATCTAGTAGCCCAGCCTTGGATTTGAAGTGCACAATAAAATAAAGAGACGAATAAAATGTTTCGCAAGATATAACCTACCCCTTATATAGGAAAAAGAAGCTATAGCCTACCTGACAGTAAACATATACACAATGTCTCTGTTTTTCTAATGTGATTTTTTTCATTTAATATTAGCAGAAGCTGGTTGAAAACTATAAGAATGGACCTCCTCATCGGGAAATTATACACAAATGGTTCAATTTATTCAACATGCACAACTGGAATAGTTCACAAGCTCACACCAACAGAACACACACAGTAGATGAAAGCAGCAACACGTAAATTCATAGTGTAATCACAGTCTTACAACACACGCAAACCAATATAGCACCCCAGTCTTGTTTTTTGAAAAGCCATAGGAAAAATCATTAGGCAATTTTAATGTCACACTTCACAATCAAACCAATAAATGAATCGAGTCTTGGACAACAGGAGCAGAAGAGAGAGCCACAGGGCCGTAGTGCAACAAATCATGGACTGGAAATCAGCATGTCTCCCTTTCCTTACGGCGATCTGCATAATCAGCATGTCATCAATGCACAAACATTTCGAGAGTGACGTCAATAGTATTCGATCACTGGACTTGAGAGTGACTTACATATGAATTCAGGGATCAGCCGCGGCCAATCAATCTCGGAGAGAATACCCCCATTGTTGGCCAACAAGTCCAGGACAGTGGCGCAACAACGTGAAGAAGTCACGGGTGATTTCCCGGAAGGCTAGATACTGTAGGGGCAAGAGGAACTCAATGCCAGCTGGAACCTCTGCCATGCTGCTGAGATTGACTAGTCCTAATGTTTTCAGAGACGCCATGGCACCTTGCTTAATCTCCAGCTCCTTCAGATTAGGCATGTCCCCCAAACAGAGTTCCTTCAGCTTGGGGAACCACCCCGTGAGAAATACTAGCTTCTCTGCGTTGTATGCTTTCACGAAGTGTAGAATCGTCAGATTTGCCAACCGAGAAAGGGATGGCAGTGGGTCTTCTCTCAGTTGCGACCACTGTAGATACAGTTCATGCAAATTCCGCTCCAGAGCTTGGAGCAGAGGAGACTCTCCAAACAGTGTCCCTTCTGCTAATCTTCCCTCAAACTTAGCTTTTGCAGGCTATGCGGGAGGTCGTTCAACATGTCTACTCGCAGAGGCATTCGCAGTAGATTCCCTTCACATTCAATATCCTCAAGCTTCTTAGTTGCTTCAACTCACCCAGTTGTCCGACAGACTCATGTTGGGCTTCTAACGCATGTAGAGTCTGCATATTTGTCAGGGTACTGAGACCCTTGGTGATGCATACGCCGCTGAACATATGGAGAACTCTTAAAAATGGATCATTAACTTTCTGAGCAAATAAGTGCCTAAGATTCTTGAGCTTGACAATCCCCGCAGGCACCTCCTGTATGTCAGATCCAGTAAGGTCTAGTGTCAACAAATTTGAAAGCTTCTCTATTGATTTTGGGAGAAGCTTCACTTTTGTAGCCCGCAAACCCAAATGGCGGAGATTAAAAAGATCTCCAATAGCATCTGGAATCCTTTCAACAGGTAGACCACTTAACTCTAACACTGTCATATATCTTGCCTTCTCGGATAGTAGTGGTAGTAGATTGACTGATGGCATGTTTTTGTCCAGTGTAATGAGAGTTCGAAGTCCATGTACACTAGACAATGACTACTGGGTATCGTTCTTTAGTTTGTGCACTACTAATCGCCGTCCATCCATCTGAAGAAATCCTCTGCATTTATCTTCCTCATATTTAACACCAAAATGATCCTTCTTGCACAGATCAACTGCCAAATCACGTACGATATCATGCATTCTGAACCTGTTCATCCTACCAAATGAGTTTCTTTTAACAAGATGTAACATGTTTCTGTTGACCAACTCATTCAGATAGCCTTCTGTGGAAAAGATAGTCTTCCGGGAACAAGCTACAGTACAAGAAGCAACTTTTCAAATATGTTGGAAGGTAGATGAAGCTCAGATGCAAAACATTCCTTATGTGGTCGAGTCTCGAGTTATTAATTATCTCCCAACTCAGTTGGTCGTTTATTCTTCTCCATTCTTCGGCAGATTTCTCACGCACACTCAAGAGGCGGCCAATTGACACGATAGCAAGAGGCAAGCCTTTGCATTTGCTAACTATTTCCTTGGATAAAGGCATCAAATACTCTGGACATTCATGATTCGTTTCTCTTGTAAAGGATTTCTTAGAAAAGAGGTCCCATGCCTTGTCTACTTGTAAAGCTTCGAGTGTTAAGATATGTCCTTTAGAAGCAAGTTCAGCAACGTCACCTTCTCGTGTTGTGATTAACAATCTACTGCCCTTGTCATTACAAAGAAGTGCCCTAGACAAGTCATCAAAGGCTTCTGGAGTCCAAACATCATCCAATACAATCAAATACCTTTGTTGCTCCAGAAATTTCTTCAGTGTATCTTCAAGGCATGTGATGTCCATGGTGGCGATGTTAGATGGAACATCCACTTTATCTTTGAAGAGTTCCTTGATTATATTCCTCATGACATCTTCTCTAGAATATGTTTGAGAGATGGAGACCCATGCGTGGCACTGGAATTTCTCTCTCTCCTTCCTGTAGACATTTGTAGCTAAAACTGTTTTGCCAAGCCCTCCCATTCCATGCAAAGTTATCACACGGCATCCGGCATCATGATCTCCCAACCACTGCTTAAGTTTTTCTCTGTTTTCATCCACCCCAACCAGATCTTCTTCATCGAGGGAACGTGAAACGTTTGCTAGATCTTGGGACCTCTTGACAATGTAATTCGAGCTGCTAATATCTCCGTTGCGTATCACTGGAACCCAGCGGTTTTTTGTCTCCGATAAGTGTGTGAGATCTTTCTCTATTTCCTTCAACTTGTAAGCTATCTGGTTCAAAGAAAGGAGAGATCTTGGTTTTCTGAACCCTTTCTTGAGGTAAAAGAAGCACCCTATATCATGTTCCCGACCGACTAGGTACAAGTACTCATCCACCATATCCTCCATCACATGAGCTACCTTCCGCACCTCATCCAACCAGCCCTCATACACCTGATTGTTGTGGTTTCGAATGTCCATTTGGCAGAGAACATCATGGATTATGCGAAGCTCCCTGACAACACGGCCCATGCTGCCTTGCAGCTCTACAAGTTGTGTCGCAAACTTGGAAAACAGAGCACTGGTCTCCTGTGCAGCTCCATTGGCCAAAGCAACTCCGATCTTTTTAATGACTAGAAGAAGCACGGTTTCTGCCATATTTTTCTCAAGAGTTGCTAATTCCTCACTGCTGGTTGGTGGCCTAGTTGCATGTTTTCTTCAGTGAGTATCTTCAGGATGACCATCTGCAAAATGATTCAAGCGAGACATTAGTTAAACTATTCACACAATGTGCTACAGAGCACCTGCCAAAAACTTGCCCGGTACAAACTGAAAAGTTGAATAAGCAGGACCTCTCAAATTAATCCTTCATGTTCCCTAAATAATTCCCCAATATCGTTCAATTGGTGCTGCAAGAATTCGCAATATAGCTTCTGCATCGAAAGGAGACAGTTAATTTGGGGGCAAGCTAAGATAGCAAGAATACGTATACTAGGAATAAAACCTGACATACATGTGTTGCAGTGGCCTGTATACGAGCTTGGAGCGTTGGCGAGGTAATCTTCTGACTTCTGAGTGCTGCTGAATGAAGCCGTCAACAAGTAAAGAACCTGCAAGGCAAATAGCTAGAGATATTACTTAGGCAGATCCTAACCTTGTCAGGACATGACTTGGGAACATAATAGTTACATCCTCAGATCTAATCCAAGTCTGTAGTCAGATCCAGGTTCTTAGTTCCATGATCTGAAGCCAGTACTCAGATTTGGTGCTTATTTGCGACAAGAAATGACAAGTATTCAGTAAAGATCTTGCAGGCTGAGTATGTGAATACACTATTCATTGATAACTAAACTTCAGAAAGTAGCTTATAGCGTGGATCGATCCGTGCGTACCTGGCTACGATGCCACGATGAGTTCCCAAAGCTAGCTCTTAGCAATCGTCATTGCGCTTCCGGCCGGTGTTAAGCAAGCTTCTGCGTTGCTTAGAGTTTAGCCTTTGCACACTTGGTGGCTGGCTACTTCAAAACGTACTCTTGGCAAGTACGGAGTACTGTGATAAAACAAAAGACCACTTGGAGCCCAGCATTAATTAATTTCCTCGCCCATCTCGAAGCATTAATTGTTAACGCATTTCATTTCTGACGTTGAGTCGATCTAGTAAATAAATAAACTTAATCTGCAGTTTTGCCCCTAAGTAAGCCTAGTAAGCGTTGCTTCACTGCTGGCAGCCTGTCGGCACGATGCCTTTTCGATGGAATATGCAAGATGGTAGCAGTCCTCATGCATGCCAATATTCGTTGGCTCCTCACGCCAGTCAGCAGTAGAAAAGTATCCGGTGCAAACCAACTTTCGATGCAAACCACGAAAAAAATATGTTTAGAAATCTTAACAAAAATGCACTATTTTGGTAAGGTATAATTCATTAATTCTATAGACATGTATGTTTGCATGTTAAAACTTAAAACTTTTTAGGAGCTATGAAATGACAAATTCGGCTGTGAATAGTAGCAAAAGTTACTACTCACGGCTGAACTACTATTCATTGCTGAATTTGTTTCCTGAAAATGATTTAGAATTTTCGAATTTTGCACTTGATTTTTGCATCGCAGCTAGCGACTATAAGAGCATCTCGGCGGCCCCCAAAGTATTTCCAAAGGTCGCACATTAGGCTGCCGGACACGTGATTCTTCCCCATCGGCACCCTTCAACGGTCCGGCCCGGTTCACTTTTCTATCCGATAGCCCCGACCAGACCCCTAACTTTAGAGGCCCTCTCCGCCTCTCGGGGCTGCCGGACAGTGGCCGGACGAGCGCTCCGACAGGCGGAGCCCACCTGCCAGTGACACGCGGGAGGCAGAGCGGCCGGTCAAACAGAATAATAGCGTCGCCAGTTTCCAAGACGACCACAGCTTTTCCCACACGCCACCGTGGGGTGTGTCAACGCGGCACCGACATTGATGTCGGCGCCTCGGCCGATTCGCCAGCCCAACATGTCCTTCTTATAGCGCCCGACATTTGCTCCGGCCGACGTCAATCAGATCCCCTTCCCTCGCTTCGGCCACCTCTTTGCCCCCTCCTTGCAGATGGCGCACAACGACGAGGCCGGGGGCTCCAACACCGGCCTCCTCCCTCCGCCGCCATGGCCGCCAAGCTGACACCGGCCTCTCCCTCCACGGCCAGCTCTTCTTCCCTGACCACGCCGACTCGCTGGAGCTGCAACTCGATGGCTCCTCTCCGTGCTCACCATCGTGGGTCAACATCCAGATCGGCGGCGGCATGCGTGCTAGATCTAGGGTTTTTTTCCCCCCCAAAACTTTACTAGTAGCGTGCGGGGAAGCCCGCATGCTACTACTAAAAGTTAGCAGTAGCGTGACTATTGTAGTGTGCGCCCGCACGCTACTACTAAGCAAATTGCGCACGCTACTACTAGACTTTTCCCTACTGTGTTCTGTCGGATCTTCAGCCACCGCGGCTGTTGTGCTCCCGAGGCGACACCGGCTTCCTCCCTCCGCCGCCATGGCCACCAAGGCGATGCCGGCCTCCTCCCTCCGCCGCCATGGATGCCAAGCTGACGCCGGCCTCTCCCTCCACGGCCAGCTCTTCTTCCCTGACCACGCCGACTCGCTAGAGCTGCAACTAGACGGCTCCTCTCCGTGCTCACCATCGTGGGTCAACATCCAGATCGGCGGCAGCATGCGTGCTAGATCTAGGGTTTTTTTGTTTCCCAAAACTTTACTAGTAGCGTGCGGGGAAGCCCGGACGCTACTACTAAAAGTTAGCAGTAGCGTGACTATTGTAGCGTGCGCCCGCACGCTACTACTAAGCAAATTGCGCACGCTACTACTAGACTTTTCGCTACTAGTGTAAGCTAGTGTGTCCCGGTACCCGTACGGCCGTACCTTGTAGATAAACTATTGGCGTGGTATTTTTGCTGACTCCTTGTGCCCGTGACCTTCGTCTTCTAAAAAGTGACATGATATGTTTGCTCAAATTATTTGGCGTCTGGAAAATCTCTGAAACTAGACCCGGGCATTTTGAAAGCTGCGCCAAAAAACGCCCAACGCGCAAAATCCAAGCCCGGGCCCTGCCCGTCCCCATTGTTCGCTCCACCTGCGCAGATCTCGTCGCTCCGGGGTAGGAGGTTGCCCGGGCGGCGAGACAGAGGAAGGGGCCCGGCGTCACCTGATCTGTAGGTGGAGGACTCATGGCGTGTCGATCCGCGGTCGGTGCAGCAGCCTCGGAACCTGCCGTACCGGAGGACGACGAGGATGACTACGTACTCCCGCCAGATCCAAAGGTAATACATAGGACTCATGGCGTGTCGACGAACTAGGGTTGTTGTCATTGTTTGGTGTAGGTTTTTGCCATAGGACCAGTTAAAACATGACTCCCTCCGATCCGTTTGTAGTGTCGTTCGAAAAGAACAGACCTAGCACAAATCGGTAGAGTAAAAAACTCATGGCTGACTTAACTCTTTTGCAAAACAAATGCACATTTCGGTGACACTGCATAAAAAGTCGGGTCTTTAGCCAAGGTGTGCTTGTCGTCCGGCATAATTGTTGGTACACAACAACTATGCAATGGATTTTTATGTTTGTTATTTTGTCTTATGCATCCTTTTATGTTGTACGTCATTTATTCTATATGTATACTGAGCTAACATGGAGTCTTATATTCTCTCTTTCCATTTCAGTGACCATGGGGCTGATCCAAATATTTAGCTCATTTAAATGAGCTAAATACAAAGTGAGGACAAAGTGGCGAGTTTGATTATATTTCGGCGACACCGTCCAAGATGAAGATTGAATTCATGAACTTGCAAAAGTTTTAAGGCAAAAGTAACAACAAGTCATGAAGATAAATTAAGTTAGAAATGACAAGGATAAGTTTAGTGAGGCATGATATTGATAGATTTAGCTAGACATGTCAATGAAGATAAGTGTAATTGGTTATCTTGTGATGCAATGTATCGGTGACATTTGTTATACGTTACGAATGAATTTGCTATCCTTTTTGTGCTTGTGCTGTGAGATTTTAAGTGCACAGTAGCATCTGTAAACGTGGTATAATAGGCTTATGAAGAAATCTCAATGCAAACGGGTAAATTAATGTCTCCGTTAATGATGAGCTCGACACTAGGAAACGGTGGTCAGCAAACAACCGTTGCCAACAAGAAGCCTCATCGGCAACGGTTTTTGGCCTCCGTTGCCGATGTGAGTCTTCACATCAGCCACGGGGACGGAGACACGGACCCTTTTTCCGTTGCCGATGGGGCTTTTGGCCCGTTTCCAATGTGTCGTTCTGTACTAGTGTTGGCATTGTCGTGGCAGTGGTTGGCGTCGTCGTCGTTGCTCGCTGCCTCGGCTTCGCGACAGAATGTGTTCATCGAGCACGTCGAAGCTATGGAAGGGACAAACTGCCATGACCACGCGCGTCTTGGGGCATCCATTCTTGGCGGCGCTCCACCTCCTCGTCCTCCTAACGCCCGCGGTGGCGCACATGAGCTCCTCGCCTCCGTGTTGTGTGGGCAATGGAAACCCCACGGCCACGCGGAGCCACCGCGGAGCCCCCACGGCTACGAAGAGGCTCAAAAGAGCCACTACGGTCCCAGGTCCCAGGAGGAGGCGTGCGCCATAGATTCGGCCGGGGGAGGGGTTTGTGGATGGAAGTAGGACGGCTGACCAGAGGCGGTGGGGATGCAGCAAAGGGGAGGACATGCGGCGGAGCATATATGGGAATCGTACCATAAATCAACCATGATTCCATTGATATAGATAAATGGTGGGCCGATTTGGTACCCCGGATATATATTTTTAGGTCATGCCCGATATGGCCCAAAACCGCACATCTTCTAGAATTTGAGGGGGGGGGGGGGGGGGGGGGGGGTAAAGGATTTGCTAGAGTTCCCTCCATCTAGAAGACTTTTCGTTCATGCTTTTAAGTCAAGCTATTTTAAGTTTGACTAATTTTACAGAAATGGCAATATGTATGCATGAAATAATGTATTCTGAAACTATTTCAAGATGGATCTATTAATTTATATATAATGTTGCAACTTTTTGAACAAAGATTTTTGAGTTCTGAGATTCAGTGATCCCTTTATTCAGATAAATTCAAAATCATATTTTCAAATTTTAAAAACTGAAATAAAATCCTACATGTTATCAATGATGTATGCCACAAATGTCCAAAATCTTAATTTTAAATACTTTATATTCAAATCTACATAAAAATGACAAATGTTTAGATCTGAGTATACAAACTTTCAAATCTCCAAAATGTACAAGGTTTTTATTTCATTTTGTGTAGTCTATACTATAGTATAAAGAATTTTGCATTGTAATTTTGGGTGCTCGTAGGATGCATCATTGACTACATCCAGTTTTTTTTTCAGTTTTTTTTTTAACTTGTAACTACTGTTTTCGATTTTTAAAAAAAATTAAGGGTCACTGGATCTAGTGACACAAAGTTACTTTCACAACTTATTTTCTATTAAACCGGTCAAACTTAAAAAAGTTTGACTGAAAATAGAAGCTAAACGAAACACTTATTCGGGGTCAGAGGGATAGCAACTCTCTTAGAGTAACATTACTCAATTGCGTGGGGTTCACCGGCTGACTCCATTTCCTGGTTATGGGACATTTGATGTTCGACATTGAAATCTGAACTCCGGCAAAATTCAAATTTGAAAAATTATTTCTTTTACCATTTTTGCAGGTCCAAAAGTTGGTTTCTGATAGTTTTTCACATGCTCAGTCACGGCTCACCAGAACCTTCTCCGTCGCGGCCATTCGCTGCGTTGGTGGCTCAGGCTTGGGCTCTGGCGAGGAGGAAGGAGGGGAGAAGGAAGAGAGGAAGTGGACCAGGTCATCGCTTCCGGTTGGGCTCTGGCGAGTAGAGAGTAGAGGAGAAGTAAGAGAGGAGGAAGAAGATAAGAGAAAAGAGATGAAGAAAAGATAAGGAGCGAGACAAAGGTGGCGCCCATCAGGGGTAACCATAGCTACGATCACTCGGTAAAGAGCCTGTTCTCATAACAACTTTGCTATCTTTAGCTTTGGATCAAACCTGGGCTCTCGCATCTCGGGATTTCTTTTCCAAATACAAAATACAAATACTTTAGCACATGATGTGTATTACTGATGTGTACACACTATGCATTGTGTATATACGTAAAAAGAACTCAGACATAGCACTCTCATCACGATCTAGAGCGGAAGCTAATAATATGTACGTACCATACACTTTACATAATCATCACACATGCTGCACATATGCATATTTTCAAACATAAATATCTGGAATTATAGGGACGATGTAGCTAGCCGATCATGGCTTGGCCTCTGGCTCTGGATAGTTGAACTCAGGCTTTGGGGGCAGCTCGGCTTTCGGGAATGGTGGTAGTTCATGTTTTGGCACCTTTGGCATGGTGGTGTGTGGCAATTCCGGAACCTTTGGCACATCGGGTGCAGCAGGATGTGGAGACTTTGGCGCCTCTGGGATGGCAGGATGTCGTATTTCGGGCTTGGGCAGCTCATGGGGCACTTCGCTCTGCTTTGGTACCTCTGGTACGACGGCCCGTGGGATTTTAGGCTCCTTTGGCTCCTCGGGGACAACTGGATGCGGTAACTCGGGCATCTTTGGCACCTCTGGTACTGCATGGTGCGGCACTTCGGGTTGCTCTTCGGCACCTCAGGCACGATGGGATGTGGTATTTCGGGCTTGGGCAGCTCAGGAATGGCGGGATGGGGCGCTTCATGCTCCTTTGGTGCCTCTGGTATGACGGTGTGCGGGATTTCAGGCTCCTTTGGCACCTCGGGCACAGCTGGATGTGGTAGCTCTGGTTTTGGCAGCTCGGGCATTGCAGGGTGTGGCGGCAGTTCGGGGCTTCGGCACTTCAGGCTCCTTTGGCACCTCAGGCACGATCGGGTGCGGTATTTCGAGCTTCGGCAGCTCGGGCATAGCAGGGTGTGGGGGGAATTCTAGCTTTGGCAGCTCCGGACGATGGGATGCGGTGTGTGCTCCTCGTTGGGCACGGCCTCCTCTAGGTGCCTTGCTCCGCTGCTCATGGAACTGCATGAGAGCAGCAGCGCCAAGAGGAATACAACGGACGCCACGGTGCTCCTATACGCCATGCTGTATGCTCTGTGCTCCTTGGCTATGTGTGTATCTGTTGGGCGGGGGCTACTTCTCTCTGTGATGGCTGGAAGATTAGAGGACGCCTGGTACTTATAGGACGCCAAACGAATCTCTGCCTGGACAACATATGCAAGCATGTTTGCTGTAGAGAGACTAGCAGTCTTACTGAACAATGGCACCTGGCATGGAACCTGGTAGGTCACCGGCATTTTGGTAGTTGTTTACTTACTTCAGTTTTTGTGTGTGAAAAAGTTTGGTTTGTGTTTGATCTCTACCCATACATAGTATGCGCTGCTTAATTAGTTTGGAATTTTGAGACCTGAGTGATCGCTGTCAAGCTCCTAATAGTGTACTTTGAAGTTAGAGTGTAATAACAAATAACTGGCTCAAACCTTCCTAGAAGATGTACTCCCATCAGTACATGCGTGATGCATTCTCAGCCTACACACCGAATCATCTAGTGCAAACCCACACCTCAACACGTAAGTAGTGTTTTTGGAATGATTTGGTCATTGGTCGGTTGGCTAGTTCAGCTGCACTTATCTCCCCATCGAAGGAGATCGCGTGCGTTCGTGTGTAGGAGCGCCGTTTCACGTCGATTCTCCATTGTCGTACGTGAAACACCCAGAGGTTGTGGCTGGGCAGCCAAGAACACCCAGTGCTGCCACAGAGACGGCGTGAAACGAAAGCTTTCCTTGCATCGGCACTGGTAGTTGTGCTAATTCCGCATCACCGACTTGGAAAATGGCGCACGTGCAAAGAGAGCTCGCATATTGCCTTTCTATGTCGACCACAGGCTGCTGAGAAACAAAGTAATATGTGACGAAATGCTTGACTTCGCTAGTTCGAATCAGGTTGAAAATGATCACTGCATGACCCCTCCGTTTCATGTTGGTGTGACCATTTTCAAGCAACTTATAGGCTAGCTAACTCTCCAACATGCATGAACGAAGAAAAAGGAACTGTCTGTTCATTAATATTAATTATTAGTCTTGTGATTGCTCGTGTTACTCTCACCAAAATGGTTAATGGTACTCACTTTGTTCATAATTACCCCGCATTCTGGGTTTGGTCAAACTCAAAGGTTGTAAAGTTTGACCTTCATTGGTCAAACTTTACAAAGTTTTATTTTAACTGAACTCACAATGCAGTGTACTTGTGGACGAGAGTGTTTTCAAATTAACCAGATAGGTGAAATATATTGTTTTTTGTAAGTATGAGTCAAGGTGATTGAAATATTGTTACATATATACCTTGGAACTTAGGATAATGTTTGATGAAACAAATATGTTGGTGTTTCTTATGGATGTCTTTTGAGAGTGTTTTTCCACAAAAAATTAGCTTTGATATTTGTATAAGTGATTTATCTTAGTTTAGTTTCATTTAAATTTGACCAATTATAGTGTTAGGATTATTGTTAATTTGTTGTAGCAAGAGTTAATAAACGTTTCATTATTCTGTTGGGAATATCTGTACTTTTCTTTCCACTGGTAATATGTGCCTTCTTGCCACCACTAAATATGGTCTAGAAAGTGATATGTCCCCATTTGCATTTGATTTAATAAAATAGTGGTGAATATGTTTAAACAATGATATAGTTATAACCATAATCTATCGATCGTTGCCAAGTAAAGTCATAGTCCCACCTCAAACTACATCGACGAACTATTGTCTTTGCCAAGAATCAAACAAGCAATGAAATATAGAATAAAATTATGATGTCTATCTCTAATTATCTTATATCTCTAACCAAAACATTCATAATAACATGTACATTCTGCCTTTGACGATGATGTATGCTTTTTGAAATGTACTTCTTTTTTTCTTTCTCCACACTTAATTATTTCTTCTGTTTGAGAAATCAAGTGTTCCTTTTTTCTCCAAGGTTGAACTTTTAATCTACACCAAATGCACATTAAAAAATGTGAAAACAATATATGTGTAGTGTGCGACTACTTTTGTTCTTTTACTTGTACCCTTGAATAATTTTTTTCGTTGGATGCACTTTAAATATACACTAATTGGACATTAAAAAAACTGTGTTTGGTGTTATTGTAATGTGCAACACGGTACTTAAATGTGGAAAGTTTTTTTACACTATTAAAATATGGTGTCAAAATTTATTTTGTTTTTAGGACTTCATTTTGTTGGTTATACTTAAATTTAAAACTTGTATTTTTGGAGGTGCAAATGATTCTTTTTGTTGCTGACTGTTATTTCATTTTTATTGCATTTTACCTTTACCACATTTTTTCTTTGCTCAAGCGATTCCGAGATTGCGTTATGGTTTTGTGCTAAAAATTGTTTGTGTCAACGATGTTATTTTATGTTTCTCGACCAGGAGAAACGCCAGTCGAGCAACCAAATCCTAAAATATAATTATTAAAGTTTACGATTATGACATTTTTTACCAAAAAAAATAGCAAGTACAAGCTCTTGTTAATTTGCTTGTGTTGTACAGTATGTAAGAAACCAGCGGTTGCTTTTTGTTCGCAAAAATATATCTTTAGCTCCTCTTGTAAGTTGGTATCCCCATAACAACTTTGTTATCTTTAGCTTTAAACCTTGGTTCTCTGCCTTCTCCACTGAAATACCAAATGCAACAACTTTAATTCAAAGCATATATTTCAGCCAAGATCTTAAGAACTCTTCAGTGATGCACATATAAAAATCTAAATAAATTAACCGGTAAACAAGTCGAAAATAATATATATATTACTCATGTGCACACCATATACATCGTGCACGTAGAAAGAACAGATCGAGCTGCTGCATGCAGCATGCAATACAGCTCAGACATAACGCTCCCTAATCACAAACTAGAGAGCTAACGACATGTACGTACAATAAACTTTACATAACCATCACACACGCTGCACTATGCGTATTCAAACATACAGTAGATAACTAGCGCTACCGACGATGTAGCTAGCTAGTCCGATCATGGTTTGGCCTCTGGCTCTGGGAAGTGGAACTCAGGCTTCGGGGCAGCTCGGCTTTGGGGAATGGTGGAAGTTCATGCTTTGGCACCTCCGGCATGGTGGGGTGCGGTAACTCGGGCTCTTTCGGCGCCTCGGGAACATGGGGCTCCTTGGGAATCTCTGGCACGATAGGGTGTGGAACCTCGGGCTTCGGCAGCTCAGGGACGGTAGGATGGGGCACTTCGTGGTGTGGAACCTCGGGCTTCGGCAGCTCAGGGACGGTAGGATGATGGGGCACTTCGTGCTCCTTTGGTGCCTCTGGTGTGTGTGGCACTTCAGGCTTCTTTGGCACCTCGGGCACAGCTGGGTGTGGCACTTCAGGCTTTGGCAGCTCGGGCATTGCAGGGTGTGGCGGCACTTCAGGCCCCTTTGACACCTCGGGGACGATCGGGTGCGGCAGTTCGGGCACCTCTGGCATCTCTGGTACTCCATGGTGCGGCACTTCAGGTACAATCGGGTGCGGTATTTCGGGCTTCGGCTGCTTGGGCACAGCAGGGTGTGGTGGGAATTCTAGCTTTGGCAGCTCAGGAACGATGGGATGCGGTGGGTGCTCCTCCTTGGGCACGACCTCCTCGAGGTACCTTGCTCCGCTGCTCATGGAACTGCATGAGAGCAGCAGCGCCAAGAGGAATACAACGGATGCCATGGTGCTCCTGCACGCCATGCTGTATGCTCTGTGCTCCTTGTCTATGTGTGTATCTGTTGGGCGGTGGGCTACTTCTCTGTGTGATGGCTGGAAGATTAGAGGACGCCTGTTACTTATAGGACGCCAAACGAATCTCTGCCTGGACAACATATGCATTCATGTTTGCTGTAGAGAGACTAGCAGTCTTACCGAACAATGGCACCTGGCATGGACCCTGGTAGGTCACCGGAATTTTGGTAGTTGTTTACTTACTTCAGTTTTTGTGTGTGAAAAAGTTTGGTTTGTGTTTGATCTCTACCCATACATAGTATGTACTGCTTAATTAGTTTGGAATTTTGTCAAGCTCCTAATAGTGTACTTTGAAGTTAGAGTGTAATATCAAAAAACTGGCTCGAACCTTCCTAGAAGATGTACTCCCATCAGTACATGCGTGATGCATTCTCACCCTACACACCGAATCATCTAGTGCAAACCCACACCTCAACACGTAAGTAGTGTTTTTGGAATGATTTGGTCATTGGTCCGTCAGCAGGTCAGCTGCCCTTATCTGGTCGAGAGCCGGTCGTCTAGATCTCCCCATCGAAGGAGCAGGCATAAATCTGTAAGGGTTGGTGATGGATCGCGCGCGCGTTCGTGTAGGAGCGCCGTTTCACGTCGATTCTCCATTGTCGTACGTGTCTTGGTACCGGTGAGGCGGTGACGCAACTTAATTTCAGAGGTTGTGGCTAGGCAGCCAAGAAACCCGGCGCTGCCACAGGGACGGCGTGAAACGAAAGCTTTTCCTTGCATCGGCACTGGTAGTTGTGGACTTGTGGTTGATGGGTCAGCTAATTCCGCATCACCGACTTGGAAAATGGCGCGCGTGCAAAGAGAGCTCGCATATTGCCTTTCCATGTCGACCACAAGCTGCTGAGAAACAAAGTAATATGTGACGAAATGCTTGACTTGGCTAGTTCGAATCGGGTTGAAAATGATCACTGCATGACCCCTCCGTCTCATGTTGGTGTGACCATTTTCAAGCGACTTATAGGCTAGCTAACTCTCCAACGTAGTAGCTAGCGAAGTTGCTAGTACCACGTAGTGAGTGGATGGCAGACTATGTACACTAGTAGAAAATCCCCCATATAGTCCCGGTTGGTTTGAGCCATTAGTCCCGGTTCCCGAACCGGGACTAGCTAATCGGGACTAATGCTAGTCCCGGTTCGGCCACGAACCGGGACTAATGGGGTTCCACGTGGGCGAGAAGTTTTAGTCCCGGTTCGTAATACGAACCGGGACTAATGGGATATTTTTTTTCAACAATTTTTAATTTTTTGAAAAAAAAATTAATTTTTTTTAACTTTTTTTAATGTTTTTATCTTTTTTTTACTTTTTAAATTCTATTTTGAAATTTTCCACTTAGCCACATACTTAATCTCTAATTACACACTTAGTCATAGGTCAAACTACTTACCCTGGTCAAACTTCCCATTCGGTCGCCCATCTTCAGATTGCTCCAGCCCAAGCACGCTTAACTTTTGAGTTTCTTTCAAATTAGCTTCCAAATGAGAAGTTAGAACTTACTGATATTAGTATTCTATCAATCATATTAACCTCTCGGTTACGATGTTACACTTTTTCATTGTTTAAATTTAAAAATTTGTTTGAATAAGTAACAATAATTATGTAATAGTATATTTTGAATAAATAACAATAAAATATATTTTACTTTATTTTTTCTTTTTACATTTAATATGGAATAATTCATATCTTTACATCCGTAAATAGAAATTTGACAAATAAAATGTCTAAGTCGATTAGAAATATGAGAGGAATTCAAATATGCAATCCATATCAAGATCCACCCAACTCTTGTAAATGTTCCCTCCATTTCGCCCGAAGTGGGAGTTTTCACCTATAAGTCCACCAACTTATTAGAGAGAAAGTGAAGCCGGTCACACACTGGAGTAGGATCTTGGACATGTACAACACCCAACACACTTGTATACATATGGTATGGAACCATCTAGGTTTTGGTGGGTTTCAGACGCTCTGAAGCCCCGCTTCGGCGAAACCCTATACCCGCTGGAAAAAAGTCAAAATTTCCATGTACCCCTTTGAACGGAGTCAAAACGGGGTAGGCCAGTGGACTTTTTTTCTTGGTTGTGTTAGGTTATGACATAGCACTAGTACAGAACGACACATCGGAAACGGGCCAAAAACCCCTTCGGCAACGGAGAAAGGGTCCGTGTCCCCGCCTCTGTCACTGATGTGAAGCCTCACAATGGCAACGGAGATTTATCGTTTGCAATAAGTTTAGTAACGGGCATAATATATAACCGTTGCATTAAGTCTTTACATCAGATACGGAGATTAGTTTTTGACCGTTTGTAATGAGGGCTAAAGGAAATATAAAAAAAGCCGGTGACGCCTGCTGCACCGTCGACGGAGCCATGTGGTTCCTGCTTGACGGCCGCCGGTTCTTCACCTTCCTCTTCGCCCAGCTTCATTGCGTGGTCTTCTTCTACCTATTTAATACTGCACAAAAGTCTTGCTCCTGGAGGCGCCGGCTTCAGTGGACCGTGTGGACGGAGCCCCGCTCCTACGTCTTCACGGCCGCCGCATAGTCTCCAGGTTTCCTCCTCGCCCTAAAGGAGATGAAAAAAATCAAAATGTAAGCTCCTTCATCTCTATACACAAGACATATGCTTCTTCATCGACATTACAGAAAATATAGAACTAATTACAACTAGAACATAGCCTAAACAATGCCTCATATATAGGTAGATTGGACATACAAATTCCAGGGATGGAGCAAGCGAGCCAAGTAGGATGCACAAGATCGATGTGTATTTGTGCATATCACAAGGATCACTAGCGCCACCCCCGGATCACACGTTGTCACCTAATTTTAATCATCGGCATAACAGAAACAAAGCTAAAATCAGAGCAAATGCCTACTAAAAACAGAGCATATCCATGGATAAACAATTAGCTAATTACAACTAGAAAACAGATAAAATCTATGTGTAAACAATGCCTACTAAAAACAGAGCAAATCTATGGATAAACAATTAGCTACTTACAACTAGAAAACCGCTAAAATCTATGTGTAAACAATGCCTACTAAAATCAGAGCATATCCATGGATAAACAATTAGCTACTTATAAATAGAAAACAGCTAAAATCTATGTGTAAACAATGCCTACTAAAAACAGAGCAAATCTATGGATAAACAATTAGCTACTTACAACTAGAAAACAGATAAAATCTATGTGTAAACAATGCCTACTAAAAACAGAGAAAATCTATGGATAAACAATTAGCTACTTACAACTAGAAAACAGCTAAAATCTATGTGTAAACAATGCCTACTAAAAACAGAGCAAATCTATGGATAAACAATTAGCTACTTACAACTAGAAAACAACTATAATCTATGTGTAAACAATGCCTACAAAAAACAGAGCAAATCTATGGATAAACAATTAGCTACTTACAACTAGAAAACAGCTAAAATCTATGTGTAAACAATGCCTACTAAAAACAGAGCAAATCTATGGATAAACAATTAGCTACTTACAACTAGAAAGCAGCTAAAATCTATGTGTAAACAATGCCTACTAAAAACAGAGCAAATCTATGGATAAACAATTAGCTACTTACAAGTAGAAAACAGCTATCCTACTGAACTGGGGTCTTACATTAGGCGAGGCGGGCTCGCTTAGCGTCGCCGCCGGCGACGGACCTAGCGCCGGCCTCCCCTGGCGGCGCCTTGCCCTCGCCGTGGACCAAAGAGAGGGCTATGGCGGCCCGGAGGTCAGACTGGTAGACCGCCTCCTCGGCGCGTTCGACCTGGGTCGACGCCTCGGAGAGGAGGACCGCCGCCTCCAGATCGGCCTCGCCCTGACGACGCTTGGCGTCCTCGCGCTCGAAATCGGCGCGGGAGAGTTGGCAAGCGATCTCCAGATCACGATCCTCCTCCTCTTCCACTTCCTCTTCCTCCTCGTCGGAGGACGAGGACGAGGAGGAGGAGGAAGACGGATGGCGGCCGGGGTACATCGCCTGGCGGATCTCGCGGTAATGGTGGCCAAATGAGCGGGTGCAGCCGGAGCCTTCGCCGTGCGGACGAGCGCCAAGGCTGCGAGACCGGCCCGCGGGGGACGGATCGGCGGCGGCTTGTTCCGCAAGCTCGTCCCGCAACACCAGCTGACGCTGCTGCTGCCTGAAGGCCCGGAGGGTGGGGCGGCCACGGCCGCGATGGCCGGATCTACCAGCGCCGACGGTGGAAGCCATGCGAGAGAGTGGAGAGAGAGGAGACTGTGCGGCGGCTATGGTTGGAAGTGAGTGAGAGTGAGAGTGAAGGGCATAGTAGGTTCTTATAGGCCGGCTGTCGGGCTGCTTCTAATGGCAACGGAGATTACGAAACTGTCCGTGTGCGAGGAGCACACATCGGTAACGGAGGTAAACTAACCTCCGTTGCAAACATATATTCCACTATTCACCCGTTGCCGATGTTGTGGGCCTGCTTTACGGCCTAGTGCGGGCACGCGGGGGATGTCGCGATTTACCGTCGCCTAACTCCTGCCGTTGCCATAGAGGGGTATCCGATGTGTCATTCTGTACTAGTGTAGGAACATCCAAAACCAAGATCCACCCAACTCTTGCAAAGGTTCCCTCCGTTTTGCCCGAAGTGGGAGTTTTCAGCTATAAGTCCACCAACTTACTAGAGAGAAAGTGAAGCCGGTGAAGCCGGTCACACACCGGAGTAGGATCTTGGACATGTACAACACCCAACACACTTATATATATATGGTATTGAACCACCTAGATTTTGGTGGGTTTCAGACGCTCCGAAGCCCGCTTCGGCGAAACCCTAGACCCGCTGGAAAAAAAGTCAAAATTCCCATGTACCCCTTTGAACGGAGTCAAAAGGGGTAGGCCAGTGGACTTTTTTTCTTGGTTGTGTTAGTTTAGGACATAGGAACATCCAAAACCAAGATCCACCCAACTCTTGCAAAGATTCCCTCCGTTTCGCCCAAAGTGAGAGTTTTCAGCTATAAGTCCACCAACTTACTAGAGAGAAAGTGAAGCCGGTGCAGCCGGTCACACACCGGTGTAGGATCTTGGGCATTTACAACACCCAACACACTTGTATACATATGGAATGGAACCACCTAGGTTTTGGTGGGTTTCCGACGCTCCGGAGCCCCGCTTCGGCGAAACCTAGACCCGCTGGAAAAAGTCAAAGTTCCCGTGTACCCCTTTGAACGGAGTCAAAAGGGGGTAGGACAGTGAACTTTTTTGCTTGGTTGTGTTAGGTTAGGACATAGGAACATCCAAAACCAAGATCCACCCAACTCTTGCAAAGGTTCCCTCCGTTTTGCCCGAAGTGAGAGTTTTCAGCTATAAGTCCACCAACTTACTAGAGAGAAAGTGAAGCCGGTGAAGCCGGTCACACACCGGAGTAGGATCTTGGACATGTACAACACCCAACACACTTGTATATATATGGTATTGAACCACCTAGATTTTGGTGGGTTTCAGACGCTCCGAAGCCCCGCTTCGGCGAAATCCTAGACCGCTGGAAAAAAGTCAAAATTCCCATGTACCCATTTGAACGGAGTCAAAAGGGGGTAGGCCAGTGGACTTTTTTTCTTGGTTGTGTTAGGTTAGGACATAGGAATATCCAAAACCAAGATCCACCCAACTCTTTCAAAGGTTCCCTCTGTTTTGCCCGAAGTGGGAGTTTTCAGCTATAAGTACATCCACCAACTTACTAGAGAGAAAGTGAAGCCGGTCACACACTGGAGTAGGATCTTGGAAATGTACAACACCCAACACACTTGTATATATATGGTATTGAACCACCTAGATTTTGGTGGGTTTCAGACGCTCCGAAGCCCCGCTTCGGCGAAACCCTAGACCGCTGGAAAAAAGTCAAAATTCCCATGTACCCCTTTGAACGGAGTCAAAAGGGGGTAGGCCAGTGGACTTTTTTTCTTGGTTGTGTTAGGTTAGGACATAGGAACATCCAAAACCAAGATCCACCCAACTCTTGCAAGGATTCACTCCGTTTCGCCCAAAGTGAGAGTTTTCAGCTATAAGTCCACCAACTTACTAGGGAGAAAATACTCAAAAAAGTGAAATCCTTTGGCATGGAGTCCTTTTATGTGTACTAGTTGCTAGCAAAAATGATAAACTTGAGTTTTGACAAACATTTCAAAAAAAACCTTCACAAAAAGGTCTATCATCTATTGACATGTATAGGTTTCGCTTCAAATGACCAAGTTATGACCATCCCCGTGCCATAGTTTGTGATAATGTGTCCATATTTGATACATAGGTGTGTCTTGGTATGGCAAACATTTTTGGCAAAAACAATTTCCAAATTATTTTTATAAATATCATTTTCCATTTTTAAGTGCCAAAAATGACTTTTTTATTAAGCAAGTACCAAAAATATGTTGCAAAAAGTAATATGCATGGTGAAAATGATGATATGGATGTCATATTTCGATTCCTCTCATTTTTCTAATCGATTTAGACATTTTATTTGTTCAATTTCGATTTACGGATTTAAAGATATGAATTATTTCATATGAAAAATAGAAAAAATAGAAAAAAATATTATAGGCAGGGGAGGGGTATTAGTCCCGGTTCTTGGCATGAACTGGGACTAATGCAGGGGTATTAGTCCCGGTTCGTGCCACGAACCGGAACTAATGCTCTGCGGCACGCCACGTGTCCGGCGCGTGAGCTTTAGTCCAGTTCATGCACGAACCGGGACTAATACCCCCATCCAAACCGGGATTAATGGCACACGGGGCCTGACAGCTCGAACCGGGACCAATGCCTGGCATTGGTCCCGGTTTTTGCCCGAACCGGGACTAATGACTTTTGGGTTCCGGACGAAAGACCCTTTTTCTACTAGTGGTACGTTAACCAACATGTACGAAGAAAAAGGAACTGTCTGTTCATTAATTCATGCATATTATTTTATATATTAATATTAGTCTTGTGATTGCTCGTGTTACTCTCACCAAAATGGTTAATGGTACTCGCTTTGTTCATAATTATCCCGCATTTTTGGTTTGGTCAAACTCAAAGGTTGTAAAGTTTGACCTTCATTGGTCAAACTTTACAAATTTTTACTTTAACTGTACTCACAATGCAGTGTACTTGTGGACGGCGAGTGTTTTGAAATTAACCAGATATGTGATTTTTTTTTTGTAAGTATGAGTCACGGGGATTGAAATATTGCTACATCTAACTTGGAACTTAGGATAATGTTTGATGAAACAAATATGTTGGTGATTCTTATGGATGTGTTTTGAGAGTGTTTTTCCACAAAATTTAGCTTTGATATTTGTATAAGTGATTTATCTTAGTTTTACTTTCATTTAAATTTTACCAATTATAGTGTTAGGATTATTGTTAATTTGTTGTAGCAAGAGTTAATAACCGTTTCATTATTCTGTTGGGAATATCTGTACTTTCTTTCCACTGGTAATATGTGCCTTCTCACCACCACTAAATATGGGTCTAGAAAGTGATAAATGTCCCATTTACATGTTGATTTAATACAATAGTGGAGAATATGGTTAAACAATGATATAGTTATAACCATAATCTATCTTTGCCATGTAAAGTCATAGTCCGACGGTCCCACCTCAAACTACATCGATGAACTATTGTCTTTGCCAAGAATCAAACAAGCAATGAAAATTATGATGTCTACCTCTAATTTCTTATATCTCTAACCAAAATATTCATAATAACATGTACATTCTGCCTCTGACAATGATGTATGCTTTTTGAAATGTACTTCTCTTTTTTTTCTCCACAATTAATTATTTCTTCTGTTTGAGAAATCAAGTGTTCCTTTTTTCTCCAAGGTTGAATTTTTAATCTACACCAAATTTACATTAAAAAAATGTGAAAACAATATATGTGTAGTGTACGACTACTTTTGTTCTTTTACTTGTACCCTTGAATAATTTTTTTTGTTGGATGCACTTTAAATATACACTAGTTGGACAGTACAAAAACTGTATTTGGTGTGATTGTAATGTGCAACACGGTACTTAAATGTGAAAAGTTTTTTTACGCTATTAAAATATGGTGTCAAAGTTTATTTTGTTTTTAGGACTTCATTTGGCTGGTTATACTTTAAATTTAAAACTTGTATTTTTGGAGGTGCAAATGATTCTTTTTGTTGCTGACTTATTTCATTTTTATTACATTTTACCTTTACCACATTTTTTCTTTGCACAACCGAGAATCCGAGATTGCGTTATGGTTTTGTGCTAAATATTGTTTGTGTCACTGATGTTATTTTATGTTTCTCGACCGGGAGAAATGCCAGTCGACTCGGTAGCAACCAAATCCTAAAATATAATTATTAAAGTTTACGATTATGACATTTTTACAAAACAAATTAGCCAAGCAAGTACAAGCTCTCGTTAATTTGCCTGTGTTGTATGTAAGTAACCAGAGGTTGCTTTTTGTTAGAAAATTTTTTATCTTTAGCTCCTCTTGTAAGTTGGTATCCCCATAACAACTTTGTTATCTTTAGCTTTAAACCTTGGCTCTCGGCCTTCTCCACTGAAATACCAAATACAACAACTTTGATTCGAAGCATATATTTCAGCCAAGATCTTAAGAACTCTTCAGCGATGCACATATAAAAATCAAAATAAATAAACCGATAAACAAGTCGAAAATAAAATATATATTACTCATGTGCACACCATATACGTAGAAAGAACAGATCGAGCTGCTGCAGCATGCAATACAGCTCAGACATAACGCTCCCTAATCACGAACTAGAGACCTAACGACATGTACGTACAATAAACTTTACATAACCATCACACACGCTGCACGTATACGTATTCAAACATACAGTAGATAATAACTAGCGCTACCGACGATGTAGCTAGTCCGGTCATGGTTTGGCCTCTGGCTCTGGGATGTGAAACTCAGGCTTCGGGGGCAGCTCGACTTTGGGGAATGGTGGAAGTTCATGCTTTGGCACCTCCGGCATGGTGGGGTGCGGTAACTCGGGCTCTTTCGGCGCCTCGGGAACATGGGGCTCCTTGGGAATCTCTGGCACGATAGGGTGTGGAACCTCGGGCTTCGGCAGCTCAGGGATGGTAGGATGGGGCACTTCGTGGTGTGGAACCTCTGGCTTCGGCAGCTCAGGGACGGTAGGATGATGGGGCACTTCGTGCTCCTTTGGTGCCTCTGGTGTGTGTGGCACTTCAGGCTTCTTTGGCACCTCGGGCACAGCTGGGTGTGGCTCTTCAGGCTTTGGCAGGTCGGGCATTGCAGGGTGTGGCGGCAATTCAGGCTTCGGCAGCTCTGGCACGCCGTGGTGTGCCACTTGGGGCTCCTTTGGCATCTCCGGCACAGTAGGATGCGGCAGTTCAGGCCCCTTTGACACCTCGGGGACGATCGGGTGCGGCAGTTCAGGCACCTTTGGCATCTCTGGTACTGCATGGTGCGGCACTTCAGGCTCCTTTGGCACCTCAGGCACGATCGGGTGCGGTAGTTCGGGCTTCGGCAGCTCAGGCATAGCAGGGTGTGGTGGGAATTCTGGCTTTGGCAGCTCAGGAACGATGGGATGTGGTGGGTGCTCCTCCTTGGGCACGACCTCCTCTAGGTGCCTTGCTCCGTTGCTCATGGAACTGCATGAGAGCAGCAGCGCCAAGAGGAATACAACGGATGCCATGGTGCTTCTACACGCCATGGTGAATGCTCTCTGCTACTTATCTATGTGTATCGGCTGGGGGCTACTTCTTTGTGTGATATGGCTGGAAGATAAGAGAGCCCTGGTATTTATAGGACCCCAAATGAATCTCTGCATGCACATATGCATACGTGTTTGCTGTATTGAGTAGCAGTCTTACTGAACAATGGCACCTAGCATGCATGGTAGGTCACCTGCATTTTGGTAGTTGTTTACTTAGCTCGGTTCTGTGTGAGAAGAGAACTTCGTTTCTGTACGTGATGTGTCTACCTACTCTCGTTATGTGTTGTTTAGTTGGTTTGGAATTTTGAGACCTGAGTGATATGTAATTATGTATGGTCTCGATAGCACCACTCCACACCAGATGTGTACATGTCAAGCTCTAATACTGCCTACTGATCTGGTCGATCCGGTCTAAATCAATCAGGGTTGGTGACGATCGCGCGCGCGTTCGTGTAGGAGCGTCGTAGCCTCGTAGGTGTCTTGGTGCGGTGCCTTGTACGCTAGTTAATCTCTTCTCAGGGGCTGTTTGCGCTTTCGAGCTTTTCTTGCATCTCTACGTACTGGTGGTTGTGGTTGATGTGGGGCTAGCTAGCTCCGCGTCACCGGAGTTGGAAAACGGGGCGTGTGCATAAGCTAGTGTGTGTCCCGGTACCCGTACGGCCGTACCTTGTAGATAAACTATTGGCGTGGTATTTTTGCTGACTCCTTGTGCCCGTGACCTTCGTCTTCGAAAAAAGTGACATGATATGTTTGCTCAAATTATTTGGCGTCTGGAAAATCTCTGAAACTAGACCCGGGCATTTTGAAAGCTGCGCCTAAAAACGCCCAATGCGCAAAATCCAAGCCCGGGCCCTGCCGTCCCCGTTGTTCGCTCCACCTGCGCAGATCTCGTCGCTCCGGGGTAGGAGGTTGCCCGGGCGGCGAGACAGAGGAAGGAGCCTGGCGTCGCCTGATCTGTAGGTGGAGGACTCATGGCGTGTCGATCCACGGTCGGTGCAGCTGCCTCGGAACCTGCCGTACCGGAGGACGACGAGGACGACTACGTACTCCCGCCAGATCCAAAGGTAATACATAGGACTCATGGCGTGTCGACGAACTAGGATTGTTGTCATTGTTTGGTGTAGGTTTTTGCCATAGGATCAGTTAAAACATGACTCCCTCCGATCCTTTTGTAGTGTCGCTCGAAAAGAACAGACTAGCACAAATCGGTAGAGTATAAAACTCATGGCTGACTTAACTCCTTTGCAAAATAGATGCACATTTCGGTGACATTGCATAAAAAGTCGGGTCTTTAGCCAAGGTGCGCTTATCGTCCGGCATAATTGTTGGTACACAACAACTATGCAATGGATTTGTAAATTTGTTAGTCTGTCTTATGCATCCTTTTATGTTGTACGTCATTTATTCTAAGCCTCTTGATTAATGGCATATTTTCTAATCTTTTTAAGCTTCAAGCGCATTGCATCCATCTTGATCTCGTGATCACCGACGACGTCGGCAAGCTTAAACTCCAATTTCATCTTCTCTTCTAAGCATTGGAGACGAAAATCTTCACTTATTTTCAATTTTGCTTTCAAATCATTGTTTTCTTTTTCAAAAAAAACTCGACAATAGGGTCGGTTGGAATTTCCGGTTCAACTACCTCCTAGATAAAAATAAATCTATGTCAAGTTGGTCGACATAATTGTCATAAACACGAAATGAAACAAATATATAGTTATAACAAACAATCATACCACATCCGAATCATAGACGGGACGAGGGCCGACAGGGACGGATATCAAAACCATGGCACTATACATATAAAAACTATCATACAAGTAAGAAAATTATACAAGTAATAACTATGCATCTAAATCATACAAGTAAGATTGTTTTAAATAATAGATAAAAACAAGAGGCTCACCGAGGTGGTGCCGGTGACGGGACGGCGCGGGCGATCGACGGCGGTGAGGACGGGGACAGAACGACACTAAAACGCACAAATCATAATTTAGTTTGAGCTCAAATTGCACATAAAACAAATGAAATCCCTATTTAGACATTTCATCAAACACCTAGCTAGTACTAGAAAAATGAAATGAGCTAAACTAGCAATGAAATGAGCTAAATTAGCAATGCCAAAAGAGAGGATGATGTTGCTAACCTTGGATAGATGTGTGCCGCCAATATTGACAAATAGTGGAGAAAAATGGGGATTGATAACCCACAAGTATAGGGGATCGCAACAGTCTTCGAGGGAAGTAAAACCCAAATTTATTGATTCGACACAAGGGGAGACAAAGAATACTTATAAGCCTTAACAACTGAGTTGTCAATTCAGCTGCACCTGGAAAAGCACTAGTAACAGGGGTGATGTGAAAGCAGCAGTAATATGAGAGCAATAGTAACAGTAACACAGCAGCAGTAACACGGAGGCAATGGCACCAGAAAATAGTTGATACTACTTCTAATGACATATAGGACCAGAGAGCAATGATGATGACAAATGGATGCAATGATGATGACAAATGGACCGGGGTTCCCAGCTATCTACACTAGTGGTAACTCTCCAAACAAATAACAGGTGTTGGGTGAACAAATTACAGTTGGGCAATTGATAATTGTAAGGGCATGACAATGCATGCTTATGATAAGATAAGTTTACTGTAGTATTTAATTGGGCATTACGACAAGGTACACAGACCGCTATCCAGCATGCATCTGTGCCTAAATAATCCACCTTCCGGTTAGCATCCGCACCCCTTCCAGTATTAAGTTGCAAACAACAGATTATTGCATTAAGTATTGTGCATAATGTAAACAACACATTCATCCTTAGACAAAGCATTGCTGTTTTACCCCTAGTGGCAACAACACATCTACAACCTTAGAACTTGCTGTCACTATCCCAGGTTAAATAGAGGCTGAACCCAACTATCTAGCATAAATACTCCCTCTTGGAGATACAAGCAACTACTTGATCAGGGTAACCACAAGTACCGGAGAGCATGCAAGATCTTAAATAAACAATAGTATGATAATATGATGAACAATCTGATCATAATGTAACAATTCATCGGATCCCAACAAACACAACACCAATTACATCATATGGATCTCAATCATGTAAGGCAGCTCATGAGATCATTGTATTGAAGTACATGGGAGAGAGAGTACCAACTAGCTACAGCCAAGAACCCGTAGTCCATGGGGGAACTACTCACAAACCATCATGGAGTCGAAGTGGAGTCGATGGAGATGGCTCCGGGGGTCAATCCCCGTCCCGGCAGGGTGCCAGAACAGGAACTTCTGACCCCCGAAACGAGGTCTCGCGATGGCGGCGGCGCTGCGGAAGTCTTTCTGGAGTATTAGATATATATTAGGGTTTTCGCGTCGGGGTGACTAAATAGGCGAAGGGGCAACGTCGGTGGGTCCCGAGTGGGCCAAACCATAGGCTGGCGCCTCTCTCTCCTCGCCGCGCCGCCATGTGGTTTGGAGGCCGTGGGCCTCCCCCTGGCTTGCCCTTCTGGCTCCGTGTGTCCCTCGGAAAAATAGGAGGTTTGGCTTTTGTTTCGTCGAATTCCGAGAATATTGCCCGAACAGCTTTTCTGGAACCAAAAACAGCAGAAAACAGGAACTGGCACTGTGGCATCTTGTTAATAGGTTAGTCCCAGAAAATGTATAATAATGATATATAATGCATATAAAACATGTGACAATGATACATAAAACAAGCATGAAACATCAGAAATTATAGATACGTTGGAGACGTATCAAGCATCCCCAAGCTTAGTTCCTACTCGTCCTCGAGTAGGTAAACGATAAAAAGAAAATAATTTCTGAAGTGACATGCTACCAACATAATCTTGATCCAATAATAATGTAAGGCATGTGAGCTGAGATCAAATCATTCAAAGCAAATGTCTATAGTTGATATAAGAGATAATAAAGCAAGAGTCAAACAAGCTAAAAGTTTTCATGAATATCGCTTTAAAGACATGAAACCGTACAAGGTTCATTAAAGATGGTTTAAGTATCCAGCGTAGAAGTTCTATCCTTCAATCCAAGCATCAAGCAAATTTTCATAACATAGAAGGATTCAGCCAAGTAAACATAAACATGAACGTCATGAATCAACTGTTTCGAAGTCTACTCAACCGGTGAGCGCAAGCATTTGGTATTGGCACCAGGATGTTATGGCAAAGAGAACATTAATGGGGGTTTGGAAGGCCAATGGAAGAAAGTCTCACAAAGCTATAAGTGATCATTAGACAAGAGGAAGTCTTATAATCGAAGCTATGTAAGGAGTAGTGATTGCCATGCAACGGATGCACATAGAGCTATATGTGTATGAAAGCTCTCCAATGGAACTAGTGGGGGTGCATCCAACTTGGTTGCTCATGAAGACCTAGAGCACTTTTGAGGAAGCTCATCATTGGAATATACAACCCAAGTTCTATAGTGTAAATTCCCCACATAGTTATACTAGTAGAACATGAAAACTCTCTCACATGGAGTATAGGTGCTAAATGAGCACAAATGATGACTATGAATACTGCAGGTGCTATAACATGAGCACAAGTGTGGATAAAGGATAGTAATGTTGCCCCCTTTTTCTTTATTCTTTTTTTTTCTTTTTTTTATTTTTTTTCTTTTTCTGTTTCTCTTTTCGATGGCCACATAGCACTTTTCACTTTCAGGGGCAACATTCTAATATGACAACACACTTTTTGGTACATATAACTCATAACGAACAAAACATGATGTATGAAACTGTATGCCTCTGCCAGTGTAGCAGGATATGCAATGATCTAGCGTAACATGGGTAAACCACACATCAGCTGTATAGAATCATGCAAAGCAATATATAAGTGATGAATGACAACAAGTCATGTAATGTAAATGGAAGTTGCATGGCAATATATCTCGGAACAGCTATGGAAATGCTGTGGTAGGTAGGTATGGTGGTTGTTTTGAGGAAGATGTATAGGCTTATGTGTAGGAGAACAAGAGGAAGTCCTCCCACGGGGTTGGATGTACGGCGAAGTATGCACAACTCTCAATGTGAGCAGAAGGCAATGCACAGCACCGAAGAGGCTAGCAAATTTGGATGGTGGAAGTGCCAAAAACCGTAGCTTAACATTAGTCAAAAAGAACTCACAAGTTTATTGCAAACAACTAGCAGGTTCAACATTAAGAGCATGATTAAAATTCACTCCAAGAAGGGCCGTTCACGGCGGCACAAGTACCCCGTTAGATCCCTCGACCTTCAGCACAACTTAGTTATTACAATGAACTTTCAGACATGGAAAGCTATCAAGTCCAACTACACCTTCAACAATTTTAGAGTTTGTAGTACGGTACAAGCTTAAAGACAACAATCCACTAATGATTTTAACTTAATTAACCAGCAAGCTTTACCATCTAAATACCTCAAAACGTTTGCAAAGAATCAGATTATCAAAGTTCAATGATCTACAAGATTATGCAAGTTTTTCATTATACCACTACCACATGCAAAAATTTCTGGACCAACACATCAACCAAGCAACTCTCCAAATAAATATAAGTGAAGCAAGAGAGTACTTTCTATAAAATAACTAATAGCTCTGAACAAGAGATACATGAAAACCAAGAGCTAGAAGCTAAACAGTGCGAAAATGAATACTCAACAAATATAAGTGAAGAATAGGAGTATTCAAATGAAAAAGCGGAGCGTGTCTCTCTCCCAAACAAGATAGATAGGATCCGACATTGATATGATCAGAGAAAACAAAAACTAAACACAAAGACGCTCCAAGAACAGCACATATGATGTGAAAGAATTAAAATATAGTTTCACTAGAGATGACCTGATAAGTTGATGATGAAGAAGGGGATGCCTTGGGCATCCCCAAGCTTAGATGCTTGAGTCTTCTTGAAATATGCTTGGGTGACCCACGGGGGCATCCCCAAGCTTAGGCTCTTCACTCTTCTTGATCACAATATCATCCTTCTCTCTGACCCTTGAAAACTTCTGCCACACCAAACTTCTCATAAACTTCATTAGAGGGTTAGTACTCAAAAACATTAATCCACTTTGGTTCTGTGTGACACATTGCAATACTCAATAAAACATTAGCTACAGCCCTCCACGTCTAGAAAGCCTTACTTAAAGTCCACAAGAGACAATGCAAAAAAACAGAGACAGAATCTGTCAAAACAGAACAGCCAGTAAAGACGAATTTTTTCGAGGTACTTCCGTTGCTCAAATCGGAAAAAGTGAAGTTAATGAAAGATGCGTACATATCTGAGGAAGATGCGTGATTTTTTATAGAATTTTTCGATTTTCTCCAGGGAGAAAAGCTCAAATTCGTGACAGCTAAAAATCTGTCCCTGCGCAGAAATCCAAATCTAGCATCATCTAATCATTAAAGGCTCTTCTTGGCACAACAATGCAATAAAATAAAGATACAAAGGAGTTGTTACAGAAGTAAGCAAGCTCCTTGACTCAAAAAGCAAAAGAAAAATTACAGAAATAAAACATGGGTTGTCTCCCAAGAGCGCTTTTCTTTAATGCCTTTTAGCTAGGCTTGATAGTTTTAATGATGCTCTCATGAAAATAGAAAATGAAGCAAAAGGAGCATCAAGAAGCAAATTCAAAACACATTTAAGTCTAACCCACTTCCTATGCATAGGAAACTTGTACACAAATAAATTCATATAGAACAAAGTGACAAGCATAGGAAGATAAAACAAGAGTAACTTCAAAAGTTTCAGCATATAGAGAGGTGTTTTAGTACCATGAAATTTCTACAACCATATTTTCCTCTCTCATAATAATTTTCAGTAGCATCATGAATAAACTCAACAATATAACTATCACATAAAGCATGCTTTTCATGATCTACAAACAAATAATTTTTATCAAGCTCATAAGTAGTGGGATTTAAAATTTCGAACCCACATGTAACAATTTTATAACAAGATGATTGATCACTCTCAAATATATGGGACTAGATAAAGTCAAGACTTCTCCAATCCCATTTTCATTAGTAGTCAATTAATATTATCAAGTAACATAGGACCATCATCTAGAGCTTTATCATAAACATTTTCTAAGCAAAACTCTTTAGTACCATGCATTTCGATATCAGCCACAAATAAAGGATTATCATAAGATTTATCAAAATAGCATGGATTATCATATATAACAGTAGCATAATTATTCTCACAAGTTTTACTCATAGGAAAAATTTCAAGAGAATCAACAGGAACATAACATTCATCCTCCTTGGGTAAGCATGGAGGGCAATCAAATAATGTAAGAGATGAAGAGTTACTCTCATTAGAAGGTAGGCATGGGTAGCTAATCCATTCTTCCTCCTTTTGTTCATCACTCTCCTCCTCTTTTTCATCTAATGAGCTTTCAGGTTCAGCAATTTCTTCTTCCACAGGTTCCTGCAAATTGTGAGTGCATTCTTGTGCATTAATGAGTCTCTCTTTGTAATCAACGATATAAGGATTATTGCTGTAATGTTCTATGCAATAATCAAGGATAGAAGAGACATAATCTTTAAGGTCCTTACAAGCAATACAAGTTTCATAATTTTTAGCCATGAAAGATTCTATCTCAGAGGCTCCCATAAATAAAACAAATTGTTCTACTTCTTCGAACCCAAGATGAATATAGTTATTCCAATGATAGTTCACAATTAAAACTCTTCACTAAAGCTACACTGGAATTTAAGATGTTTAGTATCCTGTTTAGAGCAACAGTTTATATCATGGCGTTTAAGCAAGATTTTAGCAATTGTATTCAACCTTTCTAACACAACACTCATGACTTCACCCTTTTTTGATTCTCTATACTTCATATATAATTCTATAAGCTCCATATAGGTTGTGGGTTCTTCCATAACAACAGTTTTTAGTTTTTCGGTTTTTCAAATTTTTATGGATTTTCGAATTTATAAGAAAAATAAAACAAGACAAAAATAAACTAAACAAAAATAAACTAAGCACAAATAAACTAGACAAAACAAAATAAAATAAAAACAGAGAGAGAGGTAGAGTGTACTCCCCAGGTGAACTTATGAGTAGAGCTATGCTCCCCGGCAACGGCGCCAGAAAATAGTCTTGATAACCCACAAGTATAGGGGATCGCAACAGTCTTCGAGGGAAGTAAAACCCAAATTTATTGATTCGACACAAGGGGAGACAAAGAATACTTATAAGCCTTAACAACTGAGTTGTCAATTCAGCTGCACCTGGAAAAGCACTAGTAACAGGGGTGATGTGAAAGCAGCAGTAATATGAGAGCAATAGTAACAGTAACACAGCAGCAGTAACACGGAGGCAATGGCACCAGAAAATAGTTGATACTACTTCTAATGACATATAGGACCAGAGAGCAATGATGATGACAAATGGACCGGGGTTCCCAGCTATCTACACTAGTGGTAACTCTCCAAACAAATAACAGGTGTTGGGTGAACAAATTACAGTTGGGCAATTGATAATTGTAAGGGCATGACAATGCATGCTTATGATAAGATAAGGTTTACTGTAGTATTTAATTGGGCATTACGACAAGGTACACAGACCGCTATCCAGCATGCATCTGTGCCTAAATAATCCACCTTCCGGTTAGCATCCGCACCCCTTCCAGTATTAAGTTGCAAACAACAGATTATTGCATTAAGTATTGTGCATAATGTAAACAACACATTCATCCTTAGACAAAGCATTGCTGTTTTACCCCTAGTGGCAACAACACATCTACAACCTTAGAACTTGCTGTCACTATCCCAGGTTAAATAGAGGCTGAACCCAACTATCTAGCATAAATACTCCCTCTTGGAGATACAAGCAACTACTTGATCAGGGTAACCACAAGTACCGGAGAGCATGCAAGATCTTAAATAAACAATAGTATGATAATATGATGAACAATCTGATCATAATGTAACAATTCATCGGATCCCAACAAACACAACACCAATTACATCATATGGATCTCAATCATGTAAGGCAGCTCATGAGATCATTGTATTGAAGTACATGGGAGAGAGAGTACCAACTAGCTACAGCCAAGAACCCGTAGTCCATGGGGGAACTACTCACAAACCATCATGGAGTCGAAGTGGAGGCGGTGGAGTCGATGGAGATGGCTCCGGGGGTCAATCCCCGTCCCGGCAGGGTGCCAGAACAGGAACTTCTGACCCCCGAAACGAGGTCTCGCGATGGCGGCGGCGCTGCGGAAGTCTTTCTGGAGTATTAGATATATATTTAGGGTTTTCGCGTCGGGGTGACTAAATAGGCGAAGGGGCAACGTCGGTGGTGTCCCGAGTGGGCCAAACCATAGGCTGGCGCACTCTCTCTCCTCGCCGCGCCGCCATGTGGTTTGGAGGCCGTGGGCCTCCCCCTGGCTTGCCCTTCTGGCTCCGTGTGTCCCTCGGAAAAATAGGAGGTTTGGCTTTTGTTTCGTCGAATTCCGAGAATATTGCCCGAACAGCTTTTCTGGAACCAAAAACAGCAGAAAACAGGAACTGGCACTGTGGCATCTTGTTAATAGGTTAGTCCCAGAAAATGTATAATAATGATATATAATGCATATAAAACATGTGACAATGATACATAAAACAAGCATGAAACATCAGAAATTATAGATACGTTGGAGACGTATCAGGGATCAAATTGATCTTTGGAGAGTGAAAAAGGAGAAAAATGGAGATGTGGGTCGAGCTAAAAAATGGAGAGCCGGGACAAGAGGTCTCGCGCGGGCCCCCCTCTGCGGCTGCCCTGCCATGGACCTTTAGTCCCGGTTTGTATCGCGAACCGGGACTAGAGATTCCATACGACCGTCATTTTCAATTTAATATGGATAAATTCATATCTTTAAATCCGTAAATCGAAATTTGACAAATAATATGTATAAATCGATCAGAAAAATGATAGAAATCTAAATATTGTGTCCATATCATCTTTTGCATAAATATTAATGATTAAGTAATAATAATTGTTAACAAATAACAAAAAAATCAATTTTACATTATTATTGCCATTTTCAATTTAATATGGATAAATTCATATATTTAAATCCGTAAATCGAAATTCGACAAATAATATGTATAAATCGATCAGAGAAATGATAGGAATCTAAATATTGTGTCCATATCATCTTTTGCATAAATATTAATGATTAAGTAATAATAATTGTTAACAAATAACAAAAAAATCAATTTTACCTTATTATTGCCATTTTCAATTTAATATGGGTAAATTCATATCTTTAAATCCGTAAATCGAAATTTGACAAATAATATGTATAAATCAATCAGAAAATGATAGGAATCTAAATATTGTGTCCATATCATCTTTTGCATAAATATTAATGATTAAGTAATAATGATTATTAATTCATTTTTTTGATTTTGCAGAAAATAATCATATTATTTTTTTGAAGTCCAAACCAATGTTAACATAAACATTAATGATTAAGTACTAATAGTTTTGAATTCAAATAACAAAAAAATATGGAAATATTCAAACCTATGTTAACATAAACCTATGTTAACATAAACATTATTATTGTCATTTTCAATTTAATATGGAAATATTCATATCTTTAAATCCGTAAATCGAAATTCGACAAATAATATGTATAAGTCGATCAG
This sequence comes from Poa pratensis, assembly GCA_947311845.1. NCBI lineage: Eukaryota > Viridiplantae > Streptophyta > Magnoliopsida > Poales > Poaceae > Poa > Poa pratensis. The sequence continues at coordinate 26,608,701 of CAMZMU010000093.1, read as the reverse complement.
AAAAATGATAGGAATCCAAATATTTCGATCATTAGTTTTAGGTAACCGAATGGACCGAATTGACCGAAATTTACATGAGAACACACAACGGGAGCACACACATCACCATATAGCTAGTCTACTCATCACCGACATTTTAAGACGATCGTCATTGGTATTATAGCCACGTAGACTATCCCACTTCCGTGCAATCTCGAAGCCGAGGCGAGCGTCCAGAGCGGCATACAAGACTTGCTCGTAGCTCAATGGAACGTTGCCCCAACCGAAAATTTGGAGGTCTTCTAAGTCGTCGTCGTCCTTGCCCTTCTTCTTGTCCTTCTTGTTGTTCTTCTTCTTCTTCTCAAGTTTTGTCCCAATGATAGCATTGGAGAGATCATAGAGACTCGGAGTAGGATTGCCGGTTGGGTTCCGGCGATCCCTCTGGAGGTCGACCGCGGACGGAATAACAATTCCGTAGTAGCGCATCATCCGCACGTCATTGTGGATAGCCACGCCGTAGAAGTTGATGGTCTCGTCACCTAAGAAATCCACGAGGAGCTGCGGCACCCCATCGGCCTTGCAGATTTGGAAGACAAGAGTCTCGGACGCCACTGAGAGTTGAAGGACGGCGGCGCGCTGCCTTTTCTCGGGTGGAAGATCCCTCTGTCGACCCGGGAGTGGGTCGGTGAACTCACAGTCGAGTCCAACACACTTGATTGGTGCGGCGTCGAGGAAGAACTTCTTCACGTCGTGGATCCACCTCTCCACGCGTGATGCACGGAGGGTGACCCATACCTTGAAGTGCATATCTTATTTGATGAAGTAGTACAACCAAGACGGAGGTACACGCGCGAGTGGCTCCATTGGAATAGAAGAGAAAGGGATCGAGAGAGAGAGTTTTTGCAAGGATTAGAGAGAGATTTAAGTAGGTGTGCTTAAGGCCATGGATTAGTGTAGCTTTTATATAGGGCGGAGAGGGAGGCCGGCGGGCGGCGCCAGTGATTAAATTAGCGTATGAATCAACGTCGGGCTGATCATCTTACAAAGCACAATCAAAACGGCGGCTTGATCAACTTACAAAGTTCACCGTCGGTGGGAGATTTACAGGTTTTCAATTGCGTCTCGGTTCGAGACACGAACCGGGACTGAAGACAGACCTTTAGTCCCGGTTTGAGACACGAATCAGGATTAAAGAGGCTGCATCAGGATGCAGCCTGGCCCACCCCCTTTAGTCCCGGTTTGTGGCTCAAACCGGACTAAAGGTCTGTCATGACCCGGTACTAGTCTGGTGCGGCCTCGTAGCCGTTGAACGGGACTAGTCCCCCCTCTAGTACCGGTTCAAAATCCATCCCGGACTAGAGCCCAATGAGACTCTGGACCAAAGGTTTTGTTTCTACATAGTATGCGCTGCTTAATTAGTTTGGAATTTTGAGACCTGAGTGATCGCTGTCAAGCTCCTAATAGTGTACTTTGAAGTTAGAGTGTAATAACAAATAACTGGCTCGAACCTTCCTAGAAGATGTACTCCCATCAGTACATGCGTGATGCATTCTCAGCCTACACACCGAATCATCTAGTACAAACCCACACCTCAACACGTAAGTAGTGTTTTTGGAATGATTTGGTCATTGGTCGGTTGGCTAGTTCAGCTGCACTTATCTGGCCGAGCCGGTCTAGATCTCCCCATCGAAGGAGATCGCGTGCGTTCGTGTGTAGGAGCGCCGTTTCACGTCGATTCTCCATTGTCGTACGTGAAACACCCAGAGGTTGTGGCTGGGCAGCCAAGAACACCCAGTGCTGCCACAGAGACGGCGTGAAACGAAAGCTTTCCTTGCATCGGCACTGGTAGTTGTGGTTGATGGGTCAGCTAATTCCGCATCACCGACTTGGAAAATGGCGCATACGTCCAAAGAGAGCTCGCATATTGCCTTTCTATGTCGACCACAAGCTGCTGAGAAACAAAGTAATATGTGACGAAATGCTTGACTTCGCTAGATCGAATCAGGTTGAAAATGATCACTGCATGACCCCTCCGTTTCATGTTGGTGTGACCATTTTCAAGCAACTTATAGGCTAGCTAACTCTCCAACATGCATGAACGAAGAAAAAGGAACTGTCTGTTCATTCATTCATGCGTATTATTTTATATATTAATTATTAGTCTTGTGATTGCTCGTGTTACTCTCACCAAAATGGTTAATGGTACTCGCTTTGTTCATAATTACCCCGCATTCTAGGTTTGGTCAAACTCAAAGGTTGTAAAGTTTGACCTTCATTGGTCAAACTTTACAAAGTTTTGTTTTAACTGAACTCACAATGCAGTGTACTTGTGGACGAAGAGTGTTTTCAAATTAACCAGATAGGTGAAATATATTGTTTTTTGTAAGTATGATTCAAGGTGATTGAAATATTGTTACATATATATACCTTGGAACTTAGGATAATGTTTGATGAAACAAATATGTTGGTGTTTCTTATGGATGTCTTTTGAGAGTGTTTTTCCACAAAAAATTAGCTTTGATATTTGTATAAGTGATTTATCTTAGTTTAGTTTCATTTAAATTTGACCAATTATAGTGTTAGGATTATTGTTAATTTGTTGTAGCAAGAGTTAATAAACGTTTCATTATTCTGTTGGGAATATCTGTACTTTTCTTTCCACTGGTAATATGTGCCTTCTTGCCACCACTAAATATGGTCTAGAAAGTGATTTGTCCCCATTTGCATTTGATTTAATAAAATAGTGGTGAATATGTTTAAACAATGATATAGTTATAACCATAATCTATCGATCGTTGCCAAGTAAAGTCATAGTCCCACCTCAAACTACATCGACGAACTATTCTCTTTGCCAAGAATCAAACAAGCAATGAAATATAGAATAAAAATTATGATGTCTATCTCTAATTATCTTATATCTCTAACCAAAACATTCATAATAACATGTACATTCTGCCTTTGACGATGATGTATGCTTTTTGAAATGTACTTATTTTTTTTCTTTCTCCACACTTAATTATTTCTTCTGTTTGAGAAATCAAGTGTTCCTTTTTCTCCAAGGTTGAACTTTTAATCTACAGCAAATGCACATTAAAAAAAATGTGAAAACAATATATGTGTAGTGTGCGACTACTTTTGTTCTTTTACTTGTACCCTTGAATAATTTTTTTCGTTGGATGCACTTTAAATATACACTAATTGGACATTACAAAAACTGTGTTCGGTGTTATTGTAATGTGCAACACGGTACTTAAATGTGGAAAGTTTTTTTACACTATTAAAATATGGTGTCAAAATTTATTTTGTTTTTAGGACTTCATTTTTTTGGTTATACTTTAAATTTAAAACTTGTATTTTTGGAGGTGCAAATGATTCTTTTTGTTGCTGACTGTTATTTCATTTTTATTGCATTTTACCTTTACCACATTTTTTCTTTGCTCAAGCGAATCCGAGATTGCGTTATGGTTTTGTGCTAAAAATTGTTTGTGTCAACGATGTTATTTTATGTTTCTCGACCAGGAGAAACGCCAGTCGAGCAACCAAATCCTAAAATATAATTATTAAAGTTTACGATTATGACATTTTTTTACCAAAAAAAGTAGCCAAGTACAAGCTCTTGTTAATTTGCTTGTGTTGTACAGTATGTAAGAAACCAGCGGTTGCTTTTTGTTCGCAAAAATATATCTTTAGCTCCTCTTGTAAGTTGGTATCCCCATAACAACTTTGTTATCTTTAGCTTTAAACCTAGGCTCTCTGCCTTCTACACTGAAATACCAAATGCAACAACTTTAATTCAAAGCATATATTTCAGCCAAGATCTTAAGAACAGATCGAGCTGCTGCATGCAGCATGCAATACAGCTCAGACATAACGCTCCCTAATCACGAACTAGAGAGCTAACGACATGTACGTACAATAAACTTTACATAACCATCACACACGCTGCACTATGCGTATTCAAACATACAGTAGATAACTAGCGCTACCGACGATGTAGCTAGTCCGATCATGGTTTGGCATCTGGCTCTGGGAAGTGGAACTCAGGCTTCGGGGGCAGCTCGGCTTTGGGGAATGGTGGAAGTTCATGCTTTGGCACCTCCGGCATGGTGGGGTGCGGTAACTCGGCTCTTTCGGCGCTTCGGGAACATGGGGCTCCTTGGGAATCTCTGGCACGATAGGGTGTGGAACCTCGGGCTTCGGCAGCTCAGGGACGGTAGGATGGGGCACTTCGTGGTGTGGAACCTCGGGCTTCGGCAGCTCAGGGACGGTAGGATGATAGGGCACTTCGTGCTCCTTTGGTGCCTCTGGTGTGTGTGGCACTTCAGGCTTCTTTGGCACCTCGGGCACAGCTGGGTGTGGCACTTCAGGCTTTGGCAGCTCGGGCATTGCAGGGTGTGGCGGCACTTCGGGCTTCGGCGGCACGCCGTGGTGTGGCACTTCGGGCTCCTTTGGCATCTCCGGCACTGCAGGATGCGGCACTTCAGGCCCCTTTGACACCTCGGGGACGATCGGGTGCGACAGTTCGGGCACCTCTGGCATCTCTGGTACTCCATGGTGCGGCACTTCAGGTACAATCGGGTGCGGTATTTCGGGCTTCGGCTGCTTGGGCATAGCAGGGTGTGGTGGGAATTCTAGCTTTGGCAGCTCAGGAACGATGGGATGCGGTGGGTGCTCCTCCTTGGGCACGACCTCCTCGAGGAGCCTTGCTCCGCTGCTCATGGAACTGCATGAGAGCAGCAGCGCCAAGAGGAATACAACGGATGCCATGGTGCTCCTGCACGCCATGCTGTATGCTCTGTGCTCCTTGTCTATGTGTGTATCTGTTGGGCGGTGGGCTACTTCTCTGTGTGATGGCTGGAAGATTAGAGGACGCCTGTTACTTATAGGACGCCAAACGAATCTCTGCCTGGACAACATATGCATGCATGTTTGCTGTGGAGAGACTAGCAGTCTTACGGAACAATGGCACCTGGCATGGACCCTGGTAGGTCACCGGAATTTTGGTAGTTGTTTACTTACTTCAGTTTTTGTGTGTGAAAAAGTTTGGTTTGTGTTTGATCTCTACCCATACATAGTATGTGCTGCTTAATTAGTTTGGAATTTTGAGACCTCTGTCAAGCTCCTAATAGTGTACTTTGAAGTTAGAGTGTAATATCAAAAAACTGGCTCGAACCTTCCTAGAAGATGTACTCCCATCAGTACATGCGTGATGCATTCTCAGCCTACACACCGAATCATCTAGTGCAAACCCACACCTCAACACGTAAGTACTGTTTTTTGGATGGTTTGGTCATTGGTCCGTCGGCAGGTCAGCTGCCCTTATCTGGTCGAGAGCCGGTCGTCTAGATCTCCCATCGAAGGAGCAGGCATAAATCTGTAAGGGTTGGTGATGGATCGCGCGCGCGTTCGCGTTCACGTCGATTCTCCATTCTCGTACGTGTCTTGGTACCGGTGCGGCGATGACGCAACTTAATTTCAGAGGTTGTGGCTAGGCAGCCAAGAACACCCGGCGCTGCCACAGGGACGGCGTGAAACGAAAGCTTTTCCTTGCATCGGCACTGGTAGTTGTGGACTTGTGGTTGATGGGTCAGCTAATTCCGCATCACCGACTCGAAAAATGGCGCGCGTGCAAAGAGAGCTCGCATATTGCCTTTCTATGTCGACCACAAGCTGCTGAGAAACAAAGTAATATGTGACGAAATGCTTGACTTGGCTAGTTCGAATCGGGTTGAAAATGATCACTGCATGACCCCTCCGTCTCATGTTGGTGTGACCATTTTCAAGCAACTTATAGGCTAGCTAACTCTCCAACGTAGTAGCTAGCGAAGTTGCTAGTACCACGTAGTGAGTGGATGGCAGACTATGTACGTTAACCAACATGTACGAAGAAAAAGGAACTGTCTGTTTATTAATTCATGCATATTATTTTATATATTAATATTAGTCTTGTGATTGCTCGTGTTACTCTCACCAAAATGGTTAATGGTACTCGCTTTGTTCATAATTATCCCGCATTTTTTGTTTGGTCAAACTCAAAGGTTGTAAAGTTTGACCATTGGTCAAACTTTACAAATTTTTACTTTAACTGAACTCACAATGCAGTGTACTTGTGGACGGCGAGTGTTTTGAAATTAACCAGATATGTGAAATATTTTTTTTTGTAAGTATGAGTCACGGGGATTGAAATATTGTTACATCTAACTTGGAACTTAGGATAATGTTTGATGAAACAAATATGTTGGTGATTCTTATGGATGTGTTTTGAGAGTGTTTTTCCACAAAATTTAGCTTTGATATTTGTATAAGTGATTTATCTTAGTTTTACTTTCATTTAAATTTTACCAATTATAGTGTTAGGATTATTGTTAATTTGTTGTAGCAAGAGTTAATAAACGTTTCATTATTCTGTTGGGAATATCTGTACTTTCTTTCCACTGGTAATATGTGCCTTCTCACCATCACTAAATATGGGTCTAGAAAGTGATAAATGTGGCCCATTTACATGTTGATTTAATACAATAGTGGAGAATATGGTTAAACAATGATATAGTTATAACCATAATCTATCATTGCCAAATAAAGTCATAGTCCCACGGTCCCACCTCAAACTACATCGATGAACAATTGTCTTTGCCAAGAATCAAACAAGCAATGAAAATTATGATGTCTACCTCTAATTTCTTACATCTCTAACCAAAACATTCATAATAACATGTATATTCTGCCTCTGACAATGATGTTTGCTTTTTGAAATGTACTTCTCTTTTTTTTCTCCACGATTAATTATTTCTTCTGTTTGAGAAATCAAGTGTTCCTTTTTTCTCCAAGGTTGAACTTTTAATCTACACCAAATTTACATTAAAAAAATGTGAAAACAATATATGTGTAGTGTACGACTACTTTTGTTCTTTTACTTGTACCCTTGAATAATTTTTTTTGTTGGATGCACTTTAAATATACACTGGTTGGACAGTACAAAAACTGTATTTGGTGTTATTGTAATGTGCAACACGGTACTTAAATGTGGAAAGTTTTTTTACACTATTAAAATATGGTGTCAAAGTTTATTTTGTTTTTAGGACTTCATTTGGTTGGTTATACTTTAAATTTAAAACTTGTATTTTTGGAGGTGCAAATGATTCTTTTTGTTGCTGACTTATTTCATTTTTATTACATTTTACCTTTACCACATTTTTTCTTTGCACAACCGAGAATCCGAGATTGCGTTATGGTTTTGTGCTAAATATTGTTTGTGTCACTTATGTTATTTTATGTTCCTCGACCGGGAGAAATGCCAGTCGACTCGGTAGCAAACAAATCCTAAAATATAATTATTAAAGTTTACGATTATGACATTTTTTACAAAACAAATTAGCCAAGCAAGTACAAGCTCTTGTTAATTTGCCTGTGTTGTATGTAAGAAACCAGAGGTTGCTTTTTGTTAGAATTTTTTTTTATCTTTAGCTCCTCTTGTAAGTTGGTATCCCCATAACAACTTAGCTTTAAACCTTGGCTCTCGGCCTTCTCCACTGAAATACCAAATACAACAACTTTGATTCGAAGCATATATTTCAGCCAAGATCTTAAGAACTCTTCAGCGATGCACATATAAAAATCAAAATAAATAAACCGATAAACAAGTCGAAAATAAAATATATATTACTCATGTGCACACCATATACGTAGAAAGAACAGATCGAGCTGCTGCAGCATGCAATACAGCTCAGACATAACGCTCCCTAATCACGAACTAGAGAGCTAACGACATGTACGTACAATAAACTTTACATAACCATCACACACGCTGCACGTATGCGTATTCAAACATACAGTAGATAACTAGCGCTACCGACGATGTAGCTAGTCCGATCATGGTTTGGCCTCTGGCTCTGGGATGTGAAACTCAGGCTTCGGGGGCAGCTCGACTTTGGGGAATGGTGGAAGTTCATGCTTTGGCACCTCCGGCATGGTGGGGTGCGGTAACTCGGGCTCTTTCGGCGCCTCGGGAACATGGGGCTCCTTGGGAATCTCTGGCACGATAGGGTGTGGAAAGTCGGGCTTCGGCAGCTCAGGGACGGTAGGATGGGGCACTTCGTGGTGTGGAACCTCGGGCTTCGGCAGCTCAGGGACGGTAGGATGATGGGGCACTTCGTGCTCCTTTGGTGCCTCTGGTGTGTGTCGCACTTCAGGCTCCTTTGGCACCTCGGGCACAGCTGGGTGTGGCTCTTCAGGCTTTGGCAGGTCGGGCATTGCAGGGTGTGGCGGCAATTCAGGCTTCGGCAGCTCTGGCATGCCGTGGTGTGCCACTTGGGGCTCCTTTGGCATCTCCGGCACTGCAGGATGCGGCAGTTCAGGCCCCTTTGACACCTCGGGGACGATCGGGTGCGGCAGTTCGGGCACCTTTGGCATCTCTGGTACTGCATGGTGCGGCACCTCAGGTACAATCGGGTGCGGTATTTCGGGCTTCGGCAGCTCGGGCATAGCAGGGTGTGGTGGGAATTCTGGCTTTGGCAGCTCGGGAACGATGGGATGCGGTGGGTGCTCCTCCTTGGGCACAGCCTCCTCTAGGTGCCTTGCTCTGCTGCTCATGGAACTGCATGAGAGCAGCAGGACCAAGAGGAATACAACGGATGCCATGGTGCTCCTGCACGCCATGGTGAATGCTCTGTGTTCTTGTCTATGTGTATCGGTTGGTGGCTACTTGTTTGTGTGATGGCTGGGAGATAAGAGAACCCTGGTATTTATAGGATCCCAAATGAATCTCTGCATGTACATATGCATACGTGTTTGCTGTAGAGACTAGCTAGTGGTCTTACTGAACAATGGCACCTGGCTTGCATGGACCCTGGTAGGTCACCAGCATGTTGGTAGTTGTTTACTTAGCTCGGTTCTGTGTGAGAAGAGAACTTCGTTTCTGTGCGTGACGTGTCTACCTACTCTCGTTATGTGTTGTTTAGTTGGTTTGGAATTTTGAGACCTGAGTGATATGTATGGTCTCGACGTCGACGGCACCACTCCACACCAGATGTGTACATGTCAAGCTCTAATACTGCCTACTGGTGTACTTTAACCGGCTAGAATCTGGCAAATGCGAATCCGGAGCTAACGCACACCTCAATGCAAGCAGTGTATTTTGGGGATGATTTGGTCATTGGTCGGTTGGCAGTTCAGCTGATCTGGTCGATCCGGTCTAAATCTTTCCATCTCGATCGAAAGATCCGGCATAAATCTATCAGGGTTGGTGACGATCGCGCGCGCGTTCGTGTAGGAGCGTCGTAGCCTCGTAGGTGTCTCACGTCGAATTCACGGTCGTACGTGTCTTGGTGCCGGTGTTAATTAGGTCACCGGCGCGCGGCGCAGGCCTTGTACGCTAGTTAATCTCTTCTCAGGGCTGTTTGCGCTTTCGAGCTTTTCTTGCATCTCTACGTACTGGTGGTTGTGGTTGATATGGGGCTAGCTAGCTCCGCGTCACCGGAGTTGGAAAACAGGGCGTGTGCATAAGCTAGCGTGTCCCGGTACCCGTACGGCCGTACCTTGTACTCCATCCGTTCTAAATTAGATGACTTTCATTTGTCTACATGCGGATGTATCTATACTTGTAACATGTCTAGATACATCCACTTTTAGACAAGTAAAAGTCATCTAATTTAGAACGGGGGAGTAGATAAATCTCTAAAACTAGACCCGGCCATTTTGAAAGCTGCGCCTAAAAACGCCCAACGCGCAAAATCCAAGCCCGAGCCCTGCCCGTCCCCGTTGTTCGCTCCACCTGCGCAGATCTCGTCTCTCCGGGTAGGAGGTTGCCTGGGCGGAGAGACAGAGGAAGGAGCCCGGCGTCGCCTGATCTGTAGGTGGAGGACTCATGGCGTGTCGATCCGCGGTCGGTGCAGCTGCCTCGGAACCTGCCGTACCGGAGGACGACGAGAACGACTACGTACTCCCGCCAGATCCAAAGGTAATACATTGGACTCATGGCGTGTCGACGAACTAGGGTTGTTGTCATTGTTTGGTGTAGGTTTTTGCCATAGGACCAGTTAAAACATGACTCCCTCCGATCCGTTTGTAGTGTCGCTCGAAAAGAACAGACCTAGCACAAATCGGTAGAGTAAAAAACTCATGGCTGACTTAACTCCTTTGCAAAATAGATGCACATTTCGGTGACATTGCATAAAAAGTCGGGTCTTTAGCCAAGGTGCGCTTGTCGTCCGGCATAATTGTCGGTACACAACAACTATGCAATGGATTTGTAAGTTTGTTATTCTTTCTTATGCATCCTTTTATGTTGTACGTCATTTATTCTATATGTATACTGAGCTAACATGGAGTCTTATATTCTCTCTTTCCATTTCAGTGACCATGGGGCTGATCCAAATATTTAGCTCATTTAAATGAGCTAAATACAAAGTGAGGACAAAGTGGCGAGTTTGATTATATTTCGGCGACACCGTCCAAGATGAAGATTGAATTCATGAACTTGCAAAAGTTTTAAGCCAAAAGTAACAGCAAGTCATGAAGATAAATTAAGATAGAAATGACAAGGATAAGTTTTGTGAGGCATGACATTGATAGATTTAGCTAGACATGTCAATGAAGATAAGTGTAATTGGTTATCTTGTGATACAATGTATCGGTGACATTTGTTATACGTTATGAATGAATTTGCTATCCTTTTTGTGCTTGTGCTGTGAGATTTTAAGTGCACAGTAGCATCTGTAAATGTGGTATAATAGGTTTATGAAGAAATCTCAATGCAAACGGGTAAATTAATGTCTCTGTTAATGATAAGCTCGGCACTAGAAAACGGTGGTCAGGAAACAACCGTTGCCAACAAGAAGCCTCATCGGCAACGGTTTTTGGCCTCCGTTGCCGATGTGAGTCTTCACATCAACCACGGGGACGGGGACACGGACCATTTTTCCGTTGCCGATGGGGTTTTTGGCCCGTTTCTGATGTGTCGTTCTGTACTAGTGTTAGCATTGTCGTGGCAGTGGTTGGCGTCGTCGTAGTTGCTCGCTGCTCGCTGCCTCGGCTTCGCGACAGAATGTGTTCGTCGAGCACGTCGAAGCTATGGAAGGGACAATCTGCCATGATCACGCGCGTCTTGGGGCATCCATTCTTGGCGGCGCTCCGCCTCCTCGTCCTCCTAACGCCCGCGGCGGCGCACATGAGCTCCTCGCCTCCGTATTGTGTGGGCAATGGAAACCCCACGGCCACGCGGAGCCCCCACGGCTACGAAGAGGCTCAAAAGAGCCACTACGGTCCCAGATCCCAGGAGGAGGCGTGCGCCATAGATTCGGCCGGGGGAGGGGGTTGTGGATGGAAGTAGGAAGGCTGACCAGAGGCGGTGGGGATGCAGCAAAGGGGAGGACATGCGGCGGAGCATATATGGGAATCGTACCATAAATAAACCATGATTCCGTTGATATAGATAAATGGTGGGCCGATTTGGTACCCCGGATATATATTTTTAGGTCATGCCCGATATGGCCCAAAACCGCACATCTTCTAGAATTTGAGGGGGGGGGGGGGGGGTAAAGGATTTGCTAGAGTTCCCTCCATCTAGAAGACTTTTCGTTCATGCTTTTAAGTCAAGCTATTTTAAGTTTGACTAACTTTACAGAAATGGCAATATGTATGCCATGAAATAATATATTCTGAAACTATTTCAAGATGGATCTATTAATTTATATATTAATGTTTCAACTTTTTGAACAAAGATTTCTGACTTCTGAGATTCAGTGATCCCTTTATTCAGATAAATTCAAAATCATATTTTCAAGTTTTTAAAAACTGAAATAAAATCCTACATGTTATCAATGATGTATGCCACAAACGTCCAAAATCTTAATTTTAAATACTTTATAATCAAATCTACATAAAAATGACAAATGTTTAGATCTGAGTATACAAACTTTCAAATCTCCAAAATGTACAAGGTTTTTATTTCATTTTGTGTAGTCTATACTATAGTATAAAGAATTTTGCATTGTAATTTTGCGTGCTCGTAGGATTCATCATTGACTACATCCAGTTTTTTTTCAGTTTTTTTAACTTGTAACTACTGTTTTCGATTTAAAAAAAAATTAAGGGTCACTAGATCTTGTGACACAAAGTTACTTTCACAACTTATTTTCTATTAAACCGGTCAAACTTAAAAAAGTTTGACTGAAAATAGAAGCTAAACGAAACACTTATTCGGGTCAGAGGGATAGCAACTCTCTTAGAGTAACATTACTCAATTGCGTGGGGTTCACCGGCTGACTCCATTTCCTGGTTATGAGACATTTTGATGTTCGACATTGAAATCTGAACTCCGGCAAAATTCAAATTTGAAAAATTATTTCTTTTACCATTTTTGCAGGTCCAAAAGTTGGTTTCTGATAGTTTTTTCACATGCTCAGTCACGGCTCACCAGAACCTTCTCCGTCGCGGCCATTCGCGGCGTTGGTGGCTCAGGCTTGGGCTTTGGCGAGGAGGAAGGAGAGGAGAAGGAAGAGAGGAAGTGGACCAGGTCGTCGCTTCTGGTTGGGCTCTGGCGAGTAGAGAGTAGAGGAGAAGTAAGAGAGGAGGAAGAAGATAATAAGATAAAAGAGATGAAGAAAAGATAAGGAGCGAGACAAAGGTGGCGCCCATCAGGCGTAACCATAGCTACGATCACTCGGTAAAGAGCCTGTTCTCATAACAACTTTGCTATATTTAGCTTTGGATCAAACCTGGGCTCTCGCATCTCGGGATTTCTTTTCCAAATACAAAATACAAATACTTTAGCACATGATGTGTATTACTGATGTGTACACACTATGCATTGTGTATATACGTAAAAAGAACTCAGACATAGCACTCTCATCACGATCTAGAGCGGAAGCTAATAGTATGTACGTACCATACACTTTACATAATCATCACACATGCTGCACATATGCATATTTTCAAACATAAATAACTGGAATTATAGGGACGATGTAGCTAGCCGATCATGGCTTGGCCTCTGGCTCTGGATAGTTGAACTCAGGCTTTGGGGGCAGCTCGGCTTTCGGGAATGCTGGTAGTTCATGTTTTGGCACCTTTGGCATGGAGGGGTGTGGCAATTCCGGAACGTTTGGCACATCGGGTGTAGCAGGATGTGGAGACTTTGGCGCCTCTGGGATGGCAGGATGTGGTATTTCGGGCTTGGGTAGCTCATGGGGCACTTCGTGTTGGAATAGGCTTGTGTGTCCAGTCGACGTTCCCTTCGAGTGTGGAGGGGGAGTCGATAATATAGAGGGTCCTGACTTCGGGGTCTGTCCCAAGTCGAGGATGTGTTCGACTCCGGGGTCTGTCCCGGGTCGAGGCAGTCGCCAGGTTTTTCGGGTGCGTGGACTTTTGTCCTGTAGCCCTTATCCTGAAGTGTTGCGTCAGCACCAGTACAGAGTAGGTAGCTAGGACGTGCTAGACGTCACCTACAGTGTTTCCTAGTCAGTGACATCGTCAATAGTAACGTGTCAGATAGAGGTATGACCGGTCATGTCGCAGTGATGTGACAGGATAGTTGACTATTAGGCCAGCAGCTGGCACAGCCCCTATTTACAGGGAGGAATACAATGAGAAAATTGAGGCAAACCATTTCTATTAAGTGGAACACACTCCCCTCTCTTTTCTCCACTCTCTCGCTTAAGCATCAGGGGCAACAATTGGTATCAGAGCCCGAGTTATTTGAGAGATCTCTCCGGAGATGGGCGAGCACAGAGCTCTTCTGTCGGCGGAGATGAAGGTGGCCGCAAGCACGTTGGCAGTCCAGCGGGTTGTGCGGGAGGCCGGTAATTCATGGCCGCTGCTCACGCGGTCAAACTACGTGGACTGGGCGTTGCTCATGCAGGTGAAGCTTGAGGCACGCCGTGTTTGGTCCGCCGTGCACGATGGCACGGAGGAGCGCGAGACGGACCGAGCAGCGCTGGAGTACCTGCTGCTCGCCGTCCCGCCGGAGATGATCTCCACACTGGCGTCGAAGAAGACGGCCAAGGAGGCGTGGGAGGCGATCAAGACGATGCCAGTCGGAGACACCCGTGTCCGGGAGGCGAAGGCGACGACGCTCAAGAAGTAGTACGAGGCCATCAAGTTCGGCGACGACGAGAACATCGATGACTTTGCCATGCGGCTGTCGTCGCTCGTGTCGCTGCTTGGGGTGCTCGGCGTCACCGTCTTGCCGGACGCGACGGCGGAGGTGGATCCTCCTGCCATGCCGGACGCGACGGCGGCAAGCGGCGCGGTCGCGGTAGGGGCAGCTCGGCTCGCGGAGCCGGGAACCGCGGCACATCGAAAGACACGTGCCGCTACTGGGGAGTCGCCGGCCATTGGGCGCGGGACTGCCGCAAGAAGAAGCACGAGGAAGCACACCTCGTGTGCGGAGGGGATGCGGAGGCACACCTCGTCCGTGGCGGAGATGATGAGGACGACAGTGCGCTCCTCATGATGGAGGCATGTACCATCGCGTCTGCCCCACAGCTCCTTGCTTCGATTCGCCAGGCGGAGTCGAACACCTCGGAGGCAGCACCCTTGTCTAGACCGGTGGCAGAGTCAGCGACTCGACCGATGGCAGAGTCGGAGGGATCGTCGACTCCTCCGGAGGAACTCGCGACGATCCGATGGATCGCGGAGTGGGACGTGGCAACTCGAGAGGAGTCGGCCGTGTCAGGTCGCGAGGACCCGACAGAATCATCGAGTCAGGAGGACTCGACAGCGTTGGCTCAAAAGGAGCTGACCATGGCGACTCGGGAGGAGTTGGCCACCCGGCTCCAGCAGCCGGGAGTGCCGGGTCGCAAGCACCCGACAGCCTCGTCGGGTGGAGAGCACCCGATTACGGTGACTCGAGAGGAGTCGACCGCGACAGCTCGGAAGGAGCTGGCCGACCCAACTCGCAAGGAGTCGGTCCTCCTCATGCTAGAGGAGAAGGCGCAGGTCAACCTGGCGCAAGAGGGGGACGCCAAGAAGGGTGTCTGGTACCTCGACTCGGGCGCCACCAATCACATGACGGGTGACCGCGCCGCGTTCGCAGAGGTGGACTCGAGCGTCACCGGAACTGTCAAGTTCGGCGACGGCTCGCGAGTCGACATCTGCGGGCAGGGGATGGTGCTCTTCGTCTGCAAGTCAGGCGAGCACCGGGCCGTCATCGGGGTATACTGCATACCCCGGCTGAACACGCAGATCATCAACCTGGGCCAGTTCGACGAGAACGGCTGCCAGGTGCTGATCGAGGATGGGATCCTCCGGTGCGTGATAGGGAGCGGCAGCTCCTGATCAAGGTCAGGCGAGAGCCGAACCAGATGTACAAGCTGCACGCGCGAGTCGCGCAGCCGGTGTGCCTAGTCGTGGGCGCCGGGGACGACTCGGCATGGACTTGGCATGCACGGTTCGGGCACCTCAACTTCGACAGCTTGCGCCGACTGGCGAAGGGCGAGATGGTGCGTGGCCTCCCTCTAGTGGAGCACGTGAACCAGCTCTGTGACGCCTGTCTCCGGATGGTAATGGGTACCCGATACCCGCAAACCCGATGGGTACCCGCCTCAAATGGGGAGGGTTTGGTGTAGAAAAAACCCACGGGTGTGCTTAGTTGGGAAATCCTAACCCGTCGGGTATAGCGGAGGCGGGTATGGGGGTGTCAAACCCGTACCCTTTAACCCGCATACCCGACAACCCCATCTATGAGTGAAAAGTGAAAACAGAGGGAACCTATGCTCCTGCCCCACCTGTCATTGCCACACAAAAAAACACGATGGGAATGGGACCACGAGTCAATCCACTCGTTACGCATCTTCCATCTAACGCATCACAGGCGCACGGCGCCGCCCCTTCATTTCTCTCCCTCGATCCCAATTTTCTCTCTCTCTGCGGCATCTCGATCCCGTCTCCCCAGCGGCCCAGCCTCGCCGCCCGCCGGCGCACCTCCTCCCCAAGCCGCCTGCGCCGCTCCTCCGCCGCGCCGCCCCTCCTACGCCGCGTAGCCGCCCCTCCTCATCGCGCCGCCGTTTCTGCAACGCCTCTTCTCCTCGGCCGTCTCTCATCTTCCGCCATCTCTTCTCCTCGCGCCGCCGGCCTCCGCTCCTTTGCGTGCCGCGGCCAGTCCAGCCGCCAGACCTCCGCCGCGGGAGCAGCACGTCCGCTGCGGGACAGGAGCATGGAGCTCAAGTGTTGACGGGTACCCGTCGGGTCCCGCATACCCGCCGGGTCGCGGGTATGGTGTAGCTGTGGACCCGCCGGCGGGTATGGGGGCGGGTGGCGGGGGCGGGTGGCGGGGGCGGGTATGGGGGTGCCATCCGTACGCCTGCCTAGCAGGGAAGCAGAGGCGAGCCCCGTTCACAAAGCAAGCGAAATTCCGGGCGAAGGAGCGACTCAAGCTGGTCCACGGCGACCTCTGCGGGCCGATCATCCTGGCCACTCCGAACGGGAAGAAGTACTTCTTCCTGCTCGTGGACGACCTGTCGCGGTACATGTGGCTCGCCTTTCTCTCGACAAAGGACGAGGCCGCAGCCGCCATCATCCGACTCCAGGCGGGAGCCGAGTCGGAGACCGGCTGCAAGCTGCGCACGCTGCGCACGGATCGCGCTGAGCTCGGAGTGGAGCGTCACCTGACGGCTCCGTACTCCCCGCAGCAGAACTGCGTCGTGGAGTGACGCAACCAGATGATTGTGGGCATGGCCCGCAGTCTACTGAAGGCCAAGAAGGTCCCCGGTGAATTCTGGGGTGAGGCGGTGACGACGGCCGTGTTCATCTTGAACAGGTTGCCAACCAAGACGTGGATGGGAAGACGCCGTTCGAGGCCTGGCATGGCCGCAAGCCGAACGTGGGCTTCCTGCGCACGTTCGGGTGCGTGGTGCACGTCAGGGAGACGCGCCCCGGGCTGAAGAAGCTCGATGACCGGAGCAAGCCGTTGATCTTCATCGGGTACCAACCTGGGACGAAGGGATATCGGGCCTATGACCCGGTGACTAACCGCGTGACCATCACGTGAGATGCCGTGTTCGACGAGAATGCGCGCTGGGACTGGAGTTCGCCGGACACTCCGGTGAATACCTTCGGATTCGACACCCTCGCGGTCGAGCACATGGTGATCGAGCCGCAGCCAGATCCGGGAGACGGGAGTGCGGGTCCTGCACCCGACTCGCCGACTCCTGGAGCCGGGAGTGCATCCCCATCTGGTTCTCCAACAACAGCGGAGCACCCGACAGCCGAGTCTTTGACTCCGGCTGTCTCTGGCGTCAAGTTCGTCACGCCGCCCTCGAGGTACTCAGGTATGCTCGATGCCGAAGACGACATGAGCTTCGATCACCGGTTCCGCACTCTGCAGAACGTGCTTGAAGTGTGTTCAGTCGTTTAGTCGGACGAGGAGCTCCACTTCCTTTCCTCCGAAGAGCCAGGCTCGTTCGGGGAGGCGAATGCGCATGCCAGCTGGAGGCAGGCGATGCAGGAGGAGCTGGAGGCCATCGAGTCGAACTCGACTTGGCGGCTAGCCACCTTACCACCGGGTCACCGTGCGATCGGCCTGAGGTGGGTCTACAAGGTGAAGAAGGATCCGCACGGCGCAGTCCTTAAGCACAAGGCTCGCCTGGTGGCGAAGGGCTATGTGCAGCGGCACGGGGTTGACTACGACGAGGTCTTCGCACCCGTGGCCCGACTCGAGTATGTACGGCTACTGCTAGCCGTGGCTGCGATTGTGGGGTGGGACATCCACCACATGGATGTCAAGTCAGCCTTCCTCAACGGTGAGTTGGAGGAAGAGGTGTACGTGCAGCAGCGAACTGGATTCGCTGCGATGGGGAAGGAGCACCTGGTGCTCCGTCTCAACAAGGCGCCCTACGGCCTCAAGCAGGCGCCAAGGGCATGGAACACCAAGCTCGATGCATGCCTCGTCAAGCTCGGCTTCGCAAGGTGTGAGTCGGAGCATGGCATGTACGCGCGAGGAGCGACTCCGAGCCGACTTCTAGTCGGCGTCTACGTCGACGACTTTGTGATCACGGGCTCGGACTCCAGCGACATCGAAAAATTCAAGCTGGAGATCGCGGGTTGCTGAGCTACTACCTCGGCATCGTGGTTCGACAAGGACCCAGTGTGATCGACATCTCGCAGGGTGCCTATGCCCTGAAGCTGCTGGAGAATACGGGGATGGGCGGGTGCAATCCCGTCCACGCACCCATGGAGCCGCGCTTCAAGCTGTCCAAGTGCAGCACGGCGGCCGCGACGGATGCTACCGAGTACCGGAGCATACTCGGGAGCCTCCGGTACTTGGTGCACACGAGGCCGGACCTGACCTTCGCAGTCGGGTTCGTTTCACGGTTCATGGAGGCTTTGACTCTGGAGCAGCTCGCGGCCGTGAAGCACATCCTACGCTACATCGCCGGGTCACCGTGACTCGGATGTAGGTATGGTAGGAATGCAGGTACCCCGCGCCTGGTCGGCTACAGCGACAGCGACCTGGCGGGCGACGTCGACTCGCGCAAGAGTACGTCGGGCACCCTGTACTTTCTCGGGAGCAGCCTAGTGGCCTGGCATTCCCTAAAGCAGAAGGTCGTAGCTCTGTCGAGCTGCGAGTCGGAGTACGTGGCTGCTGCCACGGCTGCTTGCCACCTCGGGCACAACTGGATGTGGTAGCTCTAGTTTTGGCAGCTCGGGCATTGCAGGGTGTGGCGGCAGTTCGGGGCTTCGGCACTTCAGGCTCCTTTGGCACCTCAGGCATGATCGGGTGCGGTATTTCAAGCTTCGGCAGCTCGGGCATAGCAGGATGTGGTGGAATTCTAGCTTTGGCAGCTCCAGGTGGATCACATTGATCGCAGGAAAAATGACGCTGCAGATGCTTTATCAAGACTCGGCTCATGCAGAGAGCCGGTTCCACCCAATGTTTTCTTAGATGAATTGTGGACTCCGTCAGTCAAGCTTTAAGATGAGGAAGAACTTGCATGTCAAGATGGCCCGGATTCACAGTTGGTAGCAGCAACCCGGGAAATTCCAGAGTGGACAGAACCTTACTTAGGGTATCTCCTGCGAGGGGAACTGCCACCACAGGAAGTTGTGTCCCGGCAAATCCAACGCCGGGCTAAGGCTTATGTGGTCATTGATGGTGAATTGTATAAAAGGAGCGTGTCAGGAGTATTTCAGCGATGCGTGTATGGAAAGGAAGGCCGGCAAATTTTGAAGGAAATCCATGAGGGAGATTGTGGTCATCACGCATCAACAAGATCACTAGTGGCAAAAGCATTTAGACACAGGTTTTTCTAGCTCACTGCCCAGGCAGATGCAGAACGCTAGTGAGCAGATGTGATGGGTGTCAGAGATATGCAAGGCAAGTTCATGTGCCGGCTCAGGAATTGCGAACAATACCTTTGACCTGGCCTTTTGCAGTCTGGGGCTTGATATGGTGGGTCCCTTTCATATGTCCCCTTGCAAGAAACCCACCTCTTGGTTGCCATTGATAAGTTTACAAAGTGGGTTGAGGTGATGCCAGTTACAAACTGTGAAGCAGCTACAGCAGTTAAGTTTGTGAAGAAAATCATACATAGGTTTGGGTATCCTCATAGCATCATCACAGATAATGGAACCAACATGTCACTTGGAGAGATGGCAAAGTTTTGCGGAAACAATGGTATACGTTTGGATGTGGCCCAGTTGCTCATCCACAGGCCAATGGGCAAGTAGAAAGAGCAAATCAAGAGTTACTGCGAGGATTAAAACCACGTCTCCGGGTCCCGTGCATCAGAGCCGCCGGAGCGTGGGTTGAGGAGTTACCATCCGTGGTTTGGGGAATCAATACAACGCAAATAGATCTACAAAGATGATGCCCTTCTTCATGGTGTATGGGGCAGAGGCAGTACTCCCAAGTGACATTATACATGACTCGCCTAGAGTGGCGGCTTACGTTGAAGCTGAGAATGAGCAAACCCGGCAAGATTCTTTGGACTTGCTCGAGGAGAATAGAGAACAAGCATTGGCAAGATCTGCAATCTATCAGCAAGATTTGAGGCGGTATCACAGTCGCCGGTTAGAACTCGTACTTTCCAGGGTGACTTAGTGCTGCGATGGACGCAATCCAAGGAAGGGATGCACAAGTTATCTCCTCCGTGGGAAGGGCCTTTCATCATAAGCAAGAATCTGAACAATGGTTCGTATTATTTGGTGGATGCTAGAGAGAAATCTGAGTATGTGAACGACACAACACATTCCACTTCTTCATTAGAGGAGCGCGAGCGGCCATGGAATATTGCCCAGCTGCGCCCATATTATACTTAGCATGAGATTGAGATATCAGATGTAACACACGATGTAACAGGCAGCAGGTTTCAGACGCGCTCTTTTCCTTACCAGGGTACCTAAGGGGACTGGAAGGTTTTTAATGAGGCGGCTTGCTGACCTAACCTTTTCTATCAATAAAGTGAAGGTTGAACAGAAATTTGTGTTCTCAGTTTACTTTTCAGTTTTCGTTATGAAAGCCGGCAGTTCTCTGAAAAATTTGAGTTGAAAAGATGTGCAGTTGATGATGTGCCAGGTCTTGGGGGCTTGTCATTAAGTGACATAATTTGTCCTTCCAAGACCCGGCTTTGAGATTACCCGGGTCACATAATTTTCCATGACCCGGCAGAGAAAGTTTCATCGTTCATTTAGTATCTTTTTTTTAGTATGCATGTTTAGTTTTACAGCTTTTATCCATCTTTTTGATATAGTTATGTTATAGTTGCAAAGTTATTTTTATCTTGATAGATGCCCATTGAGTGTGTCACACTGTATATGGATCAATGGGGTAATGTGCATAGTTGAAGCCTTTACTTTATAAACATTGATCCGGGTCTTGGGGGCTCTTACTTGAATAGTTGTAGCTGCAATCCCAAGACCCGGCTTTTATGCCACCAGTTTATTCTTGGTTGTCTTGATGTTGAGTTTGATGTGACTCGCAAATTTATGGCCTGATTGCTCACCTGAAAATTCAATCAACCATGAGGCCCAATGGGACTTGGTTTGACCCTGTTTTTGTCAGAGAAGTTGCGACAGAGAATCCATGCGAAAGCCAACTCACAGTTAAAGAAATCAAAAGGGTCATCAAAACCACAGAGAGATATCATAAAAAAAGTTTCAAGTGATAAAAGCAAAGTTTCAAAGGTGTACTACTACACCACTGCAAGCAAGGGATAAAGTGCTAAGTTATTACAATAACTGCCCAAAGGGCCGAATGAGTGTTTTTTGCAGAGATAAAAGCATCTGCATGAGTTTTTCAAGCCTCAGCTTCAGGAGCCGGGTCACGGGGCGGCGAGCTGGATGGTTGCTCCTCAGTGGTTTTTGCCGGGTCATCTTCCTTGGCGGCCCGGGTCAGCTTCCGTCTCCTTTGTTGCCTTGGCCTTGATCTTGCGCCGGGTGACTTGTTGAAGTGATTGGAAGTAGCTTTCATCATCTTCTTCAACGGCGGCTCGTGATGGAGGAGGAACACTTGGAGTAGCAGAGCTTGGCGCAGCGGAGGTGCTGGGAGCAACCTTTGCTGGATCAATGGAATCCTTGTAGCTTTGAAGGAGATCGATGCGTTGTGGCTCGTCATCCATGATCTCCTCATCGTTTTCGGTGTATCCATACTGCAGCGTGGTGAGCTTCATCTTACTGGCAATGACAGTGGCAACGTGCCGGGTTTGCTTCACAACCCGGGAGTAGCACTTCTTGTCAAATTCCTTGCCATCAGTGTTATATTGGGGAAAGCCATTCTTCAGAGGAGCCGGGTTTAGCTGGGGATGGTAGGCCTTTGCCAAAGCAAGACCTCGCATCACCCCGGCCCTGCACGCAGATCTCTTCAACAGATGAATCCATTGTGGCATTGTTGACAGATGCCCAAGGACCTCAGTGTATGCGCTTGGCGGGTTCTCCCAGTTCCTTGCGGCTTTGATGACCTCGCAGCTGCCAAAGTACAGCTGACGTGTCAGCGTGTACATGCACTTGATCTTCTCCGCAGCAGTCTTGCGAAGGTTTCCATCGCGAGGGCCTGGGTAAGATAAAGTATAACAGTGAGAATTGAAAACCGGGTCTGCTTGCTCAATACAGTTTGAGTTCAAAGGAGTAATGCTTACCCACTAAGGATTCAACCATGGAAGTGACCATCTTCTTAAGCCGGGTTAACTCATTGGTGACTGCATCTAGTTGCTTCTGGAGATTGGCGCGTTGCTCTTTCCAGTGCTCTTCATGTTCCTCCAGTTCTTTCTTGAGGTCAGAATTTCCTGGGTTAGCTCCGTGACATTTTTCTCCAGGGCCTGCAGCTGTTCAGCATGCGTGAGCCGGGCTTCAGATTCAGTTTTTACAGCACCTTTAAGCCGGGTAATTTCTTCCTCGGCTTTGGTGGTCTTCCTGTTACAATACAAGATTTATGTTAGTCCCAGGTTACCGCAGGCAAGTTAACCCGGAACTTGGGGGCTACAAGTTTGAAGTTTCTAAAGCAGTGCATAAGCAGCAATATAGACGTATGGTAGTCCCAGGTTACTGAAGGAAAGATAACCCGGAACTTGGGGGCTACAGTGATCAAATTTTGTTCAACATAGATTAAAGTGGAGTCCCAGGCTGCTGCAGGCAGGCAACCCGCACTTGGGGGCTACACGTGCAAAACTTTGAAATTTTTTATGTTCTAGTCCCAGGCTGCTGCAGGCAGGCAACCCGGCACTTGGGGGCTACAGTGTTCAAGTTTTGATGTGAAGGTTGGCAAGTTTTAAATGATGGAAGTTTTTAGTCCCAGGTTGCTGTGAACAGACAACCCGGCACTTGGGGGCTACAGGATTGAAGTTTTTTATCAGAGGAATTCATATTATAAGCACCAAGCTCATCAACAAGTGATGAACTTAGAGCTTGGGGCTACTAAGGGTATAGTTATGCAAGAAAACGTAAAGGCAAGAAGCAAAGTGTGTACCTGATATCGTTTCTGAATCAGGGCAACCAGTTCAGTCTCCAGATTCTTATGTTGAGCAAGGCGAGAGAAGTACTCATCGCAAAGGGCTGGGACGGACATGGCGCCCAGAGCCGGCAAATCTGATGAAGGAGCCGGGTCCTTTCCCTTGGCAGGAGACGCCGGCTTAGCACTGGGAGCTGGCACCTTGGCCAGAGTTTCAGTAGCACTTTGTACAGGAACATGTCGGGTTCCAGTAACCTGCACTTCATCTTCTTTGGTTCCAGATCCTAACCCGGGCGAGTGAGCAGTTGGGGTGATTCTGGCACAGGAGCGACTGGGCTTTTTGGAGAAGCCACGGGGGTTACATGCTCCATTGGCTCGTCTCTGTCCACCGGCTCTTCAATATGTGCCTCCATAGGAGAAGGCTTGTTGTTGCTGGAGGAGGAGACGCTGCTGGAGGAGAATCCGGGTCTTCATCCCAAAGGCTCTGGCACTGAAACAAGATAGTGATTTAGTCAAAAAGGGCAGTAAAATATAAAGGTATGGAAAAGGTATGTGAAGTATTTCTAACCCGGTGTTGATCTGGATGTCCTCAGGAGTGCTAACGCTGTCCGAGGATGAAGCTGACAAAGAATGGGATTTAGCGGCTCGGATTTTGCCAGCTAAAGGATGTGTCTTCTGGATGGATTTGGCCCAACTGGCTAAGGAGCATGGAGGGATACCTGTGTTCAGGGAACCCGGGTTTGCAGCAGACCGGGTCCGGGGTTTCTTCTTGGCAGCAATTTCTTTCTCGAGCTCCTTTGCCTGTGTGTGTGCTTGGGGTTGAGATGTGTTCATTGCATAATTTGAAAGACAGAGTAAGGCACCTTTGCAACAGTAGCTCGAGTTCTTTTAAGAGAGGGAGGTTCAGCAGTTTGAAGACCCGGCGTTTCATCAGCAGCCGGGTCAGAGGGTCCTGGAATAACAAATGCCGGGTTATCAGATGATTGGTCCTTAGCGGTGGCTTCATTGTTAATCAGGTCGAGGAAGAGCCGGCCAGCTGAGTCTAGCTCACCTTCTTCTTCTTCTTCATCGCTGGCATCTGTGTCTTCATCAGGAGGAGGAGACTCAGGGGCATAGTCAGCTTTCCACCACTCTGGGTCCTGAAACGAAGAAAGATGAACATATAAGTGTATCATGCGAGAAAAGTCGGGTTAGCAAGATGGAAAGTAAAAGATAGTATCATACAGTGGGTGGTTTGTTCTTGGCACTGAACAGGGCAAGCCCGGTCAGTGCGATGTCATGTTTGGTCTCGCCAAGCAGTCTCTTGGCATTCTTCACAATCTGATCATCAGTGAGCGTTATCTCAGAGTAACGCATGCTGTCAGTTGTTTCTTCAGTGTACTCGTGGATTAACTGGGTCCTGATGCTGAGGGGCTGGATGAACCAACCGATCCAGCACTTGACAAGATCTGTGCCGCGGAGGCCGTGGGCAAGCAGTGCTCTGGCCCGGACGCGGACTGCTTCAACTAAGACCCGGTTCTCGTCGTTGGCATAGCTGTTCATCTTTGGGTCATAAACTAACGCAGAATTTCTGAAGGCCGGGAAGCGGGCCTCGTCTGATGCAGGGGAGGTGTCCTTGCAGTAGAAGTAAGAGTTTTGCCACCCCTTAGGGTGGCTAGCAAGAATGAGAGCCGGGAAATCGCATTCTCTTCGGCGCTGGATGGAAACACCTCCATAGGGCCAAGAGGCTTGTTCTTGTGAGAGGGATTGCAGTAGAAGAGTTCTAAAAACAATTCAAGGCTGGGAGCCATTGAAGATAATCTTCGCAGAAGACTACGAAGTTGCTAATGTTGAGGATGGAGTTGGGGCAACATCCATCGTAGTGAGACCATAGTATTTAAAGACTTGGCGGAAAAAGAGAGAGCCCGGAGGGCGGAGACCCGGGAAACATGATCGAGCAAGACGATTTCACCTTCTTTAGGGTTGGGGCGCGTTTCTTCTCAGGAGCGCGCCAGTGGATCTCATCCTTGGGAGGAAGCTCGCCCCGGTTCACGTATGTTTGCAGTGTTGTGTCCGTGGCGCTGGATCTGGTCCAGTTCACCGGAGCGGCAGCCGCGGCGGCGCTGGTGCTTGCTCCTTCTTCGCGCCCTTCTTCGTGGCCTTGGGACCACCGGACTTCACCTTCTCCTTCCCCATTGCCGCAGAGCTATGGTGGTGCCCAATCTCGGAGAGTGGATGAACTAACCCTAGCCGGGGAAGTGGATGCGAGGAGAGGAAGATTTGGAGCGGGTGCGGATGCGATTGAGCGCGGAATCGAGGGCGCAGCACGGCTCGATGAATTGGCTATGGCTGTGAAGCTTTCTGTTGAGATTTGGAGCTCGAATCGAGATGGGATTGCGGCGGCTGCGCGAGGTTGAAGATGAACGGGTAAAGGAAGTGAATGGGGAAAGTAACAGTGCGTTTACCCTAACCTTCTTCTTATAGGCACAGTAAAAGCCCTAGGGGTGTTGCGGTAAAAAGGTGAAGAGATAAGGATCTTTGACCAAAAGTCAACGACAAACAGAATGAGATAATTACGGGATATTAATTGATAAGATCACGATTGAAATAAACTGGCGATGGATTTACAATTGGGTGGCAGTTTTCGCTAAGTGTTGAGCGAGAAATCCGGAGGCGTATGAACCCGGTATGACCAAGCCGGGTTACAATATGGACCGCCAAAGAGAGCTGGCCTAGGTGACCCGGCATTTAAGTTACATGTTTGTTCTTATTTTTCAGGGGGTTAACTCGAACATCGAGAATGGCGGCTTCACTCAAGAAATAAAAGATTGAAGCTAAAGAGAAGCACGCCAAACCCGGCGTCCAAGTTAACCTGGGGGCTACTGATGGGGGAATAATAACCCGGTAGGCCCATGAAGAGGGAAGCAAGACCCGCCAGGCAGAAGGCCCGGCCAGGACAGCTAACCATCAGCATGGGCCGGGTTACGTCGATGGGCCAGCATGCTTGTCGGTGACCCGGCTGGAAGAGGAAAGCTTCTGGAAGACCCAAAGGCGGTGCTGGACTTGGAGGACACGAAGGCCAGAAGACCTAGAGTAGGACTCCGAGTCTGGGTACAACCCGGCTTACGTTGTATAGAACCAGGAGACCCGGCCGTCCATATAAGCGGGCTCCTAGGTCATAGTTAGGGCGAAGTTTTTACGAGACAAGTTCGTGGAGAGAACCAGAGAGATCATCGCTACCAAGCGCACCCTGTAACCTAGATCGAGATCCGGCTCTGTTGTCGTAGCCGGGTTATCGAGATCGAGATTAATAATAGCATAGCAGGAAGTAGGTCTTTATCTCCAATGGAGAGGCCGAACCTAGGTAAATCCTTTGTCCTCGCAGAGCTAAACAAACTCCCAGACACTAGTTTCGCCTGGCCCAACAACTCAAGTTATCCCATGGTAACATCTGCCGTGTTAACCCCACGACAACCCTTTCTAAAAAAGGCTTCAGATAAGTCGCGCCATCGCTAGTTCCCATGTTCTCACCAGCAACATCATCTTCGCTCGTGGTTGGCTGAGAAAGAGCAGTGGAGGAGGTAGACTTTGTATCCCCTCCAACCATGGCCCTGCAAGATATTGATGGTTATAGACCAAAGTGGCTGTGTCACAGCCATAAAAGGAAAGCAAGTCCTACCCAGAAGCAATACGGACTCTTCATCAGGCAACCAGAGGAAGGAGAAGACAAATCTTGCAGATCTGAGCCTACGGGACGGAAAAAACAGCAGTGAATAAACAACCCTTCATGGAGACACATGAGTACAAAGAAAAGAGAAGAGAATGTCACAAGGAAATACCCAAGCTTGTCGAGGGGCAATTCTTCACCGCAGGCTCGGAGGAAAGTACAGTGCTGTCAGGCTTATCAAGCTTTAAAGATTTGGCTGCTTTGATATCCACAAGCAACGCCAGGCCTTGCGACGTTTCTCAGGTTGCGAGGGATCTTCTGAGCTCTCGGATAGAAGACGCTTAGAGGACCTACGAGGTACTTCAGGAAGCGCCAGGAAAGATGTGCGTGGAGCCGTGGACAAAAGAGCGTTGGCCATTTGTGCTCCTCTTCAGATGCGCTACCACAGGCTCAGAAACAGTGCCATGTGCAATAGTTTCCTCGCCAGGATCAGCGACTTCTTCTGGTGACTTGACAGTGGTTTCTTGGCCTGAGCCGGTCTCCTCTTCGGATGGGAGAGTCCAAAAATAGGGATCAATCTGAAAGAGAATCAACATCAGAAATAGTCAACTTTGAAGAAAGAGTCCTAGAAGGAAAAAGTTACAAGAATAATTACCACAAAAGGCTTGTGTTCGGCCCAGAAAGGAGCAAGGCCGACGTTATCATACGAGTTAATGTCCTCGTTCGTCACTCGGCGAATGAACTTTATCCACTCCCCTTTGTCTCAATCTTCAGGGCAAGTACGATCAACGTCATCCGCGTGACAGGTGAAATCCACCATAAGTCGCAGACGGCGACTCACGGGCTGAATTCGCCATTTGGTCCAGCAAGATATAAGATCCAATCCGGTAAGGCCATGGAGCGTCAGCGCCCTCACCTTATCTAAAAGAATCTCGATGGAGGGCAACGAAGAAGGATCGGGCTTGGAAGACAAAGCAGGGGTAGCCTCGAAAGAAGTGGAGACCAAGGAGGAAGACGAATTTCGCCCTCAGGAGAAGTGTCTTTGCAGCAAAAGAAAGTTCATTGCCAATCCTTAACTTTTTTGGCAAGGGCTAGCTTTGGGAAAAT
This sequence comes from Poa pratensis, assembly GCA_947311845.1. Lineage (NCBI taxonomy): Eukaryota > Viridiplantae > Streptophyta > Magnoliopsida > Poales > Poaceae > Poa > Poa pratensis. The sequence goes on along the minus strand of CAMZMU010000093.1, from coordinate 26,581,093 downwards.
ACTACCCTTACGGCGTTGGAAAGATATGGCGCCACATTGGAGGAAAGAAGCATCTGTTGCTTCTCTTTGACTATTGCAGCCAAAGAGAGCGAGCCAGAAGTCTATTGAAGGAGAGACGCCCAAATAATCTTCGCAAAGAACGTGGAAGTTACTCACTTGAAATTTTGAATTGGGACCGATGTCATGAAGGTGAAGACCCAGCCGCTGCATCAGGGAGCGAAAGAAGAGAGAACCGGGGGGCTTGAATCCGCGCTCGAGTGTTCCGCAAAAATCACCACTTCTCCTGGCTGCGGATCGGGAATTATCTCCTCGCCAGCGGCGCGCCATTCGCATTGATCCCTCGGTGGAAGAAGGCCGTGAGCGGCCAAAGACTCCAAAAATACCTCATCAATCCACGAGCCTTCCCAATTGCAACTACGGCGAGACATCTTTTTCAACCAAGGGGATTTTCGCCAGAAGATTGCAAGCGCGAGAAGCGGAACCAAAGGCGGCGGAGAAGAGTAGCGGCGGCGTAACTGAAGCAGAGCGCCAGGGAGGCCGATGGGCCAAACTAAAAAGCCTAGGCGCGGAAGACGTTCAGATCTGAAAACCAACAGGCACGACCAGATGAGCCGCTAAGAAGGTTATAAGTCGCAAATGGCGATAAAAAATTGAAGTTCAGCTGGGACATTCATGTGAGTGGTTCAACAGTTCAACAAGACAAAGAAGCCTTCATCCGAAGTCCAAGCTGAACTTGGGGGCTAATGTCGAGGGAATACTTTGTAGATTAACCCGTGGCCCATATTTGATAAAGTGCGACTCAGCTTACTCGCACAATAAAGGCCTGCATGAAAGCAAGCCCAATATCGTACCGCCACAAGGAGAAGGATCTAGAAGACATATCCTGGAAGACGTGAGGAGGAGTTAGTCTCCGAGTAGGTTCCAGTCGATGTATTCCTTGTGGAGGAAGTTTCCTTTGTAACCTAGCGAGACTCTGTGCATATAAAGAGGACTCGCAGGACTTAGACAGAGTCAAGCTATCAAGCCTAAAACCCTAGTTCTTACGGCGAGTACCCAGATCGGATCGCTAACACCACATATATCATATCAATACCAATCTAGGGTAGGCAGGAAGTAGGTCTTTACCTCACATTGAGGGGCCGAACCTGGGTAAATGTGTTTGTCCTTATTCCTGCGATCCCAAGCTCGGAGACGATTGACTCGCGCAAATCCCACACCTACGAAGTCATCCATGATATCTGACGTGACAAACCCACGACAATGGTCTCGTTTACTTTTACCAGATTGGGTCGATGCGGAGGTCTAAAAATTAGAAACATTCATTAATACATACATACACAAATCAATTATTGCATCTGATCAACAGAGGCTTAATATACCTCACCAGACTGCGGATATCCACCAATCTGCGAGTCGTTATCGCACTCGATGCTCGTTTGCGCTTCGTCTCTTTGTTCCAGCTCCATTCCTGTACCGGACTCGTTCAAAAACTGTGAGCCATCTTCTGCTCCACTGTCTTCGACTCCACCGACTTCTGCTCCACCCACGGGTTGCCGTATAATGGCGAAAACGTCTTCTTCACGGTCTCTATTGTTGAAGTTATCCATTGCTTAACTAATACAAAAGAAAGATAAAACAATGTTAGCATTAGCAGAATAATTCAATGTCATCTTCATGTTCCTCACTTTACAAAAGCAGCATTGACCAAATATGCAAAAGTAATACATGTCCATTTTTTTAACCTTAATACATCACGAATAATATCATTAATACATGTCCTCTCCCATACATTAACCTCTCAAACTAACTTCGACCGGGTCCTAAGCCGCGGGTGCTGAGCCGCGGGCGCCGCGCATCCAAAGACTGGGAACCCTCACAAGGTCATAGCTCACGTGAGGAGGAACCCTCTGAAGAAACGACCAACTACTGTTATACTGCCTATCTAACACGAACAAGTACCGACGGACGTGCTCGTCCTTCCTCCCTGATACGGAGACGTACCACCTCCTCGGGGGCCGTCTCCCTTTGCACCGAGCGTGGCCCACGCGACTGCCACCAAATAAGATCTGGGTCGACGACGTCACCCGGATTCCTCACCAAGCTACGCGTCCCGGAAGGTAGCACCTCCCAGTGCCAGCCCGGCGGAGCCCAGAACCGGACATCGCCCCTCTGGTCCAACAGGGACATCGTCGCCGAGAAAAATAAACTAAAAACACAATTTTCAAAATTTGTAAGATAAATTTTTTTTGCTAACACTAAATTTTTTGACTAACACTACAAATTTTAACTAAGACTAAAATTTGAACTAACACCTAAATTTTGCTAACACTAAAATTTGAACTAACACCTAAATTGTTTGCTAACACCTAAATTTTGCTAACACTAATTTTTTTAACAAACACTACAAATTTTAACTAATACTAAAATTTTAACTAACACCTAAATTTTGCTAATACTAAAATTTTGCTAACCTAAATTTTTTGCTAACACACAAATTTTGCTAACACCTAAAAACTAACTAAACTACACACAAAAAAACTACACAAATTTATCTAATTACTCTACACAAATTTTAGAAAAAAACTACCTAAATCGAGCGGGCCGGCGGCGGCGGAGGAGGGCGGCGTCGGCGCGGAGGACGGCGGGCTTGGGCGGCGCTGGGCGCGGAGGAGGGCGCGGGCCGGCGGCGGAGGAGACGGCGTGGGCCGGTGGTGGAGGAGGGCGCGAGCGACGGAGGAGACGGCGGCGGGCGCGGAGTAGGGCGCGGGCCGGCGGCGGAGACGGCGCGGGTGCGGAGGAGGGCGCAGGCACGAGGAGGCGACGGCGGCGGCGCGGATGAATTTTGGCAGGGCTTCGCCTCGATTTGGTCTGTCCCGGCTGGTGGCTCGGGCCGGAGAGGAGGCTGTGGGTATTTATACCCACGGACCTCTAGTCCCGGTTCGTGCCACGAGCCGGTAATAAAGGGTACCCTCTAGTCCCGGTTGGTGGCACGAACCGGGACTAGAGGTGTTTTTGCCCAAGCCACCAACCAGCGCGCGCAAACACCTCTAGTCCCGGCTCGTGCCACCAACCGGGACTAAAGGGGTGTTTTTTGAGCGCAAATGCCCAAATTTTCAGTTAAAAGTGGTTGAAAGTGAATTTGAAAAGTGTTTGAATATAAATATGAATTACTTCTGCATATTTTTGAATCTGACAAAAAGTTCAACATGTAAAGTGTTTGAATTTGAATAAATAATTCAAAACCATTTACTCTTTTCTAAAATAATTATTGTAACTATTCAAACTATTAACAATTTTGCTATTTTTAATAAATGCATTAACTAATATTGTTTGAATTTGAAAATCATATCTTTTCTGATTTCTTCAAATATCTAATTATCTTAAAATTTGTATTAATCATCTCTTTTATTTTAAAAAAACATTCTTAACAACATCCGGTTACATAAAAGGTTTAATACATTATTACACATCACTAACAGTTACATTACTACATAAACGGACGCCCAAGAAGCTTAGCAGGTTCACACAAAGATTTTTCGTCACGTGCATCACGTCGATTGCAGAGCGAATCTCGAGGATTTTCCATAGGGTAGCTCCCAAAATATAAATTTCTTCTTCCACATGGGTACGTGATTGTCAGCGTCATTCGGAACAGATAGTCCGCCAGTACCCTTTCCAAAGATTACTTTTAAATCCTTGACCATGTCATATATATCATCACCAGTAGGGCGGGTAGGCTTCGTCCGGTGTTCTGACTCACCTTTGAAATGCTTATCTTTCTTTCTGACGGGATGCTGTTTTGGAAGAAATCGACGATGACCCGGGTACACATTCTTGTTACCTAAATGTATACTTTCAGTCTGACCTAAACAGTGCATGCATGCATTGTATCACTTGTTTGACTGTACTGAAATGTTACTAAAAGCAGGCCAATCATTGATGGTTATAAACAATAACGCTCGTAGGTCAAATTCCTTTTGTTCGTGCTCATCCCACACACGTACACCTTCTTCACGCCACAACTATAAAAGTTCTGCAACCAATGGTTTCAGGTACACATCAATATCGTTGCCGGGTTGCTTCGGGCATTGGATGAGCACTGGCATCATAATGAACTTCCGCTTCATGCACAACCAAGGAGGAAGGTTATAGATACATAGAGTCACAGGCCAGGTGCTATGACTGGAGCTCTGCTCCCCGAAAGGATTAAAGCCATCTGTACTTAGACCAAATCTTAAGTTCCTTGCATCATCTGAAAATGTCGGGAACTCTCTGTCGATTTTTCTCCACTGCGACCCATCACCGGGGTGTCTCAGCATCACGTCTTTCTTACGGTTTTCTTTGTGCCAGCGCAACAACTTGGCATGCTCTTTGTTTTGGAACAAAAGTTTCAACCGTGGTATTATAGGAGCATACCACATCACCTTGGCAGGAACCCTCTTCCTGGGGCGCGGCTCGTCCTCAACATCACCAGGGTCATCTCGCCTGATCTTAAACCGCAATGCACCGCATACCGGGCATGCATTCAAATTCTTGTTCTCCTCACCGCGGTAGAGGATGCAGTCATTGATACATGCATGTATCTTCTGCACCTCTAATCCTAGAGGGCAGACAATCTTCTTTGCTTCATACGTACTATGGGGCAATACGTTATCTCTTGGAATCATCTTCTTTAATATTTTCAGCAAGTTTTCAAATCCCTTGTCAGATAGACCATTCTTTGCCTTCCATTGCAGCAATTCCAGTGTGGTATCCAGCTTTTTCTGCCCATCTTCGTAATTTGGGTACAACAATTTTCTGTGATCCTCTAACATGCGCTCCAAATTTAACCTCTCGTTTTCAATTTTGCAGTTTATCTGTGCATCATGAATGGCTCGACGAAGATCATCATCGGGCTTATCAACAACGGGCTCTTCTTCAGCTTTGTCTTCCCCCATTGTAGTACCACCGTGTTCAGGGAACGTAGGATAGTTGTCATGATCCTCTTCTTCTTCATTGTCTTCCATTATAACCCCTCTTTCTCCGTGCTTGGTCCAACAATTATAGCCGGACATGAAACCGAACTGAATCAGGTGGATGTGAAGGGTTCTTGAGGAAGAGTAATCCTTCTCATTCCGACAGTTACAGCATGGACAACACATAAAACCATTCCGCGTGTTTGCCTCAGCCACATCGAGAAAAGAACGCACACCTTGAATGTACTCGTTAGAGCGTCGGTCAACGTACATCCATGGATGGCTCATCTACATTATATAAGTATATCAAACGCAATCACCGCTAAAACCCATTACGGTAAACGAACATAATCGACCAATTACATACTACATCATGAATAGAATAGAGAACTGACCAAATTCATTAATACAAGTTCACCACATTAAAACCAAAATAGAGTAGTGACCAAATGTAATACATAGTTCTCATAAAACATACATTAATTGAAACTAACATACAACTATCTATAGAATTTAAATCCAACAACAAATGCGATCAAAATCGCAACTAAGTTAATTATTGAACCAACAGCATAATGATACCAAGCCTCTTGATTAATGTCATATTTTCTAATCTTTTTAAGTTTCAAGCGCATTGCATCCATCTTGATCTCGTGATCACCGACGACGTCGGCAAGCTTCAACTCCAATTTCATCTTCTCTTCTAAGTATTGGAGACGAAGATCTTCACTTATTTTCAATTTTGCTTTCAAATCATTGTTTTCTTTTTCAAAAAACTCGACAATAGGGTCGGTTGGAATTTCTGGTTCAACTACCTCCTAGATAAAAATATATCTATGTCAAGTTGGTCGGCAGAATTGTCATAAACACGAAATAAAACAAATATATAGTTATAACAAACAATCATACCACATCCGAATCATAGACCGGACGAGGGCCGACAGGGACGGATATCAAAACCATGCCACTATACATATAAAAACTATCATACAAGTAAGAAAATTATACAAGTAATAACTGTGCATCTAAATCATACAAGTAAGATTGTTTTAAATAAAAGATAAAAACAAGAGGCTCACCGAGGTGGTGCGGTGACGGGACGGCGCGGGCGATCGACGGCGGTGAGGACGGGGATGGAACGACACTAAAACCCACAAATCATAATTTAGTTTGAGCTCAAATTGCACATAAAACAAATGAAATCCCCTACTTAGGCATTTCATCAAACACCTAGCTAGCACTAGAAAAATGAAATGAGCTAAATAGCAATGCCGAAAGAGAGGTTGATGTTGCTCACCTTGGATAGATGGGTGCCGCGAATATTGACAAATAGTGGAGAAAAATGAGGATCAAATTGAGCTTTGGAGAGTGAAAAAGGAGAAAATGGAGATGTGGGTCAAGCTCAAAAATGGAGAGCTGGGTCGGGTGATACGAGCCGGGACTAGAGGTCTCGCGCGGGCCCCCCTCTGCGGCTGCCCTGGCACGGACCTTTAGTCCCGGTTTGTATCGCGAACGGGACTAGAGGTTCCTACGACCGTCATTTTCAATTTAATATGGATAAATTCATATCTTTAAATCCGTAAATCGAAATTCGACAAATAATATGTATAAATCGATCAGAAAAATGATAGGAATCTAAATATTGTGTCCATATCATCTTTTGTATAAATATTAATGATTAAGTAATAATAATTTTTAACAAATAACAAAAAAATCAATTTTACATTATTATTGCCATTTTCAATTTAATATGGATAAATTCATATCATTAAATCCGTAAATCAAAATTCGACAAATAATATGTATAAATCGATCAGAAAAATGATAGGAATCTAAATATTGTGTCCATATCATATTTTGCATAAATATTAATGATTAAGTAATATAATTGTTAACAAATACAAAAAATCAATTTTACATTATTATTGCCATTTTCAATTTAATATGGATAAATTCACATCTTTAAATCCGTAAATCGAAATTCGACAAATAATATGTATAAATCAATTAGAAAAATGATAGGAATCTAAATATTGTGTCCATATCATCTTTTGCATAAATATTAATGATTAAGATAAAAACAAGAGGCTCACCGAGGTGGTGCCGGTAACGGGACGGCGCGGGCGATCGACGGCGGTAAGGACGGGGACGGAACGACACTAAAACCACAAATCATAATTTAGTTTGAGCTCAAATTGCACATTAAAACAAATGAAATCCCCTACTTAGGCATTTCATCAAACACCTAGCTAGCACTAGAAAAATGAAATGAGCTAAACTAGCAATGCCGAAAGAGAGGATGATGTTGCTAACCTTGGATAGATGGGTGCCGCCAATATTGACAAATAGTGGAGAAAAATGGGGATCAAATTGAGCTTTGGAGAGTGAAAAGGAGAAAAATGGAGATGTGGATCAAGCTCAAAAATGGAGAGCTGGGTCGGGTGATACGAGCCGGGACTAGAGGTCTCGCGCGGGCCCCCTCTGCGGCTGCCCTGCCTCGGACCTTTACCCGGTTTGTATCGCGAACCGGGACTAGAGGTTCCCTACGACCGTCATTTTCAATTTAATACGGATAAATTCATATCTTTAAATCCGTAAATCGAAATTCGACAAATAATATGTATAAATCGATCAGAAAAATGATAGGAATCTAAATATTGTGTCCATATCATCTTTTGTATAATATTAATGACTAAATAATAATATTTTTTAACAAATAAAAAAATCAATTTTACATTATTATTGCCATATTCAATTTAATATGGATAAATTCATATCTTTAAATCCGTAAATCAAAATTCGACAAATAATATGTATAAATCGATCAGAAAAATGATAGGAATCTAAATATTGTGTCCATATCATCTTTTGCATAAATATTAATGATTAAGTAATAATAATTATTAACAAATAACAAAAAATCAATTTTACATTATATTGCCATTTTCAATTTAATATGGATAAATTCACATCTTTAAATCCGTAAATCGAAATTCGACAAATAAATGTATAAATCAATTAGAAAAATGATAGGAATCTAAATATTGTGTCCATATCATCTTTTGCATAAATATTAATGATTAAGTAATAATAATTATTAATTCCTTTTTTATTTTGTAGAGAAATAATCATATTATTTTTTAAAGTCCAAACCTATGTTAACATAAACATTAATGATTAAGTACTAATAGTTTTGAATTCAAATAACAAAAAAATATGGAAATATTCAAACCTATGTTAACATAAACCTATGTTAACATAAACATTATTATTGTCATTTTCAATTTAATATGGAAATATTCATATCTTTAAATCCGTAAATCGAAATTCGACAAATAATATGTATAAATCGATCAGAAAAATGATAGGAATCCAAATATTTCGATCATTAGTTTTAGGTAACTGAATGGACCCAATTGACCGAAATTTACATGAGAACACACAACGTGAGCACACACATCACCATATAGCTAGTCTACTCATCAACGACATTAAGACGATCGTCATTGGTATTATAGCCATGTAGACTATCCCACTTCTGTGCAATCTCGAAGCCGAGGCGAGCATCCAGAGCGGCATACAGGACTTGCTCGTAGCTCAATGGAACGTTGCCCGAACCGAAAAATTGGAAGTCTTCTAAGTCGTCGTCGTCCTTGCCCTGCTTCTTGTCCTTCTTGTTGTTCTTCTTCTTCTCAAGTTTTGTCCCAATGATAGCATTTTAGAGAGCATAGAGACTCGGTGTAGGATTGCCGGTTGGGTCACTAGTACATAACGACACATCAGATACCCCTCTATGGCAACGACAAGAGTTAGGCGACAGAAGAATGAGTTCCGAAGCGCGTGCTAGTCGGTCGATGGGCCCGACACAATGGTAACGGAGGCGGAAAACAGCTCCGTTGCTCATATCTGGGCAACGGAGGAAATAATATCTCCGTTGCTTATATGACCACATCAGAAACGGAGATCGGTCTATCTCCGTTTCCATGTGAAGACCCATTAAGCGGTGCCGGTATTAATATCTCCCACTCCAGTGTATCTCACTCTCATTCTCACTCTCCCCAGTTCCTAACCCTAGACGCACACGCTCTCCTCCTAATTCACCCATCGAGGAGAACCCCCCGGCGCCGACGGAAGTCAGGATGGAGCATCTTCCTCCTCCCACCCTCCGAGTCGCAGCCCGGATCTCCCCTACAACTGGGGCGAGATCCCCGGCGACCGCGGTCGCCAGTTCATTCGGAGCCGTCAAATCCAATCCGGATCCAAGGCGGCGGCGGCCACCGACGCCCGGATCTCGTCCTCCTCCGACGATGAGGACGAGGATCTGGAGGTCGGTTCCTCCTCTCTCGCGTCGCCTTTGACATTCGGGCGTCTGCGATGCAGAGAGCTATCCGCATCTCGGCGGCCGAGCACGCGATAGAAGCCGCCGAGGAGGCGTTGTTCCAGACGCATCTCCGGGCGGCCATAGACCGCTCTCTTCTCCCTGGCCAGGGCCCTGGGCCAGATGCGGCGGCGGAGGAGGAGGATGAGGAGGAGGAGGAGGACGCTCCGGTGTTCGGGCAGGATGAGGTCTCCTCTGACGTCTACTCTGGCAGTGGCTCCGACGCCGACGCCTGGGACGCAATCCGCGACGGAAAGCGACCCCGCCTCGCCTAAGGTAAATGACCGCTCTTTTTACTATGTATTTGCTCTGTTAGAGTATTTATTTAGCTCCGTTGCTCTGTTTTGTAGCTCTTTTTAGCTATGTATTTGCTTTATTAGTTACTTAATTATTTAGATCGGTTTGCTCTGTTAGTTAGCTCTGTTCAGCTATGTATTTGCTCTGTTAGAATATTTATTTAGCTTGGTTTGCTCTGTTTTGTAGTTATGTTTATCTATTTATTTGCTTTGTTAGCTACTTAATTATTTAGCTCGGTTTGCTCTGTTAGTTAGCTCTGTTTAGCTATGTATTTGCTATGTTAGCTACTTATTTAGCTCGGTTTGCTCTGTTAGTTAGCTCTGTTCAGCTATGTATTTGCTATGTTAGCTACTTATTTAGCCCCGTTTGCTCTGTTTTGTAGCTCTTTTTAGCTATGTATTTGCTCTGTTAGCTACTTAATTATTTAGATCGGTTTGCTCTGTTAGTTAGCTCTGTTCAGTTATGTATTTGCTCTGTTAAAGTATTTATTTAGCTTCGTTTGCTCTGTTTTGTAGCTCTGTTTAGCTATGTATTTGTTCTGTTAGTTACTTAATTATTTCGATCGGTTTGCTCTGTTAGTTAGCTCTGTTTAGCTATGTATTTGATATGTTAGCTACTTATTTAGCTTGGTTTGCTCTGTTAGTTAGCTCTGTTCAGCTATGTATTTGCTATGTTAGCTACTTATATAGCTCCGTTTGCTCTGTTAGCTGCTTATCCCACTACATTTTGCTTTGTTTACTGCTTATTGGCTCTGTTTATTAGTTTTGTTTGCTGTTTTTAACAAAGAATATTCGTTGTGTCAAGCGTTTGGTGGATGCTTGGTGACGATGCTGCTGCCGTGAAGACCTAGGAGCGGGGCTCCATACACGGTGCCATCACCAGGAGCAGTACATTTTGCGCAGCAGGATGAAGACAGTAGATATTCATCTGGCGGCCGTGAAGACATAGGAGCAGAGCTCCAGCCATGCGCACTGATGAACTTTTGTAAAACATGGCGTACAGGAATACGGTAACAACTGGGCAGCCATCTAGTCGCATGGAGCGGGGCTCCATCTACGGCACAGCCCGTCACCATGTTTTTTTTTTGTTTTCCTGTAACCCTTATTAGAAACGGTGATTTGAAAAACTCCGTGTCTAATGTGAAACGTATCAGTGACGATCAAATATAACAACCATTGCCCATGTTAGGGGCAACGGTTTATCACCTCCGTTGCCATTGAGCTCTTCACATCAGTGACAGGGTTGGGGACACGGACCCTTTCTCCGTTGCCGATGGGGTTTTTGGCCCGTTTCCGATGTGTCGTTCTGTACTAGTGGGTTACGGCGATCCCTCTAGAGGTCGACCGCGGACGGAATAACAATTCCGTAGTAGCGCAGCATCCGCGCGTCATTGTGGATAGCCACGCCGTAGAAGTTGATGGTCTCGTCACCTAAGAAATCAACAAGGAGCTGCGGCACCCCATCGGCCTTGCAGATCTGGAAGACAAGAGTCTCGGACGCCACCGAGAGTTGAAGGACGGCGGCGCGCTGCCTTTTCTCGGGTGGAAGATCCCTCTGTCGACCCGGGAGAGGGTCGGTGAACTCACAGTCGAGTCCAACGCACTTGATCGGTGCAGCGTCGAGGAAGAACTTCTTCACGTCGCGGATCCACCTCTCCACGCGTGATGCATGGAGGGTGACCCATACCTTGAAGTGCATATCTTATTTGATGAAGTAGTACCCGAGACGGAGGTACGCGCGCGAGTGGCTCCATTGGAATAGAAGAGAGAGGGATCAAGAGAGAGAGTTTTTGCAAGGATTAGGGAGAGATTTAATTAGGTGTGTTTAAGGCCATGGATTAATGTAGCTTTTATATAGGGCAGAGAGGGAGGCCGGCGGGCGGCGCCAGTGATTAAATTCGCGTATGAATCAACGCCGGGTTGATCATCTTCCAAAGCACAATCAAAATGGCGGCTTGATCAACTTCCAAAGCGCACCGTCGGTGAGAGATTTATAGGTTTCAATTGCGTCCCGGTTCGAGACACGAACCGGGACTGAAGACAGACTTTAGTCCCGGTTTGAGACACGAACTGGGATTAAAGAGGCTGCGTCAGGATGCAGCCTGGTCCACCCTCTTTAGTCCCGGTTTGTGGCTCAAACCGGGACTAAAGGTCTGTCACGACCCGGGACTAGTCTGGTGCCCCTCTAGTACCGGTTCAAAATCCATCCCGGACAAGAGCCCAATGAGACTCTGGACCAAAGGTCTTGTTTTTACATAGTTTGGAATTTTGAGACCTGAGTGATCGCTGTCAAGCTCCTAATAGTGTACTTTGAAGTTAGAGTGTAATAACAAATAACTGGCTCGAACCTTCCTAGAAGATGTACTCCCATCAGTACATGCGTGATGCATTCTCAGCCTACACACGGAATCATCTAGTGCAAACCCACACCTCAACACGTAAGTAGTGTTTTTGGAATGATTTGGTCATTGGTCGGTTGGCTAGTTCAGCTGCACTTATCTCCCCATCGAAGGAGATCGCGTGCGTTCGTGTGTAGGAGCGCCGTTTCACATCGATTCTCCATTGTCGTACGTGAAACACCCAGAGGTTGTGGCTCATGGGCAGCCAAGAACACCCAGTGCTGCCACAGAGACGGCGTGAAACGAAAGCTTTCCTTGCATCGGCACTGGTAGTTGTGGTTGATGGGTCAGCTAATTCCGCATCACCGACTTGGAAAATGGCGCACGTGCAAAGAGAGCTCGCATATTGCCTTTCTATGTCGACCACAAGCTGCTGAGAAACAAAGTAATATGTGACGAAATGCTTGACTTCGCTAGTTCGAATCAGGTTGAAAATGATCACTGCATGACCCCTCCGTTTCATGTTGGTGTGACCATTTTCAAGCAACTTAAAGGCTAGCTAACTCTCCAACGTAGTAGCTTGCGAAGTTGCTAGTACGTACCACGTAGTGAGTGGATGGCAGACTATGTGCGTTAACCAACATGTACGAAGAAAAAGGAACTGGGTGTTCATAAATTCATGTATTATTTTATATATTGTTAGTCTTGTGATTGCTCGTGTTACTCTCACCAAAATTGATAATGGTACTCACTTTGTTCATAATTATCCCGCATTCTGGGTTTGGTCAAACTCAAAGTTTGTAAAGTTTGACCTTCATTGATCAAACTTTACAAATTTTTCCTTTAACTGAACTCACAATGCAGTGTACTTGCACTAGTAGAAAAACCACCTTTCGTCCAGAGCCGAACCAGCCATTAATCCGGTTCAATGAAAAACCGGGACCAATGCCTGGCACTGGTCCCGGTTCGAGCTGACAGGGCATTGGTCCCGGTTCGGTTGGGACATTGGTCCCGGTTCGTGGCACGAACCGGGACCAAAGCTCCAGCCGGACACGTGGCGTGCCGCGGAGCTTTGGTCCCGGTTCGTGCCGAACCGGGACCAATACCCCTCCCCTGCCTATATAACCCACCCCCTCTTCTCTCCTCTGTTTTTTTTTGCTTGGATTGGTGGGAAGTGGGTGCTAGTTTTTTTTTCCTTTGCCACGCACAAGATGTGTTCGATGAAATGCCCGACCCACACTTAAGTTCACAAAATGATATCCTCGCCGAGGTTAGCAACTTTATCCTTTTCATCTGTAATTGATACAGAAATATTGCACGTGTCGATGTACGGTGGTCATTTCACTATTCAAGATGTTATTGTAATGGTATTTGATAAACTTAATTATATGATGCAGATGGATGCACGGATGCGATGGATGTACGGCGAACGACGCAGTTCCGAGTTTATTGCAGGCCTGCATAAATTTCTCGAGTGGCTGAGGCAAACAAAGTGGATAATTTTATGCCTTGTCCATGTGAGAAGTGTCGGAACGTCAGGGAGTACTCTGACCGAAACCATTCAAGACCACGTGCTTCGGAGAGGTTTCATGCCCAGCTATAATTGTTGGACCAAGCACGGAGAAAGAGGGGTTAGGATGGAAGACAATGAAGAAGAGGAGGATGATGACAACTATCCTATGTTCCCTGAGGAATGCGGTGATACTGTAATGGAAGACGTTGAAGAAGAAGGAGGTGAACATCGGGCATCAGATGAGCCCGCTGATGGTCTTGGTGGGGTCATTTCTGATGCAAAGCGAGAATGCGATACAGAAAAGGAGAAGCTAAAGTTGGAGGCCATGCTAGAGGATCACAAAAAGTTGCTGTACCCAAATTGCGAAGATGGCAGCACAAAGCTCGGTACCACACTGGAACTGCTGAAATGGAAGGCAGAGACTGGTTGTTCTGACAAGGGATTTGAGAAGTTACTGAAAATAATGAAGCCGAAGCTTCCAAAGGATAACGAATTGCCCGAGACTACATACGAAGCAAAGAAGGCTATCTGCCCTCTAGGATTAGATGTGCAGAAGATACATGCATGCATTAATGACTGCATCCTGTACCGCGGTGAGGAGTACGAGAATATGGATAAATGCCCGGTATGCAATGCACTGCGGTACAAGATCAGACAAGATGACCCTGGTGATGTTGAGGGCGATGACGAGCCCCCCCGGAAGAGGGTTCCTGCTAAGGTGATGTGGTATGCTCCTATAATACCACGGTTGAAACGTCTGTTCAGAAACAAAGAGCATGCCAGGTTGTTGCGATGGCACAAAGAAGAGCGTAAGAAAGACGGGAAGTTGAGACACCCCGCCGATGGGTCCCAGTGGAGAAAAATCGACAGAGAGTTCCCGACATTTTCAGATGACGCAAGGAACTTAAGATTTGGTCTAAGTACAGATGGCTTTAATCCTTTTGGGGAGCAGAGCTCCAGTCATAGCACTTGGCCCGTGACTCTATGTATCTACAACCTTCCTCCTTGGTTGTGCATGAAGCGGAAGTTCATTATGATGCCAGTGCTCATCCAAGGCCCGAAGCAACCCGGCAACGACATTGATGTGTACCTAAGGCCATTAGTTGATGAACTTTTGCAGTTGTGGTCCGAACCAGGTGTACGTGTGTGGGATGAGCACAAACAACAGGAATTTGACCTACGAGCGTTGTTGTTCGTAACCATCAATGATTGGCCTGCTCTTAGTAACATTTCAGGACAGTCAAACAAGGGATACAATGCATGCACGCACTGTTTAGATAAGACTGAAAGTATACATTTGGGAAACAAGAACGTGTACCTGGGGCATCGTCGATTTCTTCCGAACAGTCATGCCGTAAGAAAGAAAGGCAAGCATTTCAACGGTGAGGCAGATCGCCGGAAGAAGCCTAACCTCCCTGATGGTGATGTTATATATGACATGGTCAAGGATTTAGAAGTAATCTTTGGAAAGGGTCCTGGCAGTCTATCTGTTCCGAATGACGCTGACAACCACGTACCCATATGGAAGAAGAAATCTATATTTTGGGAGCTACCCTATTGGAAAGTCCTAGAGGTCCGGTCTTCAATCGACGTGATGCACGTGACGAAGAATCTTTGCGTGAACCTGCTAGGCTTCCTGGGCGTGTATGGGAAGACAAAAGATACACCAGAAGCACGGGAGGACCAGCAACGTATGAAAGACCCATACAACAAGCAGACGGATAAAGGGCGTCAATACTTAAGCAGCTACGCTCTTACCAAAGCAGAGAAGGAAATCTTTTTTGAATGCCTGAGCAGTATCAAGGTCCCGGCTGGCTTCTCGTCAAATATAAAGGGAATAATAAATATGGCAGAGAAAAAATTCCAGAACCTGAAGTCTCATGATTGCCACGTGATTATGACGCAGTTGCTTCCGGTTGCATTGAGGGGGCTTCTACCGGAAAATGTTCGAGTACCCATTGTGAAGCTATGTGCATTCCTCAATGCAATATCTCAGAAGGTCATCGATCCAGTAACTCTACCAAGTTTACAGAAGGCTGTGGTCCAATGTCTTGTCAGCTTCGAGTTGGTGTTCCCCCCATCATTCTTCAATATTATGACGCATCTCCTGGTTCACCTAGTCGACGAGATTGCCATTCTCGGTCCTGTATTTCTACACAATATGTTCCCCTTCGAGAGGTTCATGGGAGTCTTGAAGAAATATGTTCATAACCGTGCTAGGCCAGAAGGAAGCATCTCAAAGGGCTATGGAACAGAGGAGGTCATTGAGTTCTGTGTTGACTTTATTCCTGACCTTAAGCCGATTGGTGTTCCTGAATCGCGGCATGAGGGGAGACTGAGTGGAAAAGGCACGCTAGGAAAGAAAGCACTGATATGTAGGGACGGGCATTCTTTAACTCAAGCACACTACACAGTTCTACAAAGTTCCACCTTCGTGGCTCCGTATATCGAGGAACACAAGAATTATGTACGCTCCAAGAACCCGGGGAGGCTGACTCCTGGATTAAAGAAAAACACATGGAGACTTTCGGCAGTTGGTTGCGATTACAGCTCATGAATGACACCACTGTCGGAGATCAGCTCTACTTGTTGGCCGCGTCACCATCTTCGACTGTATTGAATTTCCAAGGGTACGAGATAAATGGGAATACATTTTACACGATCGCCCAAGATAAAAAGAGCACCAACCAAAACAGTGGTGTCCGCTTTGATGCAACAGACGAGAATGGGCAAAAGGACACATACTATGGTTACATAGAGGAGATATGGGAACTTGACTATGGACCTACTTTTAAGGTCCCTTTGTTTCGGTGCAGTTGGGTCAACATGAATGGAGAAGGGATAAAGGTAGACCAGCTGTACGGAATGACAACAGTGGATCTCAAGAATCTTGGTTGTTACAGGAACGAACCATTCGTCCTAGCCAATGATGTGGCTCAGGTTTTCTATGTGAAGGACATGTCCTCCAGACCGAAAAAAAAAAAAAATAAGCAAACGAATACATCAGACGATGAGCCAAAGCGTCACATAGTTCTTTCAGGGAAAAGAAACATC
Organism: Poa pratensis; assembly: GCA_947311845.1. Taxonomy (NCBI): domain Eukaryota; kingdom Viridiplantae; phylum Streptophyta; class Magnoliopsida; order Poales; family Poaceae; genus Poa; species Poa pratensis. Next base: position 26,564,558 of record CAMZMU010000093.1, on the reverse strand, counting down.
GTGGGAGTCGAGGACAAGACAGACATGTCAGCAGATTATGATAAGTTTGATGAAATTCCGCCCTTCACAGTGAAAACTGACCCAAGCATCCCGTTAAATAATGAAGATGCTCCATGGTTACGGCCGAAGCGATCATAGGCCAGGGACATACGCGAAGAAGGGTTCATGGCATTTATGTAAATCAATGTAATGTATTAAACCTTTATGTGATGTGTAGTAATGTATTAAACCTTTATGTGGTGAAAACCATAATACATAGCTCGGGTCCATTTTTATTTAACCATAATACATCACGAATAATATCACTAACTTTTGTCGGGTCCTAAGCCACGGGGTGCTGAGCGGCCGGCGCTGCGCACCCAAAGAGCAGGAACCATCACAGGGTCAATACTCACGTGAGAAGGATCCCTATGAAGAACCATCCACCAACCGGGACATCGTCGCCGAGATCTGAAAAAATGAGTGGGGAATTTGATCAAACACCTAGGTAGGGGAGGGAGAGGGCAGCACCTTGGTAAAAACACGCCCAAAACACACGGTTTCCCCGTCATACAGCCCACCGGTGGCTCGTGAGACGGCAAATCGGCCTTCGATCCAAACAGCGGCAAGACGTCTCTGATGATTTGCAACCGTCCGAACAAGTGTTGGGGATGTTGCTAATCATCAGAGCGCCTTGCCGCTGCTTGGATCCGACCGAGGGGAGGGTTCACCTTCAGCCTCCGCTCTAGGAACTCCTGCCTCTCAGAAATCTTGCTCTCTGTTACATGTCCGGGAGAGGGGCTATATATAGGGTACGTGTGCTTCTTTAGTCCCGGTTGGTAACACCAACCGGGTCATGTGGCTCATGAAGTGGTCGTGATACTGCTGATCCACAGCTCACAATCCCTCAAAAGAAACATACCCCTGGTCCAACGTCTCACAAGCTTGAAAGAAACACACGATCCGTATGCTTCTTTAGTCCCGGTTGGTAACACCAACCGGGACTAAAGGCGGGCTTTGCGGTCACGACACGTGTCCTCTCCCAGCGTTGCCCTGGACACTTGTCTCCCCCAGCGCTACCCTGGAGGTCTTTATATATTGTCGCCGACGGGGTAAACCCTAATCCACCATTCCTAGCCACGAACGCATCGTCTCCACGAGATGGATCCGCCACGCCCGCCGCAGCGCTTTCTGGACGAGGTCGAGCGTGCTCGGCAGAGCGCGCTTGGGCGCAACCGCGGGAGCCTATCCCGCCGTATGCCCACGAGCCCGGCGTGGAGAGGAATGCCCAGCTACCGGCCTCCTGCTCCACCAGGTGCCGCCGCACCTCCACCTGGCGCCGCTGCACCTCCACCAGGCACCGCCGCTCATCCCACGGAGGAGGAGGAGGACGACGACTTCGACTGGAGCGACGACGGGGAAGAGGGTTGTGGGTTGCAGAAACAGGAGGCCATGGAAGCCTCCTTCCAGTCTGTCGCGACTACCCTGTCCAGCGAGCCACGACTGCCTACCAGCTCAAGGCGAAGGAGGCTTTCGAGCTGGATTGGGCGCTGAAAGACTCATCCTCCATGGATCTTGCCCTCCGCCGCAAACGTGCGCGCGAGAACCGGGCGGCCGCCCACGGGGCTGGCTCCTCCCGCCGTTCCCCCTAATCCTACGGCCTTCGAGCCAGCAAGTCCGTTTATGTTGAATAATGTTGGTGATGTTGGATCAGGGGTGTGTTTCTTTCAAGCGCTTGTGAGACGTTGGATCATGTGTAATAATGTATTAAACCTTTTATGTAATGCATTCTATGGAATGTATTAAACCTTGATGTGGCTCACGAAGTGGTCGTGATACTGCTGATCCAACAGCTCACAATCCCTCAAAAGAAACACACCCCTGATCCAACGTCTCACAAGCGCTTGAAAGAAACACACGATCCGTGTGCTTCTTATTTATTGGTGGGATTCCCTTTAGTCCCAGGTGGTGGCTCACAAAGTGATATCCAACAGCTCACAAGCCTTCAAAAGAAACACACCCCTGATCCAACGGCTCACAAGCGCTCGAAAGAAACACACGATCTGTGTGCTTCTTCCTTATTTGTGGGATTCTCACTATATATATGTAGTCATGCATGGCCTCCATTGGCTTGGCATAGCACATCTAAACTCATATCTGCAACCTCATCACTCTCCATGGCTTCCACCGTACCCACTCTAACCTACTCGGAGGCGGAGGCGCTTTGCGCCTCGAACTACCCCTGCCCGCCCGGCTACGACGTCCCCGCCGGCTGGAGGCTGAGCACCGGAGGCGTGCCGGTCCCTCCTGTCCCTCAAGGTTTGGTGCGCCGGGCGGCCATCACGAACCACTACTACCTCGAGCTCACTCCGGAGCAGCGGATGGATCCCCGCTGGCATCCCGACTACCGCCCGACTTGGGACGCCTTCTTCATCAATCGGCGTGAGAGGGCGCTCGCCAGGTACGAGGAGGACGGCCCGCCTCCTTCGAACTTCAACGAGGCCGGCCGTCGGCTGTGGTGGAGCGGCCGGACTCTCCAGAGCGTCATGAACTACATCACGGCCGGTGATAACCCCCGCCTGCGCTACCCTCGCTTCCAGTCCAGGCGAGCGCCGCCCGACGACAGCGACGACGACGGCGGCGACTACGACGACTACGAGGACGAGTATTATAGGCCTAGGCAGGAGTATGACTAACCTATGGTTCGTCTATGTACCCAAGATTGTTGTCATTAACTACTTCTGGTCTAGCTAAGACGACGATCGTGTAAAATGTATTCTTTATCTCTGCATTTCCAAGTCTATGAAGAAGTTTTTTGTAAACTATGTCAAAACTCAAGTTTATCATTTATCCTACCAACTAGTACACAAGTCTATGAAGAAAGTACTCCATGCCAAAGGATTTCATTTTTTGAGTATTTTTTCACTTTCTTTGACTTTTTTAAAAAACGGTCACAATGGCCGCCGTTACTATTCATTGTAAGGGGTCGAATTATCCAAAACTATCGACGGTTCTGTGATATAACCACTACTTGTGCACCTTAAAATCTTTTTTGAAAAAATTTCAGAGCAAACTATCACACACTTGTTGTTCAAATTTGAATTACTTTCGAAAAATAGGCATAAAGTCGTTTAAGTAGGCGAAATTAGCTAGAAACCGAGAATATTACCAATATTTGTGGATTATCCATAAAATATGGTCTACTTTGTGTGATAATTGGATGGGTGCCATTTTGCACCATATTTGTTGTACTTGCTTCACAAAAAATGTCATTTTTACAAACGAAAAACAAAAAACGATATTTAGATAAGTAATTTGAAAACATAGAAAATGGTTTTGGATTATTTATTCAAATTTAAACACTTTTCATGTTGAAAGTCTTTTCAGATTCAAAACCATTTGAAATTCATATTCAAACACCTAAATAAGAAAAAAAAAGGCGGGAAACAACATTTCAGAACTGAAAAGTTCGAAATAATTTTGAAAAAGGACTCTTTGGTCCCGGTTTATACGAAGAACCGGGACCAATGAGTCCATGGACGCGCCACGCGAATCTGGCATTAACTGACCAACTCATTGGTCCCGGTTGCTGCCACGAACCGGGACCAATGCCTCATTGGTCCCTGTTCGTGGCAGCAACCGGGACCAATGAGGCCTGGTATAACTGTCCGTCTCCTTTCTCCTTCCCCATTCACCCAAATCGACTAAGGATCGGAAAGAAGCGCGACACGGAGCGAAACGACGCCGGCAGGCTGCCCGACCTCCGCGCCGCGCCCCGCCGCCGCCGTCGACGTCCGCCGCGCCTGGACGGCCACGCCACCTCCTCCACGCGCCACCTCCCCTCCCCGGCCGCCCCCCGCTCGCGCCCTCCACGGCCCCCCACGCCGTCGACGCCGCCCCCGACGCCGCGCCGCCCCAACGCCGTCGACGCGTCTCGCGCCCCCGACACCGGCCGCACGCCCACACCCCTGCCCTGCCCTGATGCCGCCTCGCCGTCCCTGCCGATCGATCCCCGGCCGCCGTCGCCGCTACGTGTACACGTACGGTACTAGTTGAAGTGTTTGTTGTTCACCAAAATTTGGTAGCATTTTTTTTTTTGGATCCCTGGTGAATTTTTTTGTACAATGTATATTTGTTGTTCACCAAAATGTTAGCCAATTTACAGTGTTTAAATATGTTTTTATTTTGTTGTAGATAGGTAGCATTTTTTTGTGAGCATTTTTGAAATATTTTGTAGAATGTTTAAATATGTAGTAGTTTGTAATGGTCGATCATGTTTGAATATTCACCCAAATGTTGGCAAAATTCGTGTTTGCAAACATGTTTTTTATTTTGTAATGAACAGGTAGTATTTGTTTTTGAGCATTTTTTATATATTTTGTAGAATATTCAAATATGTAGTAGTTTGTAATGGTCAATCATGTTTGTATTTCGGCGTCAATATTTAGTTGGAATTAGAACAAATGCACTTGAATTACATCTAAATGGTGAAAGTTTTAAAATTTGAATTTCGGTCTTATGGCATAAATAGTGAATGTTTTTTATGTTAATGCTCATATGCTTGTCATATTTTTTAACACGGTGGTGGGAGAAATTCAAATTTGAAGCTGTGGTGGGAGAAAAGTTTACGAGTTTACGATACTAGTTTACGGGTTTACGAGTTTACGATACTAGTTCCGACCTTTACGAGTTTACGATACTACTTTACGAGTTTACGATACTAGTTTACGAGTTTACGATACTAGTTCCGACCTTTACGAGTTTACGATACTACTTTACGAGTTTACGATACTAGTTCCGACCTATACGAGTTTACGATACTAGTTCATGTGGTCCGATACGAGTTTACGATATGTGTTAGCAAAATTTTTGTGGGTAGATGTATCTTGACATATGGAACAAGTTACCCAACTAAAGTTTTGTGCATTGTTCTTAATTTGCAGAAACTATGGAACGAGACGAAAATCAGGAAAACATCCTCGAGGATATAATCCGCGGGCCGGAAGATGTTGGCGATGTCACCTCGCAGTTTCTGAACAACTCCGGTGAGGGAGATGAGTCTCTCAACCGAAGAGACGGCTCCGGTGAGGTAGAACCCGACGGCTGGGTGAGGGAGAAGTCGGCGAGGGAGAAGCCGAAGGCTCCGGTGGAACATTAAATGTTGCAAACTCCGGCGAGGTGCATATACATATATTAATGAAGCCGAAGATTGTATTAATTAAGCCTCTGCTGTCTATATACATATATTAACGCTCTTTCTTCTTTTAGCCCTCCGGATCGAGCAAATCTTCTGTAAGGACAAAACGAGGCCCAGCCAAAAAGTTGGGCGACCAAGAAAGGTACAGGATCGAAAAAGTCGCTGAAGACGGCACACCGACTGCTCCCCCTGATGTTAAAAATAAAATGGTAAAGCAATGCGGAGTTCTTGTTAGGGACTACATCCCGATCACCGTTCGAGAATGGCATCAGCCAAAGGAGGGAGGAGTAAGATATGTCGGCGAGGTGGGCAAAGAAAGACTTTGGAGAAAGCTCATGCTTAATTTCACCCTGCCGGCGCCAGAGGTGGATCCAGATGAGGAGGATCCAAATGAGGCAGAAAAGATTGCCCGGCAAAACATGGAGCAAAAAGTCAAGGACTGGGCTCTTAAGAAGATGGCCGAGCTATTCAAGAACTGGAAGAAAAGATTGAACAGCGAGTTTGTCGAGAAAAATAAGACTCCGGACTTCGATAAAGGGTATGAGAAGATAAGGACGACTGGGAAGAATTTGTGGCGTACAAGAAATCGGAGGAAGCTCAGGAAAAGTCTGCAAAAAATAAGGCAAATGCTGCTAAAAAGATCTACCACCATACTATGGGGCCTGGTGGCTACGCCTTTAGCATGCCTAAGTGGGAGAAACTTGAGGCGGACCTGCTGGCTAAAGGGATCACTCCAGAGCCACTCGCATGGATCGAACGGGCAAGAAATTGGTTTTACGGGCATGGGGGCACGTTGGACGCAGAAGGGAAGTGCATATATAACAGAAGACACAAAGATAAGCCCCTACTACCCATCGAAGGCATTAGAAATGCAGTAAAGGATGTTGCAGAGGGACGGTTCATTCCCGATAGAGAGGATGACGAGCTCACACGCGCCCTTGGGAATGAGGAACACGACGGACGAACACGAGGCGTACCAGGCTCCAAGCCCAAGACAATTGCGATTCCCGAGCACAGGAAGAAATTTCCTGATAGAAGCCATCAGAGGAGAAAGGAAAGGGAGGCAATGGAAGCACGCGCTGCTGCAGACCGGCTGCGTAATATAGAAGAAGAATTAAAGCGGCAGAAGGATCAAATTGCCGCACTTAGCCAGCAAGGTACTAGCGGCCAATCTCAGCGGCACATGGTAGAAGCTGCATGCGATGGTACCGGCGGCCCATCGAATCGGAAAAGCAGCGTGGCTTCCACGGAGCTCCAGGATGGTACTGATGATGCAGTGACGGTGGCTCCTCTTCGTCGCTACCCAGTGGATGATATCACGGAGAGCACACCTTGTGAGCTGCATGTGAAAGTTTTTAACTTAACCATGAAGGTGGCGGTCGGCTATGCCGTACCAATTGGACCTAATCCAACTTACCATTTCTCTCCGGTTCCACATGGCTACGCTGTTGTCGGGGTGGATGAAGTGATGAAAGATTTTGAGGAGCTGAAGCTGGAACACCCTGCAGGTGAAGATGGGGAGGTGCTTGAACTTGGAGAAGCCAAGAAAGGACCATTCTATGGCCAAAGGAATTCATCGTGCTTCCAAACTGGCAGCCAAGGCCATCGACTCCTCACCAGTCTCCAGCGCAACAGTCCTCTTCACCGCCTCACCAGTCTCCAGCGCACACTCCACCGCCGCGTCTGCCGTCTCCGCCGCCGCCTCAGCCGTCTCCGCCCACCGCTGGTACTATGAGGGGTAAGCGATCACCGAAACGTAAAAGGTCGCCCCTCCCAAAAGTACCTCATAAGAATCTTCCCATGAGACCTTATGACCGTACGGTGGAGGAAAATGCCACGGTAAATGCCCAACATCAAGAGTGGTTGGCTAGCCTGAAGAAGCCGAAAGCGGCAGAGTTCCCCTCCACCCCAGCAGAAAAAGCCGCCGTCTTCAAAATGCTGAAGACCCTTGAACAACCCCCGCCAAGGCTGACACCAGACTATGACCGCCAGATTCGCAAGTCGGTTCAGGCAAATAAGGAGCGGTCGAAGAGTAGTAGTGCAAGCGGGAAATCAGTTCCCCAGCTCGGAGAACAGAAAAACCAGTCGTGCCCCCCGCTCAAAGTGTTTTCCAATACCGCCGAGGGGTCGAGCACAGGTGATGTCGCTATCGATCCTGAGTTTGTTGCAATATACGGAGAAGCGGCCGCTGCTCATGGCATGTCTATTCGGACTACTTAGCGCAATTACAAGAGTTCCAGGAAGTAGCATACCAATACCGGTACGGGAATAGTCTCGTCAAACCTGAGCTAGTCAACGGTCTACCAACAAAAATGCGCAGATTGCATAAGTGGTACATGCGAGCCTGTGAGGAAGGGGAAAACTGGATCTACGTGGCCTATAGAAACGAGCATTACGGGCATGGAAATGGCGTGGTAATGATTGAATTTCCTGAATTATTTCAGTTATACCAACAAGACGCCATCGACAAAGCTATCCTCAGTGCCTATTGTCTGTAAGTATTATTTCTGTAATTAAGTCTCTAGCTAGCTCAGCTCGTTCATTGCATGTATAATCTTACTCATCACTATATTAATTATGCAGAATGAAGATTCTCCAATGCAAAAGAGGACAAATCTATGACATTGGGTTCATTGACCCATACTACATTCATCAAGTATCTCTCAAACGTCATTACAACGACACAGAGGATAACTTGGTAAGGGCGTTAAGGTTTAACGAAACCAAAAGGGAAATACTATTTCCTTACAACTACGGGTGAGTGTTACTGTCTTGTACACATTCTATTTCGCTTACTCGATGTTAAGTGTATAATTGATGACTTATGCGTGCGCAGCTTCCACTTTATTCTGCTAATCATTAAACCTGACAAAGGAGTAGTACTTGTCATGGACTCGAAACGTAAACCCCTTGAGGAGTGGGCGGACATGCAGGAATGCCTCCAAGGGTAATTTCAATCATTATGGCACTATATCGGCAACTTTCCGTTCATTCCCTGGTAGCAAGCAATTAATATATAACTCCTTTATTCATTTTCTTTGCCGGACAGGGCTTGGAAACGGTTCACCGCCAAGGCTAGGGGTATTTGGGCGCCGAAGCTTACATTTGAACAAATAAGTGTAAGTTATCATGCTTGATTATTATTCCGCGCATCTCTTTGATTTTAGTTTCAATACCATTATCATGCTTGATTATTATTTTGATTGAACTCTGTTCTCGTAAAGTGCTTGAGGCAGGAACATGGGAATAATTTATGTGGATACTACGTTTGCGAGTTCATTCGCCAGACGACCCAAGAGCGATCCAAGAGCCGGTTCTTAGAACAACTTGAAGTACGTAAACAATATTCACAATTTTAGTTTATTGCCATCAATTGTGTTTAGTTTCATTCATATATATTGACCCCTTCTTTAAATTAGATCGAACGGCTGCGGGACGGTCTTCTACCACAAGATCGCGTACGCGCAATTCAAGAGGAAATTGCGGGATTCTTAGATGCAGAGGTACTAGATCCAAACGGAGAATACTATGGGCCGGTTAAAATGGGAGTGTAAAAGATATATATATATATATATATATATATATATATATATATATATATATATATATATGCATGAAACTCGTGTGTACATTTAATATGTCCGACCAAGCACGACGAATGAGCTGTGTGTAATATATTCATGACGATGATGTGTAATAGTGGTTCCTTCATTGCTGTATGTAGTACCATGCATCGAATTGAGTGCGAGATGGAGAGCCGGCGAGTAGTACCTGCACAGAAATATCGAAGCTTGGCCTCGATATGCCGGCGAGTGAGAGATGGAGAGCACGTCGGCGATGCGAAGAAGGGGGAGACGACGGAGGCACCGGCGAGAGGGAGAGGGGGCACCGCGAGAGGGGGCACCGGCGAGAGGGGGCACCGGCGAGAGGGAGACCCTAAACCCTAAATTCAAAAAAAAAACACTCATTTGTCCCGGTTCTTAACAAGAACTGGGACCAATGAGTCTCCCCCCACGCCCAGCCAGAACTGGCCACGTGGGCACCCATTGGTCCCGGTTCGTGGCCCAACCGGGACTAGCATTAGTCCCGATTGGCCAGTCCCGGTTGGGCAACCGGGACTGATGGCCCAGCCGAACCGGGACCACATGCCCTTTTTCTACCAGTGTTGTGGACGGAGAGTGTTTTGAAATTAACCAGATATGTGAAATATATTGTTTTTTGTAAGTATGAGTCATGGGGATTGAAATATTGTTACATATACCTTGGAACTTAGGATAATGTTTGATGAAACAAATATGTTGGTGTTTCTTATGGATGTGTTTTGAGAGAGTTTTTCCACAAAATTTAGCTTTGATATTGTAGCAAGAGTTAATAAACGTTTCATTATTCTGTTGGGAATATATGTACTTTCTTTCCACTGGTAATATGTGCCTTCTCACCACCACTAAATATTGGTCTAGAAAGTGATAAATGTCCCCATTTACATGTTGATTTAATACAATAGTGGAGAATATGGTTAAAGAATGATATAGTTATAACCATAATCTATCGTTGCCATGTAAAGTCATAGTCCCACGGTCCCACCTCAAACTACATCGATGAACTATTGTCTTTGCCAAGAATCAAACAAGCAATGAAAATTATGATGTCTACCTCTAATTTCTTATATCTCTAACCAAAACATTCATAATAACATGTACGTTCTGCCTCTGACAATGATGTATGCTTTTTGAAATGTACTTCTCTTTTTTTCTCCACAATTAATTATTTCTTCTGTTTGAGAAATCAAGTGTTCCTTTTTTCTCCAAGGTTGAATTTTTAATCTACACCAAATTTACATTAAAAAATGTGAAAACAATATATGTGTAGTGTACGACTACTTTTGTTCTTTTACTTGTACCCTTGAATAATTTTTTTTGTTGGATGCACTTTAAATATACACTAGTTGGATAGTACAAAAACTGTATTTGGTGTTATTGTAATGTGCAACACGGTACTTAAATGTGGAAAGTTTTTTTACACTATTAAAATATGGTGTCAAAGTTTATTTTGTTTTTAGGACTTCATTTGGTTGGTTATACTTTAAATTTAAAACTTGTATGTTTGGAGGCGCAAATGATTCTTTTTGTTGCTGACTTATTTCATTTTTATTACATTTTACCTTTGCCACATTTTTTCTTTGCACAACCGAGAATCCGAGATTGTGTCACTGATGTTATTTTTTGTTTCTCGACCGGGAGAAACGCCAGTAGACTCGGTAGCAAACAAATCCTAAAATAAATTATTAAAGTTTACGATTATGACATTTTCTACAAAACAAATTAGCCAAGCAAGTACAAGCTCTTGTTAATTTGCTTGTGTTGTACGTAAGAAACCAGCGGTTGCTTTTTGTTAGAAAAAAAAATATCTTTAGCTCTTGTTGTAAGTTGGTATCCCCATAACAACTTTGTTACTTTAGCTTTAAACCTTGGCTCTCGGCCTTCTCCACTGAAATACCAAATACAATAACTTTGATTCGAAGCATATATTTCAGCCAAGATCTTAAGAATTCTTCAGTGATGCACATATAAAAATCTAAATAAATTAACCGATAAACAAGTCGAAAATAAAATATATATTACTCATGTGCACACCATATACGTAGAAAGAACATATCGAGCTGCTGCAGCATGCAATACAGCTCAGACATAACGCTCCCTAATCACGAACTAGAGAGCTAACGACATGTACGTACAATAAACTTTACATAACCATCACACACGCTGCACGTATGCGTATTCAAACATACAGTAGATAACTAGCGCTACCGATCGACGATGCAGTTAGTCCGATCATGGTTTGGCCTCTGGCTCTGGGAAGTGGAACTCAGGCTTCGGGGGCAGCTCGACTTTGGGGAATGGTGGAAGTTCATGCTTTGGCACCTCCGGAATGGTGGGGTGCGACACTTCCGGCAACTTTGGCACCTCGGGCGTAGCAGGGTGCGGTAATTCGGGCTCTTTCGGGGCCTCGGGAGCATGGGGCTCGTTGGGCACCTGTGGCATGGTAGGGTGTGGAACTTCGGGCTTCGGCAGATCAGGGACGGTAGGATGGGGCACTTCGTGCTCCTTTGGTGCCTCTGGTACGACAGTGTGTGGCACTTCAGGCTCCTTTGGCACCTCGGGCACAGCTGGGTGTGGCACTTCAGGCTTTGGCAGCTCGGGCATTGCAGGGTGTGGCGGCAATTCGGGCTTCGGCAGCTCTGGCACACCGTGGTGAGCCACTTGGGGTTCCTTTGGCATCTCCGGCACTGCAGGATGCGGCAGTTCAGGCCCCTTTGACACCTCGGGGACGATCGGGTGCGGCAGTTCGGGCACCTTTGGCATCTCTGGTACTGCATGGTGCGGCACTTCAGGCTCCTTTGGCACCTCAGGCACGATCGGGTGCGGTAGTTCGGGCTTCGGCAGCTCAGGCATAGCAGGGTGTGGTGGGAATTCTGGCTTTGGCAGCTCAGGAACGATGGGATGTGGTGGGTGCTCCTCCTTGGGCACGACCTCCTCTAGGTGCCTTGCTCCGCTGCTCATGGAACTGCATGAGAGCAGCAGCGCCAAGAGGAATACAACGGATGCCATGGTGCTCCTGCACGCCATGGTGAATGCTCTGTGTTCTTGTCTATGTGTATCGGTTGGTGGCTACTTGTTTGTGTGATGGCTGGGACATAAGAGAACGCCTGGTACGGTATTTATAGGACGCCAAATGGTTCTCTGCATGTACATATGCATACGTGTTTGCTGTAGTGAGTAGCAGTCTTACTGAACAATGTCACCTAGCATGCATGGTAGGTCACCTGCATTTTGGTAGTTGTTTGCTTAGCTCGGTTCTGTGTGAGAAGAAAACTTCGTTTCTGTGAGTGATGTGTCTACCTACTCTCGTTATGTGTTATTTAGTTGGTTTGGAATTTTGAGACCTGAGTGATATGTATGGTCTCGACGGCACCACTCCACACCAGATGTGTACAAGTCAAGCTCTAATAGTGCCTACTGGTGTACTTTAACCGGCTAGAATCTTTCCATCTCGAAAGATCCGGCATAAATCTTTCAGGGTTGGTGACGATCGCGCGCGTTGTACGCTAGTTAATCTCAGGGCCTGTTGGCGCCTTGTACTGGTTGATATGGGGCTAGCTAGTGTCCCGGTACCCGTACGGCCGTACATTGTAGATAAACTATTGACGTGGTATTTTTGCTGACTCCTTGTGCCGGTGACCTTCATCTTCGGAAAAATTGACATGATATTTTTCTCAAATTATTTGGCATCTAGAAAATCTCTGAAACTAGACCCGGGCATTTTTCAAGCAGCGCCTAAAAACGCCCAACGCGCAAAATCCAGGCCTGAGACTTGCCTGTTTCGAAGGAAAAATATAATCCAAGCCCAAGCCCGGCCCAAAGGAACAAAATGGCTAATTTTGGGCCAGGCCGAGTTGGGCCTCCGTGTAAACAACCCGGTTTGCTAGGCCCAAGCCTGCCACTGTCCGAAAGAAAAAACATAAATCCAGTGAAATCACTAGAAAAAAGGTTCTCTTTGCGAAGGGAACCCAACGGACCGTGGCGTGATGACAAGTGTCAGCTTCTACTTTCACGCGGTCTCCCGTGGGTGATTGAATATGTGACAAGGGGCAGCACGAGAGAGTTTTGGTGGGATTTCTGCTTCTCCGTGCGGAGGGTTGTATGTGCATTTATTTTGTGATTCATTTTTTAAAAATAAAATATCCTGAGAACCATTTATTCAAATTACGAACCGTTTTCATTTTGAGCTCCTCGCGTCGAGATCTTCAAAACTAGATCCCATCTTCATAGGTTTCGACGAACTTTTTTTTTTACTCTGGTTATGTATAGTTGTACAACCTGTTATGTGTTGTTGTAATTCAACTTCTCTGTATTTTGTACTTCATTTATTTCTATAGTTTTGTATGATGAGAGAGAAGGGATAGTGAGGTGGGAGGGCAGCTTTTTCCCTTTTATTTTTCTAAATCAAATTTTTGAAATGAAATATCTTGAGAACCGTTTATCCGAATTACGAACTGTTTTCACTTTTGAGGTCCTCGCGTCGAGATATTTAAAACTAGATCCCATGTTGATAGGTTTCGACGAACTTTTTTTTTGTACAACCGGTTATGTATAGTTGTACAACCTGTGTCTGTGTAGTTGTACAATCTGTGTTTGTACAAACTGTGTTTTTGTAGTTGTACAACATGTGCCTATATAGTTGTAGAACCCGTGTTTGTACAACTTGTGTCTGTCTAGTTGTACAACTTGTGTCTGTACAAACTATATCTGTCTAGTTGTACAACCTGTGTCTGTACAATCCGTGTCTGTCTGGTTGTACAACTTGTGTCTGTATAGTTGTAAAACCCGTTTTGTATAACATGTGTCTGTCTAGTTGTACAATTTGTGTCTGTACAACATATGTCTGTCTAGTTGTACAACCTGTGTCTGTACAAACCGTGTCTGTCTGGTTGTACAACTTGTGTCTGTACGACGTACTTTGTACTACTAATAATTTGTTTTACTAGTTCTGTGAATTTTATAGTACGTACTTCGCACAGAAAAAGGGAAAAAAGAAGGCTGCTTGTACGCACGCACATACGCCGACGCGTACGAGCTGTACGCCTGTACGTCGGGCGGCCGGAGCAGCCCGCGCCTCTCCTCACGCGTGCATGACTCGCGGTGGCCTTTTTCGCCTGAACGTTCGCGGACGTTGCCGTACGTGCGTTTGCTCCATGTGCGTGCCAGCGGTGGTGACCAAATTCATTTTTGCTTCCGTATAGTATCACCACGTGGCAAGTTTGTAGCACCGTAAAGTTCCCTTTCTAAAGGGAAACCTTTTTCTAGCTGTACCCTAAATCCAGGTCCGAGCTCAGTCCGAAGGGGCAAAGCAGGCTAATTTCGAGCTAGGCCGAGTCGGCCATCATGTAAGGCCCGACCCTGGCACGGAATTTTTGGGCCAGGCCCAGGTCGGGCTGTCGGGCTAGGCTGCTCATGCCGATATCTACCTGAAACAAAAAAAAAATCGAAAAGAGAGGTTTGCAGTCCCAGCCTCCCGGGATTAAATAACAAGGCCAAGTAATTTTCGTGAAAAATCCCGTAAAACACTTTAAAACTACTCCCTACGTCACTTAATATTGGGTGTAATAAAATCGGGAGATACGATTCCCTAATGGACACAAACTGGAAACAATACACCCCATAAATTAGGATTCATTTGTGGATGGGTAAAATTGTCCATAAATCACATTACACCCTATATTTTGGATTTTTTCTCAAAAAACTATACACCTTACATCAAGAAACAGAGGGAGCATATTAAAGAGACAGAGGAGTAGTAAATAATACATTATTGGACTAAATATTAATGATATTAACTTGAGTCAATACCACCCAAAATAGATTATACAAAATTCAAGTATCGAGTGCTAAACCGGGGTGGCTGTTTGGATTGATTACAAGTTAGGTCCGTGGCCTTAGGGTTGGGGTATTAGTCGCCGGATAGTTTCCGGATTTAGCCCCAAAAACATGGTATATATTTGCATATTAGTGATAGTAGTGAAACCACTTCAATTTTTGTATCCAAGGACTATACATATATGCGACAGAATCAGCAAGCTATCCGGCTGGATCCAAGTTAACCAACAAGCCTCCGCTCAGACGGTCGGTCGGAAATAACTCGTACCACTTTCATCCAAAGCAGGAAAATGCACACACACACACATTCACTTATCGTGAAATCGGAGGCATGCAAGGAATAATGCCATAAAATCCTCCATGAACTATTGTCTTGGCTCACCATTTCTCTGAAAAAGAATTCCGGCCTTCGGGCTCACTAATAACCGTAACCAATCATATTTCGGAGGACTTTACTACTAAACAGTTTCTCATATGCAAGCTCGGTTCTTTTTCTTTCAAAATCTTGAATTAGGTTGTGGTCATGGAATAAATACTTCAATGAAATTTCAAAATTGTGTCCAAAATTTTGAAAATTTTGGTGGGATCATAAATATAATTATACCAAAAAAATATTTGGTGTACATTCAGACCAAATTCAAAGTATTTAAATTTATTTAATATTTAGAAAAAATGATGATATATGAATAATAACAATCTGAATGATTTCCAAAATTTTGTGAATTTCGGTGAGCCCCTGAATTTATATCTTTCCAGGATATCCCTACCTTTGTGAAATATTTTTTGGTTTAAAAATATTTAAGCATATGCAAAACTAATTAATCATTTTTGACTGTTTCGTTAGTTTTATACAGAGATGACATGTTGTCATATGGTGTAATACAAATCTACGCGCATATAGACCTCGTGCCTGACATAAATGTGTTTTTTCTCAACTTTCCTACTTGGGTACTCAGGCTCTGGCTTTTTGTGGAATATATGATAGTTTAGGGTGTCAAAAGTGAGTTCCAACAAAGTTTAGCAGAGGAGGGCTAAGCAATGCTAATAGTTTAAGGGGTTAAGTAGGTCCCAAAAAGGTTCGAGTGGCAAGAGATAAGCCAAGCATCAAACTTGGAACGAAGTATATTTTTCGCTGTTATTAATAGCTAAACTTCAAGTTTTGCACTTGATGCGGGGGCTAAAGCACTTTGTAACATGATGCCGTGACAGTAGGCTTTCGTTTATTTGGCCTTGACCACTTTTGGGTCAAGAGGTGGTCTTGTAACACTGTTTAAAAACTCCTCTCGTAATCAATGAAAATGGCAAGTCTTTTGCGTTGTTTCAATTTTTTTGGGGACTTGATGCTTGTTTTTTAAGAAAAGGGGGTGCGGATCCCCGGCCTCTGCGGACTTGATGCTTGTGAACTTCAAACTGCTTTCGGGGGTTAATTACTTAATGAACAACTCTTAAAATTGCCATGAAGTTCTCTAAGTGAACAATTAATTATGCGGGGCAGTTTTCAGTCCCAAGTCCCAACCTGTAGACAACTTGTGCTGAACTGCTGATTGCAGGTCTGGGTCTAATTAACCGCATGTTATGGTCTCCGTTCATTTGATCACGTCTGACTATGATACGAACACATCTTTCAGTTCGCTCACATAAGAACGATGTATGTGAATTCTTGGAAGCAAATATCTCATTCAAAACGTACGAAATGTGTTCACTGGCCTGACAAGTGACAAACAAATTTATATATACATATAAAATGGACGAAAGTCCATTTATTAGACACATATAAAAAGATATGACCAACAAAATCTCTCAAACAGAATGTAGGAGTATGTGTGAACTAACTCATGGCAGCATGCAGCAGACAGATAGATGAGCCATATCATGCAGCATGGAATCCTCGGTGTGGTTCAAATGCATCACGGTTTTGGCAGCTCGGGTACCTCCAACTTGGGCAGTGGCGGCAGGGCCGACTTCGGTGACAGCTCGGGCTCCGGCTTCGGTGGAAGCCCGCCGGTTGGGAGTGGAGGCAGCTCCGGCTTCGGCGGCTCTGCTGTCTTCGGTGGCAGCTCGGGCTCCGGCTTCGGTGGAAGCTCACCTGCTGGGAGAGGCGGAAGTACCGGCTTTGGCGGCTCTTCTTTCTTCGGTGGCAACTCGGGCTCTGGCTTAGGTGGAAGCTCGCCTGCCGGGAGTGGCGGTAGCACTGGCTTTGGTGGCTCCTCTGTCTTCGGTGGTAGCTCCGGCTCCGGCTTCGGTGGAACCTCACCTGTGGGGAGTGGTGGAAGCACTGGCTTCGGCGGTTCTTCTTTCTTGGGTGGCAGCTCAGGCTCTGGCTTAGGTGGAAGCTCGCCTCCCGGAAGTGGCGGGGAGACCAGCGTACCTGGCTCTTCTTTCTTCGGTGGCAGCTCAGGCTCTGGCTTAGGTGGAAGCTCGCCTGCCGGCAGTGGCGGTAGCACTGGCTTTGGTGGCTCCGCTGTCTTTGGTGGTAGCTCCGGCTCCGGCTTCGGTGGAAGCTCACCTGCACGAAGTGGTGGAAGCACCGGCTTCGGCGGTTCTTCTTTTTTCGATGGCAGCTCTGGCTCTGGCTTAGGAGGAAGCTCACCTCCCGGAAGTGGCGGCGCCACCGGCTTACACGGCTCCTCCGTCTTTGGTGGCAGCTCGGGCTTCGGCGGAAGCTCGCCTGCAGGTAGTGGTGGAACCACTGCCTTCGGTGGCTCCTCTGTCTTCGGTGGCAGTTCAGGCTCTAGCTCCGGTGGAAGCTCCCCTATCGGCAGTGGCGGTAGCACCGGCTTCGGTGGCATCTCACCTATGGGCAGTGGTGGTAGTTCCGGCATTGGTGGGATCTCACCTATGGGCAGAGGTGGCAGTTCCGGCTTCGGCTCGGCGTCAGGTTTGGGCAGCGGCTGCCCCTCCGGCAACGTCGGTGCCACCTCAGGCTCGGGCAACGGAGGCAGCTCCGGCTTCGGCAACACATCCGGTATGGGCAGCGGCGCCGGCAGCTCCGGCTTCGGCAGCAACTCCGGAGGAGGCAACGGCGCCTCAGGCTTCGGCAGCACATCAGGTTTGGGCAGCGGCGGGTGCTCCGCCAGGTGCCGTGCCGCATTACCGGTGCCGCTACGCGAGAGCAGCAGCACGACGAGGAGGACCACAATGGAAGACATGGTGGCGATCCTGAAAGCCATGGCTCGATCGCTTCACTGAACGGTGCGTGTCTTTGCTGGGTGAAGAGAAACGAAGGCGAGGGCGAAGTATTTATAGCTAGGAGGGTTCGCCGGAAGTTACACTCAATGGCGTTTCACTCAAGTTAAGTTCGTAGCTAGATCGATCAATGGCGTTTCTTCCCGTCACTTACTCGTTGTACGTTTCGTTCCTCACCGTGTGAAATTGGGAAATGGATCGAGCGGGGCCGGCCAGATCTGTTGCTGCGGTTACACTACTGCGACACGGATGGACACGTGGCACCTGCCTGTCTTAGATAAAACGGCCGGGTGACACGGCGTTTCCTCCTGACACTTACTCGTTGTATTGTATGCGTTTCTTTCACAAGGCATCCATTTCTGCAATAAAAATGACCGGTCGTTGCAAAGAGTCAAAAGTGAGTACTTAACTTTCTTCTGGATGAATTTTATTGGTAAAGAAATTTTCTGCAGGATCACGTTTTTTAGTGTTTTTGTTGAAGGTGCAGAATCACGTTATCGGTTGCTTAGGCTTGTCACGTTTTACTAACACACACTGGTTCTACGAGAAGAGCGCTTGTCCGTGCCTTGTGAACGCGTCAGTCGGAGATTGATCGCGAAGCTAGATCAGTCCATTAGGTTAGCTGATGCATCCATGGATGCACATCACCTGCACACGATCGGTCGTGATCGTAGTAGGTCACCGACTTTTTATTTTATATTTTTTGACCGTAAGATAGGTCGCCAGTTAATACGTATACGGTATACCAGCACAGACTATAAAACGTGTAACGTGATCCGCATTGGCATATCTGCGTTTTTTTTCATTTTAGGGCGGGTCAAATATTTGCAAAAGCTCCTAGCCTCAGATAAAAAAAGTAGTATCATAGCTATCCATGTAGAAGATGGCCCGTGTGCATATTTTAAGTTGCAGAGTCACACATGGGCTGCGGTGGGTACAAGGATATGCCAGTCCGTCAGTATGGGCTGAGAGCCCAGTCAACAAAGAACATGCAAATTGATATGTACGTACATTATGCAGCATTGCCTCGTCCAGATCGCAGATCCAACAATTACAAACGGAGCAAGCAACTACCTCAGTGGAAACCATAGGCAAACTAAACCAGCTAACAAAGAAGGCGGAAGCAATTTCTAAAACTTAAAGCTTAACAGTGAACTCCTTCACAAAATTTCAACAGATTACTCGTACACCTGAATCAACCATGTCTTTCTGACTCTGCCAAAACTACATTCTGTACAGTGCTTAACCCGTAGCAGAATAAATATGAATCATTTTGTAAAACGGCAGGGTACAACAGCAGCTACAAAATTGGTGATGCGAAGAGAGAACTTGTTGGTGTCGACTGTTTAAGCCTCGACAGAAACAGCATTGCTGGAAGAAGCCTTCACCTTCTTACTACCTTTCTTGCTTGATTTGATTGATTTTCTTTTCTTGCCCGGCTTTTCTGGGCTCTCTTGTGCAGGCTCTGTCGGCATGGTTTCACCATTCTCCACCGATGAACCGTTTGTAACATCTGTGGCTCTGCCCACATCTACGTCTGGATCTACCACAGACATCCGGGTCAAGGTGTAGTCCAACAAAAATGTGCTGCGCACTAGTCTATCGACTCTGCTGAAGTGCCTTTGCGAATATGGAATAAGGCCCTCGAGGAGTTCACTGATGCCTTTTACCTGCACAAACAAACATCTCAGAAAGAGAGCAACAGTTCGGCACAGATTATCAACATCTCTTCAACATAACTCTTCAAAAGAGAAAGTGCGTACCTCCAGATATCAGTGGGAGGCAAGCTCCTCAAGACCCGAAAAAGCACAAACTGTGCAACATGACAAAACTTGGGCTTTGTATTCCACTCGCGTATATACTCAAGAAGCACGCGAAGCCCTTCCTTTGGGAGACCAAGAAGGGCTTTTTCTATAGGGTCCTCTGGATCAGCTTTCCTGCACACCCAATAATATATCAAATTCAATAAAGAAAAACTAAGTGACCACCTTCGAAGATGAGTACCTGCAAAGCTGTGAGAACAACTCAAGAAGCCTGCGTGGTCTTCTAAGCTCAAATGCGAGTTGTATTGCTTTTGTGTAGTCAGAATCTGACACTGCATTTTCCAATTCCTGGCCTCTTAAAACTTCCTCCTCCTGAAATGACAGTGAATGCAAGTAAGTGTTAAACATAGATCCAAGGAGCCATGCACTCAGAAGGAAACATGTACACAAAGTGACAAATCCATCAAGATTCAAGAATATGGTAAGCTCATGAAACAAACAATATAAGCAAGGATCCCAATACTGACTGCAAGTGTTCAATGGGGTCAATGTTACATCCATTTACAAGGACTAAAGATCATGTTTTCAATGTTGTTATATGCTGGAAAGAAGATATATTCGGAGTCGTTTGCCCACAATATTAGACAAAGACAATGGTCTCGCTGCAAAGCTTTATGCTGAAAGTACAATAGAATACTGCACTTGCCTTCTTAAGGAAATCTTCCTGCTTATCTTCCAACGTGCAATCGTGCCACAGGTTAAGATCAGAATCAGTTCCACCAGTAGCAAGCATTTCAGTTTTCTTGCCAATAGCCAATGCCCAAACCTGTTGAATCACTGACAGTCAGATAGGGAAACGACCCTTACTAGCTCAGAAAAGGAAAAAAAATCTCACATATTGCCTTGGAATGGTATTGAACTAACATTCTGAAGTTTATGTTAGATAGCAAGGGTGGATATTAGGAAAAAAATCATAAATCATAGATTTTGTCCATTCATAGATGAACAGGCAAAGCTCAAATGAACATTTAAAAAATGATGGTAACTGATGAGGCTAATGAATCACATCACCCTGCACATCATCAGAATGCTCTAGAATGAAACAGAACACCGACAGTTTTGTCAGATTGAACAAAAGTCAGGTTCATTCATCACTAGATTCTCTTAAACAATGGTAACAGCAGTTCAATGAATGGTGTTTTAGTGCAACATAAATACTATATTTCAACATACAAAAGAAACTATGTTACTGCGATATCATAAAATGTTGATGCTCTACTGAGCTCAGATTAAAAATGATAAATAGAGCAGAGCTATATAGCGTACCTTCCCATCATGCTTGTCATAAGTAGCAATGCATTCATTTGTTTTTATTGTCCATAGCTTCACTAAACCATCACTTCCTACAATAAGGAAGTCACAAGAAGATAGTCAGCCAAGTGTCCCACAACCTGATACCAAATAAAACAAGTAAAATACACAGGTTTCTAATTACCACAAGAAACAAACTGAGTTCCACGTGAAAGGAATGAAGCTCTCAAAACACTTGATGTATGGCCCTCAAATGTCTTCAAGCATGAGCCATCGGGAACATGCCATATTTTGACTGTTCTGTCACCAGATGATGTTATGACACATCGTTCAACAGGAGAAAACTCAACGGACCAAATGCCCCTTTTATGTCCTTTAAGGACAACAGAGGACACTAGATTTGGGAGTTTCCATATGCACGCGGTTCGGTCCTACAGAATAATGGTAGTGAGATCTGACGGTCCAATGTGGCGAATCAAACCTTCAAAAAAGTTAGCATACTCATTCTCACCTCAGAACCACTGCAAACAAGGCCGTCGTCAGGAGAGACGGACAGAGAATTTATGTCTTTATCATGTGCAGCTACACCAGCCTTTGCTTTGAGAGGAACTTCACCATTGACATCAATGAGTGTATCATCCCAGGTCCAAACTTTGATGGTTCGGTCGCTAGTAACAAGGGAAGCTTATTTTAGAAGATTATTAGCAATAAATGACAGAAATTATAAGGGAAATATCATTCTGATCAGAACTTGTGATGAAGAGTAAAGTGTTGAATAGTTCTGCTCATTCCAGGGTTTGGTCTTAAGCATTGGTTCGCTAAATGTATTTGAATCCACAAAGAAAACCAGTAAAACGAAACAATGAACAAGACAGTCTCATGTTACATTACATATATCCCATGGCTACTTAAACAATTCAATGGCTACAGTGCTACGTACATTAACTTGGTTTCAAAAGGCAAAGTTAAATTTCCTTAGAACACCCGCCAGCCCAGACATGCAAAACCATACCAAAAGATGGCATCTCAATAATTCTCAGGACCGACAGATAACTACGTTTTAACTATACGTCTATAAGAGTCATGATTCAACACCTGTGCGAACTGAAAAACTAAAGAGGAATTGAATATCGCTATTAACTGAAATGGTACAGTTATGACTTTCAAAAACCAACCTGCTGCCGCTAACGAAAAAGTTCTTCGATTTCTTTGAGAAAGCGACACAACCAATAGCCCCTAGATGGCCTTTGCCGGTACCAATGCAGCTCCTCTTTTCCATATCCCATAACTTTACCTGTGAGGTACCAAATGTTACATCTTAAATAGGAAAATAGTGCAGGAATAAAAAACAGTTATCCCACAGAAAAAATATGCTGATTCAGCAATATCTTTAGGATGGCAGATATGACTTACAGTATTATCTTTGCTTCCAGTTACAACAAGTGTCTTCCCAGAAGCAGAGACGCAAGTGTCAATGCAAACAACAATTTCAGTGTGGCCAGACAGCACATAAGAACATGACATTGATTCAACGTCATAAACACGGACCTGCATATGTAGGAAATGGTGTGAGAAACTAGAAATACAAAAATACAAGAGAATTGTAATAAGAATATTCACACACCTGCTCTAAGTTAGTGGCTACAGCAAGGTACTGCTCCTCTTCCCCAACAAATTTCAAATCAAGAATCTCGTCGTTATAACCTATTAGACGTTTATATAGGTTCAACTGGAAGGTCCCTTCATCAGTTCTCGTACAAGCATAGAATAAAAATTGTTGATCAGCAGTGACACACAGTAATCCTCGGTCATCTGGCAACATAATAGTAGCTGTAAAGCCTCTTCTAGATTCCTCATTCTCTGAGTTGATGGTTACATCGGATGACTGCTGCTCAAATACACAAACAGCGCTGTGGAATGACAGAAAAGCAATTGAGAAATGAATTTAGATTCATATGAAGTATTAAGAAACTACATACGCAAGACCAATAACCAATGTACCTTTCCAAGCACCATATGCGCACAACTCCACGTTCACCAACTGTAAGACAATACCCACTTGCTTTTTCCTTCAAATTTGCCGGTTCGACACCCAGACAAGCCAAGAAGCCACTTTCTGGTCCAATGAAGGAAACACCTTCTAACATTTCATATGCCGGTATTGTCTTCTTTGAGCTGTACTTCCGAAGATCCCACACATTCACAACCTACAGGTACAAATGTTTCATGCACTCAAATTGTCGGTAGCTCACGACAGAAAATGCATTACAACTTTGCAATGTATATACTGAAGAATATCGGAATACTAGCTATGAAAAACATCTAGACAAATAAAAACATGATCTAGCTTAGCACCCTCCCCCATGAAGATCTTCTATTTTATGACAGTTGCGATCAATTTCAGACCCCCGCTTTTCCAGAGTCTAGTAATGACAAACCCAATGGAGCTCATGGCATCTTCAAAGTATACACTAGCGCACACAGAATACAGAAAACGCAACTTAAAAACATAGATAGGAATAAGATTATGCTAGGTTTGCCATATGGAACAGATTTCAACAGTTCAGCTATACCTTATCCCTCCCTGCACTGAGCAATGTCTGCCCATCTTCTGATAATGCCAATGAAGTCACCGTTGAAAAATGTGCCTTAAGCACAGCAATGCATTTTTTGCTTTCAAGGCTCCAAACTCGCACGTCGCCATCATCACTTCCTGAAAATAACTAGAGATCCAGAAAATAAGGAGGGCGTAAATACCACAAATAAATGGAGAAATGGGAATATATCATTAAAGCCAACTATAGCTCGGTGCAGCTAATACTGAGTTACTTAAACCAACAAGATCATACTCACCAGAAGGCGCTTTGGGTCTTTATGGAACATTATGGTTGTCACAACACCTGTGTGACCTCTAAAAAAATGAGTGCAAAATCCACCATCTACATCCCACACGCACACCTTCTTGTCTGCTCCAGCGGTTGCCAGCAACCCGCCAGAAGCATGGCAGGTCATTGCCATAACAGGACCATCATGTCCCTGTACAACATTACAAAACAAAAGTACATACCTCAGATGACAATACTGAGGAACAAAAGGAAGGCAGTACTACTATACTGAAATGAACATTTTTTTGTTGCAGAACATGTTGACATTTATAGATGTAAATCCTTTGTTCTGTCACCACCGTCGCCACTATGAAACATGAAGTGATGCACGGTTCTTCATGCAAGATGTAGCAAATGCTAGAGTTGTCATGGGAATCCGCATGCCTTAGGAAACTGGCAGGTATCAAAATGTGAAACCCCTTGAGACTCTAGCACCTATGCTTGCACCATGTTTTGTAATACTTCCAACAACAAAAGCTTGGCGAAACTTGTAGAGAGAACTATCATGTATTACCATTAAAAAAATGCAGCTTTTAGCAGTTCCAGGAGCAAGCTGGTGAATGAGTAAGATACCAGACCACCTTCTCGAGACTAAGAACAACTTATGAATCAAATGATACAAATACGTCACGGAAAAACAGAAAACAGCACTGGAGCAACCTATGCTCTTCACCTGAGATATTCACACCAAATTGCTAACCTATGCTCAATTTCATAGGTACATAAACTGATACCCTATGCTAAATTTCACACGCACATAAAATGGATACCCTATGCTCAATTCCACACACGGATAAATGCTCCCTAATGCTCTAGTTCACCTGGCCCTCTGCGATTAGCATCAGGACGCAACATTTCAAACAGGACACAGCACACGGCAGCGCCCACAACCCAGCAAAGATTAGAAACACACCTTCCAGCTGCGGATGCAGGTGCGGGTCGCGAGGTCCCAGACCCTGATGAGCCTGCTGTGGCCCGCGGCGAAGAGGAGGCGCGAGTCGGGGGAGAGCGCGAGCCCCGTGACGGCCTCGGAGTCGCCGTCGATGGGGTCGCCGATGGCGGAGGCGTCGGCGGCGGAGACCACGCGCAGCTCGCTGCCGCAGGCGCAGGCGAGGAACGCCGCCTCGGCGTCGCCGGGGGCGGCGCTCCCGACGGCGAACGGCCCGCCCGTGTAGAACTGCTGCAGCGAGCGGTCGCAGCGGTAGTTCTTCTTGGGCCCCTGCGACAGAGCCATGGCGTGCCTGCGGGCGGGTGGGGTCGTCGGAGCCTAGGGCTTTGCGGTGGCGGTGGTGGCGGCGGCGGCGGCGCGAGAAGGGGGAGAAGGGTTTAAGAGTTCAAACGCCGCGAACTCGGGGAAGATGGAGCGGATCGACGACGTGCTCACTCACTTGTCGCGAACTCGGGGAAGATGGAGCGGAGGCGACGGCGGCCGGCGGATCGACGGCGTGCTGACTCGGGGTAGGCTGGACCGCTGGAGCAGTGGAGCACTTGGAGACGCTGGTTGTCATATCCCGTGGCCTCTGACGATTGCCAGGACGTGAGATGATACATGTGCTTGTGGTAGCACTAAACCTTGGGATGCTTGTGGTAGCAATCAGACCTAAAGAAGTAGACCAGAGGAAGAAGAAGAGGAGAAGACCAGTTCGGTCTGTTCATTCTGTTCTGTTCGATGTCTTCCGTGTTGACCTGCTCTCTCTCTTTATCCTCCACTCTCCAAGGCTTGATCTGTTGGGCTGAGCCCACCTCGGCAGCCCATCCCACATGTGTAGCCTAGAGAGCACACCAGGTGTTACACTACCGCCCCGGCAAAACATTGCTTGTCCCCAAGCAATGGCGTGCCCATGTGGCAGTCTCAAAACGATGCAGCTCCAAATGCTAGAGTGTAACCTTCGCAAGAATGAAATATCATGACCTGCATCCCTTGCCTCAGCTGTAGTAACGTCGACTGATCTTGCACAAACTGACGAATGTACGCCAGGATCCCAAGTCATGTACTGAAGTTTGCTTGCCGAAATCGCCAATGGAACGAAATCCCGACACTGGCCTCTACTCTGGAACACCAGCAACTGTCTCCCTGATACAATTTCTTTGAAAGCAGCTTTCCTTCGTGGCATGATCGTATCCCCTAGGTGCATAGCACAAGAGTTACTCCCACAACTGAATGAGCATGTAGAGACATAAGAAGCAAGGAACTGAAACGAGTTCTGAAGCTGCAAATAGTTTTCGGACTGAATGATCTCAACATCATGGTAACAACTGAAGTTGTCTAAAGGCTGTGCAATAGCAAACAAGTAATGCACGCAGCTGGGATGCCACGGTTGAGAAGATTGCAGGGTAGTTTTCCATTCACACTCAAGCTGTTGCAGATGCCCAAGCATAGTCGGCTTGATCATGTTATATTTGTCATTCATCAAGGCAGTTATGAGAGATCTAAACAAGAATTTGATTGTCAGTCCAACCATGCAAAACTCTGCAATGTCACGCTTTGACTCTCTCACCAGTGTGCTAAAAAAACCCGTGAATGATCTGACCCGGGCTATAGCCAGCCTGCTCAACCTGAAATATTTCAGTGAAGTTCAGAGTCTTCGTAGATTGGCCAGCCCAAGCTTGTTTTCCTTCCATGGCAGCTAGTACCAAGCACATTAGAATATCTTGTACATATTTTGCTGACAAGCAAACAAAGTCCAGCAGCCTATTATCTGGGGTGTGTTCTTCAGAAATATTGAACAAACTGAGCAGAGCTTGGTATGAATACATCACACTCAGAGAGAGCAACATCACCCGGATCCCAAGGTCTGTATCGAGCGATAGCCACTCCTGGTTCAGTTGGGCTAGTTGAAATACCTTCTTGTTGTCGTGGAATCACCTTCATGGTATTGCCCAACCATGGACTGAAAGCATTTCGTTGCCATGATGGTATCTTAGTCAGCAATAGACAGTCATCTTTTGTTACTGAATTTCCAGGGTGAAAACCATTGTCCCCCCCTGGTGGTGCCCTGTCAAACACACTGTGAACACCTCTTATTCCAGATTTCCCATGTCCTAAGGCACTCTGCTGCTGCGTGTTGTTCCCAGCCTCGATCGGAGTAGTAGCAGGAAGATGTGTCGTGCCACTGGCCGGGAACGCGAACACGGCCGGTTTGTTGCCGACGTTGACAGCCGGTCCACGTGTCGAACACCTTGTGGGCATGGTGGGAGTGACGACTGCGCTCCCGTGTAGAGCACCAGCAGCGACGACCCAATCCGCGGAGACGAACGAAGGCGAAAAAGGCTTGGTCTCCGGCTTCTCACTCACCGGATCCGGCGCGAGTAACGACGTGGTCATGGTGGCCTCCCGTTCCTGCTCCTTGAGGCCCAGTCGCCGTGCACAAGAAGCCAGCAACGCGCGTGACGCGCTGAGGCTCGCCATGGTTGCGGCTAATCTCGCCTCCATGGTGGTCTCCGCCGCCCCCATGGCCTCCGCTCAACCAAATCGAAGCGAAATTTTTGGGGAAATTTTTTTTTTTGGTGGGATTTGTGTGGAAGATGACCTAGCTCTGATACCAAACTGTCATATCCCGTGGCCTCTGACGATTGCCAGGACGTGAGATGATACATGTGCTTGTGGTAGCACTAAACCTTGGGATGCTTGTGGTAGCAATCAGACCTAAAGAAGTAGACCAGAGGAAGAAGAAGAGGAGAAGACCAGTTCGGTCTGTTCATTCTGTTCTGTTCGATGTCTTCCGTGTTGACCTGCTCTCTCTCTTTATCCTCCACTCTCCAAGGCTTGATCTGTTGGGCTGAGCCCACCTCGGCAGCCCATCCCACATGTGTAGCCTAGAGAGCACACCAGGTGTTACACTGGTCGGGGGAGGCTTGAGGGGCTGAGGTCGAGCGGCGGCCGGTGGCCGGCGGATCGAGCGGGCGTGCGGCGGGCGTGGCGGCTGGCGCCTCGCGGTCGTGCGGGAGTGGATCGTAGTCGTGCCCTGGTCGTGCGGGAGTGGATCGCTAGGGTTGTGGCCTTGTGGGCTTGTGGTGTTTCTTTTTTTTTTGTGACTGGATTGTGGCGTTTCTGCTGGGCCAGAAGGGCTGGGCTTGTCTCGTTCCTGCTGGGCTTTCGGGATATTCGGGCCGTTCGGGAAATTAGATCACCTTCCCGAATTTCCCGAGATTAATTCGGGAAATCAGATCACCTTCCCGAAAATGCTACCGGGATTGTCGGTTCGGGATCGGGATTTGGAATTCGGGATCGGGAAATATGCCCACCGTGAAGCGGCGGCAGTGCGTTTTCTGCTTCCTCGCTGGAGCCGGAAAGGTTCGGCAGTGCTCCACCGTTTTGGCTGGGCCAGCCTGCTGGGTGGTGGCGTTTGGGCCTGGTTACTCGTGTTTGGGCCAGACTGGGGAAGAAAAGGGACAGGCCAGTTGGGCTTTAAATCTCAGATGGGCTGGCCTGTTTGACTGGACCGCCGCTGCACCGCCTATGGGTGGTGCCAAAGAGAAGGAATATGGGGAGGCGCCGACGGTGGGCAATCCCTAGTTGCCGACCACGTCGGCAGTTACCACGCGCCGCACACCCCCTGCGGAGACCTGGGCCTGGCCCAACTTCGTGGCGAGGAAGAAGACGCGTTGGACACAGAGGACGACGACGACACGGGAGAGACGACGGCGACCGACCGGACCGTCATCACCGACGACGGGGACGACGCGGCTGGTCGCGGCGCACCGGCGGAGGTGAGGCCATGACCTCACCGGAGACAGGGACGACGCGGTTGGCCGCGGCGTCGCCGGCGGAGGCGAGGACAAACCTTAATGAGGGGGTGCAGGTGCGGGTGGGGTGCTCGCCGTCGACGGAGCTCCGACGACCGGAGTTGGGGTTAGGGTGCAGGGTCGGGGGGCTTTAGAGGGATGCCCAGCCAGGGGACGGCGGCGAACCGGCGGAGGTGGCGGTTCGAGCAGGGTGGGGCGCGGGTGGCGGGAGCAGGCGGTTAGGCCGGTGGTGGGGGAGGAGTCGAAGGTGGAGGAGGACGGTGGCGAGGAAGAAGACACGGGGTGGGCCGGCCCACGAGCGGGCAGAGCGGAATAGGCTCCGCATAGGTCGAAGACTAGGCGCTCCCCCGACGGTGGGAGGGGGTACGGTTTCCCTGTCGCCTTGAGAGAGACGAGAGGGGTTCGGGATTATTCATGCTTGTGTGGGCTAAATCAATGGTGTTCTTAGTACGATACTAGTAAAGAGAGACTTGATATTCTTGAGACTTTTTCTGATAGTAAGTTAGCTTGCACTGAAAGTTCTATTTTTATTCTTATGGAAAAACTTGCAATGTTTGATGATAAACTTAAAACAAAATAGAATCATGCTTCGGAAGGGTACAATTACATCAAATTGTATAGTTTGATTCTTCCTGAATAATCGCTCACTAAAATAGGATTAGTCATGGATTGTTGTTTCAAAATCGTGGAAATTTATATATTCTTAACTTGTAGGTGTGGGTACAGCTTCTGCACAGATGTGCATCCACGGTGTCCGAACCATTACTGCAAAGCGCGCAAGCCCTAGCGATTTGTTTGGTTATGGACCGAGGGCTCTCACCACCAAACCGACAGTACAATAGTAAATAGAAGCTTCATCTTTTATCACCACTTTAAATTGTGTATGGTTATCCATGTCATGCCTAAGACTTGCATATTTCAGACAACCAACTTGTGGTTGTATGGTTTGGAGGGTGGTTTTATCCTCAGCCCATTAGAGTATTTCAGGTTTGAATCTGATGTTTCTCATTTGGACGGATTATTTTTCAGTGGGAGACGACGTTACCGTGACAGTGAGGCGTCCGTGGTGAATTCGTCAATCTCAATATCTGATCCGTCAGCTCAGTCTCTCGTAGGTGCTCATAGGAGTAGGATGTGCGTGCGTTCGTAGGGTGAGTGTGTGCGCGTGTATGTGAGCGCATGCATCTGTACTGTGTTTTGCAAAAAAAAGGCTTGCATATTTCATTGGAAATCCAAAAGTGCACAACACACGAGAAACACTGCATTACAAATTACAAACGCACTTGCTCGTCGTTGGTCACACGAGCACCACGACACACCTGATCTGAGACCTGATACCAACACATATATAAGGTGCATGCATGGCACACACTCTCTGTAAACGATCCATCCAGACTGCAAGTCATGGCCCTCGTCGTCGATCATGGCTCGTCAGCTTCCGGCTCCGGCTCAGGAAAGAGGAAGCCGGAAATGGTCGGTATCTCGGGCATGGGCGGCAGCTCAACTTTGGGGAATGCTGGCTCCGGGAACGGCGGCATCCCGAAGTCGGGGAACGATGATGACGGCTGCTCGGGCGTCTCCGGCGCCTCGGCCGGGTAATCGTCCTCTGGCACCGGCGGCGCCGTGTCCTCCTCCTCCAGGCGCCGTGCCGCGCTGCCCATGCCGCTGCATGAGATCAGCAGCACGGCGAGGAGGAGGAGAAGCGCGGTGCAGCGGCCGTTCTTGGAGAAAACCATGGCGAGCAGTGCTCGATCTACCGATGGCTTTCTTCGTTTGTGTGCTGAACTGCTGATCTCTTTGGCGTGGTATTGTTCGAGTTCGATTAGCAATGTAGTGCGCACTTGTACTTATAGGAAGTGACGGGACGATCGACAGCGCGTGACCGGTGACCGGTGCAAAGCTTTTCTTTTGTATAGTGTGTTGTTTAGGGTCCGGGCGGCGGTTCGAGCCTCCAGGTTGGTGATCTATGTGATTTTGCGGTTGCGTTTGGGAGCTTTTGGCGTTTGTCTGTGCCTCGCAGTTTGGTCGGAAACTGGAAAGGGTGTTCACGGTTTGGTGAACGCGCCGTGCCCTCAAATCGATCAACTATTGTACTATACTTAGAGCGAGAACGTTCATTGCATATTGGTCAGCTCGCTAGTTTTTGTGAGCTAGCTAGCTAGCGGTATTATTTATTTATTTTTGAACCACGCAAGAGCTCTGCATGTTGAATATTAAGAAGAGAGGCCAAAAGAAAGGCCAGAGTATAGAAAACAAATTTTACAGAAGAGCCAATTGAATAGGAGCTCTTTTACGGTGCTTGGAAAACTACCGTGAGTAGTTTCAGGTAGCTTCCATCGTAAATTATTTGAGCCGTCGGATTTCAATCTCTTCCTCCTAAATGATTTCAGCCATCCAATCATTAAGCAGATAATTTAGTATAATCAGTTGGGGTATGATGGTCATTAGTCCATGATCTGTGTGGCGTCCCCTGCTCCCTCGACCCGTTGACTGCCGTCGCCGCTACTCTCGTGGTCTGGCAAAACAGCGCCGTCACCGCTACTCTCAAGCCCGCCCAGTGGAGCTCGAGGTCGTCATCAAAGAGCTCCGCAAGCGGCGGCGCCATGCCCTCTAGGACAGCTGGATTGGAGCCGCCGTCATTTCCCTGCGCGATTGGATCTGGCGGCCACCTCTCTCCTCGCCTGTGGGAACGGAGGGCACCGTCCCCATCTCGGGCGAGTGATCCGCCCCATCGTCGGCCAGAGGATCGCTTGGCGCACGACGAGCCCCCCTGCTCCCGGAGTCGAGCGCCGCCCGACGCCAAGGTCACCGGCCCGCCGCGTCGGCCACGGTAACACACTCCCCTCCGCCCTCTCGTCCGTTGCAATTGCGCGGCTGCTCGGCGTGCTTGGTTTCTGTGCGTGCCCTTGTCCGACGTGCTGCTACTTCCTGTGCTCTAGTTGATCCCAACGTGTAGTCAATCTTGGTCAGTTGATTGATATATATACAGAGAGTATGCTTACTGCCCGTAATAAAGTTGAACATGCAGCTGTGAGTTCAGTTGCTGGAGTTTTTTTTTTTTTTTTGCGAGGAAACAGACAACCATTAAAACAAGCCTATTACAGAAAGGACCTCCACGAAAGAAGAAATTACACCCAAGTCCAGCTTCTGCACTGCGTTGACGCCGACGAAGACCAGATCGCACCGATGGCGCGCCGCCGCCGCATCGCCACACTCCTTGGATCGGCCGATGTCCCCAGACGGACGGAAATCTTCGGAACTCGAACCCCGTAGGGCCTCCAACCTGCTCCACTAGCAGCAACGCGAGCTTGCTTCAACACGGCCTGCTTCGATACCTTCAAAACCGGAGACGCCGCCGTCGATCTCCGGCGCGGGGAAGTCGCCCACGACAGCTCCCCAGAGCTGCGAGCGCGACGAGGGATGCGGATCCACTTCGGAACTCCACCGGAGCACCGACGCCGAGGAGGAAGAACCGCACCTGCAAAACAGAAACTCGGCAGCGCCGCCACCCTCCCGACGCCGCCGACTGCACACCTAAGCCACTCTACACTATGTACACACCGCGAATCGGAGTTCCCCCGTCCTCCGCCGCCGGAGCGGCCGGCGGAGGGCGGGGAAACCACCGATTCGGCGGCGGCGAGGTGAGGAGCTCGGGTTCGCCCAAAAACGCCTTCTCTCAACTGTAGACGGGAGAGGATAAGGCTCCAAGGTGCCTTCTGATTACGGTCAGTTGCTGGAGTTGAACATTAAACTTTCACAATTGTAGATTACCTTGTTTGTTTGCTCTTCTGCACATTCTCCTAATGGTTACTAAAGTTTTAACTGTTTTTCAGTACTGAACAAATAACTTGTAATTACCAAGGTTCAGCAGATGTTTCACTGAGCTGTAATCAAAATAGACTGTGGTTGGGATGCTTTGTTTGTGAGGAATAAATCACTAATTGTCTCATGTACTTTGTAAAATTATTTGTTCAGTTGAGCAGTACTTAACTCATTTTGTTTCATTGGTAGTTACCTAATCCTGTACTGAGTATACAACTACGAATTTATAAGCCATGATCTTACGTAACCTATATCGTCACCATCGTAAGGGCAGAAAAATATCCACTGTTCTGATTGTTGCATGGCACAACCTTATAGCTTCCACTTACTATTTCAGAGCTCTCGACATCCAGGTCTATTAGTGTTTGTGAACTAAGCAGGCAGTGAAGCTTGATTAATTAAAAGTTGACCCTTGTGTAATTTTTTGCTGCAACCAAAGACTCAGTAGAAAATAAACATGATGCCAGACTTATTTAAGTTTTGGGAATCCGCACAGATCGACTATACTAGCGTGTTTCCTTTACTCAATATTTATTCTTGGGGGAAAGTAAAGCTGGGATACCAGCTTTATGCTGGACATGCACTATTAATGAAAGCAGAACTGCATTGCTCATAGGAAAGAAAAGCTGTACAAAAGAAGTTCTCTGAACATTTGGTCGATTATTTCCTTTTGCTGTTTTCCATACCACCAATCCTCTACAAAAGAAGTTCATAGGAAACTTGTCTGTAATCGCGAAAGGTTACCATAAAGAGA
Organism: Poa pratensis; assembly: GCA_947311845.1. Lineage (NCBI taxonomy): Eukaryota > Viridiplantae > Streptophyta > Magnoliopsida > Poales > Poaceae > Poa > Poa pratensis. The sequence goes on along the minus strand of CAMZMU010000093.1, from coordinate 26,531,481 downwards.
AGCACATGAAGGTTGCCGTGAGTTGAGTGTATACTTGGACAGAGTGTAAATTTAGTCCTATGCATACTTTAACAGTTTATACAGAGTGCAGAGGAATGATGTTCAACTGCAATTTTAGCCCCTCTGAAGTCTAGGTAATTTTATGCTGTGATGGATTTTGTTGGACATGGCACACTTGCAGTTGACTTTAAATATCCCTGTCACGTTTTTAAAATGTAAATCCTAATATTCACTATTGGCAGGTTATTGAGGAAGTTGATATGGACAGGAAGATCGATATTGTTCATGAGCTCGAGAATTCTGTTCTCAAAAGTATTAATGATCAGAATGGCAACCATGTGGAAGTTTCCTTTGGTACAGCCTGCATTGTTATATGATCCCTTGGTAGAGAGAAACAAGGTTTTTTATCTTCCTGTACAGAATCTGGAGGGTTGCGGGAACTTTGAGTAACAACATGAGCGTTACGTTTTGCCGTTGTATATCTTTTTGCCCATGTACAAGTTTACAGGTGGATATACAGCTGCACATTTTATCAGGCTGTTAGCTGGAGAGTTGTGTTGTTGAATTTTGTTCTGTCTGAGCTGTTAAATGTGGGTTAACTTTGTTCGTGAAAGCTATGTTTAGCATTCTGGCTCTAGTTTTCCTTGTGCTGAAAAGTTAAAATAATGTGAACATGAATATTTGCATGTTTGAAATATGTGGGCATATTTGTATGAGGAAATGTCTAAGCTATCAGTATGTTGGAGGGTATGTTTTTTTTGGTTCTTGTGCTATCGAGCTTCATCGTTTTGATCAGAACTTACAGTGATAACTCTACTCCTTGTCTAAACTAGACAAGTCAGTTTTAATCTGTACAGTTCGCTGCCAAATGTATTTCCACCTATTGTGCTACTAGTTCATGCTGGGACAATGGCATTATGCCGATACTGGTACCAGCTTACTATCAAGTTTCAAGTTCTAGTGCTCAGTTGCTCTGAGTCATATTCCTCTGAAATGCCAATTTGATTTGCTGAGCTCTGCTTGGCCCCGCACTTCTGGTAATGCACTCGTTGGACATGGTACCGGAACTACTGCTAGTGAGCACATTCACGTGTTGTATAGCATAGAAGAGAAAGGTTTGGTCATTCACTACAAATGATGGAAATTAATCGTACGAATAAATATAGATTACAAAAAGGCTCACATCGTTCTATCCTTTCTAAGAAGGAAACATGAAGTAAATGTCACATACAACAAATGAGCAAGACTCAAAACCTATAAAAGAACCAGTAAACATCATTTGGCTGTTAAATTATCTCTGCGTGCTGAATGATTATGCACTGTTGTGCTCGTCACCGTTGTCAAAACACAATGCCTTCTTGGGATTGTTAAGTACATGGTGCATTGTTCTTGGTGATGACCCATCTTCGTCCGATCCCCTCTCGTCAAAATACGCAAGCAAAATATTACCATCAATGTGCTAGCGGAAGAGCTCCCAGGTAAGAGTACACATGCACCAGATTAATCTTGTAGTGCCAGATTACAATACCTGAGGAAATGTATGTCTCAAGATAGCTTCGACTGCAAGTTAACACGGCACGGCACTGCACAAAAAAGACACAACTACTGCAACTTATTGCTACTCCAAGTAAAATTAACTCCAAGGCAAATACTCCTACTCATAAATTCAGTGGAGTAGGAACAAGCAGTAGCAAGCAACAAAGCAAACTGTAGACCTTACACAGTTACACTACCGTACTCCAGTTTACTGGTACTCTTACTCTAGAATCTAGAAACAAAGTGAGACAAAATCAAGGAAGCTGCACTAAGCCGATGGATTACACGCTTGCATCTGTTCAAGCAAGTGTATTAATTTTATTCAATTAAACTTCAGTTTGCTAGCTTAATTCCAGTTACTCCACTATGATTCATATTGATTCATGAAGCTGATTCAGAATTCAACAGGGAACCAACAGGGAGTAACTTCAGTTTTCAAATTTCACCAAACTAGCGAGTACACTAACAAACTGAATCAGTGTTTTCTTATCAGGCCAAGGCAACTCACCGGGGAGAGAGTAGGAGTAACTGGAATTAAGCTAGCAAACACCGTCGGCACAGTGCTCTTGGATACTTGAGAGAGTAGGAGAAATCTAGCGACGGCGCCCGCGGCCGGCTGTTGCTGCTGGCGGCCACTTCACCTTGACCGCCGCGTCGGTCGGCACCGCCCACGCCGCCGACGGGCCCTCCATCGGGCCGACCCGGAACGGCACGCCCGACCGGGTGCTGAACTAGCTGCTGACGAGATGGACGGGATGAACGCCAAGAAGACAGTGTTCGTCATCGCGGCCTACATACCGGACATTATCGACCCGGCCCTGCTCCGGCCGGGGAAGCTCGACCAGCTCATCTACATCCCGCTCCCAGACGAGCCGTCACGGCTGCAGATCTTCGAGGCGTGCCTGCGCCGACCTCCTCTCTCTCGCCGCCAGGGACGAAGCTAGGAAAAAATGTTACTGGGGTCATGGCTATATTTTCTCTTTTTGACTGGGGTCATTCTCTATAAGTAATCTTTGATTAGTGCTAATTAATGAAGGTTTTGATGTTTTTCATTGGGGTCAGCTGACACCATTGCCTCTAAGGCAGCTCCGTCCCTGCTCGCCGCGTCGACCTCCTAGACCTGGCCCGTTCCACAGTTGGGTCGCCACCGCGTCGCCAGCCCTCGCCGCCGCGTCGCCGGCCACCTGCAATTCCTCTGCCTCGGGTGAGAGAGTGAGAAGAGGGGACCCGATCTGGGGATGGGGATAATGACGGTGGGGTCAATGACACGAAATTACCTAAACACCCTTTTACTTTTCACTAAAAATAAAATAATATTTGGTAGTTTCGGGTAGTTTCAGGTTCTTTTAATCTAATAGTTTCAGGTAGCTCTTATTTTATCACCGTTCGATTAGAGTCGATGGACGGTTGTTAAAATTACCAAGAACCCTAAAACTTATAAACCAGACGGTACTGAATTCTATGAGAAATGTTTTGGGAAGTAATAAAAGTCGATTTGATGTCTATGTTTTTTAAAGTTTCACGGAGCAGAGTTCCTCTGTTTACTCTGAACTTTGGCACGATCATTCTTTTTCCTAAAAAGAAAATACATTTAAATTCAGCAATATCTGCCTATTTGTCTTCTTAATGTGAGTTTTAAAATTTTCACAAAGGTCGACACTAATCGCATAACGAGTATTGTTCACAAAGTTATTCGTACAACTCAGACGGCCTTTATGCCTGGTCGTCATATTCTAAAAGGAGTGATCATTTTGCAAGAACTTCATAGAAAAAATGGATAGAATTTGGCTTAAGGTAGATTTCGAGAAAACATATTATAATGTAAAATAGCTCGTTTTCCAAAAGATGTTACGTATGAAAAGTTTTATTTTAAAAAGGTGTAGTTGAATTAACCAATTATTAATCGATGTAGTGTGGACATCAAGGAATAACGTTGGTCATTAAATCTAAATAAAAGCCTTGTGACAAGGAGATTTGTCCCGGCAGCCACTAGGGATCGGATGCCGATCCCTAGCGCTATAACGGACCTGTCCCGCACCATTGGATTAGATTAGTATGGTGCGTTGATTTGTTGCCAAATGTGGGCCTCCTATTAGTTACTATTTTCCATGCAAACTGCGCTCTTCATTACAATTTGATTCCCGAAATTAACTGCACCCTAAAATCACGTAGAGATAAAATTGTAATACCATTTATTCTGTAATTTTTCATTTTTATTTTCGGATTTTTTGGATTTTCGGGAAGCTCTATTGAACAAAAAATGCTTTCAATGCGGTTTGCTTCCACTTCATGTCAAATTTGCTTCCGCTGCATGCCAAATTTGCTTCCAAGCAATATTTTTTCCTGGCCAATATGAAAACCTACTCTGTTTCGTACACAAGCAAGATTTCTTACCAAAAATTAGAGAGTTTGCTCCAGGTGCAACTAACATTTGTTTCAACCTAATAGAAAAGTATTTCCAGTATAAGAGTTTATTTTGCATCTAAGCAGCAGAAAAAGGCTTCCATGGACAAAAAAGAAACTTCTAATTGCAACATGCTTCAACCATTTGTTAACATGTTTCCGACAACATTAATATTTTCTCTGTTAGAGTCACCAACATTATACTAGTTTATATGAACATACCACATGCTTCCCATGGATTACATTTTTTCCATTGCTCACATCTATATATCTACAACAACATGATTTCTGGAATGTTGTCTTAGCCTATTTTGCACTTGCTTCATGTTTGCTTCCATAAAAGGGAAGCCGTGTCATATAGGGTTAGGCTTTGGGCCGGCTAGGCATAATGCAGATGCCACCACACGATTATGGCCATGCTTCGGTTGTGCTTCTTCAAATAGTGTATGTGCTTCCTTCATATGCCAGTGGACGACTGTGGCCATGCTTCCTTCCGATGGTGGTCATGCTTCATTCAGATGGTGGTCATGCTTCCTTCAGATGCTAGCGGTCAATTGTGGCCATGCTTCCTTCCGATGGTAGTCATGCTTCATTCAGATGGTGCTCGTGCTTCCTGCAGATGGTGGCCATGCTTCCTTCACATGCCAGCAGACGATTGTGGCCATGCTTCCTTCCGATGGTGGGCATGCTTCCTGCATCTGGTGGCCGTTCTTCCTTCTGCCGCTCCACAGTCCAGCGGATTGGAACGTTATGGACTAAGCGACGAATGCAGATGATGTACAATTAGTCGAAGGCCTAGTTGATAGTGAAATAGTCAGTTCATGAGATGAATCATGAAGGATCACATGAATTTAAACATCAAAAGTGCAGAAGATATGACCAGATTGGGATCTAGGTCGCTTGCAATTACCTTCTCCTATTCGTGTTGTCGATGAAGGGATCGAGACGACAAATGGACCATTAGAAGCAGCATCCGGCCCGCTGTTGTGCCATCAAGAAGAGAGTAGCCTTCTCCCTATGCATCGTATTTGATAAATGTAGGAAGTAGGAGCTATATGGAAACACATACATAAACTAAATCAAGAAGGATGGATATGATGTAGCAACCCATCTGAAATATACGTGAAAAAGGAAGAAGCATGGTTGACCGTGGTAGCAGCGAATATTCTCTACCATTGGAGCATTCACAAGAAACTAAAAAGCATGGCCAGTATTGTGTGCACCAAAACTTTTTATATAATAGCTACATGAATGAGAAGCAACAAAAGCAACGTTGGTGTCTTTACCAGATCCATCAAATCAATTGTAGGTATGTCAAGAGGTCAAAAAATTGTAGGTATGTCAAGGTTTAATCTTCAATTTTTTGATAAATGCATGCCACCGAAACCATTATATTCACATAACTCTACGGCCTAGCAGTATCATTCTATTGAATATAATATTTTTGCATATCAATTGGAACAAACATTCAGATTCAATCTTTAAATTTACAGGAAAAATACTAATTCTAGCACAAGAATTTGCATCACGTTACGTCACAAAGAATACTGAAGGATATAATATTCAAAGACTAGAAATCATGTGGCTACTTTAGAGAACAACTCACGCGGGGAGGGTAATATACGGATGGAGATGCATGCCGCAGAGGCAGCGAGCAGCAGATCGATTTGGGGAGAAGAACGATGAACCTGCCAGAAATCCGCCTCTGGCACAAACTGCGGCCGGTCATTGCAGCCCGGCGACGCCTCCCCGCGGCGGAGCTTCATGCGTGTGCGCCGATGAAGCTCGCCGGACCAGATGGAGACAGGTGGACGAGCAGGTCGCGGAGGCGATGGGGAGACCAAAGCAGGCGAGCAGGTCGGGGGCGGCGCACAACGACGGCGAGCAGATCGCCTGTGATGGCGGTGAGGACGCGCTGTCGACTGCATTATGGGGAGTGATTTGGGGGATTTTTGATAGCTAACCGGCTCCACCAAGATTTTGTGCCATGGGTCAATGTTGGAAAAAAAAAGAGCAAATCGAGGCCGTTTGATGGAGACGATATCGACGGTGTTGGAGTGGTCCGAAGATTTCTTTCCCATCATAATCTAGAGAAATCTCTAAACATGAACCTAATTTTAAGCCACATTGATGTAATGAAAGTGAAGGACCCACAACATGCATTTTTGGACAACTGTCAGGGCTGAAGATAAAAATTTATAAGGGCAAATCTTTATGTTTTGGCAAAGCAAAAGAAACTGAAAATTTCAGTTGCATTCTTACACAATAAAGTCGGACAACGGTACTACCGGAGGTACCACTGGTAGTGTCGTTTTTTTAGAAACCACTAAGCAGTAATACCGGAGTGGTACCACCCAAGTGCCGCTGTCAAAATAGAGGCTGCAGGACCCCCTCCCAGTACAATCCCCGTAGTGCTCCTGGGAAGCAGTGGTACAACCGGACGCAGAACCGGAACTACCGGACATAGTACAAGGCAACGACAGTGCCACTCTTGGGAGGCGACGCTGATGCCCACAAGTATAGGGGATCGCTGAAATCTTCGTTGGGAAGTATTACCCAAATTTATAGCTCGACATGATAGGAACACAAGAATACCAATAAGACTTTGGCAATTGAGGAGTCACTCTCAACCACACCTGTATATCAATAAACTTGCAGTAGTGATAGTGATGGCAGTAGAATGATTCAAGTAACAAATAGAACAGCAGTAGTGAACAAGGGTTTCCCAGTTTTCACCGGAAAAGTGAAAGTGTAACTCAGATATTTAAAACGTAGGCATAAGGTGATAGCGGGGTGTTGCATGAATAAGATTGATCATATAATAAGATATAAGTAGCAATGGGACTTATCTCTAACTCCGATATATGTAGGTATGTGTTCCGTAAATAGTTGTGCGTACTAACCAAGAGAATTTGCACAACATCTATTGTCCTACCTGCCCATTTCACCGGGGCCAACTTGGAACTACAGGTAATTAAGGTCTGCCCTTTCGAATAGCCCGGAACAACGCATTAACACTTCATGAACACATAGATTCCTCAAACTAAAACATCTCCCCATTGTTTTCCCTATACTATCACTTTTAGGGTTCGCAGGTTCAACATAATAGCAGGTGATACACTTTGCAGATAAATACCAAAATCAATTATATGATGAAGCAAAATAAGTTCAGTACTGAAATCATGCCACTCGGGCCCTAGTAGTAAGCATTAAACATAGCATAAGTGCATCAACACAATACAAAAAATATCCTCAAGATAAACCCCTAAGATCTCGAACAACGGGTATCATTACATGATCAATCTCATCCAATCCCCATCCACCTCACATGCCTACAACGGACTACTCACACATGGTGCTGGAGATGGAGCTCATGGTCGATGGAGATGAAGGCGGTGAAGATGGCGGTGAAGACGGTCTCTGGATCCCTCCACCGGAGGAGAAATCCTGGATCAATCTGTCTCCGAAAACGAAGATCGTGGTGGTGGCGGCGGTGTGTTTCGTGAAAGCTCCCCTCCTCCTAGGGCACCCACTTTTTCGTATATATGAGGGGGTACGCGAAAAGCCGAAGGAGAGGCGGCGCCCGAGGCTCCGTTTAGGTGGGCCCACGCGGCCCAAGGATCTGGCCGCGTGGGGCCCCCTATTTTGGGCCTCCGGCGCTTCCTCGTGTCCATCCTTTGCACGTTGTCCTCCTTTTCCATAAAAAATGACGTGGTATTTTTCTCCGATTTAATTTCCTGCAGAAATAGCCAGAAACGAGACTTTGCTAAAAACAGTGTCAGATTCAGCAGGTTTATTCAAATACGGGAAGATTCCGGAGCAAATTATGAAGCAAAGTGCTTGGAAAGGTTGATGCATTTTAGGTGCATCAACTCCCCCAAGCTTAGCTCGTTGTTTGTCCTCGAACAACTCAAACGTAGTGCAGAAGCGATAAAAAGATTTTGACAAGAACTTTGCATTGCATATGTAACACCGTTTAATACCAACAAGTATTCAAGACATAATTTTCATAACAAATAACAAAATGCTAGCAAAGGTATATCTAATCAGTGTTAAAGCATTTATACATGTTGCAAGAGAAATATCATGAAGTGTCAATACTTGGATGAGTTTGCCCAACTGTAGAAATAAACAAAGGTTCTTGCATCGCTTTTAATTGAATCAAGACAAGATTTTTGAGATCTTTTGATTCTTTCTTTTATTGACTAATGAACTCATTGTGCTTACAACCTTGCTCTCAGTTTTATCAAACCATTTGGTGTTCCCTATTATGACTCATATGCTTGACCAACTAGAGGTTGAAAGTCTCATGCCCCGTGAATACGAGTACCTACACCATGTGCTACTCAACTCTGGTCACTAGGCAAGTTCGAGTTTTTTAGTCATTGCAAGTAATAAAAGCGTCATCAAGAGCGTCAACTGGGGTACCTCTTGTCCCAAGACATGGAACAAGCCCATGTCCAAACGACAAGACAAACAGACAATGAACAATCGCAGCACTCTTTTATTTACTATTTGTATAGCTTTTTATTATGATGTGCATCACTGAATGTTCACTATGGTACGCTGTAAATTTCCACCATGAATGATGCATGGCTTAGGTTGGCGGCCCAGGCGTCTTTCTAGCCAATTATTCTTACTCCCCAAACTTACTAAGTTTCCACATTTATTTCGCACATGATAAGCATCCATAAACAAAGGTACATGATATCAACTAAATATAATTTAGTGCAATGTTGAAAACTTTCCATGTGTCAGCACATTTAAGTTAACTCCCAACCACTAAGCCTGTCAAGCATATGACTTCATGTTTATCATTTGAAAAATTCTTTTATTCTTTGGTTGGCAAGTTTAGCAAGCACAATGGGATGCGTAGACCTTTGTTTAGAGCCACAATTACTCAACTCACATCCAAGTGTTGTCGCTACATATTATCTCACTTGCATCATAATATAACATACTAGAACACGGAGCAGATAAACATTTGCTACCACTTCCCTAGATGTTAAAGAAACTATAATGTACGCACTTGCTGTTATTAAAAAGTCCACATAAGCAGGGCAAAGGTGTCATACCTTTCATCCACTTCACGCACATCAACTCATCATTGTTGTTCTCCTCTCCCAATTTGAACTGCGCAATAAAAACTCAAATTTGCCATAAAATGCTACTGCATACAGTACTGTTTTTGCCCTACCTAGACACTTCAGAAAAATCTCATAATTTACGGGTGTGTAGGTTATGAAAATTTGCAGTAGTGGTTAAAATTTTAGCTCATTCGGAGTTACAGAGAAAATATGAAAAATAGAACAGTGAGCAGATTTCAGCAATTCCTGCACCTCCGTTTTCACTTTGGATTCAATAAAACGAAAATGTTTTTGTTCTTTTTAGCTTTAAGATGCATAAAGTAAATGTTCAGAAGTAACTAAACAAAAGAAACAAATGAAATCTTTTTGTGTTTTTGTGATTTTTAGAACAAGAAACTAAAACATAACAAGATAACAGTGATATAACACAATGAATGGAAAGGGAGAGAGGTACTCCCCCAAGCTTGCGATCAAGCTAGTATCCCGGGTAGTAGTTGTATCCACTTCCACCACCAGGGAAGTAACCATATGGGTAGCCTTGCATTCCTGAGTCTTGGGGCTCCTCTCGAGGTTGGTAGCCTTTCATCCCTGGATCTTGTGGCTCCTCTTGAGGCGGCATCTCTTCCACAGTCCATTTTTCGGTACTCCTCGTGGATTTTGGGCAAACTGAAGCAAACCAGTTGCATTGGCGAAGGTGTCGAAGTCTTCTTTTATCCCCCACTGCTCAAGAACATGGGTCTTGCCATCTAGTTGTATGGATTTCAGCTTCTCTCCCACAAAAACTGCATCATCCTCCCAAAGATGGTTGTCATCATAATTAAGGGAGACTTTAGATGTTCTTCTCCTCGGTCTTGAGCTCATCCCAAGCAATGCCTTGCCTTTGTTCATCATGGTACCTTGCTGCCCATAAATAATATTCAACAAAAATTAAGATGTAGCACTCTAAAACAACATTGAGCCATCCATAACTAGTCTCCACATCAATATCATGCATCCATATCAACTAGAAAACTTAAATCCATGGATTTCTCAAGCATATTAGGTGACACCTAGTGCAGCAAAATACTTCATACATGAGGCACAAGAACAAAAAATAATTGGATGGGTGGAGGAGTCACATACCAAGGAGCAATCCCACCAAACAGATTTGAAAAATCTGCCCTAAACTTGGAGATCCAAGGATAGCAGGAAGAACGAGCTCGGGAAAATTTGGGAAAAATACCTGGAAGTGGTTTTCTGTCGAGGGGAAGGAGATGGGCACAGGACACTCACCTAACACCACCTGGGGACAAAGTTGGTGGGTCCCACGCGGCCAAGGAATCTGGCCGCGTGGGACACCCCATTTTGGTCCCTGGTGGCCTCCTGGTGTCCCACTTCTGGCAGATGGTCCCTCTGGTTAAATAACTTACCTCCAAATTTTTCTGGAATTTTCAGAGACAATTTTCTAAAGAGAATTTTTCAAACTTCATATTCTGGAATTTCTGAACTCTGAAATAATTATGATTATGCATATACTCTAAAATTCTAAGATAAATAAAATTAAAATGCAATACAAATTTTTATGGGAATCAAGTTTTCATCATTTCCACATTAGTAATGAGGTTGATCAAGTCTCATTAATAATATGCAAAAGATATAATACATGATTCTTATTTTATAGATATAAAGAAGAGTTTCAAGATACCTCATATTTGATTGGAATAGTTCCAATCATCAAGGTAGCATATTTGGTGCAGGAGGTGGTAGTGCAATTTCAAAGCTTCCAATCATAATAGTATTTCTTTGAATAGAATTCACACTCTTGTTTATCACTGTAACAGATTCTTCTTGGGAAAATAGATAGTATGCTCATTTCCTTTTACATTAAATGTCACTTTGCTCTCAGTGCAATTTATCACAGCTCCTGCAGTGTTTAAAAAGGGTCTTCCAAGAATAATAGATAGATTATCATCCTCAGGCATTTCTAATATAACAAAGTCTGTAGGAATTAACACATTAGCAATAGAGATAGGAACATCCTCACATATACCTATAGGCACAGCAGTTGATTTATCAGCCATTTGCAATGAAACTTCAGTTGGAACCAATTTGTTTAGGTTAAGTTTCTTATATAAAGAAAAAGGCATAACACTAACACCAGCTCCTAAATCACATAGTGCATATTTCACATAAGTTTCTTTAATACGACAAGGAATAGTCGGAATACCAGGATCTCCACGCTTTTCAGGCAATTTTCCTTCAAATGAATAATCAGCAAGCATAGCAGTAATTGCATCATTAGGTATCTTCCTTTTATTAGTGACAATATCTTTCATATATTTTGAGTATGGAGGAATTTTAATAGCATCAACAAGAGGAATTTGCAAACATAAATTTTTAATCAACTCAAAAATTTCTCAAACCTAGCATCATCCAAAGATTTCATTACCTCTTGGGGATATGGTATGGGTCTTTGTACCCATGGATCCCTCTCTTTACCTTTTTGTGGATTTGGATGATTCTTCTTTTTGTTCTTCTCAGTAGATGGTTGAGGGTCTTCTTTTCAGGAGGTTCAGGTTCTGCAATATTTTCAACTTCATGTTGATCTTCTTCAGGTGGAGATGATTCCTCTTCTTCAACATTATCATCTTCGGTCTCAGCATCAGAAATAGAAATATCATTGTCTTGTTCTTGAGAATCATCAATGCCTTTGTTTCCATTGGGAGATTTTCCTGCAGAAGATTTCCTTTTGAGAGCCTCTTGCTCTTTTCTCTTGGGATGGTTTTCAGGATAGTCAGGGTCCTGAGTACTTGCACCACCTCTAGTATTAACCCCACAAACCTGTTTCTTCTCAATAAGATTTTCATACAATTGATTTTGAAGAGAAACCATTTGTTCAATTTGATTATTCATCATTTCACAGTGTTTAACAATTCTTCTAACTTCTCCCACACTAGCATTTATATTTTCACGAAGGAATTTAATTTTATGAGAGTTTTCCATCATATTCATTCTAATATCATGCTCTTCAGGTTTATTATGATAAGCAAAATCATTAACATATGATACATCAATAGGAGGTGTTACCTTTTCATTACCTTCCAAAGAGCTTATAGCATTGACTGGGATTGGAAAACATGGTCGATCAATAGGAAGTTTAACACCCATTTCAGATAATTCCTTAAGATGAGAGGTTTTAATTCCCTTCTCTTTCATATCCTTGGAGGCTCCCTTCATTGCCTCATTGTTTAATTCAAGAATACCTCCTTTCTTCTCTGGAAATATCTCTCTGTCATCTATTATTTCAATATTCCAATCTTCATAGTTTCTAGAGATAGTTTCCAATAACTCAATTGCTTCATCAACGGTCCTTTCCCTGAAAACACTACCTGCAATACTATCAAGATAGCCTCTTGTATTTTCAGTTAGTCCATTGTAAAATATATCAAGTATTTCATTATTCTTGAAGCCATGGGTAGGACATTTCCTAACCATCTTACTGTACCTCCCCCAAGCTTGGGGTAAATCCTCCTTCTCTGTTTGTGAAAAGTTGCTAATCTCAATAGTTAAACCATGAATCTTATCAGCAGGGAAATATTTATTATAAAATACCTGCAAGCATTCCTCCTTGCTAGTAATACATCCAGGTTCTAAACGATTATACCAAGTTTTAGCATTTCCTCCCAAAGTAAAAGGAAACAACTTTAAGAAATAATAGCGTTGGTGGATTTCATCTTTACCAAATAACACAGATAAATCATGCAAATCAGCAATGTGTTCAAAAGGGAACTCATTGTCTCTCCCATAAAACTTATACTTCTCAGCTTTTTCAATTATTTCAGGATCAACACTAAACTCATAATCTTTGTCTTTAATTTTAATAGCTGGAGCATTCATTTTCTCAGTAACAGGGAAATAATCATCAAGAGGAGAATTTTTATAGCTATCAAGTTTATCCAATTTATCAAAATTCGAATCCATAAAAGCCATAGTAAATGCATCCTCTTCCTCAGAAGAAGTTTCATGTTCATCATCACAATATTCATTATCTTCTAATTCAGACTCAACATTTTCAATAATAGCAGATTCAGGTGTTTCAGTTATCTCAGATGTTTCAGGTGTCACTTCTTTGTCTACGCTACCACATATTAAATTATTTTCAATACTAGTAGACATCTTAGACAATGGTGAACTAGATAAAGCTTTTCTTTCTTCTTAGCAACAATAGCAGAAGCAACATTAGGTGAAAAGTTTGGCCTACTTGGCAAATCAGTACCTCTACGAGTAGTTGAAGGCCTTACTTCCTTCGGAGTATTCTTTTCCTTTCCCATAGTTGGGAACAAGCAAGTGCAGCAAATAAATGATAACAAGTTGTCTTACCAATAAAGCTAGGTTCCCCGGCAACGGCGCCAGAAAATGTCTTGATGCCCACAAGTATAGGGGATCGCTGAAATCTTCGTTGGGAAGTATTACCCAAATTTATAGTTCGACACGATGGGAACACAAGAATACCAATAAGACTTTGGCAATTGAGGCGTCACTCTCAACCACACCTGTATATCAATAAACTTGCAGCAGTGATAGTGATGGCAGTAGTATGATTCAAGTAGCAAATAGAACAGCAGTAGTGAACAAGGGTTTCCCAGTTTTCACCGGAAAAGTGAAAGTGTAACTCAGAGATTTAAAACGTAGGCATGAGGTGATAGCGGGGTGTTGCATGAATAAGATTGATCATATAATAAGATATAAATAGCAATGGGACTTATCTCTAACTCCGATATATGTAGGTATGTGTTCCGTAAATAGTTGTGCGTACTAACCAAGAGAATTTGCACAACATCTATTGTCCTACCTGCCCATTTCACCGGGGCCAACTTGGAACTACAGGTAATTAAGGTCTACCCTTTCGAATAGCCCGGAACAACGCATTAACACTTCATGAACACATAGAATCCTCAAACTAAAACATCTCCCCCTTGTTTTCCCTATACTGTCACTTTTAGGGTTCGCAGGTTCAACATAATAGCAGGTGATACACTTTGCAGATAAATACCAAACTCAATTATATGATGAAGCAAAATAAGTTCAGTACTGAAATCATGCCACTCGGGCCCTAGTAGCAAGCATTAAACATAGCATAAGTGCATCAACACAATACAAAAATATCCTCAAGATAAACCCCTAAGATCTCGAACAACGGGTATCATTACATGATCAATCTCATCCAATCCCCATCCACCTCACATGCCTACAGCGGACTACTCACACATGGTGATGGAGAGGAGCTCATGGTCGATGGAGATGAAGGCGGTGAAGATGGCGGTGAAGACGGTCTCCGGATCCCTCCACCGGAGGAGAAATCCTGGATCAATCTGTCTCCGAAAACGAAGATCGTGGTGGTGGCGGCGGTGTGTTTCGCGAAAGCTCCCTCCTCCTAGGGCACCCACTTTTTCGTATATATGAGGGGGTACGCGAAAATCCGAAGGAGAGGCGGCGCTTGATACGTCCATTTTGCATCACTATTTTATAGCATAATTTACTGTTATTCAATGATATATTTCATATTAAGATGTGTTACTTATGTTATTTTGTCTTGTTTTGCATGTTTGATGAATATTGGAAAATTAACTGCCGGAGTCAGATTTCAGCTGGAAAAAGCACCGTCAAGACACTATATTTCTGGAGCTCTTAAAATCTCGTGCACAATACAGATGTTCCTATTTTATCAGAAGATGGAGGCAGCCAAAAGGGGAGGCTGAGATGGGCCAGGAGGGGCCCACACCACCCCTGGGCGCGGGCCCCACCTTGACCGCGCCCTGGCCAGGTGTGGTACCCCTGGCCCACCTCAGGCGCTCCCCCTTCGCGTACTTCATCCCCCAGAAACCCTAAGACACGGGGAGAGCCAGAGAAAATATTCCGCCGCCTCCACGAGGCGGAAACAACAGAGAGAGAAAAAGCTCTGCGGCAGGGAGAAATCTGCCGGGGAAATTCCCTCCCAGAGGGGGGAGATCATCGCCATCCTCATCGTCATCGCGCTGGACTTCATCGGGATCATCATCATCATCATCTTCACCGCCATCACCACCATCACCGCTGCACCATCTCGTTCCGCTGTAACATCTAGGGCTATACTTTGTTTAGTTCATAGGGGAAACTCTCCCGGTGTTAATTACTCCTTGTGGTTAATGCTATTGAGTTTTATCGGTGAATTAAAGTATATGTTCAGATCATTATCCATCATTATATCACCTCTGATCATGATCCATATGATGTCTTGTGAGTAGTTTGTTTAGTTCTTGAGGACATAGGAGAAGTCAGGCTGTTAATAGTGGAATTATGTTGAGTAATATTTAATGGTTTGATATTTAAGTTGTGGTGCTATTCTTCTAGTGGTGTCGTGTGAACGTCGACTACATGACACTTCACCTTTATGGGCCTAGAGGAATGCATTGTGTATTTGGTTGCTAATTGTGGGGTTGCCGGAGTGACAGAAACCTAAACCCCCGTTAGTATACCGGTACACAAGGGAGCGTAGGATCTCAGAGTTTAAGGCTGTGGTTAGATTTATCTTAATTACTTTCTTGTAATTGCGGATGCTTGCAAGGGGTATAATCACAAGTATGTATTAGTCCAAGTAAGGGCGGTGCATTAGCATAGGTTCACCCACACAACACTTATCAAAACAATGAAGATTAATCAACTATGTGAAGCGAAAGCACTTGACTAGAATCCCGTGTGTCCTCAAGAACATTTTGTCATCATAAGTAAACCAACCGGCTTGTCCTTTGCTCTAAAAAGGATTAGGCCACTCGCTGCAATTATTACTATTGTCTTTTACTTACTCGCATTTTATTTACCTGCTATATCAAAAACCGCTAAAAACTTGTCTGCTAGCATTTACAGTGAAACCTTTACCGAAACTCCTTGTCAGCACCTTCTGCTCCTCGTTGGGTTCGACACTCTTATTTATCGAAAGTATTACGATACACCCCCTATACTTGTGGGTCATCAGCGCTCGAGGCTCCGTTTAGGTGGGCCCACGCGGCCCAAGGATCTGGCCGCGTGGGCCCCCTATTTTGGGCCTCCGGCGCTTCCTCATGTCCATCCTTTGCACGTTGTCCTCCTTTTCCATAAAAAATGACGTGGTATTTTTCCCCGATTTAATTTCCTGCAAAAATAGCCAGAAACGAGACTTTGCTAAAAACAGCGTCAGATTCAGCAGATTTATTCAAATATGGGAAGATTCCGGAGCAAATTATGAAGCAAAGTGCTTAGAAAAGTAGATGCATTTTAGGTGCATCAGACGCTAATACCGGTGACAACACCGGTACAACCGGTTCTCTGAAAACCCATTGAAACAGTGTAAACCAAAATAATCATAACTTTTACACATGAAATTTGATTAAGATAAACTTGAACTTACAAGGAAGTTAGCAACAAGATCTATCTAATAACGAAATACTCACGACGGTAAATTGTGGAAGCAAACCATGGGTGTATCTGGGCTCAAGCGTGAGCAGTTGTACGTCGGAATGGTAGTCTCAGAAGGTGGTGTTGACAATCCGCTCGGCGTGGCGGAGCAGCTGGATGACGGGACGGCGGTCCCGCAAGTTTGGCAGTGTTGAGGGGGTCAACTTCGTGTCGTGCAGGCGACGAGGTTGACTTGATGGTGTGTTGTCGTGGCTCTCCTGGTGCATTGCTTTCTTCGTCTTTGTTCCAGTGTCCCATGTCTGCTCTTTCCCATAACGGTCATGGCATATTCTCCTCGGATTGGGTGAGCGTCCGGCTGGTCTTGTCAGATCAGTGTTGGAGTGGTGTTCAGGTTGGCTTATATATCCCGGTTGTATCGGTTTTCGCCTAGTTTTTTTTGCGAAACACAGTAGAAACGCATATGATCACATACACGTGCACACACACCCCTATGAACGCGCACACGCACACCCTACCCCTATGACTATATGAGCACTTCTGAGAGACTGAGCCGACGGGTCGAGTCTTGAGATTGACGAAGTCAGCACAGGCGCCTCGCCCAGTTTTTTATTAATTAACTGAACAACTCTTTTCTTCTTAATCAACAGAATAGGCAAAGCTTTTGGCTAGTTAAAAAAAACGATTGAATGGTTCGCGGTTCTAAAGGGGCAGATTTAGCTTTAAAAAAACGATTCGATTTCGGTTGAACTTCGCGTCAGAATCATATTTGTTGATCTGGCCGTGCATGTGCCGAAATGTCCAAGTCCACGAGTGCACGACCCGGCCACTACCACGACGCGGAGGCCTCGTGCCAAAGTCACATCCGCTCTCTTCTGTCTCTTTAAGCAAGGCACGTAGCTGGAACCTTGAGGGACATGATCGCTAGCCATCGAGTCAGAAGGAAGGAGAGGGGTTCTTGCTTTCCACCATGGGCAATTGCTTCGGGTCAGAAGAGGACGACATGGCGGCTGCCAAGGCAATGGCGCATCATGCACATGCCCGAGGTATCGCGCGCCATGATTCTCGGTCATTGTTCTTTTCTAATTTACCTCCTTCTTGATCCCTCTGGTTCATGCTGTATTTTGTTCGTTCTGGTCTGGATGCGTATACATTTGATAATCTTCTAAGACATTCTGAATTATGATTACTCTTTGCAGCAGCAATGGCAAGAC
Source organism: Poa pratensis (assembly GCA_947311845.1). NCBI lineage: Eukaryota > Viridiplantae > Streptophyta > Magnoliopsida > Poales > Poaceae > Poa > Poa pratensis. The sequence continues at coordinate 26,513,834 of CAMZMU010000093.1, read as the reverse complement.
CCGGCATGGCCGCCATGAGTGCAGGGCATCCCCCTAAGTCGCCGAGCGTGCCGACGACCTCGAGCAGCACCAGCACCAGCAGCCGAGGCGGAAGCAACCGCCCGGTGGTGGGAGCCGGTAGCCAGGCCAGCCCCAGCCGGGAGGGCAGGATCCTGGAGGCGCCAAACCTCCGAATCTTCACGTTCGCGGAGCTCAAAGCCGCCACGAGGAACTTCAAGGCGGACACCATCCTCGGCGAGGGTGGGTTTGGGCGGGTGCACAAGGGCTGGGTCGACGAGACGACCATGAACCCCGCCAGGAGCGGCACCGGCATGCCCGTCGCCATTAAGAAGCTCAACCCCGAGAGCCTGCAGGGCGTCCAAGAATGGCAGGTGACAAACCATCTTTTTTTCTTCTTGTGTGTGCTGTGTTTTTGGTCAACTCGAACCATGTTCTGAATCAACGACGTCTTCACGTGGGCCGTGGACAGCATAATGCAATTGTGAACCGAAATGTGCGTTCCATGATCTGTCACTAGGCAGGCATGATGCCATTGCTGATTCGTGATTACACGTTGACAATGTCTTTGCCTTCTGCCGATGCCATTGCTGATTCCTGACAAACTTGGTGTTGCAGTCGGAGGTGAATTTTCTGGGAAGGCTCATCCATCCCAATCTGGTGAAGCTGCTGGGGTACTGTTGGGAGGACAAGGAGCTCCTGCTTGTGTACGAGTACATGGCCAAAGGCAACCTGGAGGATCACCTCTTCAGAAGCGAGCCACGGAGTAAGTCGCCATTTTCATTCAGCAAATTAGTACCGTAGTAATTCTATGCTTCCTTCAGACGATTGATGCGGTCTGAGTTAACTGAATCTAACACAAATTTTGGTGTCCACCAGAAGGCGGCGGAGCATTCCAGCCGCTGTCGTGGAGCCTCCGGCTGCGCGTGGCGATCGACGCCGCCCGCGGCCTGGCCTTCCTGCACTCGTCGGAGAAGCACGTCATCTACAGGGACTTCAAAGCCTCCAACATCCTCCTCGACACGGTACGTACGACGCCGTCGATTCACGTCGCACCAGCCGCGCATGTCAGTCTAACTCTCGTCTCCTCGATCGCTCCACATCGCAGCAATTCCACGCAAAGCTCTCGGACTTCGGGCTCGCCAAGGACGGCCCCGCCGGCGGCAGCAGCCACGTCACCACCCGGGTCATGGGCACCTACGGCTACGCCGCGCCGGAGTACGTCGCGACGGGCCACCTGTACGTGAAGAGCGACGTGTACGGCTTCGGCGTCGTCCTCCTCGAGATGCTGACGGGCCTGCGCGCGCTGGACACGGACCGCCCCAGCGGGCAGCACAACCTGGTGGACTGGGCCAAGCCGCACCTGGCGGACAGGCGGAAGCTGGCAAGGCTCATGGACCCGCGCCTCGAGGGGCAGTACTCCTCCATGGGCGCGCAGCGGGCGGCGCAGCTCACGCTGCGGTGCCTCGCCGCCGAGCACACCAACCGGCCTTCCATGAAGGAGGTGGTCACCGTGCTCAAGGAGGTCGATTCCATGTCCAGGGGCGCGGCCAGCAGGCCAGGTGGCTCCGCCGGATCGGGATCGGCGTCACCGCGGCCGGCAGCGCGGAGCGGCCACGGTTACGCGCAGTCTCCACGGCCAGGGTCGGGGATGGCTGCTGGTCCGGCCGGCTCCCGCGGCCACCCGTCTCCTGGAGTAAGGTAGGGAGTGGATCGTTTTGCTGCATTTGCCTTTGCGAGGGTGCCCAGTTCTAATGTTGCTGCGGCATCGGTCTTCTGATCTGAGCATGTAATTCTTTGGTGTGTGGTATGGATGAGCAAGCCGTAGGGTGAAATGTTCATGTCGAAACTCATATCTCACAGACCCGCTGACTCTCTCGGAGGTGCTCATAGGGTAGGGTGTGCGTGTGTGCGTTCATAGGGGTGAGTGTGTGCGCGTATATATGAGCGCTTGCGTTGTACTGTGTTTCGCAAAAAGAAAGAAAACAAAACTTATCCCAATGTAAATATATACTACTAGTTGATTCAGTTAAGAGATTTTTATCATCCTTTGTGTTCCCTTTTGCCCTGACACAGTACTACTGTGACAGTAGATATCAGAGTCTCCTCTTTTTACGCTGGAGAACAACATCTGATATACTGAAGATAGAAAACAAAACAAAGCGTTTAACGAGTGAACGTTCAGTGTTCAAATTTTGATGAAACTGTTTTTGTTACCGAAGTGGCGGATCTAGCTGAACATACCAGGGTGGTCCAACCATGTAATTCTTTATACAAAAATATTTATTTCTAAATTTCCCTCTATAATACTCCAGGTAGTATAAAGGATACGTGAAAATCACAGGGTGGTCCATGGACCACTCTGGCCACCCTTTGGATCCGCCACTGCTTACCGTCATAGGTGCCCAGTCGATCTACCGAGGAACAAGCAATCACAACACGATGACGGCAGTGAGATTTGTTGACAGCAAACTCGCCTACTCTACGGGACATGACTACCGGCGCTCCACCCCATTGATACTGCAACAACTGGCCGCCATATGCGCCGGCACAAGCCGCCGGCTCCCCATTCGTGTCTGTTACTATCAAGTCGTTATAGGTAACATGGTGTGGTGCCCCCCCCCCCCTCATTACATAGTAGGCCCATGTTACTAGTGTCCTACTCGAACACTACACATATCCTATCCACACCAAATACAATCCAAGTTCTAACGTAACCCAACTCGTACACAATATTTGACACAAACGCAACAGTTTTCTCGGTTTCATTGTATGTTTTTCGTTTCAACACAACAACTTGCTCTTTGTTTCAACACCAACTTCTTAAAGCCACCAAATCATCAAAAAAGAAAGAAGGGCATAGCATCAGGTAACTGATATGAAGTTTTAACTAAATATTCGAAAACACCTATTACCAAAAGCACCTGAACATGCACCATATCACGACTCTGTGATCCAGTTGGCTGGCGTCCAAGGACATACAACAAGCGCAGTTGTTCACTCAAATTAGAGGGAGTTGTGGTGCTTCATGAGACCATCCATGAAATTCATAGGAAGAAATGGACGGTGTTTTTTTAAAATTGATTTTAAAAAGGCCTATGACAAGGTCAAATGATCTTTTCTTCAACAGGCTATGCAAATGAAAGGTTTTGATCCCGCTTGGTGTAGATGGATTAATGATTTTATTCACAAAGGTAGTGTTGGGATCAGAGTGAATGATGACATAGGTCATTATTTTCAGACTCGGAAAGGCTTAAAACAGGGTGATCCGCTATCACCTATCTTATTTAATATTGTAGCAGATATGCTGCCAATCTTGATTGCAAGAGCCAAAAAGATGGTCAAGTAGAAGGTCTTATTCCACACCTATTGGATGGGGGCATATCTATTTTACAATATGCTGGTGATACCATACAATTTATGGAACACAATTTGGAGAAAGCTCTAAATATGAAACTCATTCTATGCATTTTGAGCAACTTTTTGGCCTAAAAATCAATTTTCACAAGAGTGGATTTTTTTTTGGGAAGGCAAAAGAAGTTGAGGATCAATATAGGGAATTATTCGGGTGTGAGTCAGGAGTCCTCCCTTTCCGTTATCTAGAAATTCCTATCCACTTCCAAAAATTAAAAAATGGTGAGTGGAAATCAATTGAAGACCGCTTCAGAAAAAAAAATTGGCTTCTTGGATTAGTAAACTTCTTTCCTATGGGGATATATTAATTCTAATCAATTCGGTTCTCACCAGTTCGCCGATGTTTATGCTATATTTTCTTGAAATACCAAAAGGGGTAAGGAAAATAGAAGACTTTTATAGATCATGCTCTTTTTGGCAGAGTGTTGGTCATAAAAAGAAATACAGGCTTACAAGGCGGAACATTATCTGTAGACCAAAAGATCAAGGGGTCTTGGTGTCGAGGTTTTAGATTTGAAAAACAAATGTTTGCTCTCTAAATGGTTGTTTAAACTCCTAAACGAGGAAGGGGTTTGGCAGGAAATTATTACAAACAAATATCTTCATTCTAAATCGTTATCTCAAGTGCAAGCAAAACCAACGGACTTCGCCTTGTGGAAGGGACTTCTGAGAGTTAAGGTAGAGTTTTTCTCCAGAGGTTCTTTCAATATTGGCAATGGACATAATACAAGATTCGGGGAGGATGCTTGGTTTGGGGGTGGGGGGGGGGGGGGGGTTACTCCTCTTGCTCAACAATATCCGATGTTGTATAACATAACGCACAGAAAACAAGTTTCGATGGCACATGTTTTGGAGCAAGAACACCCGAATATTTAGTTTAGACGAGCTTTGATAGGAGATATATAGTTTCGCTGATTGCACTTGGTAAGTCGGTTGATGGATATCCATCTAAGTGAAAATTAGGATACTTATGTTGGGGGGTTAACTAACTCAGGAGTGTTTACCGTCAAATCAATGTATTTAGATTTTATGAATGGTCATACAAAATATCTTCGTAAATATATTTGGAAAATAAAAGTGCCACTAATAATTAGAATTTTTATGTGGTTCTTACACCGAAGAGTTTTGTTAACCAAGGATAATCTGATTAAACGTAATTGGAATGGTAGTAGTAAATGTTGTTTTTGTGATCAAGATGAAACAATACAATATCTTTTTATTTCATGTCCACTTGCTCGTGTAATTTGGCGTATTGTTCATATGGCTTTCAATATTACCCCTCCAACTAATATCACAATTTTGTTTGGGAATTGGTTGCATGGAGTGAAGAAGAAAGACAAAACCCAAATAAGAGTGGGAGTTTGTGCTTTGCTTTGGGCCATTTAGCATGTTCGAAATGATTATGTGTTTAACAGGGCCAAAAATATTTCTTTCTTGCAGGTTATTCCGTTGGCCACGCACTAGATCCGTACGTGGTCCTTTCTCCAGTCAGTGGACCGTCGGCAGGCCATGGATATTGGGTGCAACCGTTTGGAGATGGTCGCAAAGGAAATTTTCACCCAATTCGGCTGACATTGTACAAATAGGATAGCATGTTGATGCATAGGTGATGCGTGTTAAGTTACACGTCAGTTGGGAACCCCAAGAGGAAGGTATGATGAGTGCAGCAGCAAGTTTTCCCTCAGTAAGAAACCAAGGTTTAATCGAACCAGTAGGAAGTCAAGGGTCTTCTGAAGGTTGTTGGTGGCTGAATGTGGCACGGCGCAACACCAGGGAATCAGCAGCAACGTGGAACCTGCACACAAGACAATCAAACTACTTTGCCCCAACGAAACAGTGAGGTTGTCAATCTCACCGGCTTGCTGAAAACAAAGGATTAAAAGTGTGGTGTGGAAAATGATGTTTGCTTGCAGAGAATTAAAGAGAACAATGATTGCAGTTGGTTGTATTTCAGATGTAAAAGAATGGACCGGGGTCCACAGTTCACTAGTGGTGTCTCTCCATAATAAAATACTAACATGCTGGGTAAACAAATTACAGCTGGGCAATTGACAAAATAGAGAGTGCATAACAATGCATATACAAGTCATGATGATCACTATGAGATTTACTTGGGCATTACGACAAAGTACACAGACCGCTATCCAGCATGCATCTGTGCCTAAATAGTCCACCTTCAGGTTAGCATCCGCACCCCTTCCAGTATTAAGTTGCAAGCAACAGACAATTGCATTAAGTATGGTGCATAATGTAAACAATACAAATATCCTTAGACAAAGCATTGTTGTTTTACCCCTAGTAGCAACAGCACATCCACAACCTTAGAACTTTCTGTCACTGTCCCAGATTAAATGGAGGCATGAACCCACTATCTAGCATAAATACTCCCTCTTGGAGTTACAAGCATAAACTTGGCCAAAGCCTACACTAATAACGGAGAGCATGCAAGATCATAAACAACATAGGCATGATAATCAATAATCAACTTGACATAGTATTCAATATTCATCGGATCCCAGCAAACACAACATGTAGCATTACAATAAGATGATCTTGATCATGATAGGCAGCTCACAAGATCTAAACATGATGGCACAAGAGGAGAAGACAACCATCTAGCTACTGCTATGGACCCATAGTCCAGGGGTGGACTACTCACACATCACTCCGGAGGAAGGCATGGCGATGTAGAGCCCTCCGGTGATGATTCCCCTCTCCGGCAGGGTGCCGGGAAGAGCTTCAGAACCCTCCCGAGCTAGGGTTGACGACGGCGGCGGCTCTGGAACTTTTCGTGGATGGAGGCTCGGGTGTTTAGGGTTTTCCCGAGAAAGGCAATTTATAGGCGAAGGGGCGATGTCGGTGGAGGCCCGAGGGCTCCTCACCACGTGGCGGCGCGCCAGGGGTGGGACCCGCGCCACCACATGGTGAGGGCGCCTCGGTGCCCCCCTTCGTCTCTCCTTCGGACTCCGTGTACGTGACAGAAAAATAGGACCTTGGCTTTTTGTTTCGTCCAATTCCGAGAATATTTCCAGAACAGCTTTTCTGGAATAAAAAACAGCAGAAAACAGGAACTGGCACTGTGGCATCTTGTTAATAGGTTAGTCCCAGAAAATGCATAAAAATGCTATAAAGTGTGAATAAAACATGTAGCAATTGACATAATATAAGCATGGAACATAAGAAATTATAGATACGTTGGAGACGTATCAAGCATCCCCAAGCTTAGTTCTACTCGTCCTCGAGTAGGTAAAACGATAACAACAAATAATTTCTTAGGTGACATGCTACCACATAATCATGATCAAATAATATTGTAAAGCATATGTTATGAATGAAGTGACTCAAGGCAATGGTCTATAGTTTGCTAACAAATAGATAATGAGTAAACAACTGAATCATATAAGCAAAAACTTTTCATAAATAGTACTTTCAAGACAAGCATCAAAAAGTTTTGCATAAGAGTTAACTCATAAAGCAATAGATTCTAAGTAAAAGGCATTGAAGCAACACAAAGGAAGATTTAAGTTTCAGCAATTGCTTTCAACTTTCAACTTGTATATCTCATGGATAATTGTCAACACAAAGCAATATAATAAGTGCAATAAGTAAGCATATAAAAATTGTTGCACACAAAGTTGACACAAGTGTTTGCTTCTGAGATAGAAAGGAGTAGGTAAACTGACTCAACCTAAAGTAAAAGAAAGGCCCTTCGCAGAGGGAAGCAGGGATTAAATCATGTGCTAGAGCTTTTTAAGTTTTGAAATCATATAGAGAGCATAAAAATAAAGTTTTGAGAGGTGTTTGTTGTTGTCAACGAATGGTAGTGGGCACTCTAACCCCCTTGTCAACCAGACTTTCAAGAGCGGCTCCCATGAAGGACGTTATTTCTACCCAAAGGCAGATCATCCCTCTTCTCTTTTGTTTACACATGTACTTTAATTTGGGTGACACTCCTCCCAACCTTTGCTTACACAAGCCATGGCTAACCGAATCCTCGGGTGCCTTCCAACAATCACATACCATGGAGGAGTGTCTATTTTAAATGATCAACTTTTTAAATTGCTTACTGATAAATCAGGGCAAAACATGTGAAGAGAATTAAAGGTGAAAGTTGTAATTAATTGGGACTGGGCACCCCATTTGCCAGCTCTTTTTGCAAAATTATTGGATAAGCGGATGTATATGCCACTAGTCCATTGGTGAAAGTCTGTCAGGAGTAAATGACAAGGTTGAAAGATAAAACACCACATACTTCCTCATGAGCTATAAAACATTGACACAAATAAGGGATAATAGCTTTTGAATAGTTTAAAGGTAGCACATGAAGTATTTACTTGGAATGGCAGAAAATACCACATAATAGGTAGTTATGGTGGACACAAATGGCATGGGTTTTGGCTCAAGGATTTGGATGCACGAGAAGCATTCCCTCTCAGTACAGAGTTTAGGCTAGCAAGGTTGTTTGAAGCAAACACAAGATATCAACCGGTACAGCAAGACTTACATGAAAACATATTGCAAGCATTATAAGACTCTACACTGTCTTCCTTGTTGCTCAAACACTTTTACCAGAAAATATCTAGACCTTAGAGATAGCAAACATGCAAACCAAATTTCAACAAGCTCTACGGTAGTTCTTTACTAATAGGTTTTTAACTACATGATGCAAGAGCTTAAACATGAAATACTTGAGAGCTCAAAACAATTGCCAAGTATCAAATTATCCAAGACAATGATCTATATGTGTTCTTTTCGATATACCATCTACCACATGTTGCATTTTCTGTTTCCAACCAAACACCAATCAACTTATTTCAACAAAAACTCTCCAAATAATTTACAAATGAAACAAGAGAGTATTACTCTACAAGAACTAACAGCTCTGAATAAGAGATGCATGAAAAACAGGAGCTAAAAGCATAGCAGTAGCTAGATAAGAATACTCAACAGATATAAGTGAAGAATATGAGTATTCACATGAAAAAGCGGAGCGTGTCTCTCTCCCACACAAGAATGCTAGGATCCAATTTATTCAGAAAATAAAATAACAATGCGAAAATAAAAGCACACAGACGCTCCAAGTAAAGTACATAAGATGTGGAAGAATTAAAATATAGTTTCACTAGAATGACCTGATAAGTTGTTGATGAAGAAGGGGATGCCTTGGGCATCCCCAAGCTTAGACGCTTGAGTCTTCTTGAAATATGCTTGGGTGACCCACGGGGGCATCCCCAAGCTTAGGCTTTTCACTCTTCTTGATCACATCATATCATCCTTCTCGCTTGATCCTTGAAAACTTCCGCCACACCAAACTCAAAGTAATTCTCATTAGAGGGTTAGTGCATAATCAAAAATTCTCATATTCTACAGTGACACAATCATCACCAATACTTCTGGACATTAGCTACAGCCACTGATGTTTTATGGAGCAAAGAAATCCAATCAAACATAGTAAAAGAGGCAATGCAAAATAAATGGCAGAATCTGTCAAAACAGAACAGTCCGTAAAGACGAATTTTTTCGAGGCACTTAAGTTGCTCAGATTGAGAAACTCAAAACTAATGAAAGTTGCGTACATATCTGAGGATCACGCACGAATTTTTTCAGAATTTTTCAATTTTTCTGGAGTGAATAAAGCTCAAAACCGTGGACAGCAAAAATCTGTCCCTGTGCAGAAATCCAAATCTAGCATCAACTTTCTACTAGAGACTTTACTTGGCACAACATTGCAAGAAAATAAAGATACAAAGGAGTTGTTACAGAAGTAAGCACACTCCTTGACTCAAATAAAATAAAAATAACAGGAAATAAAATGATGGGTTGTCTCCCATAAGCGCTTTTCTTTAACGCCTTTCAGCTAGGCGCAGAAAGTGAAAATCAAGTGTTTCCAAAAGATAAAGCATCCAAATTATTACCGAGAGCTTTACGCCTACCTCTCTTACCTTTAGTCTTACTCTTTGGTTTAGGGAATACATGACCGCATCCTGGTGAGGAGGTAAAATTCAGAGTGCCTTTCCCCACATCTATTGTTGCTCCCAAGAGTTTCAGCAGGGATCTTCCAAGTGTAATTTGTCCTGTCCCTACACATTCAATGACAAGATAATCAATGGATACCGTTCTTCCTAGGAATGTTGTAAACACTCCTTCAGCTACCCCAATGGGTAACACAACAGAGTTATCAGTAAGAGTTATCCCTTCTCCACCTTCAGAAAGTCCCCAAAGATTTAAGGATTCATAAATGTCTTTAGGCATAAGGCAAAATTCAGACATAATATCACAACGGGCATAAAAAATTTCACCACAAATAGCAACCTTTACCGTAGGGACCCACATTGAAGGTTCAAAACTCATTGGAACATAGTCATAATATTCACGAATCTGATTATAACCTTCTTTTAAACAAGATATATTTGTCTCAAGAGTGTTTAATCTAGCCTGGATGCTTACAAGGGCCGAATCAAGTTTATTAGTTGAGCTAGAAGTTGCAATCAACTTTTTTATGGCATTAAAAGCTTGGTCCCCATCACAATGAAGGAAATCTCCTCCTACAACAGCATCCAAAGCATATCTATAACAAAGGACAAGACCAAAGTAGAAGCTACTAAGAAGCAAGCTCATAGTCATTTTAGGTTCAGTTTTACCATAAGAGTCAAAAATTCTAAACCATGCTTCTTTAAAGCTCTCCTCATTCCCTTGTTTAAAGGTGAAGATCAATTCCTCAGGTGACATAGCAACAGGCATAGGACTAGACATGATGGAAATAAACTAAATGCAAGTAACTATTTTTTTTTGTTTTTGATATAAAGAAGCAAACAAGACAAAATAAAAAATAAAATAAGCAAGACAAAAACAAAGTAAAGAGATTGGAAGTGAGAGACTCCCCTTGCAGAAGGTTTGACTTCCCCGGCAACGGCGCCAGAAAACTGGCTTGATGCGTGTTAAGTTACACGTCCGTTGGGAACCCCAAGAGGAAGGTATGATGAGTGCAGCAGCAAGTTTTCCCTCAGTAAGAAACCAAGGTTTAATCGAACCAGTAGGAAGTCAAGGGTCTTCTGAAGGTTGTTGGTGGCTGAATGTGGCACGGCGCAACACCAGGGAATCAGCAGCAACGTGGAACCTGCACACAAGACAATCAAACTACTTTGCCCCAACGAAACAGTGAGGTTGTCAATCTCACCGGCTTGCTGAAAACAAAGGATTAAAAGTGTGGTGTGGAAAATGATGTTTGCTTGCAGAGAATTAAAGAGAACAATGATTGCAGTTGGTTGTATTTCAGATGTAAAAGAATGGACCGGGTCCACAGTTCACTAGTGGTGTCTCTCCATAATAAAATACTAACATGCTGGGTAAACAAATTACAGCTGGGCAATTGACAAAATAGAGAGTGCATAACAATGCATATACAAGTCATGATGATCACTATGAGATTTACTTGGGCATTACGACAAAGTACACAGACCGCTATCCAGCATGCATCTGTGCCTAAATAGTCCACCTTCAGGTTAGCATCCGCACCCCTTCCAGTATTAAGTTGCAAGCAACAGACAATTGCATTAAGTATGGTGCATAATGTAAACAATACAAATATCCTTAGACAAAGCATTGCTGTTTTACCCCTAGTAGCAACAGCACATCCACAACCTTAGAACTTTCTGTCACTGTCCCAGATTAAATGGAGGCATGAACCCACTATCTAGCATAAATACTCCCTCTTGGAGTTACAAGCATAAACTTGGCCAAAGCCTACACTAATAACGGAGAGCATGCAAGATCATAAACAACATAGGCATGATAAATCAATAATCAACTTGACATAGTATTCAATATTCATCGGATCCCAGCAAACACAACATGTAGCATTACAATAAGATGATCTTGATCATGATAGGCAGCTCACAAGATCTAAACATGATGGCACAAGAGGAGAAGACAACCATCTAGCTACTGCTATGGACCCATAGTCCAGGGGTGGACTACTCACACATCACTCCAGAGGAAGGCATGGCGATGTAGAGCCCTCCGGTGATGATTCCCCTCTCCGGCAGGGTGCCGGGAAGAGCTTCAGAACCCTCCCGAGCTAGGGTTGACGACGGCGGCGGCTCTGAAACTTTTCGTGGATGGAGGCTCGGGTGTTTAGGGTTTTCCCGAGAAAGGCAATTTATAGGCGAAGGGGCGATGTCGGTGGAGGCCCGAGGGCTCCTCACCACGTGGCGGCGCACCAGGGGTGGGACCCGCGCCACCACATGGTGAGGGCGCCTCGGTGCCCCCCTTCGTCTCTCCTTCGGACTCCGTGTACGTGACAGAAAAATAGGACCTTGGCTTTTTGTTTCGTCCAATTCCGAGAATATTTCCAGAACAGCTTTTCTGGAATAAAAAACAGCAGAAAATAGGAACTGGCACTGTGGCATCTTGTTAATAGGTTAGTCCCATAAAATGCATAAAAATGCTATAAAGTGTGAATAAAACATGTAGCAATTGACATAATATAAGCATGGAACATAAGAAATTATAGATACGTTGGAGACGTATCAATAGGCATTTCATATTGCTCTCTCTCTTTTTCGTTGATTGATACATGTCTCAACCCTTTGTGATCCTTGATTTGTAAGACCTTTGGATTTTTTTTTTAAAGCAATAAAAGCCGTAAGCATCACCTAGATGGCAGAGGCTGGAGTAGCTCCTCCATTTCGAGAAAAAAAGTTCCCTCAAATTGAACCGAAAAGACAAAAAATGGGGCTTACTCTCAAATAGGGGTTTCATAAACTAGCTTAAAGGTGCACTAGGAAACTATGCACAAAAAACAACTCGCTGAGCTTTCGTGTCCACCAATCCCAAAGAAAAAGGCAGCTGCATCCACGACAGACCATGTGGCGTTGTCCTCGCTGCCAGCATCTTGAATCTTGAGCTAATGGAAGCTTCTTGAATCTTGATCTAATGTCAGCTTCTTGAATCTTGAACGCAACAGAACCATTCATGTGTCTTCGGCCAACAACATCAGATCACCTTAACTTTGTCCTTGGCGACGCTCAACATCTTCAGAGGGTTGCCTTTGTAAACGAGGTAGCCATCCTCGATGGCGGAGAAGACGACCGCGTCAAGGACAATCATGAGTCGTTACCCTATGCACAGTTGACCCGTAGATGTGCGCACCCACACCTTTGTTTCCTTGGACACGGACCTAATGACCATCTTAGCAATCGTTCCTGCCGCCGCGATCTTGCTGGTCTAGAGCTTGCGGCACGCGCATACCAGCGGATGTGACCATTATGGAAGGCATGGTGATAAGGCAGACCGAGGCGTACCGTGTGTGAATGCGGACCGACTTACGTGGCATCATCATGGTTGCTGGAGCCAAGTTTATAGAAGAAAATTGGAGGAACTTCGAAATACAAGTCGGAGTCGGTACAGGAAGCGCGTCGTACCTCGGGTCGATTGGGACGAACCGCCGTGGATTAATGGGGAATGCGGAATCCGAGCTCCAACGTCTTAACCGAGTAATTTTAATCACACGACGAGTCCGAGTTCCATTCTACTGGGTGCATTAATCACCCGCATTAACAAAATCGTCTTACAATCCACGCTATCAATTTAGAGTCAGTCCAATTAGGCTCGAGGCGAACAAAATATTATAATCTGTACTAAATATTAAAAATTTGAAATTATTTTTTTGCATATTACATTATTATCGACTATAAAGTTCTATTATTTATTCACAATATTAATCATATAAAAATGCTACTAAATTTTCGTTATAATGTTCATTCTTATACAATTGTAATGAATACCTTTAAACAAATTTGCTTGTGCTAAAATTAAATTGTAGTTTACAAAAAAATCTTCTTAGATTATGATTCAACAATTGTATAAACTTTTGCGTAAAAAACAAATGTATAAACTATTTAGTTTACACATTCATCATTAAAATATCTATAGATTACTACCTCCGTTTCTTAAAGTAAGGAGTATATTTTTCAAGTCAACATAGTGTTACTTTGACCAATCTTATAGGCAAAATTATGAACATTTATAAAATTTAATTAACGTACAATGAAAATATATTCCCTTGTGAGTCTATTGATATTGATTTGGTATTCTAAATGTTCATTATACGGCTTATTTTAAGAAACGGAGAGAGAATGACCTAACAAATATCTAAATAGTGATTTCTAGTATATTACTTCATAACCATATCTAATGAATCTTGTTAAAAAAAAATATATAATGAAAGTTCTAGAAATTGATGTACGTAAATTATTACCATGATTCTTTACTGATATGTCTTGTGTAATATGTCTCTTATAAGTTAGATGGGCTCTTTAATAAGTTGAAATTTGTGGATTCCACATATATTTCAATAGATCACTTGTAGTTGTAGATATGATCAATGGACATAAACCGATGCAGATTCTACTAAGTAGACATATAATTTAATTAGTTTTTGCCTGCCATATCACGTTTATTGTCTAGTTTATACAAATCCTTCCGCGAGTCTCTAAAATAAATCTCCTGAATGAAATTAATATGATATTCTTGTTACCATAGATTTCTGTAACACCTAACAAACATGTCGTCACCGATCTAATTTATTTGCTCCTTCATGGTACACTTTTAATACTATAGACCTCCAATAAATTGACAATGTTAATTATTTTATATATTCAACAATGGTATTTAAGTGTAATAGATCATTTTAGTTTACTATGTCAACCCTACTTCTCTCAGAGCATATGCCAGTCTCTCTAATTGTCTAGGTCCATATACCGGCCCTCTGTCAATTCGAACGCGGATTTTTCTAATCACATATCCCAGCAACCGTTGTTCCTCCTTTGCCAGCTCTCGCCTACAGTCTACTTTCCATGATTGCTTCCTCTTCGACTCCAACTTAGCAACCTTCTCCTCGCCACGTAGGTCTGCGTCGACGTAGAAACCTAGATAAAATACACGCTCATTACAAGATTAGTTTCTGTGTGGTGGAGACAGTCCATCTAGGTTCAAGTCTTAGACCAGCATATTTTTTTAAAGAAAACTAGGGGCCGCGCCCTCTAGTACATTGATCGAGAAACCACAAGTCAGGGTGAATATTTTTTACATCACGCGGTTCATTATAAGAGAAAGAAAACTTGACAGGCCCTAGCATCACCCCTTTGGAGGCGACTCGAGGGCGAAATTGTCACCTTCCTCTCTCACTCATCTTCCTCTTCCCCCTCCTATCTCGCTGCGGTTTCCTCCCCTCTGCTTTCTCCCTCCCTTGTTTCACCGCTCCTAAAAGTGGCCGCAGGCAATCACACACATCTACTAAGGAAGGTGATGACGAGGCTATCACTGCTCCACACGTTCAGTCGCGGAGGGATCTACGATCTAAGACTTTGACCTCATGTCGAGAGGGCAACATCGACCTGGTGGTGGGTGGCGTTTGTGCTACATGACATCCTTTTCAGCGGCGTGGGTGGCGAGGCGTTGGCGGGTGTGCGTCATAGTGTGGAGTCTGCCTAGTCTTCCTTCGGGCCTAGATCTAAGGACAAAAGCTCCTCCTTGTGTCTCTCATCCCAGCTCCATGGTTGTGGATTGATCCCAGTCGCCTTGCCAGATCCAGTGGTTGGTGGTGTGGATGGAGGTGGGGGCCCATGACCGGGGAACCCTTGGTCGACGTCAATGACGTTGCATGTGCCATTATTTTCATGCATGGGGCATCCAAGTACATTTGTCCCCCATCCGACATGTCCCGGTTGAAAAACTTATACCTTTCGGATTGGGCGACGGCAGCGCGCCAGCGTCATAATCTTCATGAGGCGTAGTCTTGGGACAACAAGGGGCGGTGGACAAGTTCGGTCGGGGGTTGTGGGAAGCTAGGGTGGTTGGTTTTTATATTTAGTGGTGATGTGGTGTTGTGGCTGGGCGAATCCTGCTTCTGATGTTCTTCTTCAGGTACCCGTTCGTTGGTGGGTCGACGTCTCTAGTTTGAGTGAGAGGGGAAGCACTCACCTCTTAGGTAGCAACGTCATTCCGGTGGTAAGATGAGATATGCCAGTCTTGGATGTGCTCAATGTTGGTTGCGTCATTCCTTTTCACCGCGTCCTCTTTAACGATCTCGTCTGGCAGTTTGTGTCTTGCATTGTGGTTCTGTTGTGGGCCACAACACTACTCATTGTTAGCCGTTTGGGATTTTATTAATTTAAAACGGGTCACCTAGTGCCTTCTACTTAAAAGGCCACGGTTCCACCTCTGTCTAACTAGCATCAACACGCGGCGGATTCGGCATTTCCGAGCTCCGGCGGCGGTGGATTAGGCAGCGGGGCGGCTCGATGCGGCGCGCGGGAGGAAGAGGGAAAATCAGGTGGCGGTTGGGTTGCGCACGACTGCGTGGAATTTATGCGGCAGCCCAACCGGTGATGCAAATATGGGGCACGGCAGTCCCGTTTTTGGGCGTGATGTAAATTTTTACATCACCAAGAAAATTTACATCATCTTCTGGAACAGTTATTTTTGGGCACGAGGCCACGAGTGATGTATAAACCAGTTTTTTGGGCACAAACCCTATTTTACATTATCTACTGCAGATGCTCTAAGTGTGCTAGCTAGGTACCCTCGCCGGAGGGCCCTCATCATATATTTGCATGGTATCAAAACAAAAACAGAAGTGCTACACAATTTTCGATGGAAAAATTGTAACGATCTTGCCCGGTTGGAACCGTTGCAAGATTTCGTGCGGGTGCCAGAATTATATCACGTTGCGTCATTATCCTTGGATATAATACGAGCGTGTCGTACGTTTTTATACACGGCCGGTATGTTCGTGAGTCATACAAGGTCCAAGCAGTGCATATAGCACTACCGATGTATACAAGATTACAAGGACAGCCTAGCTCATATCCATCACTCACAACACAATTGCACAATCGAGCGGACGTGTAATTAAAGTTCTCATGGCTTAGCCAGCGGATCCGGGAAGTTGAATCCGGGGATGGTGGGCATATGCACCGCGGGCTTCCACGGCATACCCGGGAACGACGGCAGGTGCATCTCCGGGAACAGCGGCATCTCAAACTTGGGCAGCAACGGCGGCAGCTCCGGCACCGGCAGCCCCGGCACGGTCAGGTGTGGAACTGGAAACGGCATGGCGCCCCGGACCCGGACGACTCTTCTTCCTTGGGCGGAGTAGCCTCCACCTCCTGCAGGTTTCTTGCCGCGCTGCTCATGGCGACGCATGAGAGGAGCAGCGCGAGGAGGAAGACGATGGCGGTGCTCTTCGAAACCATGCTGGTGCGGCTAGCTATCGGCCGGCCAGTCGGTGTGGTTAACTTTGGATGTGTGATGCAGAGCAGGTGTGCCCGGCTGTACTTACTTATAGCGAGTAGCGAGTAGCGACTGATCGTGCCGCGAGAGAGACCGGCGCTGCGCTTTGCAGCCAGGTTGGTCATCTCTCATCTGCACGAAGGTGGGCGTGTGGGTGCAGTTTGTTTAGACTATCCGGGATGCTCTTTTGAGCTTTGGTTTCGATGCCATGGGGGTGTGAGACTGTGAGCCGTGCATGGCAAAGGAAGTAGGTACGACTACGATCACATACAGTACAGTTGTAATTAGGCCAACTGTTAAAGAAGAAATGGCGTGACTAAGGAAGCGCCAGCTCGAAGAAGGAACGCACGTAAAAATCGACTAGGCGTTTGGCTAGGTCTGGAATTCGAGCCAGCCGAGCTCGGCTCGACTCGCTTGAACTCGCTCAACAGTCGAGTCGAGCGACTCGACTCGTTCAATAAACGAGCTCAGATATGAAACTTGGCTCGACTCGGTAAACACGCGAGTAACTCGTTTAACTCGCTCAAATAGAAAATATGAAAATTTTGATACATTAGTGCCTAACTGTTAATATTTTTTGCACTGATACTGGTGTAGATGTTTTATATTTCAGCACTAATCTAACCTTTTACTAGAGATATAAAATTGTAGAAAGATCATCATTGCTGTAGTTCAGAATTAGTAGGAAAATTACTTGTTTTTCCGTATGCGCGCATGTTTGAACACTTTAAATGTGTTAAACGAGTTATCGAGCTACTCGCAAGCTACTCACAAGTAGCTTGGTCAACAAACGAGTTCAGAAATGAAACTTGGCTTGACTCGTGAGACACCGAGTTCGAGCCAAGTCGAGTCATGAG
The DNA here is from genome assembly GCA_947311845.1 of Poa pratensis. Taxonomy (NCBI): domain Eukaryota; kingdom Viridiplantae; phylum Streptophyta; class Magnoliopsida; order Poales; family Poaceae; genus Poa; species Poa pratensis. Next base: position 26,496,273 of record CAMZMU010000093.1, on the reverse strand, counting down.
CTACTCGTTTAGCTCACGAGTTTCGAGTTTAAATTCCAGCCCTACGTTTGGCCTCCAAATTTAGCTAGTTTAGACCTAAGAACCATGCATTGGCGCAATCGCGTTGCAGTTCCTATCCGTGGTAAACGCCCCTTACTTTCCGTTTTTGTTATAGTGACAAGTTTTGGGTTTCGGAAGAATATCTGACATACAGCGATACTACCGAATATTTATTACTCCCTCCGATCGGATGGTTGACATAGATTTGTCAAAATATGAATTTATCTACATATTAAAATGTGTCTAGATATACACGATCGGAGGGAGCACTAAAGAACTTTTAGATATAGTTAATAAGTATAGGATATTTTTATAGAAAAACAGCCCAAACATGGACGCTTACATAGGCACGCGTACACTCACACCGCCAATGAATGCAATTAATCGTCAAATCTTTAGATTAACAAAATCATCAAAGACACCTCATAGTGAATAGACACGCTGTTTTCCACTGAAAGAACAAATAAAACCATTGATAAGGCCCCCTCTCTAGTTTAGCAAGGATTGTGTGTTCGAGTCCACATCGGAGCTTGAACATTTTCAATCTGGATTGTGTTTGTAGATTTCTTTTATTTCAGATATCTCTGTTTGATCCACGGGATCGACTAGGATAGATCTTTACGAGTAGAACTTAGAGATGGGATGAGGAGTAGCACCTTCTCCTTGTGCAGACGATTCCGATGCGCCGGCCATGGTGGACGGAGGCGGTGATGCAGTGGGTGGGCAGTGGCGGCGGCTGCGGAGCTTCCCGTCACTTCTGCGCAACCCTAATCTCGGTGGGTGTATCGGTGGGGGTGTGCGGCACGGACGAACCTCTTAGTGCATGCCGCCGGCCCCCACCTCTCTATATAGCGCATCGTGACAGGGGCCCGTTAGCCATAGTGGGCTGGGCGCCCCGATCAGGGCGCAGACCAAAAGGGGCCCGGTGGACCGTTGGGCCCACACGGGAGAGATCAATCTAACATTCTCCCCCTTGATCTCAACTTTTATTTTTACCTTTTTCTTTACTTGTTTCATCACAGATCGATACATAGAGCATGTTTCATCGTCACAGCTTAATTGCCGGTAGAATCAGACAGCTACAATATACCTCTCTGTTTAGAAATAGACTCTTTAATCTTTTGGGCCTCTTTATTGTCCGGAAATCATATAGACTATACCATAAAACCCATGTCGACTATGTGTTCTCCAAAACACACTGGGCGGTAAGCCTTTAATTAGCAGATCTGCAAACACTTGTGTGTTTCTTTTATCTATTCCTCTTATGCTCCAAACATTTCAACATAATTCCGGACTTTTTCCTTTAAAACGTATAACTCTGTGTCAATGTGTTTGGCACCACACTTGACTCGTTGTCTTAGGAGTGAATTACTTAATGGTTATTGCTGTTGTCAACCATTATCAATTCCGGGTACAGGTTTCCTTAACCATTTTGCCTATCCCTCGGCCTTATATCATGCTATAACATGTCTTTACATCACACTGATGTCAATCTTTTCATTCTCTGGAGCTTTTCCACACAAAAACTCCAAATGTGAAATTTAGCGACAATTGTGGATTTCGTTATACATTTCACAAATTCTTTCTTTGTACTCACAACTTTTTGAGAGCACATTTATAGATCTATCTTTGTAATCACAACCTTTTGAGAGCACTCTGTTTCTTTTAGCGTGAGGCCGATATCTTTGATTCCATTCCAGTGATCTATATCTGGATTGGAAATTGCCAAAACAACCCGGATATGTGAATTGTCAGGGTAATATTGGGTTTCCAACAGCTGAAGCATATGATACTATATTCATTTGATCTGTTCTAAGTTATCTCTTGGAACACTAAAGTTCTCAATTCCATTACCCTTGATAATAAGAACAGGCGTTGATTTTCTCGACATGCATGTTTTAGAGACTTCTTCTCAGCATGTCCATGCGATATTTCTAATACCCCTTTTCTTCTTTTTCTTAGTAAATCTCGATACTTTCAACGACAGACACTCTACCGAGAATACTCTTTTTGAGGACAAGAACTTCTTTTCTCTGCCGGTAGTAGATTGACATCACCACTAGCAAGTAGGATATCATCCACATACACAGGATTAGGGAATGAATTTCCCATTCTATAAGTATGTAGAAAAGCGATTGTCCTCTCATTCTCTTTAACCCAAAATAACTTCTGATTCTAGAGACTTGCTCTAGTCCGTAAGATTCCTTGTGTTCTTTACTTTCATCTGATGTAACTCAGATCATTATGTGCCATTATCACTCATTATAATCTGTTTATTCTCTTAGCGCAAATCTTTCGATTTAAAATCACTTTTTACATATTTCCTTTGGAGTCACATTGGCGTTGTAGACCCTTTATAGCCTACTGTTTTGGCTCCATTGGAAATTACTTATGAGTCTCAAACATCGTCGGGATTCACATAGTCTCTAATCATTAAGACAAGTAGACACTTGTCAAAATCGATTGAGCGCTGCTTATAATCTCTGTAAATGAGGTGGGATCAACCTTCATTTAAATTTCTCTGATATAGACTTTATAGTCATCTGTTTTTCTCATATGGGGATGTTGTTGTTCTGTCATTGCCTAGAGGCAATTAATTCTGTAGTCTTCTATTGCTATAGCTCTTACAAGGATGTTGTTGTTCTGTCATTGCCTAGAGGCAATTAATTCTGTAGTCTTCTATTGCTATAGCCCTTACAAGGACCTAAAACACAAGATCCATGTTTGCTTGTTCATCTCTATTATAAAGCAACAAGCCCCCCAGATAAAATCTATTCGAGCCTTAGGTACGTTCATACCATGCTCCCCCAGATTACTCCATTTTCTCCAAAATGGTGTATCCTTAATCCTTTTTATTTGGATTTATTCTGTTAACCTGTCAATCTGTCTTCTTTATGGCACTTTGAGTACCGTCCTTAGTCTCCTTTCGGAGCTGTAAAATATCCAAGAATACATTTATTTCTTTACTTTAGGGGTATCATTATTATGACCGTCGTACACCCCGGACGATCACAATTCATCATAGATCACTTAGATGCATTATATGCATCACATTATCTGAAGTATAGGGGAGTTTATTCTGTAACATTCTCTATCTCCCCCTCGAAATGTGGCAAGAACCTTTTTGCCACAATTTCGAAACTTTGATTATCTGCTTTATTCAATATGAAGTTATCTTTTAACGTATGCGGGTACTTTTTCCTCATTCCCTTTTCAAAACTCACAAGAGTTCTTTCTCAATGGTACTGCAAGTCACACTTGCATAACATTCTTATCTTTAGGTTCATTTGTAACTTTATTCTCTTTTGACTCATTAAGTGCTTTATAACTATGATACATAAGGTGTGCGGTCGATATAAAAACACATGAGTCATCACATCTTTCTCCTGTCATATAGAATAAGTCCTTTGTCAAAAATTTCTCCCGCCATGCGGGTATTTTCCAGACTTTTTCCACCACGTGGGTATTATTTTCGTCTTTTCCCGTCATGCGGGTAATTAAGAGGCATAGATGCCACAATTGGCTCTTTAGACTGTATATTCAATCATCAAATTCAGAAATAAATCTGAATACTCTTTTATACACATGCTTAATCCAACGTTGGTCAAATTAAGCATTCATGTTGCTTGTTTAAAAAAATTCTTCATATAGAGTACATGAAAGAAATTCGTTAAACAAAACTCTGAATGATTTATTTGTTTTCTGCATGAAGAGTACATGAAAGACATTTGTCAAACAAGACTCTCGATGATCTATTTGTATTCTTGGATTAACATCCAAGAATTCTTTTCTTTTGCAGTCATTCTTTAGAGAGAACATACTCTCTCACTTTATGACCTTTATTGGTCATCTTTCGGGTCACAAGTACCCATTCTTTTGCTTTCACGAATGAAAACATGAGAATCTTTGTCTGAGAAAATATTCAATAATAATAAACAATAATGAGCATAAAAAATAACCCTACGTTGGTCTGGTTAAAGATATGCACATTAAATCTTTAAAACTTTCTTATATATTCTAAATCACCGTTGGGCAGAATTAGAATCAATGCATAAAACTCATAAACAATATGATGATAATAATTCTATTGCAATAAAGAATCAACTCTATTTCGGCGGAAGCATGAAATATTCATATTTCTATAGTTCAAGAGCATTTCTTGATCTTTTATATTTTCTCTGAAAGACGAGGGCCTTTCCCTCCCTTTGACTATAGAACTCATATAATTATAGTACTGCTATCATCAACGTTGGTCAGAAAGTAACAATACCATAATTAATCCGTTAAACAAGTATTTATCTTTTTCCTCCTCTCTAATTAAATTTTCCCGTTGGTTCACTACAAGAAATATGCTATCCTATGACCTTTTATTGTGACGCTCAAAATATTGGTCATAGATCTATGACCATTTTGAACCAGTTGGTCATACGCTGTTTTTGAGGGTGTAAACAGCACAAATTTATGACCAATTTTGTCAGAAAGGTCATGGTCTCCTAACATGAATTGGTCATAATCCAGACAGCCCTGACCTATGACCTTTTTTCTAGAAGACTACGACCAATTTAAATGGTCATTCGCATTAGTGGATAGCCAACTCAGCAATCTCGCCTACGTGTTAGTGTTTATGTGTCATTTTCGCTTACGTGTCACTCTGACTGGACAGCCAACTCAGCGGTCTCGCCTACGTGTCACTGACATTTTTGCTTATGTGTCGCTGTGACAAGTAGGACCATTTGTCACCACCCAACCTACATGACATGTGGGTCCCACCCAACGCTGACATGTGGGTCCCGCGCGCCATCCTACCTGACACGTGGGTCCCACCCGCCACTGCCATGTGGGTCCCGCCACCACCCGCAACTGACATGTGGGACCCGCATCATAGCTGACATGTGGGCCCTACCACGCGCCCTAGGACCCACCCAACCCCTGACATGTGGGACCCGCATCAGTCATACCTGACACGTGGGACCCACCTCAACCCCTGACCTGACATGTGGGACCCACACCAACCACTGACAAGTGGGACCCGCACCCATCATACCTGACATGTGGTGGGACCCACGATATGACATGTGAGACCCACACCCACCTCGCCTAACATGTGGGACCCACCCATCCCCCTGACGTGTGGGTCCCACCCACCGTCACTGACATGTGGGCCCCACAGTGCAACCACCCCGCCCAGGTAGGACCCATCCGCCCCACAGTGCAACCATCCTGCTCAAATTCGGTTTAATCAGCAAAAGAAGACCGTGGGACTCGAACCCACGATCTCTTCCTTCCTGCATGCATAGCGAACCCAACCATCAGGCCAGCACTCATTGAGTGAAACAAAGGCGCTTCGGCCTTCCTTAAACTATGATACCGACTGGGCTTGGGAGTTACTGGGAAGAGGCCTCCTCGTTTTTTTCTTTACGTGTGTAGAGTGGGCCTTGGCCCATGCAGAATAAATGCGGGGTGCCTCATACTCTACTCCCACATGTATTCGGCCCATACCAAAGCTGTTAACATTTTATTGTTTCCGTATCGGAAACAGGCCTGGGCGGCGCGGCAAGTTAATGGGCCGGCTCGATTGGTTCTTTTTTTTGTTCCATTTTATTATTCTTTTCTGTTTTAGTTTATTACTTTTGATTTTGATCTCCAATTTCAACCAAATAAATTTTGAATTTCGTTGTAAATATGTAATATGTAAATATAGACTATTAGGGAATGTTTTAGTCAAAATAAAATAACAAAATACCACTAACCTTATATATTGTTTTACATAGGGTTTTGAAGAATTTAAAAAAAAATTGGATTATTCTTTTACATTCAATACATTTCTGAGAACATTTTTCAATATATTTCCCTTATTCCAAGTTAATTATTTTTAACGTTAAGTATATCACATATAATGACACAACGCGAAGGTTTTCCATTTTTTTGATATTTTTAAAACTTCGTATGCCGATTTCAAAATACGGTCAAAACGGTGGACATGACCGTTCGTAGCTAGGTCTTGAATCTTGCAAAACTTTTGATTTATCTCTGATGAAATAGGTACTTGTGTACCTAAATATGGATTTTTGAAAAAATCAGGAGAAAACGACGAGGCACCTGTAGTTCAACTTTGACCCCTTCCGGCTGAATCGGCAGGAATTTGTCTTTTTTACGAGAGGTAGAAGAAAACCGTTTGACACACAACCGTTTGGTAATTTGTAAATAAAATGTGGTATAGTATTTTTAGAAAATCGAGTGCTCCAATTTTACGACATATTTTCGGTAGTTGCTTCACAAAATAACCCATTTTTTGCACTCAGAAAATAAAAAATGATTTTTTTGTGCAAGAAAAATAAAAACTTTATTCGGCAACATTGTTCGTGGTTCCAAGATGCACGTTTGTGCCCAATATGGGCATATTTTAACAAACTATGCCACGAATGTGGCCATAACATTCGTCATTTGGCCCGAAAGCCATGAATCCTTATAGATGATAGCTCATTTCTGAGAACACTTTTCCAGACAATTGTCGTATTCCAAGTTTATTATTTATTGTGGATACTAGGACACATATAATGACACAACGCGAAGGTTTTCCTTTTTTTTGATTTTTTTTGAATTTCGTATGCCGATTTCAAAATACGGTCAAAACGGTGGACATGACCGTTCGTAGCTAGGTCTTGAATCTTGCAAAACTTTTGATGTATCTATGATGAAATAGGTACTTGTGTACCTAAATATGGTTTTTTCAAAAAATCCCGAGAAAACGACGAGGCACCTGTAGTTCAACTTTGACCCCCTTCCAGCTGAATCGGCAGGAATTTGTCTTTTTTACGAGAGGTAGAAGAAAACCGTTTGACACACAACCGTTTGGTAATTTGTAAATAAAATGTGGTATAGTATTTTTAGAAAATCGAGTGCTCCTATTTTACGACATATTTTCGGTAGTTGCTTCACAAAATAACCCATTTTTTGCACTCAGAAAATAAAAAATGATTTTTTTGTGCAAGAAAAATAAAAACTTTATTCGGCAACATTGTTCGTGGTTCCAAGATGCACGTTTGTGCCCAATATGGGCATATTTTAACAAACTATGCCACGAATGTGGCCATAACATTCGTCATTTGGCCTGAAAGCCATGAATCCTTATAGATGATAGCTCATTTCTGAGAACACTTTTCCAAGACAATTGTCGTATTCCAAGTTTATTATTTATTGTGGATACTAGGACACATATAATGACACAACGCGAAGGTTTTCCTTTTTTTTGATTTTTTTTGAATTTCGTATGCCGATTTCAAAATACGGTCAAAACGGTGGACATGACCGTTCGTAGCTAGGTCTTGAATCTTGCAAAACTTTTGATGTATCTATGATGAAATAGGTACTTGTGTACCTAAATATGGTTTTTTCAAAAAATCCCGAGAAAACGACGAGGCACCTGTAGTTCAACTTTGACCCCCTTCCAGCTGAATCGGCAGGAATTTGTCTTTTTTACGAGAGGTAGATGGAAACCGTTTGACACACAACCATTTGGTAATTTGTAAATAAAATGTGGTATAGTATTTTTAGAAAATTTAGTGCTCCTATTTTACGACATATTTTCGGTAGTTGCTTCACAAATTTCCCTCCCACCTCAAAATTTAGTGCTCCCAATAAAAAGATAGCCCAAATTTCCCTCCCACCTCAAAATTTTCCTCTGGAACCCAGAAATTTCGAACAGAGCGGCAAATCTCCCGCCTACCATTTTTGGACGTGAAATGACAAGAATACCCGCAAAAATTCAAGGACGCACAATCCAACCAGGGGTAATTTAGTAATTCGGTCAGGGTACCAATATAACCCCAACCCGAATCGCCCCCCCACTCCCAGTCCCTCCTGAACCCTAGCCGCCAGCCTCGTCCTCTCCCGTGCTCGCGCGATCTAGATCCTCCCCGCCGCCATACCCCCACTCATACTTCTCCACAAGGACCGCCGCCAGACGCCCATCGATCCATGGCGTGTAGGAGCCGTGCTCACGGTCCTAGCAGTGGCCGCTCTCCTGCGCGCGCCGCCGCGGTTCGTGGACGCCAAGATCGCGCCCGACTACACCAGATCCGCCGCCAGGCGACCTCCATCGCTCGCCCCCATCGAGTCCACCTTTCCCTTGCGCCCGTCATCGACCTCCGTGAGTTCTGACCCTGTTTTTTGTGTTGCTCGCGCAGACGAAGGGCACGGGGAGCTCCCGGAGCGCGACGGCGACGCCGTTCTGATTACTTGACGCCAAGATCCGCCTCGGCTACTTCACCGGATGCCGCTCCCCAGGATCTGCACCACGCCAACGTCACACCCTCTCATCCACGCAGGAGACAGCCGCGTCCCTGACGGCTACTGCTGGACCCGACTCCTCCTCGTCGCCTGGATGCCTCTGCCGCTGGATCCCTCTTCCCAGAGAGCACCGCCCGCACATCCTCTACTCCAGCTTCTTCTCACGTTCGTCCATAGAAGAGTCAGCTAAGATCTGATGTTTTTGTTGTCTTGCTGGTGGTTCAGGGCGCGGGTGGTGCAGTGGCTGCAAGAACACGCTCGGGAACGTCGAGCCGGGTCGATTGGGGCGGCATCCGCGGTCGTCGTCGTCGGCTACTACATTTACAAGGACTTCAAGCTCACACACGGCTCCACTGCCATCCGAAGATCTGTTTCGCCGTACAAATTCCTAGCCTTCGTCCCCTCCGGCCGCAAGCAACCCGGTGAGACCTCTCATCCCTCACAGCCTTGTAGGTTCACATATAAGGTGCTTGATTCGCCGCAAATTCCCCTGCATATCCTTTTCTTGCTATATAGATGTTCTATCTAGCTTGTTGTAACGATGCAGCTGTTGGGTAGATACGCTTGTATTTATGCTGTCAGGGACACCCATCTAGGGACATAGCCCCTCTAGCTTTTGTCGTGCCTGTTAGATTCGATTGTGAGATGCATTTTTTGGTCGGTGGGGCATAATCATGGATCATATTCAGACCTTGGTTATGCTATCTAGTAAAACTTGTGCAGAGACGAAAGCTTCATTTATTGGACATCGTTCTACCTCTAGCTGTATAACAGAATCACACACATGATCCTTGCATATTCTGAATACAGAATCAAAACACTTGTCTTGTCCACAAGGTTTTTAAAATCTTATAGCTATCCAGCAGAATAACGCTACACTTGATCCTTGCATAATCTGTTGTATGTCTATTTGGGCACTTAGTATACAATTTATCGCAAATCGGTGTGCTCAACTCTTTTGATTTGCACTGCATGTGGTTAGAAGAATTTGGCCATCTCTTAACTGTTTGCATGGAACTGAAACTGATACATTTGTGCCCTAAATGACTGTTAGCATTTCACTTGGCTTATAATCAAATTTCCTTAATGTACTGTACCTTAAGTTCATTTGTCTACGAGATGCCCAAGTATTGTAATTCTGCTTTCCCTAGTAGTTGAAACATGAGCATTACAAACTTCTATTTCTATGATCAATTTGTTGACAGACCCTCCTGGTAGAGTTTCTCTTTATCACAGATGCTTATTTCTTTAGGTTGTGTTTTTCATGTGTGTTTAGCTGATGCTCATGATGTAGCTAATATTTGTATTGAAACTTCCTAGGCTGGTGCTCATGATCTAGCTGATCTGGCGGAGGCCTCTGAGCCGACAGTGGTGTTCACCACTGCGACGATATGGCTCTTCAGTCTCTCCTCGAGGCATGAAGGTCCTGTGCCCTCATCCCAACACTTTTTTGTTTCGGTTGCTATATTGTATGTGTGCGGTTATATACAATTGTATGCACCCTTGTACGGAAATACTAACTGTGTAGTTTCCACTTGCCACACAATTTTGTTGTTGTTTACTTTTGCTCAGTTGCTAAAAATATTTATTGCTTGCCTGACCTTTATCCAACGATTAACTGGACTGTTACTCTTTGTTTATGTTTTAGGTGCAGAATAGGATGGCTGAGGAATATTCAAAATATGCACCTCTCTTCATTTTTCCTGTTTTATCTCATTGACAAAGGTATATAGCTTATGTTGTAAATACTCTCCTAGTTTATTTGGCTGCCACAACTTCTCTATTCTAATTAGGGACCACTCATACAATCACGAGATAACTTAAAATGAATTTCATGAACTCTGAATCTATCATTTTTACATTATTTGACCTACTGTTCCTTGTTTTTTTGCATTCTAATTAGGCCTGTTTTCTTACAGGAGTTCCATGCAAAAGAAGATTCAAAGGAGCAAGACCCCAGTTTGTGATTGCTGAAGAAGATACACATGGAGCTTGTATTATACTTTTGTTTGTTACATTTGTAGAGCTTGTAATAGTGTGATACCTTTGTATCTGTGTTATATGATGTAACAAACTGATTCTGTCTCTTATTTGAAACATTACCTTTGCTTTTCTATCTGTTTCGTTTTAAATATTGGTTATTTATTTATTGGAAAACGAAATATAAAGAAAATCTGTCTGACAGCCAGGACCCACCTTCTAGAAACTGACAGCTGGGTCCAACCTTCTTGAACCTGACAGCTGGGTCCCATTCGATTAACGTGTAAAAAAGAAAATGTGAATACGTTGATGCAAAAGGCCATGGCCCAGCAAATAAAAAGGCCAAATTGTTGGGCTCGGCCCATGTAGCCGTCCGTAATAGGCAGGAAAAAATAATAAATGGGCTGAATTATTGGGCTTGGCCCAACTAGATGACTGGACTGGGCTGATTCTGATCTACGACCATTTCATTTGGTCACAATTCTGCCACGTCATCCTTGCCACGTTGGATTTGACGTGGCGTGGCCAAATTGCCCGTGACCAAAATATTGGTCATAAAATCTGTGACCTTTTCTTTTGGTCATAGACGTCTATGACCAATCCAAAAAAAAGGTCATATTGGATCGTTAGTGACGCTCATAACGTGACCAAGTGGTTTTGGTCACAAAAAGGTCACAAATTAAAATATATGACCATTCAGTGACCAATATTGAGGGTCATAGGATAGCATATTTCTTGTAGTGGTTCCAATTTAATTAGAAGAGAGTCCTTTTACTTTACAGCAGAAATTGTAGTGTATTCTCTGTATTTTACAAACATTTCGTTGTTCAACATTTAACAAATCATGATTATGTTATTAACAACGTTCGTCATAAAATAACAAAATCATAATTGTTTCAATAATTTCTTTAACATTCTCTTTGAAATTAATTCTCACTTTAATTCTATTTTATCCTTCACTTTTCTTTATTTGCAGCGGAAAACATGAAATAAAAATTCCATGAACTTTATACTTTACAGAAACATTTCTGTCACATTTCTGTTTTCTAAACAAAAATTTCGTTGGATAATTTTGAATAGAAAAACTGGATGAAATTTGCCCAAAAATGGACAAAAAACAAACAAAGCACGCTTCTGTAAAAAAAAAAACGGAAGAAAAACGGCCTGCGCTTTGCGCCGCCCGGCCCATGGCCTGCTGTGCAGCCGTTTCTTTGTCTGCCGCCCGAGCGACGCTGAAGCGCGGCCCACAGGAGCAAGCGAAGCGGCCCATTTAACTTTCGGCCCAATTGGCCCGTTCTGCGCGCCGCCGCTTGATCCTGGCCGTCGGATTCCGTCCGACGGTCCAACACTCTTTTCGCTGGAAGAAAACCGGCCGACCGGCCTCCCCCTGAAAATTAACCCTAGATCATTCTTTCTTCTTTCTTTCTCTGTCCCGTACGGTTGCTCCGTCTGGGGTTAGGGTTTCCGTCGGCCGCGCCGCCGGCCTGCCGGCGATGGCGAGGGACCCGTGCCCGGCGACCACCTTTCTTCGCCGCCACTGCCTTGCTAGAGAGAGACAGCGGTTGGTTCTGCGCTTCCCCTTGCACCGTGCAGTCGGCGGCGGCCCGTGGAGGGAGGATGGCCTGTGGCACCGCCGGCGAGCGACGGCCGCACACCCACCTCGGCGATGGCAACCTTGCCTCGACCTCCCTCTTCCCTCCATCCCTTTCTCTGCCCCTTGCGCCCGAGGCCGTCGCCGGTGGGCGCCGCCTATTCCACGCGCGTGCCGCACACCGTTGCCATCCCCTTCGCCGGTCGCGCGTTCACCTTGCGGTGAGCGCGCCGCCGTCGAACGGTTTGGCCGCGGTGGCTCTTTTCCGGCGAGCCCGAAGCCCGTCCCGGTGAGTTTCTTTGCCCTCTTGATTAGGGTTAGGGGTATTCCGGAGGGAAACTTTCTGTGATTTACTTTAATTGATCGATCTAGAAAAAATTAGATCTCGATTTCCTTTTCTATACTGTCTACCTGAGAAGATCTACAACCTAGTGGCTCTGATACCAATGTTTGATCCACGGGATCGACTAGGATAGATCTTTACGAGTAGAACTTAGAGATGGGATGAGGAGTAGCACCTTCTCCTTGTGCAGACGATTCCGATGCGCCGGCCATGGTGGAAGGAGGCGGTGATGCAGTGGGTGGGCAGTGGCGACGGCTGCGGAGCTTCCCGTCACTTCTGCGCAACCCTAATCGGTGGGTGTATCGGTGGGGTGTGCGGCACGGACGAACCTCTTAGCGCGTGCCGCCGGCCCCCACCTCTCTATATAGCGCAGCGTGACAGGGGCCCATTAGCCATAGTGGGCTGGGCGCCCCCGATCAGGGCGCAGACCAAAAGGGGCCCGGTGGACCGTTGGGCCCACACGGGAGAGATCAATCTAACAATCTCAAACCGAATCTCCATACGATTCTTTTCCATTTACACTTAAAAGTAAATTGAGTTTCTTTCTTTTAGCAAATTGGCAGAATGGTAGCTGCTTAAACCTTATGAACTTGATGAACTTGATGCGAAGTGGTGAAAACTGGGCCATAGTGCTTAGGTTAAGAGAGGGTGCGAGAACGAGGACCCCAATGAAAAAACAGACCCAATAAAACAACTCCCGCAACTTCTAAAATGTAAGTACTTTTAGTTGATGACAATGTCTCCAAGGTGATACTTTGACCTTGAAATAAAAGTTAGTGTACCGTATGAAAATATATTCATATTTCTTAAATAATCTAATAATACTAATTTGGTGTTGTGAATGTTAGCACTTATTTCTACAAACTTGATTAGACTTACTGAAAATATATTCGGCATTAATACTTAGTCAAAGTGCACTACATTCCTAAGCTTTTGAATCATGGTCGCTCTCAGAGATGAAGTGAAGAGATTGCATATGGGAGGAGCCAATTGTTTCCAAATCATGAATTGCATCTTTGAACGGTGCGGAATATTTTGTACAAGTTTTGTGGCCATGGAGAAAAGCTTCTTGTTCATATCGTTGGAAGGAATTTCAGAACTAACCTGAAATCATGTTTTGCTAGGTATTCCCATTTCAAATTAAAAATTTCTTTTTTGAACAAGGACGGCCCAGGAGGGCCTAAAAATGCTCATTAACGTCGGCGGGCCTACAGTTTACATGAAGGGCGAACGAAAGAAAATAAGTTACAACAGGGACCTTTACAGTTAATTGCAACAAGAACCTCTGAGAAGAAATAGCAAAGTTCTACCTTTATCTCAAATTAAACTTCTCTATGTTTGATCAAGTCTATAGAAAAATGTGCTAATATCGACAAAATTGAATATATATGGTACGAAAATATGTTTTATGATGAATCTAATGTAATTTTTTATTGATAGATGTTGATATATTTTGTTATAGAATTGTTGAAATCGAATGAGTATTAAGCATATTGACGCCAGACGCAAGGACATTCCATGCGCCATAAACATCATGTTTTCCGAGTTAGGACTACTTACATATGCTGTCACCCTCGTGCGAGAAGAAGTATGCTATAGCTAGGCTTCTACGTTTTGTCAATTAAATAACATGGAGTGAAAAGCAACCTTCTTGAGAAAGTTGTTGAGAGAACAAATCATCCATGAGTTTTGAAGTACTTTTCGAGAAGAAGGAAATGGTGAGATCAACACACTCTTTTATATACATCAATGTAACAATCCATATGTGTACATGTACATGCCATCTAAGTAGGCGCCATAGATAAGCTCTTCACTGGTCACTCATCAATCACGAGACTCACTGAACGAAAACCCAGACTAAAAAATCACACCAAAGACACGACACGATTAACAGATACAAATGTACGAGAGCAAGCGGAGAATATAGGTGAAGACGGTCATCATGGCTTAGCCTCTGGCTCTCGGAAGTGGAACTCGGGGATGGTGGGCAACTCAGGCTTGGGCGGCAGCTCCACCTTGGGCAGATCCAGCTTGGCTGGAAGGTGTACCTCCGGGAACGTTGGCAGCGTGGGCTTGGGTGGCAGGTGAACCTCGGGGAATGGCGGTAGCTCGACCTTGGGCAGCTCAGGCTTAGGTGGCAGGTGCACCTCCGGGAATGGCGGCAGCTCGACCTTGGGCAGCTCGGGCTTAGCTGGCAGGTGCACCTCCGGGAATGTCGGCAGCTCGACCTTGGGCAGCTCGGGCTTAGCTGGCAGGTGCACCTCCGGGAATGGCGGCAGCTCGACCTTGGGCAGCTCGGGCTTAGCTGGCAGGTGCACCTCCGGGAATGTCGGCAGCTCGACCTTGGGCAGCGGTGGCAGCTGGGTCTTGTGCTCCTCGTCCTTGGACGGAACCGTCTCCTCCTGCAATGTCCTCACAGCGGCGCTCATGTCGATACTTGAGAGGAGCATCCCGAGGAGGAAGACAACCATGTTTCTCGAAGCCATATTGCTGGATGTGTGTGACTGTGGATGAGAGCGGTGTGGTTTTGATGTGGGAGATAGAGGTGTTGCATGCTACTTATAGAGTTCCAAAAGGCCTGTTTGTGTACGTGTACTAGTATCTTGCCAGAGTCCAGTGCTTAGGTCACCTACTCGCCTGCACTTCCGGTTCATCTGTGCCCTTTCTTTTCGAGTCTCTAATATCTCTGGCTATCTGCTTAGCATTTTGGCGAGGAAAGAGTGAGAATGTTCTTGGGATGTTACTCGGCAGCAGTTTAGGACACCATGATGTCGTTTGCATGGAAGGTACGACCTTGTGCTCCGATCACAAACAATTGTTACTTGTTAGAACAGCTGCTACAACAAACGCCGTGTCCAAGCGGGACATCAGATCGCGGAAGAGAACAAGTTGGTACACCACAATCGACTGTCGTTGTCGCTGGACGCTGATCGGCCTCTGTTGGAAATAACCCAAACGCAAGCTCTAGAGCTCAATGTACAGTATATTTTGGTTAAGGGCATTTGTAATTAGTTTCGAACAATGAAGCATTCATTCGTAGTGTGGTATTGATCCAATTCCGAATACTGGATTCTTGGATCCACGAGTGTAGCTCCCTTTATTTTCTTATATTATATTTCTATAGTATGCAGAAAGGATCCAACAGTATAGAACTATCTGCCTCATTAATGTTAGTTTAAAAAATTTCACTAAAATGGCAACCATTCGGTTGAATTCGGTGGTAAATCATGTGGTTAGACCTATACAGTTGCTTTTATGCATGGTAGGAATATTTTTGATGGGGTAGTTATACTACATGAGACCGTCCATGAGATGCATTGGAAAAAAGTTAATGGCGTTATTTTTAAAATTGATTTTGAAAAGGCCTATGATAAGGTCAATTGGTATTTCCTCCAAAAGATTCTGAGAATGAAATGATTCTCGGAGAAGTGGTGTGATTGGATCCACAATTTTCTCATAGGTGGTAGTGTGGCTATTAAAGCAATGGTGATAGTGGCCATTACTTTCAAACAAAAAATGATTAAAACAAGGTGACCACTTATCGCCAATACTATTTAATATAGTGGCAAGATATGCTAACGGTTAAGATTGAGCGCGCAAAATTCGACAACCAAATTGAGGGAGTAATCCCACATCTGGTTGATGGTGGGCTTTCCATACTTAAGTATGCAGACGATATAATTCTCTTTATGGAGAATGACTTTGAAAAAGCTAAGATCGTGATATTGATTTTATCAGCGTTCGATCAATTATCAGGACTTAAAATAAATTTCCATAAAAGTGAATTGTTTTGTTTCGGTAAGGCTCAGAACGGGGTTGCTTAGTACGCAGGACTATTCAGATGTGAACAAGGTCAATTTCCTATTAACTATTTGGGTATACCAATACATTATCGGAAGCTGAAAATGTTGAATGAAAACACGTCGAGGAGCGGCTTCAAGCGAGCTTAAGTAGTTGGAAAGGCAAATTACTATCCCTTGGTGGGAGAATGGTGCTCATCAATTCAATTCTAAGTAATATGGTATTGTATATGATATCATTCTTTCGTTTGCCCAAAGGGGTCTTGAATTGTTCTGACAATTTCCGATCAATATTCTTTTGGCTAGTGGATATGGAGAAAAACAAACATCGACCGGCTAAATGGGACGTCGTTTGTCTTTCGAAAGATCAAGGAAAGCTGGGTATCCCTGACTTTCAAGCTAAAAATATAACCCTTCTAGGAAAATGGCTTTTTAAGCTACTTTCTGAAGACGGGGTATGGCAAACACTTCTAAAAGTTAAATACATCGGGTCAAATGCTCTGTCACATGTTTATTGGAAACCCGATGACTCTCACTTTTGTGCCGGTCTCATGGCGATGAAGTAATACTTCTTTCATTTTGGAAAATTATTATATATTATGATTGAGAAATACACACTCCGAGCCAGATATCCAACCCTATACAATATAATCCGTCATAAGAGTGATACAATAGCTACGGTTATGCAGTCATCGTCGCCAAATATGAAGTTCAGGCAAGATTTAGTTAGACCCAGGCTTGCGGCGTGGAATGCGCTAGTAGGGTGGCCGGCTTTGGTACAGATGTCGCAAGGGTCTGACGAATCCGCTAGAATTTACGCGAGAATGGAAAGTTCTCGGGGAACTCCATATATGGAGCATTGGTTCATCCTGGGATGCCGGTTGATAATAATAAGAAAATTTGGAAGATGAACATATCACTAAAGTTAAAAATCTTTGCGTGGTGTATTCGTAGATGTGTAATATTAACCAAGGATAACCTTGTTAAACGCAACTGGGATGAAAGTATGAAGTGTGTTTTCTGTCCACATGAGAAGACGATCAAAAATGTTTGCAAGTTTGTGCGTTCTATTTGGTCAGCCATCCAAATAGATTCAAATTTATATCCACCACGTTCCAATGTGAATATTTTTGGCAATTGGTTACATGGGATTGATCACAAGTTTAGAACTCTTATTAGGGTGGGAGCGATAGCTGTAATATGGTCGCTTTGGTTACGTAGAAATGACAATGTTATTGATGATACAAATTCTTCTCTCATACAGGTAATCTACCATTTCACCAGTTTGCTCCGTTCGTGGTCCACATTATGACAGGTGGAAATAAAGACCTTTTAATGGAGGTGTCAGCACGACTGAAAAGCACGACAAGGGATATTTTATCTGATATGGATGGCCGTGTGATTTTCGGATTGGCCCACCACCAGCATAGGCCATGTACATCTGGTGTCTGATTACTTGCCCGTGTTTTTTATTTATTTTTTATAAGACTGTATGGTTGCAGCTATGTGCCTCATTAAAAAAAACTGTAAGAGGCCGGGTGTAGCGGTTAAACTTTTAAATAATAAAATGTCCTTTATAAGAAAATATCGTGTTGCTATCAACTCAATATTTGTCGTATTTGTATGCTTACAACCAACTTTAAAAACATAATCTCATCTATTTACTAATTGATGCCTTCTTCTTATACATAATTCTAGGATATACTGCTACAGTTCAGTTTCATCCACTAAGTGACTGTTTTATTGTCCGCGCATTATCGACCAACCATCCATAGATATATCCTTAGCTTGGCCATCCTCTCTTGAGGACTCAAGAGTTAGACTAGATCTTTCTTAACACACACATAAATCACATGAGGGTTCTCCCCCGCTGACGACTTTGGCGTCGTCGAGATGAAAAATTTGTCGTTGAGACGTCCTCCTCATGGTTCAGTTCTTCGCGGCCTCCATATGCTTTTACAACAACGAGACATTGCCGACAATAAAATCACCCCTGACGCCTTCTCTTCAACGGCATGTGGTCCGGCCACGTCTACCAAGAGGTAAATTTATTCTATTGATTGGATGAAGATACCCTATTTTGTACGATTTATTCATGTCAGGATCATACTAATTTTCTTCAGCTTGGTAATTATAGTTTGAGCTTAGAAGAACTGTTTTTCCTAAGAATATTTAATTCATGTTGTCGTTTTGACCCAAGTTTGAAAACATCTCCATCATATGTGGCGTTCATACGAGACTTAATTGGTTCCAGACTTTCAGCATGGAAAGCTCTAGTAGAGTGGCTCTCATAGGTCCAGCTGTTGCAAGGGACAAATAAATTTCATTGAAATCTAGATGAGAATGAAAAATCCTTGTAGATTCTATGTATAAAGCACATATAAATCAAGATGGGACATTCGATACCATTTTTTTTTTTGGAAAATGAAGGCAGCGTTCAAAGTTAAAATCTTTGCATGGTACATTCGGAGAGGTGTAATCCTTACTAAAGACAACCTTGTAAAACACAACTGCCATGGAAGGGCATACTAGAGGCCTTCCTAGACGAGGATTTTATGGATGAGTTTCCCCTCCGCTCCCAGACTCCCTCTCTTCTTCCTGCGATTGACAGCCTCTAGCCTCCCACTGGTGCCTCTGGACATTTCCCGCACTCTTGCGCGTCGTCGCCGTTTCGCCCACGCGATGTGCACGTTGGACCGGCGAGGGGGTGGAGGTCGTGAACCTAGGCCACCCTCTTACCGCTTTGATTTATTTCGCTCTTGCTTCTATCATGGAGGTCGTGAACCAAGCCAGCAGGGACCTGGTGTGGCCCTAGTCACCGTCGCCGAGAGACGCTTCTTCTCCAACATGTTCAACATTAAGTGACCGGGCTCCTTCCACGCGTGCCTCAGCGAGCTGCCTCCACATCAAGATCTCTTTCAAGGCCGTCTCCTTTTCATTCCGTCTCTGACGAGGTTCCTCTTCATGGTCACCAAGTGTATCAACGTGAGGGACTTCACCAACAGGATGAGGAGGGAAGTAAGCTAGGAAGCCGTGTCAATGAAGTAGCGAGTATTCAGCTCCTCTGCCACCATGGTGATTGTATGGTCCGCTCATGTAGCGCTGATTAAGGAAGATGGGGAAAATGTAAAAGAAAAGATGAAAAATAAAAAGAAAAATGTCAATTGACACATGGGCATGTGTAAGTGCGAAGTCAAAAGAAAAGGCTCTGAAATGGGGGTTGTTGCTACAGTTGGTACTCCCTCCGTTTCAAATCATGTTTTAATTTTTTTAATTCTCATGTATCTATGCGTGTTTCAGTGTGTATTCATTCATTTAATTTCGTATTTAATCCATATTGAAATATCCAAAACATTTTATACTTTGAAATGGAGGAGGTCTAAAAATTGGAGCCAATCTTCACAAAAGTCTTGTTTTCGAGCAAGCCCATGTCACTTCCAGCCTACTCAGCGATTAGTTAGTCAACGCGTTGGTTGGTCTAGCGAGCGAGCGTGTTCTCACTGTCACTGTGCTTTGCGAGTTGCGACTACTCTATGTAGCAGTAGAACACAAGTTGCTCAACCTTTATAAAGGACTCGACAAAAAATTAATCATTCGATGGATCATAGATACGTTTATTAAGAATACAGTGTAGTGTATGCCCGCACGTTATGATGATTATTCCGGCGGGAGCCGTGATGATGGTGTCGCTGCTGCAGCTCTGGTCGGCAGCAGCTCAGGCCGTACGAGGTGCAGGGCCGCCGCCGAACTGCCCGACCAGCTGCGGCAACGTGAGCGTGCCGTACCCGTTCGGCATCGGCGACGGGTGCTATTGGCCGGGCTTCAACCTCACCTGCGACCGGACGCGGCTGCTCGTCGCCGGCGGCACCCTCCAGGTGGTGGAGATCTCCCTGGTCAACTCCACGGTGCGCCTTGTCGACAGCGCGGGACAGGTCAACCTCACCTTCGACGGGGCTGTCGACGGCAACGGCACGTGGGGCGGCGCCGGCGCCGGCCCGTACGTGGTGTCGGAGAGGCACAACCAGTTCGTCGTCACGGGGTGCAACGTGCAGGCCACGCTGATCGGGGACTCCGGCGCCCGCAACGTCATCAGCGGCTGCTCGTCCTTTTGCTCCATCAACGACAAGTGGACGGGCGCCGTAACGAGCTCTCCTGGCTCCGGCGATGCCGCCGCGTGTTCCGGCATCGGCTGCTGCCAGACGCCCATCCCCATAGGCCGCCCCTCCTACGGCGTGCAGTTCAAGTATCTGGACTCGAGCCACGAGTACGACGACCAGCTGCCCATCGCGGTGCGCGTCGCCGAGCGAGGGTGGTTCGACGCCGCCTCCGCCGCGCTCCTTAGGGATTCGCCCGGGTACGCCCCCTTGCGCAGGCCGGCGGTCCCCGTGGTTCTCGAATTCGCGGTGGATTCGAAGCCGGTGGTGCTGCCGGGAGTGGCGACGTCGGGCTGTCCCGAGGACGCGGCGAGGAGCGCGTGCCGGAGCAGCCTCAGCTCGTGCCGCAACGTCACCGGAAACTACCGCAGCGGTTACGTGTGCCAGTGCCAGGACGGGTACCAGGGCAACCCTTACCTCGCCGGCGGATGCAAAGACGTCGATGAGTGCACGTTGCCGGGCATGTGCGCCGGCGACTGCACCAACACGGTCGGGGGGTACCTGTGCCGGTGTCCGCGCGGCACCCGCGGCGACCCACGCATCAAAAGTGGCTGCGTCAAGTCTTCCCTAGGTGAGCACAACACCGCTGAATTCGCATCGATTTTCCCCGTGGTTTCACATAAGTGATTGCTCTGTTTTATTTTTATATAAGGGATTCCTCCCCCAATTCCATTAAATTAAGTTCATCACGACGTCCCCCATCAAAAGTCCCTCCTCCCAGACTCCCAGTACAGACCAAAGTGCCATGAAAGAACCATCTTTAGGCTCAGCTTAGAGAAACTCAACTAGCTACATGATTCCTGTGTTTTACATCAGAGATTTACTTATTTTGAGGCCATTTACATCAGAGATTCTTCCTCATAACTAAGACACATATTCTCTAATACTTTCCAGGTATAAGTATCGGCATAGGAACTGGCAGTGGTGCTGGCCTTCTACTCCTGGTACTTGGTGCTTATTTTGTGGCCCGGAAGCTAAAGCATCGGAGGACAAAAATGCTGAGACAGAAATTCTTCAAGCAAAACCGTGGGCATCTGTTGCAGCAATTAGTATCACAAAAGGCTGACATTGCCGAGAGGATGATCATACCTTGGAGGAGCTAGAGAAGGCAACGAACAATTTCGACAAAGCTCGTGAGATAGGCAAAGGAGGGCATGGCACGGTCTACAAAGGGATCATGTCTGACCTGCATGTCGTGGCTATTAAGAAGTCAAAAGTCACAATCCAGAGGGAGATCGACGAGTTCATAAATGAGGTAGCTATTCTATCGCAGATCAACCATCGGAATGTCGTGAAGCTCTTTGGGTGCTGCCTTGAGACGGAGGTGCCACTGCTGGTGTATGAGTTTATTTCAAATGGGACTCTTTATCACCATCTTCATGTTGAGGGGCCAGCATCATTGCCATGGGAGGTCAGGCTAAGAATTGCAACGGAAATCGCGGGAGCTCTCGCGTACCTTCACTCTGCTGTCGCCTTCCCTATAGTCCATAGAGATATCAAGTCCCAGAACATTCTGCTGGATGGAACTCTGATAGCAAAGGTATCAGACTTTGGAGCTTCCAGGGGCATTCCAATCGATCAAACAGGGGTTGTTGCAACCGCTATCCAGGGAACCCTGGGGTATCTAGACCCCATATACTGCTCCACAGGGCATCTTAATGAAAAGAGCGATGTTTATAGCTTCGGCGTCCTCCTCATGGAATTGCTCACTAGAAAGAAACCGTATCTATATCGGTCATCGGAGGAAGACAACCTCATCACACATTTCACCACCGTGCTAGCGAAAGGCGACCTGGTCCATGTGCTGGATCCTCAAGTCGTGGACGAAGGAGGCAAAGAGGTTGAAGAGGTTGCTCTGTTGGCTGCCACCTGCGTGAGACTGCAAGGAGAGCACCGACCAACCATGAGGCAGGTTGAGATGAATCTTGAAAACCTTCGGGCATCCCATGTTAAGGTTGTGACCCATGATATGAATGCACCAAGCTATACATTCATCGAGGGTAGAAACACGAGGAGGCGAGCAGACAATATAGTTTAGAAGAAGAATATTTGTTGTCATCAAGATACCCCCGGTAGTGAATGTAATTTTAGTACTGGGAGTATAATAAACAAATAAAAAATCGGCTTGAGTCACAACATATATAAGACTAGCCATAGTGGGAGTAACATAGTTAGTATCATGCATGCCACGTTGGCAAAAAGATGACGTGTCACTGTAGTTAATGAGGAGAGAGATGGTAGTGGTATCATAGGTAGATACCGTAACATAACGGATTCCAAGACAAGATGTGTGTGCAACCTAATAAATACACTAGTATATGATACCACAAATATGTTACTACCCACTATGGAACTAGTAACATAGACTAGTATCATATGCATGATACTAGTGTATGATACTCCCCACTATGGTTAGTCTAAATAATAATAATCTGGAGGCGATGCTCTGTCGTTTCCCGAGTGTTGTAATAAGATCTATGTAAGACATGATGGTTTTGTTTTATGAAATGGAGCCGGGGCAGTGGCCCTTTGCATCTAAAAAAATAATGGGAATCTAGCATTTTGATAGCCCACCTTGTTGTGGTTTGGCCATTACATTTGTGCTTTAGCTAATAACCATTGTCCGATCAAGTCCAGTGATTGGGAAGTTTTTTCTCTTCTTGTTTAGTGTGTGATTGAGAAGCTTCAAACCATGCACAAATTCAAATTCAGGCTTTCCGTGCAACAAGTTTGGACGCGTTTAAAGAGAAAGTGGACCGTGAACGGGCTAATAAGGAAGGCCTGAAGGACATAACGGACTTTTTTCCAAATGGGTGTTACCCGGGCTCTCCATCAAAACGATGCATACACCCTCTTTACTAAATTATTGCAAGGTTACTCGAGCAATTTACATTTATGGATTACACAAAGTCGAGATATGAATCAGCCAACAAAAAACAAGCATCGCGCATCGTGGCGACGCAAAGCATCAGCATGTGATTCTCCTAGAAAATTGCGATGCGGCCTGGCTGAAAAATCTCGTGCCACCGAATCTAATCGGTTGCAGCAAGGCACTCCATTGCACCATGCTTCTCCTCCCATTGAAGAAAGGACCACGAACCGAACTAGTGGAATAGGCAAGCGAAAAAGGCATTTGTAGCTCGGGCTACATGTAGGACTTTATTTCAATTTTTTAAACTAGTATTTAAAGGTTTCAATTTTGTTGAAAATAAATCTGAAGGTAGCCAATAGTATATCCTACATTTGTACAAAGTTTCAATCCGAAAATATTTTTGTTTACGGCTATGCAAGAAAGACAAATTCTGACAATATTTGGAGGGCACTATTCACACACCCAGATGTACAATTTTGTCTTTTTTGTAGCGTAGAATACAGCTTATTTCGGATTGAGATTTTGCATTCCTGTAGGTTGTATCCGTGGCTAGACACAATTTTTTTTTCAGATTTCTTTTAAAACTTTAAATTTTGTTTTTCGAATGTGCAAAATTAAAGGCTATATGTAGCTCCGGCTACAAAACACCACTCTCATGAAGGCGATAACCTGCAAAATAGATGGGTTTCTGTTCCTGTTAAAGACAAAATCATTGCGCATTCGCTACAAGTCCATAGAAGTGCACAAACTCCCTGCCAGATCCGAACTTTGTTATTCTTATCAACCATATTCAGCCAATTACCAAACAAATTCGATATATTAGTTGTTGGTTGTAAATTAAACGTCATATACACAAGCTGCCATACAATCTTAGCAAAAGGGCTCGCGATAAAAAGATGTTGGATTGTCTCATCTTGATCGCAGAAACAACATTTCCTATTACCCGTCCAATTTTGTTTTGCCAAGTTATATTTTGTTAACAATATTTTTCTGTATAAGGAGCACATAAAAATCTGTATTTTCAGCAGAACATTTACCTTCCAAATATATGTGTGCAAGAAGAGAGTATTATCATTCAAATAATCCAAGTACATGGATTTAACCGGAAATAGGCCGGATGTAGTAAGTCCGTAGACAAAAACATCCAGCGCTGTCGTCAAAGTAGCTCACGTCAACCTTTGATGTAACCAACGTGTCCATTTGTTCTCTGTCAAATTCCTCTTAAAACCTTCACAACCGAAACTCATTTTCGTTGCACAATGGTCTAAGGATATGGGTATTGCAATGAGAGGGCTTTGTTGCCAAGCCAAGTTTCTTATCAAAATCTAGTATTGGTACCATTGCCAACAATAAAAAATACTCTACTAAAGAAGTCATCTTTCACATGCATAAAACCCTTCCAAAAGGGTGAATCGGTAGGCTTAGCCGTGGCTTGAGACAATGTTTTGTAATTAAAAACTTATTCCATAGAAATTATTGCCACATGCCTTCCTCATTTAAAAGCTTAAAGAGCCACTTGCTCAATAAACATTTTTTTTGAATGTCAGTACTTAGTGCCTAAACCCCCCCTGATCTTTTGGATGACAGATAATGCTCCATTTCGTCAGAAGGTATTCTTTTCTTACGAGCATCGCTTTGCCAAAAAAAATGATCTATAAAAGTCAAGCCTCCTCCGTACCCCTTTAGGTATCTCCAGGAAAGAGAGAGGAAGAACATAGGGAGACTAGTGAGAACCGAATTAGTGAGTATTAGATGATCTCCATATGAGAGCATCGATCTTACTCACCCAACTGGATAAATTTTTCGGAAAACGATACTCAACCGGTTTCCACTCACCATTTCTAAGCCTACGAAAATGAATGTTAATTGACATGTATCTAAATGGGAGATCGCCAATTGCGCAGGACATAATGGACTTTGCTGGACTGAAAAGGAATATTCACATATCACATTCCACCGTTATCTATCAACACAAAATACAAACACGAATTTTGGTGCAAAAAGGTCAGGAGTATCGGTATGAATTCAAACTTGTCTGCAGTTTATACTTTATACTGATAGCGTTGATCAATGTGATTTTCAAGATCATCTCTGAAGGTCATGACAATTCCCTCTTCTCGGCTACTGGGTTGTCCTCAAAAGCTGGAGCATGTGAGAAGCGAGAGGACTTGCACGCAATCACTTCAATGCAATGCTCCGCTTGATTGGGGACGAGATTGGGTGGTCTTCAGGTTGATAAGGGGAAGTTTGAAGAGCATTTGTGCATTTAGACCTTACTGATGCTGTACTATTCGTTAGCCTCTTTGTGTTTGAATTTGAAATTTTGTAGTATTGAATCCCTTAGAAAAAATTATATAGGGCCTGTTTGATTCAAAGGATTTGCATAGGAAATTTGAAGGAATCAAATCCTTTGGAATTTTTCCTATGTTGGTCATTTGATTCATAGGATTGAACCCTATAGGAATTTTTCCTAAGAAATCCTTTGCACTAGCTTCCATAGGAAATCAAACATCCACTCAAAGCTCTTTTTTGTAATCCTTTACTCTTCCTATGATCGAATCAAACACACTTTTGTGCAAATCAAATCCTGTAGGATTTGAGTTGGCATGACATTGCAATCCTACGGTATTCCTATTCCTGCGTTTCTAAAATCCTACGAATCAAACAGGCCCATAGTGTTTTTAATTGAAATCATTGTATCACGTAGTAGTTTGCTTCTAAATGATAACGTTTCACTACATTTACAGAGAAATATCCGTTCTTTCATAGTAGAAACAATCATTTGTTTCATGTGATGTAATAAAGATACTTTGGGGGCAAACTTAATCATGTTAGATTTAAGTACTCATTGCATTGCATTGCAATCCTATGATATTTTTTATTCGTTTTTTCTCATGCAAATTAAAGCGGTCTTAATCTACCAAGTTTTTTTTTTCATGATTAGCTAGGGTGGATATAAAGCTCGCCGAGTCGGCGAGCTTAACGAGCTCTCTGTTTGCTCCAGTTGTTTGTTAACAAGCCAAACTGATCATCACATTAGCTCCTTAATACTAACAAGCTTAACGAGCGAGCAAGCGGGTATACCGCGAGCTTCTCAATAAGCTCGCGCCGTGGGATTCCGACATCACCGGTGCTCGGGAGGAAAATCAACTTTTCCTAAGCAGTTAGAATTGTTTTTGTTCTACGGTGAGAATTGCTGATAGAATGAATCATGTATGAGCTCAGCTTTTCAAATCGTACTTCATGTACAACACATGACATCCAAGTAGACGCCAGATAAGCGCTTCACTGATCACTCATCACTCACGAGACTCGCCGAAAGCCCAGATTAAAAATCGTACCAAAGACACAACAAGCAACGGGGACAAATGTGAAATGTACGAGAGCAAGCAGAGCACACAAGTGAAAACGGTCATCATGGTTTGGCCTCCAGCTCCGGGAAGTGGAACTCTGGAATAGTGGGCATCTCTGGCTTCGACGGCAGCTCCACCTTGGGCAGCTCCGGCTTGGCTGGAAGGTGCACCTCCGGGAATGTTGGCAGCTCGGGCATGGGTGGCAGGTGCACCTCGGGGAACGGCGGCAGCTCCACCTTGGGCAGCTCGGGCTTAGGTGGCAGGTGCACCTCCGGGAATGGCGGCAGCTCGACCTTGGGCAGCGGTGGCAGTTCGGGCTTGTGCTCCTCGTCCTTGGTCGGAGCGGTCTCCTCCTGCAAGGTCCTCACAGCACCGCTCATGGCAACACATGAGAGAAGGAGCCCGAGAAGGAAGACAATGGTGTTTCTCGAAGCCATATTACTGGACGGCTGTGGTTGTTCAGCTAGCTAGCTCTAGCGATCTGTTTGAATGTGGGAGTGGGAGAGATAGCAGATGGTTCGTTCTACTTATAGAGTTCAGAAAACGCTCATAGTGTCTAGCTGAGGTCCAATGCTTTGCAGCAAGGTTGGTTACCTACTTGTCTATATTTCCTGTTCAGTGTGCGCTTCAGTTTCGAGTCTATGGCTGGCTGTCTGCTTAGGATTTTGGTGAGGGCAGACTAAGAGAGTTCTCCAGCATTTATCGGCTTCAGTTGACTAGTGTGCACTCTGCAGGGCAGGTACGACCGTGCGATCACAAACATTTGTTTTTTTTCGAAATCGAAGGAGGTAAATGGGGTGCCCCCAAGGCCTCCTCACAGCGATTAGCGCTTCTCAGCCGTCGGATCGACGATCTACAGCGTGAATCTGGACCGTCCGTTTTCCTGCGTTACTTTTTTTACACCGGCCAACAGTCACTGACAGTGGGTCCAGACGTCGCCGGTCCCGCTCCGGTCCCGCTACACAGAGAGAGGGTCCGTTTTTTGGTAGCATCTCCTTTCGACACAGTTCTTTCCTGCGCCGTCGTGGTGTGGGTTTCTACAGTGCAGCTTCGGGAGCGTGCGGTCGCGCGCGCCGCCCGTGGGGTCACTCGCTGCCCGCGGTGGAAAACCCTAGCTGCCCACCCAATCCCCTCGCGCGTTCCCTCCTCTCCAATCCCCATCGTCGTCCTCCCCTTCGGCGGCGCTCCTTTTCCCGCGCCTTCTCTTCTTCCACTCCGAGAGGAACGGCTGGTGGCCGGCAGGAGCACGCCGCCTGCAGCTCGCACCGCCGCCGCGCGATGTGCCGTCACCGAGAGGAGCGGCTGGTGGTCGGCGGGAGCAGCGCCGCTCCCTCTCCTCGCAGCCCCTTCTTCTCCCACCGCCGACCTCGCGTCGCAGAGCACGGGCCGCCACGCGTCGTGACATTGCCGGGAGAAGCGACTTGTGGGGCGCTCAGCGGTGCTCGGCTCAAGTTCGTCGGGCCCTGCTTGACGCCGTCGCCATCGTTGCGGGAAACCCTTTCCCGCATGGTCTGCAGCGCATCTGCCTGCCTCCGAGCCCGTCCTCGATCCCAGGTGCGTCTCTCTCTCTCTCTCTCTCTCTCTCTCTCTCTCTCTCTAGATCCGCCGCCGCCTCGCCGACTCCGGCCGGATCTGTCCGGATGCATGTATTCTGCAGTGGTTTCAGCCCTGTTTTATCGGTGGATTTTGATTCATTTGCTCTTTTCGGCCGGTGGTCTTAGAAACTCTATGTTATGTGCACTGATTTCGCACAATATACCTCGGATGTGCAACAGTGGGTGCGGAGGCTACCGGCCAGCCCAGTTCGTCAAGGAGGACGCTGACAAGAGAAGTGCAACGTTCGGGTTTAGGCCTCCGATGCGCCTCAAAGTCGCCTTGCCTGTTGCGGCGCCCAGGTACCTTCCCAAATCCCGATCCCTGCTCTCCTCCTGGCTGTGTGCTTGCTTCTGTGCACGTCCGAACTGGTTTGCTGCAGGGCTGTGTGCATGTTTGGCTGCCTGTGTGATTACTGGTATGCTAATGATATTGATTTGCTTGCTGCATGCTGGGTTGATGATTGATGCTGCTGCTGACCTGAGCGGGAACATAACTTGGGAAGTTGGGAAACATATATCATTAGGTAAGAAAGCTACAAGTCAACTTCTTTACTCTGATTT
The DNA here is from genome assembly GCA_947311845.1 of Poa pratensis. Lineage (NCBI taxonomy): Eukaryota > Viridiplantae > Streptophyta > Magnoliopsida > Poales > Poaceae > Poa > Poa pratensis. Next base: position 26,467,696 of record CAMZMU010000093.1, on the reverse strand, counting down.
TAATTGTTCATGCTTATGTGTTATATCTATCTCAGATTCTAACTGCATATGATGGATTTTGCAAGTGCCATGAGGATTTAGGAAATTGATGACCATTCAGTCATTTGAGGACTTGAAGATGGGCGTGGAGTCAAGAAATGGGGCACTATTCTGATATATTTTTGCTTGTGTGCAGCGGTCTGCTACAAAGAGGCATGGAGAGGGAGTTCTTTAGTTTTTATCCAATGGGCAAGATAAATCAAACACTGCCGCTATTGGGGCAGGCCAATGAAGAAGATGAACCTGCATTTATAGGCGTTGATGCCATCCACCTGGCCCACGGGCACCTCCACCATCTCGCTTGCTGCACCACTCCAAGGTCATGAATCTGAACTTCAGAATGTGCCAGCCATTTGATCTAGAATACAATCGAATAGCTCTTGGTAATGGCCTTCTCAATCCATTAATATATGCAAGAGAATGTGTCTCCCATTGGCTGTGTGCTTGTTTCTTATGCAGTTTGTATCTGTGTTGTTCTGCTCTTTACTCTTATTTGGTGTATGCAATGCAATGTCTACAAGAATATACATTGTAATGTCTATAAGAATATACGAGCAAATGTGTAGCTATTTTGTATGTCTATATTTTAATGTGGTTCGTTTGATCTAGAATATGCCAGCAAATGTGTAGCCGTTTGATCTAGAATAGCTCTTGGTAATGGCCTTCTCAAGAATATGCATTGTAATGTCTACAAAATAGCTGCAAAATAGCCAATTTAAGGTCAAATTATTATCACATATTCTATAATCATGATGCAAATGAATTATGTTACCTCGAGGGCTGGGTGGTGTATCTTCAGGAAATAGCTGCATAAAGTAATGAAGGCGATAGTATTTCCTATAGCCCTGAATTTTATTTTAAGTTCCTGCTGAATTTTTTGTGGTGTCCTGCCATGCAGTTGTGGCATCATGCAATTTTTTTGTGAAATTATCTTTTGTGCCAATGACAGGATTTGCATATGGACTGTGGTAATTATGTTCCTTTGTGCCAATGTTTGATGCTACAGTCTGATGTATAAATTATATTGCTTGCATGAGAAAGATGAAGGCAGCCAGGTGACCTGTTATATCTCACTACATATTTGATATTTGTTTTCTTAGCCATCAGACTGAATATTTATATTTGTTACCAACTTATCTACCATTATACTAGACCTGTTTAAGGAAGATAATTAATAAATGACAAGTTCTACAAAGTAGAGATGTTATCATTTACGCATATTTATCTACTATCGTAGATTTGTTGTTTTGAGGTCTTGCGTTATTCTTCCAAACATATATTTGTAACTTGGAGTTTGCAGTTAAGTCAGTGCATAGCTTTGGTTTCCAGGTTAGAGCATATATAATAAATAGCGTCCACATTATTTACTTTGACAATCCATGCTTACTGAATGTGATATTCCACATATGGTAAATATTGGATATGGTGGATCGAAGTAGTACGTGGTATTATTTTCTACATTGAAATCTGCACAGCTTGTGGTCTCATGTATATGTTAATGCTGTGCAGAGGATCTGATGAGGCCACTGTTGGTTGCCAGTGTATGGAAATTTCCAATCTCAGCCGAACATCTTCATTTGATTTTTTGGTCTCCAGGTCAGTAAAGATTCAGTTTCTTTGCCTCCCTTCTTTATTTCATGCATTGAATCCAGTCTTATGTATGCCTGCTAATTGTTCGATCCAAAAGTAGCTAAACTTTTGATCCATACCATTTCCCCATTTTGTGAAGAATATCATTTACCTACTTTTTGTTTACATACATAAAACACTGCTGTCTGGCTTGCGCTTACAGAATGCGTTATTTTACATGCTAAAAAGTTGGATATGGTGAACCAAAATAAAACATAATTTACCTGCTTTTTGTTTACATACATAAACACTGCTATCTGGTTTGTGTTTATGTATTACACATGATAAAGAGTTGGAGATGGTGAACCAAAATAAAACAGAATGATTATTTCTATTTGTACTGAAGAAAAAATTATAAAATTGTGGTGTTCCAGTACGTCCGAAGTTTCTCTCTCTCTATCTCTACAAACGATGCTTCCTTTACCATACTAATGAACATATCAACTTATCATACTGTTGGATTTTTTCCTTCATGCTATTTTTGGTGTTAAAATCTTGGCTTCTGTATTCAGGTGGGTAGAGAAACGAGCCAAAATTGCAGAAGGAAGGGGTGCATGAAGTTCCTATTACTTATTACCACCAGTTTCTTGGTGTTATTTCACAAGGATTATTCTTTCCATTGTTGTGTTTCTCATCTGAAAAGGGATTTAGATCAGGTTACTATTTAAGTATATATCCAGGTAAACCGTATTTTTCCATTTGTTTTTGTTTCCTTCGAGGTGCCAAAATCTTAGGTGATTGTTGGATTTAAATTGGGCAAGCAAGAAATGGTTTGTTAGATATAATTCTATGGTCTTACTAATAGTGATTAATAATGTTGTCATGCTATTTTGGATCTCGAATTCTAGATATTTTCTCCTGCTTTGAGGGATTCTGAATTTATTACCACTAATTGTTGTTTTCCCATGAGTCCAAGTTCCATCATTGGAGTTAAATTTTCATAAAACCTTCTAGCTTACCATGGCTACCGTAACCAGTATAAGATACAAATGCTGAATTTCTCCTTATGTTTCTATAATAAATAGGCTGGTCTGCCTCCTTACCATGGGAAGGGGTGTCTCTATAACAATGCAGTTCACTTATTTAATTTTCATCTACTTCCATTTCAGTGTTTTTGAATGATTATTTCAGTTGATTCTTTATGCTTTGACAAACTAGGATCAGAAAATAGATCCAGACACCCATTTGTTGTGATTATTTTGGTTAGTGCATCAGGATCGTGTATTCGACACATTCAGTGTTCTACCAATTTCTCGCCATACATCTTTGATTGGTTTATATGCTTTGTAATCAGAATATTTTGGTCATGCAAATATTTATGCACAAGGTCATGGAAAATCTGGCAGTAGCCTACAGTTAACTGGATATGTGTAATTTAACTCTGTTTACCTTCCACACAAGTTATTTCCTTCTCTTTGGTCCCATTTTCTTTGTTTACATCATTGTCATTTTTGTTCAGTTTAGTTAACGGCCGCACACTTAACTCTCGAGCACGAAACTGTTTTTGCCATATGACTTTACGTTTGATATATGGATGTCAAACTATTTCTTCATTGTGTTGCTTGGTGTAAAATGTTCACTTACCTATGCAGGTTTACTACTATTCTCCATTTTCTTCTCATTCCGATCCAACGAAATTGACCCATGGATACAAGATTTTCACACGTCTAGGGTTAGCGTATGTCCTTATTTGTACCTAATCAATAACAAATGAAATGTTCAAATAGAGTATGCCCATAAATACCCTTATTGCATGCGTAATCTTACTGCTATTGGTTCAAGGCTGTTGTTATTTTTGTGGCTGACACGATTTTTTTCTTATTTTGCCCACTATTATATTTCTACACTAACTGGCACTCATGTAAAATTTATAATTTTGTTCTTAATGCAATACATGAATAACTTATCGTTCTTTCGAATAATGGAGAGCAAAGCATGTTTTTTATTTATCTTGCGGTAGGGTTCATGTTGTTTTGCACATGGAAGAACAAAATCTAATGGTTTCTCCAAATCAAATTGATGTATCAGATTAGTTGCTCTCAACTAGCACTACTAATGTATATGTTTAGGCATGAATACCTATATATACAATATTTCATCTTTTCTTCTATTCTTCAAATTAGTGCAAAATAATTGATTTTCAAGATGGCCTTATATTTGTATTTACTGATTGGGAAATACTAGCTAAACTATGCAGCACAGTATTTACTTAGTTGTTCCTTTCTATTATTGAAAAGGGCATATATTGTTTAATATTTTTCATGTTCATTATGGCCGGTGAAATTATTGTGGAAATCTAACATTAAATGGATTCTATTAATTATGGCATGTGGTGACGCAGTGATGCGTGTATCAAAGAGAAACATTGTAATGTAGTATTTACTCCAATTTACATTGTTGGAGCAGTTCATCTTCTAAATTCTAAACATAAATTGAATTTCTTATTATTTCTGTAACCTCCTCTATCATATGAACCATTAGTTAAGCAGTTTTCAGTGATGTATCGATGACAACAATAATTGTTATTTTGAATGCTTCATGAGAGAAGTTCATCGCCAACATATATGAGAGAGATGATCTAAAGACAACAGAGGTTGCTCAGACCAGAACATCTATCAGAGGCCAACACTTAGTGGTTCCAGTTTAAACTTATCAAAAAATAAATTTTGATTCGCATAGTAGAGTACAATATTTTGTATCCTCTGAGTTTCTTTCACCAAATGTAATATTTGTCCCTGTATATTATTGTGAGATATTTGAATTGTGTATACCATAGTTGCATTTGTTCAAAAGAGCATCTGTCTCCTCCTTTGTGACAAATTTCTGACTTATGAGCTACTTTTCAATAGTACTGACCTATCCCATGTATAATGTACTTATATTTCCTGTTTTACTGTTTAGGTAATATTTATTTGGCTGCTTACTTAGTCTAAGATTGATACAAACTATTCGTATATTTGTTTGTTGAACATCAGTTATCCTAAGCTTTACATTCACTATACATAAAGCTTTACCAAAAGACTTATACGTGTGAGTTGTGCCCTAACATGTATATTAATTGTTGACTGCCATGTCATATTAAGAATGTTTGTCATAACGTTTTGCAAATCGAAAACCAGTGTCAGTTAATATGGAATTACATGTGAATAGATTAGTGTCCCAAAATGTAAGACATGTTGCAGCAGGAACGTTGTTAATAGTGTTTATCATACCGTTTTTCACACTGAATACCAGTGTCATCGGCGGGTGGCGCGCGGCGAAGCCGCGCCGGGGGATCTAGTGGGGATGAAGCCCAGCGCCTCTGCATCGAGCGATGCACATAATGTTTTATTGCAAAGTTTCAGGCATCTCAAATTTAAAAATCACAGATCACATAAGGTTGAGACATGAATCAACCAACGAAAGAATGACAACATAAGGCATCTAGGCATCCCTAATGCATTTAATATGTTGCCACGAAGCTCGGCCGAAGATATCCTGGGTAACCGCCAAAAGCCGGGTACACCCAGTAGGCATAAGGTCCCGCTGATCCGACGGAAGCAGGAACGCTTAAAGCTGAATCCAATGGGGGCATCATATTGATCACCTGTAGAGCATGACTTTTTTTTTGCTCTGTTAAAAATAATATTATTTCGACAATTCCTTATAGACCAACAAAGAGTAGAAATGCCAATACGAATACGCCCCTTTGTCTTACTATCAATTCCATTTAGCCAATTACCAAACATGTTGGTTATATTTGTAGGAGGAGGAATGTTATAAGTGATATACACCACATACCAAATAATTTTAGCAAATGGGCTGTCAATAAAAAGATGTTCTACCGTTTTCTCTGAGCCATAAAAGGCACATTTTGTACATCCTTGCCAGTTCCTTTTGGCAAGGTTATCCATTGTTAGCTCACCTGTTAACATGAAACGTCGTACGTGTCCAAAAGGACCGTGAGATCGTAGAAGAACACAAGCAAGTTTCTTCGCCAGCTTCCCTGCTGCTGATCAGCCTTCTTCTCCCTTTTCTGCTTACTCCCTCTTGTCCTCCTCCCATTCTTCGTGCTGCCACATCCGAGCTCAAAGATTGGACGGGGTCGAAGGGACAAGCGACCGTACTGACGCGTAAGTGTGTAACTGTTTCATCATTGGAGGGTTAGAGCTCCCTAAGATGTAAAACGTGTAAAGAGTTTCCTAAGGTCGTGTCCAGTTAGTAGAGGCGCTTGAAAGTTGAGATTCAATAAGTATTGGAGATCAATATTAATTTGATTCCAATGCATTTTGGGTTCTTGAACTTGTCCGACATCCCTCCAAAAAAAAACTTGTCCACCCTAATCACCTTTGTCCCGAACTTTATATAGTGGTGTGTTCACCGTGCCCATGTGGTGTCTGGCGCCACATATATTCATCACATGGTTGGGCACTTGGTGATATAAATTTAGATATTTTGTTGCATTCTCGTCCGCGAGGTCTATGTTGACACTTTTTTTTATAGAAACATCTTGTTGGGTATATCTAGGGCTTGAATCTGGACAGACTAGTTCCACCACAAAAAATCTAACCTCGCTTCATTTTTTTCTACGGTATATATAGGTTTCTGTGTTTTAACCAACTGAGCTACGGTTAATTCGTGTTGACACCTAGATTATGTCCTTTACGTTCGATCAATGGCAGTCATCCACGATCCATGTCAGGCGACGCCGGCGGCGGCGGACCTTCCTTCCCCGCGTCCTGGGTGGGCTGGTCGGGGCCTCTCCGTCCTGGGCGGCGGTGCTCGTCGGGAGCTCGTGGTCCGGCTCGGCCGGCGGGTTCTGGTGGCGGTGTGGACCTGTAGCGTTGTGCGCGGCGCCGGCGGCCGGCTTGGCCCTGGTCTGAGTCGCCTCGGTCCTAGATGGGCTCGGGCGGGCTCATATGGGCCTGAGCGGGCCCGGGCGTGCGTGCGGCTGCGACTCCCTCTGGAGATGGTGACGGCGACAGTGCGGGGTAGGGGACGGCGGCGCTGCAGCTCTGCCTGTTGCAGCAGGGCGGCAGGAGCTATACCGGGCCAGGCGGGCCTGGTTTGCTCCGGTTGCTCTGTCTGGTCGGCTACCGCCTCTCGGTGGTGGAGGTTGTTCCCTCCCGTGGTTCGGCGGTGCTGCTGTCCCTCGCTCCGGCGGTGTTGTCTGATCCGTTCTGCAGACCGCGGTCTAGTGCTCGTGAAGAGACGGCGATGATGACAGCAAAATCGTGGTGGCGCATGCTGGCCGGCGGAGAAGCGGGTGGTGGTGCTCCGGATATGTCCGGGTGTTTCTGTGACTCGGGCTCGGGAGAAATCCGTGTTGACTCGTTCGACACCGACGCGGTGCCGCCTTCGGGTGGCGTCATTCCTTGTTGGAGGGCGTCGTGGGTAGCCCGAGTTCACCTTACACCGAGTGCCGGGGGAAACCCTAGGAGCAGTGTGCTGATCCGAGTAGCAGCGCCGTGACGACGGTGCCCCCTCCGAGGGAGTTGCTGCTTGGTACTGAGTGACGGGGGAAACCCTAGGAGCGGTGGGCTGATCCGAGTAGCAGCGCCGTGTCGACGGTGCCCCTTCCGAGGGAGTTACTGCTTGGTACTAGACGCATCGGGGTGCCGCGAGCGTGGTGGGACAATTTCGGAGGGCGCAGCGATGGAGGGTCATTTTCGCTTAGTCGATTCGCCATGTTCTTCATTTCTTTTCGTTTCGGGCGTTGTGTCTGCTGATGCCCCAGCATGTGTGGTGTGTGTGTGGTGTTCTTGTATCGGTGGTTGTTTGTTGGTCGTTGCTTTATTTATAAAGCGGGGCGAAAGCCTGTTTCGTGGTTAGTCTAGTAAGTCTTTTAGACACCCCTCCTGCGCATCGGCTTTAGTACAGTTGATGTTAAACTCAAGTACATTTTTTGTACGGTATATATCCCATGTCGGACAGCTGAAGTCGAAGAAAAACTGTAAAGGCTTCTATGCTTTGTCGATAAAATGCCAACCAAACATGCAGATTTTCAAAGTCTTCTCACTAGAAAAATATAACAATGAGAACGGAACAATTCTCGTATATATCAATATATAAGCACATCAATCACATGACTCAGCTGAAAACCACGACTAAACAAACACATCAAGGACACGACACAACAACAGGTACATGTATCAGCGAGCGTAGAAGTGAGACAACAATACTGAGAAGGCAGTTCTCATGGCTTGGCCTCCGGCTCTGGGAAGTGAAACTCGGGAACGGTGGGCAACTCTGGCTTCGGCGGCAGCTCCACCTTGGGCATCTCTGGCTTGGGTGGCAGGTGCACCTCCGGGAACGTTGGCAGCTCCACCTTGGGCAACTCAGGCTTAGGTGGCAACTCCACCTTGGGCAGCTCGGGCTTAGGTGGCAGGTGCACCTCCGGGATCGGCGGCAGCTCCACCGTTGGCAGCTCGGGCTTAGGTGGCAGATGCACCTCCGGGATCGGCGGCAGCTCCACCTTCGGCAGCTCGGGCTTAGGTGGAAGGTGCACCTCCGGGAATGGCGGCAGCTCGACCTTGGGCAGGGATGGCAGCTCGGGCTTGTGCTCTTCGTCCTTGGACGGAACGCTCTCCTCCAAGATTCTCGCTGCGCCGCTCATGGCGACGCACGAGAGAAGCAGACCGAGGAGGAAGACAGTGGTGTTCTTGGGAGCCATATTTGCTGGGCGTGTGTGCAACACTAGCTAGCTCTAGCAGATTAGCCGTGCTGTTTGGATGTGGGAGAGATAGCAGGTTCTGCATGCTACTTATAGGGTGTGCAAAAAGCAGTATGTGGATAGTCCGAAGCTTAGCAACAAGTTAGATCATCTACTTATCTACACTTCGAACCTATACTTGCTCAAGGTTTAGGTGAAGAAAAGAGTTATCGGGCTTCATGCTGCATCGGAGGACACCGTGATGTGGTGTGCATGTCAGATACGACCTTACAAGCACACACAGTTTGTTAGGTCAGCTGCTAAGACAAAACGTCTTGTCGAGGAAGCAAAAGATGGTGGAACACAAGCAAAGTCTATATATCAGCATTGCTAAAGTAAAACAAGCATTTCTGCTGAAGCAAAACCTGCCTGGAGTTAAGAGCCTAACAATAACTCGGAATTACGATCATAAGACTGTTACAGTATGTTGGATTTTCATTGTCTCAGCAAATAAGGAGCATAAAAACAAAACTTGATTGCAAAATGTTGTGATCCATAATATCGATCTGTTCATGCACAAACGCTGGCAACAACTTTGATCTCTCGATCTGACATAGGGTGCAGATGTTTCCAACCATAATTGGTATGGTTTGACTTTTAGGAATGCCTTGTCACCAATATAATCGTTAGCTGCAAAACATGCAAGTTCAACGCGGCGGTGAGGCTAAGGCTAGTGCAAGATGAAATAAATGGTTTTGCTGCTTTGCCGTGCGTTTCGGGCACACACGAAACGCCATACGTATAAAAATGGACCATGAGATCGTGTTGTCAAAAAAGGACCATGAGATCGTAGAAGAACACAAGCAAGTTTGTTCGTCAGCATCGGCTTCTCTGTTGCTTATCAGCCATCATCAGTTCTTCTCCCTTTTCTGCCACTTTTACGGTAGGGACAGAGAAATACTAGCCGTCCAACCGGTTAGATCTAACAGTCAAGATTAATCAATACTTGTTGATCAATGGAGTAGTATTTTTCTATCATAGTGCAAATATGGTATGCAAAAAGGGAAATAAAACATGCAGCACAAACGGCGGACCAGATGGGCAACGTGGGCAACACAGCCACGTATGCCTTTTGCCTTGCATGTCTCGACCTTCCTTATACTAGCTTTCTTAGCTTAACTTTTCTCATAATTAGTTTCTTATTTAAACATTTCCGTGTACTACTAGTTCACGGTACAAACCATAGTTGCTAGCAAATGGGATCAACCCATTATGAGGAAAAGGAGAAAAAAATGTAGACTGCAAATACTCCCTCGGTCAACAAAATATAAATTATATGTGACAAAAACTATACCATTGAATTTATATTGATAAGTTTTTTATCACATAAAATTTAAATTTTGTTGACAAAATTAATGGCCAATATGTATTGTTAAAATATATGTGTGTCCTCTAAACTGTGACGGGGGTGTACTAGACTGTCGTGCGTCCCTTGCTTCGCGCGCTAGCCTCCTCGCCATTGTTGCTTCCCACGCCGACTGGTGGTCTACTTCTTCCATCTGTAGGCGAGTGGCACGTGTTTCCTCAACCTAAACCTCAGCTTGCAATGCCATGGCGGATGGCCTTCCACGGCCATGAACTGGCGGGCAGCGGCGCCCTCTCTGTAGTGGCAACATAGATCTCCATAATGCGTGCCTCAGTGGCAACATTAGTCTGCTTGGCGGCTGCATCCCGTAGGCATCGCCGAAGCCTCCCCCATCGCGCGGTGTCGTAGGTCCCCAACAACGCGGTTGCTTCGCTGAGTTTGACGGTAGCTCCTACTGCTCCTCCTATACCACCAACTCTCCTCATCGTCATCGTCGTACACCATCGACGACACATGAGATGTGTGGGCGCATGGCCGAGCTGGTGGTGAACCATTTTAATGAGGGAAAGACGGGAGTATATCAGGAGTCCATGGCACGACGTACCATTTTTAATAGGCCTTGAAACTCCACGGGAAGAGACAATGGTGGCTTCCCGACGGTGGAGCATACGCATCTCTGGGGCATGGCGGTTAACGGCGAGGAGGAGCCGGTGACGGGTGAGGATGCCAACGAAAGCTTGTTTAGGCCTCAGCCGAAACCATCGACGGCGGCACCCCTGAGCGTCGTTTCTGCAGCATGTTGCAGCGGGGTCTCTGTGGTGGGTGCGGGATGATGGACGCGCAGTGCAGTGGCCCGGTTTGGCATCGTGGCAGCTTCGACGGCTGGCCTGACAAGATCATTGTGTTTCTCCCTGAAGATGGGTTGGCGGAAGACATCGGCAGTAGCTTCTGGAGCTCTCAGATGTGTGCTAAGGGTTCGCTGGACCAGTTTGTGTTCCCGACTCATCGATGGGCGACTTTGTGAGGCTTTCGATTTTAAACGATGTGTGTAGGTGTGAGGCCAGGACACGCGGCCGCTATCATGGCCACCCCCTTCATCAGACTGCAGGTGTTGCAACAATTGTCGGCACGAAGGTGGTTTCGGGTTTATCGATTTATTTTTTGTGCGCATTTGTTGAATAATATAATAAATAGGTATGTGTGCATCATTTTAATGTAGAGACCGGTTTCAACCTTCTTTAGAAAAAAAAACTATTTCACAAGTTTTTTTTTTGACAAACTTCAGCAGGGCATGAGCTCACGTTCATGGTAAGTAGCATATTCTCTCTTTGTCACGATTTTTAACTCAACGATCTATTAAGTGGACTAAAAAAAGGCCTAGACAACGCAACTTCCATAGTTGCATGTATCGTGATTACTGTTACACAATCTGTAAAAAAAAAAACGGAAGAAAAACGGCCTGCGCTTTGCGCCGCCCGGCCCATGGCCTGCTGTGCAGCCGTTTCTTTGTCTGCCGCCCGAGCGACGCTGAAGCGCGGCCCACAGGAGCAAGCGAAGCGGCCCATTTAACTTTCGGCCCAATTGGCCCGTTCTGCGCGCCGCCGCTTGATCCTGGCCGTCGGATTCCGTCCGACGGTCCAACACTCTTTTCGCTGGAAGAAAACCGGCCGACCGGCCTCCCCCTGAAAATTAACCCTAGATCATTCTTTCTTCTTTCTTTCTCTGTCCCGTACGGTTGCTCCGTCTGGGGTTAGGGTTTCCGTCGGCCGCGCCGCCGGCCTGCCGGCGATGGCGAGGGACCCGTGCCCGGCGACCACCTTTCTTCGCCGCCACTGCCTTGCTAGAGAGAGACAGCGGTTGGTTCTGCGCTTCCCCTTGCACCGTGCAGTCGGCGGCGGCCCGTGGAGGGAGGATGGCCTGTGGCACCGCCGGCGAGCGACGGCCGCACACCCACCTCGGCGATGGCAACCTTGCCTCGACCTCCCTCTTCCCTCCATCCCTTTCTCTGCCCCTTGTGCCCGAGGCCGTCGCCGGTGGGCGCCGCCTATTCCACGCGCGTGCCGCACACCGTTGCCATCCCCTTCGCCGGTCGCGCGTTCACCTTGCGGTGAGCGCGCCGCCGTCGAACGGTTTGGCCGCGGTGGCTCTTTTCCGGCGAGCCCGAAGCCCGTCCCGGTGAGTTTCTTTGCCCTCTTGATTAGGGTTAGGGGTATTCCGGAGGGAAACTTTCTGTGATTTACTTTAATTGATCGATCTAGAAAAAATTAGATCTCGATTTCCTTTTCTATACTGTCTACCTGAGAAGATCTACAACCTAGTGGCTCTGATACCAATGTTTGATCCACGGGATCGACTAGGATAGATCTTTACGAGTAGAACTTAGAGATGGGATGAGGAGTAGCACCTTCTCCTTGTGCAGACGATTCCGATGCGCCGGCCATGGTGGAAGGAGGCGGTGATGCAGTGGGTGGGCAGTGGCGACGGCTGCGGAGCTTCCCGTCACTTCTGCGCAACCCTAATCGGTGGGTGTATCGGTGGGGTGTGCGGCACGGACGAACCTCTTAGCGCGTGCCGCCGGCCCCCACCTCTCTATATAGCGCAGCGTGACAGGGGCCCATTAGCCATAGTGGGCTGGGCGCCCCCGATCAGGGCGCAGACCAAAAGGGGCCCGGTGGACCGTTGGGCCCACACGGGAGAGATCAATCTAACAATCTCAAACCGAATCTCCATACGATTCTTTTCCATTTACACTTAAAAGTAAATTGAGTTTCTTTCTTTTAGCAAATTGGCAGAATGGTAGCTGCTTAAACCTTATGAACTTGATGAACTTGATGCGAAGTGGTGAAAACTGGGCCATAGTGCTTAGGTTAAGAGAGGGTGCGAGAACGAGGACCCCAATGAAAAAACAGACCCAATAAAACAACTCCCGCAACTTCTAAAATGTAAGTACTTTTAGTTGATGACAATGTCTCCAAGGTGATACTTTGACCTTGAAATAAAAGTTAGTGTACCGTATGAAAATATATTCATATTTCTTAAATAATCTAATAATACTAATTTGGTGTTGTGAATGTTAGCACTTATTTCTACAAACTTGATTAGACTTACTGAAAATATATTCGGCATTAATACTTAGTCAAAGTGCACTACATTCCTAAGCTTTTGAATCATGGTCGCTCTCAGAGATGAAGTGAAGAGATTGCATATGGGAGGAGCCAATTGTTTCCAAATCATGAATTGCATCTTTGAACGGTGCGGAATATTTTGTACAAGTTTTGTGGCCATGGAGAAAAGCTTCTTGTTCATATCGTTGGAAGGAATTTCAGAACTAACCTGAAATCATGTTTTGCTAGGTATTCCCATTTCAAATTAAAAATTTCTTTTTTGAACAAGGACGGCCCAGGAGGGCCTAAAAATGCTCATTAACGTCGGCGGGCCTACAGTTTACATGAAGGGCGAACGAAAGAAAATAAGTTACAACAGGGACCTTTACAGTTAATTGCAACAAGAACCTCTGAGAAGAAATAGCAAAGTTCTACCTTTATCTCAAATTAAACTTCTCTATGTTTGATCAAGTCTATAGAAAAATGTGCTAATATCGACAAAATTGAATATATATGGTACAAAAATATGTTTTATGATGAATCTAATGTAATTTTTTATTGATAGATGTTGATATATTTTGTTATAGAATTGTTGAAATCGAATGAGTATTAAGCATATTGACGCCAGACGCAAGGACATTCCATGCGCCATAAACATCATGTTTTCCGAGTTAGGACTACTTACATATGCTGTCACCCTCGTGCGAGAAGAAGTATGCTATAGCTAGGCTTCTACGTTTTGTCAATTAAATAACATGGAGTGAAAAGCAACCTTCTTGAGAAAGTTGTTGAGAGAACAAATCATCCATGAGTTTTGAAGTACTTTTCGAGAAGAAGGAAATGGTGAGATCAACACACTCTTTTATATACATCAATGTAACAATCCATATGTGTACATGTACATGCCATCTAAGTAGGCGCCATAGATAAGCTCTTCACTGGTCACTCATCAATCACGAGACTCACTGAACGAAAACCCAGACTAAAAAATCACACCAAAGACACGACACGATTAACAGATACAAATGTACGAGAGCAAGCGGAGAATATAGGTGAAGACGGTCATCATGGCTTAGCCTCTGGCTCTCGGAAGTGGAACTCGGGGATGGTGGGCAACTCAGGCTTGGGCGGCAACTCCACCTTGGGCAGATCCAGCTTGGCTGGAAGGTGTACCTCCGGGAACGTTGGCAGCGTGGGCTTGGGTGGCAGGTGAACCTCGGGGAATGGCGGTAGCTCGACCTTGGGCAGCTCAGGCTTAGGTGGCAGGTGCACCTCCGGGAATGGCGGCAGCTCGACCTTGGGCAGCTCGGGCTTAGCTGGCAGGTGCACCTCCGGGAATGTCGGCAGCTCGACCTTGGGCAGCGGTGGCAGCTGGGTCTTGTGCTCCTCGTCCTTGGACGGAACCGTCTCCTCCTGCAATGTCCTCACAGCGGCGCTCATGTCGATACTTGAGAGGAGCATCCCGAGGAGGAAGACAACCATGTTTCTCGAAGCCATATTGCTGGATGTGTGTGACTGTGGATGAGAGCGGTGTGGTTTTGATGTGGGAGATAGAGGTGTTGCATGCTACTTATAGAGTTCCAAAAGGCCTGTTTGTGTACGTGTACTAGTATCTTGCCAGAGTCCAGTGCTTAGGTCACCTACTCGCCTGCACTTCCGGTTCATCTGTGCCCTTTCTTTTCGAGTCTCTAATATCTCTGGCTATCTGCTTAGCATTTTGGCGAGGAAAGAGTGAGAATGTTCTTGGGATGTTACTCGGCAGCAGTTTAGGACACCATGATGTCGTTTGCATGGAAGGTACGACCTTGTGCTCCGATCACAAACAATTGTTACTTGTTAGAACAGCTGCTACAACAAACGCCGTGTCCAAGCGGGACATCAGATCGCGGAAGAGAACAAGTTGGTACACCACAATCGACTGTCGTTGTCGCTGGACGCTGATCGGCCTCTGTTGGAAATAACCCAAACGCAAGCTCTAGAGCTCAATGTACAGTATATTTTGGTTAAGGGCATTTGTAATTAGTTTCGAACAATGAAGCATTCATTCGTAGTGTGGTATTGATCCAATTCCGAATACTGGATTCTTGGATCCACGAGTGTAGCTCCCTTTATTTTCTTATATTATATTTCTATAGTATGCAGAAAGGATCCAACAGTATAGAACTATCTGCCTCATTAATGTTAGTTTAAAAAATTTCACTAAAATGGCAACCATTCGGTTGAATTCGGTGGTAAATCATGTGGTTAGACCTATACAGTTGCTTTTATGCATGGTAGGAATATTTTTGATGGGGTAGTTATACTACATGAGACCGTCCATGAGATGCATTGGAAAAAAGTTAATGGCGTTATTTTTAAAATTGATTTTGAAAAGGCCTATGATAAGGTCAATTGGTATTTCCTCCAAAAGATTCTGAGAATGAAATGATTCTCGGAGAAGTGGTGTGATTGGATCCACAATTTTCTCATAGGTGGTAGTGTGGCTATTAAAGCAATGGTGATAGTGGCCATTACTTTCAAACAAAAAATGATTAAAACAAGGTGACCACTTATCGCCAATACTATTTAATATAGTGGCAAGATATGCTAACGGTTAAGATTGAGCGCGCAAAATTCGACAACCAAATTGAGGGAGTAATCCCACATCTGGTTGATGGTGGGCTTTCCATACTTAAGTATGCAGACGATATAATTCTCTTTATGGAGAATGACTTTGAAAAAGCTAAGATCGTGATATTGATTTTATCAGCGTTCGATCAATTATCAGGACTTAAAATAAATTTCCATAAAAGTGAATTGTTTTGTTTCGGTAAGGCTCAGAACGGGGTTGCTTAGTACGCAGGACTATTCAGATGTGAACAAGGTCAATTTCCTATTAACTATTTGGGTATACCAATACATTATCGGAAGCTGAAAATGTTGAATGAAAACACGTCGAGGAGCGGCTTCAAGCGAGCTTAAGTAGTTGGAAAGGCAAATTACTATCCCTTGGTGGGAGAATGGTGCTCATCAATTCAATTCTAAGTAATATGGTATTGTATATGATATCATTCTTTCGTTTGCCCAAAGGGGTCTTGAATTGTTCTGACAATTTCCGATCAATATTCTTTTGGCTAGTGGATATGGAGAAAAACAAACATCGACCGGCTAAATGGGACGTCGTTTGTCTTTCGAAAGATCAAGGAAAGCTGGGTATCCCTGACTTTCAAGCTAAAAATATAACCCTTCTAGGAAAATGGCTTTTTAAGCTACTTTCTGAAGACGGGGTATGGCAAACACTTCTAAAAGTTAAATACATCGGGTCAAATGCTCTGTCACATGTTTATTGGAAACCCGATGACTCTCACTTTTGTGCCGGTCTCATGGCGATGAAGTAATACTTCTTTCATTTTGGAAAATTATTATATATTATGATTGAGAAATACACACTCCGAGCCAGATATCCAACCCTATACAATATAATCCGTCATAAGAGTGATACAATAGCTACGGTTATGCAGTCATCGTCGCCAAATATGAAGTTCAGGCAAGATTTAGTTAGACCCAGGCTTGCGGCGTGGAATGCGCTAGTAGGGTGGCCGGCTTTGGTACAGATGTCGCAAGGGTCTGACGAATCCGCTAGAATTTACGCGAGAATGGAAAGTTCTCGGGGAACTCCATATATGGAGCATTGGTTCATCCTGGGATGCCGGTTGATAATAATAAGAAAATTTGGAAGATGAACATATCACTAAAGTTAAAAATCTTTGCGTGGTGTATTCGTAGATGTGTAATATTAACCAAGGATAACCTTGTTAAACGCAACTGGGATGAAAGTATGAAGTGTGTTTTCTGTCCACATGAGAAGACGATCAAAAATGTTTGCAAGTTTGTGCGTTCTATTTGGTCAGCCATCCAAATAGATTCAAATTTATATCCACCACGTTCCAATGTGAATATTTTTGGCAATTGGTTACATGGGATTGATCACAAGTTTAGAACTCTTATTAGGGTGGGAGCGATAGCTGTAATATGGTCGCTTTGGTTACGTAGAAATGACAATGTTATTGATGATACAAATTCTTCTCTCATACAGGTAATCTACCATTTCACCAGTTTGCTCCGTTCGTGGTCCACATTATGACAGGTGGAAATAAAGACCTTTTAATGGAGGTGTCAGCACGACTGAAAAGCACGACAAGGGATATTTTATCTGATATGGATGGCCGTGTGATTTTCGGATTGGCCCACCACCAGCATAGGCCATGTACATCTGGTGTCTGATTACTTGCCCGTGTTTTTTATTTATTTTTTATAAGACTGTATGGTTGCAGCTATGTGCCTCATTAAAAAAAACTGTAAGAGGCCGGGTGTAGCGGTTAAACTTTTAAATAATAAAATGTCCTTTATAAGAAAATATCGTGTTGCTATCAACTCAATATTTGTCGTATTTGTATGCTTACAACCAACTTTAAAAACATAATCTCATCTATTTACTAATTGATGCCTTCTTCTTATACATAATTCTAGGATATACTGCTACAGTTCAGTTTCATCCACTAAGTGACTGTTTTATTGTCCGCGCATTATCGACCAACCATCCATAGATATATCCTTAGCTTGGCCATCCTCTCTTGAGGACTCAAGAGTTAGACTAGATCTTTCTTAACACACACATAAATCACATGAGGGTTCTCCCCCGCTGACGACTTTGGCGTCGTCGAGATGAAAAATTTGTCGTTGAGACGTCCTCCTCATGGTTCAGTTCTTCGCGGCCTCCATATGCTTTTACAACAACGAGACATTGCCGACAATAAAATCACCCCTGACGCCTTCTCTTCAACGGCATGTGGTCCGGCCACGTCTACCAAGAGGTAAATTTATTCTATTGATTGGATGAAGATACCCTATTTTGTACGATTTATTCATGTCAGGATCATACTAATTTTCTTCAGCTTGGTAATTATAGTTTGAGCTTAGAAGAACTGTTTTTCCTAAGAATATTTAATTCATGTTGTCGTTTTGACCCAAGTTTGAAAACATCTCCATCATATGTGGCGTTCATACGAGACTTAATTGGTTCCAGACTTTCAGCATGGAAAGCTCTAGTAGAGTGGCTCTCATAGGTCCAGCTGTTGCAAGGGACAAATAAATTTCATTGAAATCTAGATGAGAATGAAAAATCCTTGTAGATTCTATGTATAAAGCACATATAAATCAAGATGGGACATTCGATACCATTTTTTTTTTTGGAAAATGAAGGCAGCGTTCAAAGTTAAAATCTTTGCATGGTACATTCGGAGAGGTGTAATCCTTACTAAAGACAACCTTGTAAAACACAACTGCCATGGAAGGGCATACTAGAGGCCTTCCTAGACGAGGATTTTATGGATGAGTTTCCCCTCCGCTCCCAGACTCCCTCTCTTCTTCCTGCGATTGACAGCCTCTAGCCTCCCACTGGTGCCTCTGGACATTTCCCGCACTCTTGCGCGTCGTCGCCGTTTCGCCCACGCGATGTGCACGTTGGACCGGCGAGGGGGTGGAGGTCGTGAACCTAGGCCACCCTCTTACCGCTTTGATTTATTTCGCTCTTGCTTCTATCATGGAGGTCGTGAACCAAGCCAGCAGGGACCTGGTGTGGCCCTAGTCACCGTCGCCGAGAGACGCTTCTTCTCCAACATGTTCAACATTAAGTGACCGGGCTCCTTCCACGCGTGCCTCAGCGAGCTGCCTCCACATCAAGATCTCTTTCAAGGCCGTCTCCTTTTCATTCCGTCTCTGACGAGGTTCCTCTTCATGGTCACCAAGTGTATCAACGTGAGGGACTTCACCAACAGGATGAGGAGGGAAGTAAGCTAGGAAGCCGTGTCAATGAAGTAGCGAGTATTCAGCTCCTCTGCCACCATGGTGATTGTATGGTCCGCTCATGTAGCGCTGATTAAGGAAGATGGGGAAAATGTAAAAGAAAAGATGAAAAATAAAAAGAAAAATGTCAATTGACACATGGGCATGTGTAAGTGCGAAGTCAAAAGAAAAGGCTCTGAAATGGGGGTTGTTGCTACAGTTGGTACTCCCTCCGTTTCAAATCATGTTTTAATTTTTTTAATTCTCATGTATCTATGCGTGTTTCAGTGTGTATTCATTCATTTAATTTCGTATTTAATCCATATTGAAATATCCAAAACATTTTATACTTTGAAATGGAGGAGGTCTAAAAATTGGAGCCAATCTTCACAAAAGTCTTGTTTTCGAGCAAGCCCATGTCACTTCCAGCCTACTCAGCGATTAGTTAGTCAACGCGTTGGTTGGTCTAGCGAGCGAGCGTGTTCTCACTGTCACTGTGCTTTGCGAGTTGCGACTACTCTATGTAGCAGTAGAACACAAGTTGCTCAACCTTTATAAAGGACTCGACAAAAAATTAATCATTCGATGGATCATAGATACGTTTATTAAGAATACAGTGTAGTGTATGCCCGCACGTTATGATGATTATTCCGGCGGGAGCCGTGATGATGGTGTCGCTGCTGCAGCTCTGGTCGGCAGCAGCTCAGGCCGTACGAGGTGCAGGGCCGCCGCCGAACTGCCCGACCAGCTGCGGCAACGTGAGCGTGCCGTACCCGTTCGGCATCGGCGACGGGTGCTATTGGCCGGGCTTCAACCTCACCTGCGACCGGACGCGGCTGCTCGTCGCCGGCGGCACCCTCCAGGTGGTGGAGATCTCCCTGGTCAACTCCACGGTGCGCCTTGTCGACAGCGCGGGACAGGTCAACCTCACCTTCGACGGGGCTGTCGACGGCAACGGCACGTGGGGCGGCGCCGGCGCCGGCCCGTACGTGGTGTCGGAGAGGCACAACCAGTTCGTCGTCACGGGGTGCAACGTGCAGGCCACGCTGATCGGGGACTCCGGCGCCCGCAACGTCATCAGCGGCTGCTCGTCCTTTTGCTCCATCAACGACAAGTGGACGGGCGCCGTAACGAGCTCTCCTGGCTCCGGCGATGCCGCCGCGTGTTCCGGCATCGGCTGCTGCCAGACGCCCATCCCCATAGGCCGCCCCTCCTACGGCGTGCAGTTCAAGTATCTGGACTCGAGCCACGAGTACGACGACCAGCTGCCCATCGCGGTGCGCGTCGCCGAGCGAGGGTGGTTCGACGCCGCCTCCGCCGCGCTCCTTAGGGATTCGCCCGGGTACGCCCCCTTGCGCAGGCCGGCGGTCCCCGTGGTTCTCGAATTCGCGGTGGATTCGAAGCCGGTGGTGCTGCCGGGAGTGGCGACGTCGGGCTGTCCCGAGGACGCGGCGAGGAGCGCGTGCCGGAGCAGCCTCAGCTCGTGCCGCAACGTCACCGGAAACTACCGCAGCGGTTACGTGTGCCAGTGCCAGGACGGGTACCAGGGCAACCCTTACCTCGCCGGCGGATGCAAAGACGTCGATGAGTGCACGTTGCCGGGCATGTGCGCCGGCGACTGCACCAACACGGTCGGGGGGTACCTGTGCCGGTGTCCGCGCGGCACCCGCGGCGACCCACGCATCAAAAGTGGCTGCGTCAAGTCTTCCCTAGGTGAGCACAACACCGCTGAATTCGCATCGATTTTCCCCGTGGTTTCACATAAGTGATTGCTCTGTTTTATTTTTATATAAGGGATTCCTCCCCCAATTCCATTAAATTAAGTTCATCACGACGTCCCCCATCAAAAGTCCCTCCTCCCAGACTCCCAGTACAGACCAAAGTGCCATGAAAGAACCATCTTTAGGCTCAGCTTAGAGAAACTCAACTAGCTACATGATTCCTGTGTTTTACATCAGAGATTTACTTATTTTGAGGCCATTTACATCAGAGATTCTTCCTCATAACTAAGACACATATTCTCTAATACTTTCCAGGTATAAGTATCGGCATAGGAACTGGCAGTGGTGCTGGCCTTCTACTCCTGGTACTTGGTGCTTATTTTGTGGCCCGGAAGCTAAAGCATCGGAGGACAAAAATGCTGAGACATAAATTCTTCAAGCAAAACCGTGGGCATCTGTTGCAGCAATTAGTATCACAAAAGGCTGACATTGCCGAGAGGATGATCATATCCTTGGAGGAGCTAGAGAAGGCAACGAACAATTTGGACAAAGCTCGTGAGATAGGCAAAGGAGGGCATGGCACGGTCTACAAAGGGATCATGTCTGACCTGCATGTCGTGGCTATTAAGAAGTCAAAAGTCACAATCCAGAGGGAGATCGACGAGTTCATAAATGAGGTAGCTATTCTATCGCAGATCAACCATCGGAATGTCGTGAAGCTCTTTGGGTGCTGCCTTGAGACGGAGGTGCCACTGCTGGTGTATGAGTTTATTTCAAATGGGACTCTTTATCACCATCTTCATGTTGAGGGGCCAGCATCATTGCCATGGGAGGTCAGGCTAAGAATTGCAACGGAAATCGCGGGAGCTCTCGCGTACCTTCACTCTGCTGTCGCCTTCCCTATAGTCCATAGAGATATCAAGTCCCAGAACATTCTGCTGGATGGAACTCTGATAGCAAAGGTATCAGACTTTGGAGCTTCCAGGGGCATTCCAATCGATCAAACAGGGGTTGTTGCAACCGCTATCCAGGGAACCCTGGGGTATCTAGACCCCATATACTGCTCCACAGGGCATCTTAATGAAAAGAGCGATGTTTATAGCTTCGGCGTCCTCCTCATGGAATTGCTCACTAGAAAGAAACCGTATCTATATCGGTCATCGGAGGAAGACAACCTCATCACACATTTCACCACCGTGCTAGCGAAAGGCGACCTGGTCCATGTGCTGGATCCTCAAGTCGTGGACGAAGGAGGCAAAGAGGTTGAAGAGGTTGCTCTGTTGGCTGCCACCTGCGTGAGACTGCAAGGAGAGCACCGACCAACCATGAGGCAGGTTGAGATGAATCTTGAAAACCTTCGGGCATCCCATGTTAAGGTTGTGACCCATGATATGAATGCACCAAGCTATACATTCATCGAGGGTAGAAACACGAAGGAGGCGAGCAGACAATATAGTTTAGAAGAAGAATATTTGTTGTCATCAAGATACCCCCGGTAGTGAATGTAATTTTAGTACTGGGAGTATAATAAACAAATAAAAAATCGGCTTGAGTCACAACATATATAAGACTAGCCATAGTGGGAGTAACATAGTTAGTATCATGCATGCCACGTTGGCAAAAAGATGACGTGTCACTGTAGTTAATGAGGAGAGAGATGGTAGTGGTATCATAGGTAGATA
Source organism: Poa pratensis (assembly GCA_947311845.1). Taxonomy (NCBI): domain Eukaryota; kingdom Viridiplantae; phylum Streptophyta; class Magnoliopsida; order Poales; family Poaceae; genus Poa; species Poa pratensis. The sequence continues at coordinate 26,445,701 of CAMZMU010000093.1, read as the reverse complement.
CCGTAACATAACGGATTCCAAGACAAGATGTGTGTGCAACCTAATAAATACACTAGTATATGATACCACAAATATGTTACTACCCACTATGGAACTAGTAACATAGACTAGTATCATATGCATGATACTAGTGTATGATACTCCCCACTATGGTTAGTCTAAATAATAATAATCTGGAGGCGATGCTCTGTCGTTTCCCGAGTGTTGTAATAAGATCTATGTAAGACATGATGGTTTTGTTTTATGAAATGGAGCCGGGGCAGTGGCCCTTTGCATCTAAAAAAATAATGGGAATCTAGCATTTTGATAGCCCACCTTGTTGTGGTTTGGCCATTACATTTGTGCTTTAGCTAATAACCATTGTCCGATCAAGTCCAGTGATTGGGAAGTTTTTTCTCTTCTTGTTTAGTGTGTGATTGAGAAGCTTCAAACCATGCACAAATTCAAATTCAGGCTTTCCGTGCAACAAGTTTGGACGCGTTTAAAGAGAAAGTGGACCGTGAACGGGCTAATAAGGAAGGCCTGAAGGACATAACGGACTTTTTTCCAAATGGGTGTTACCCGGGCTCTCCATCAAAACGATGCATACACCCTCTTTACTAAATTATTGCAAGGTTACTCGAGCAATTTACATTTATGGATTACACAAAGTCGAGATATGAATCAGCCAACAAAAAACAAGCATCGCGCATCGTGGCGACGCAAAGCATCAGCATGTGATTCTCCTAGAAAATTGCGATGCGGCCTGGCTGAAAAATCTCGTGCCACCGAATCTAATCGGTTGCAGCAAGGCACTCCATTGCACCATGCTTCTCCTCCCATTGAAGAAAGGACCACGAACCGAACTAGTGGAATAGGCAAGCGAAAAAGGCATTTGTAGCTCGGGCTACATGTAGGACTTTATTTCAATTTTTTAAACTAGTATTTAAAGGTTTCAATTTTGTTGAAAATAAATCTGAAGGTAGCCAATAGTATATCCTACATTTGTACAAAGTTTCAATCCGAAAATATTTTTGTTTACGGCTATGCAAGAAAGACAAATTCTGACAATATTTGGAGGGCACTATTCACACACCCAGATGTACAATTTTGTCTTTTTTGTAGCGTAGAATACAGCTTATTTCGGATTGAGATTTTGCATTCCTGTAGGTTGTATCCGTGGCTAGACACAATTTTTTTTTCAGATTTCTTTTAAAACTTTAAATTTTGTTTTTCGAATGTGCAAAATTAAAGGCTATATGTAGCTCCGGCTACAAAACACCACTCTCATGAAGGCGATAACCTGCAAAATAGATGGGTTTCTGTTCCTGTTAAAGACAAAATCATTGCGCATTCGCTACAAGTCCATAGAAGTGCACAAACTCCCTGCCAGATCCGAACTTTGTTATTCTTATCAACCATATTCAGCCAATTACCAAACAAATTCGATATATTAGTTGTTGGTTGTAAATTAAACGTCATATACACAAGCTGCCATACAATCTTAGCAAAAGGGCTCGCGATAAAAAGATGTTGGATTGTCTCATCTTGATCGCAGAAACAACATTTCCTATTACCCGTCCAATTTTGTTTTGCCAAGTTATATTTTGTTAACAATATTTTTCTGTATAAGGAGCACATAAAAATCTGTATTTTCAGCAGAACATTTACCTTCCAAATATATGTGTGCAAGAAGAGAGTATTATCATTCAAATAATCCAAGTACATGGATTTAACCGGAAATAGGCCGGATGTAGTAAGTCCGTAGACAAAAACATCCAGCGCTGTCGTCAAAGTAGCTCACGTCAACCTTTGATGTAACCAACGTGTCCATTTGTTCTCTGTCAAATTCCTCTTAAAACCTTCACAACCGAAACTCATTTTCGTTGCACAATGGTCTAAGGATATGGGTATTGCAATGAGAGGGCTTTGTTGCCAAGCCAAGTTTCTTATCAAAATCTAGTATTGGTACCATTGCCAACAATAAAAAATACTCTACTAAAGAAGTCATCTTTCACATGCATAAAACCCTTCCAAAAGGGTGAATCGGTAGGCTTAGCCGTGGCTTGAGACAATGTTTTGTAATTAAAAACTTATTCCATAGAAATTATTGCCACATGCCTTCCTCATTTAAAAGCTTAAAGAGCCACTTGCTCAATAAACATTTTTTTTGAATGTCAGTACTTAGTGCCTAAACCCCCCCTGATCTTTTGGATGACAGATAATGCTCCATTTCGTCAGAAGGTATTCTTTTCTTACGAGCATCGCTTTGCCAAAAAAAATGATCTATAAAAGTCAAGCCTCCTCCGTACCCCTTTAGGTATCTCCAGGAAAGAGAGAGGAAGAACATAGGGAGACTAGTGAGAACCGAATTAGTGAGTATTAGATGATCTCCATATGAGAGCATCGATCTTACTCACCCAACTGGATAAATTTTTCGGAAAACGATACTCAACCGGTTTCCACTCACCATTTCTAAGCCTACGAAAATGAATGTTAATTGACATGTATCTAAATGGGAGATCGCCAATTGCGCAGGACATAATGGACTTTGCTGGACTGAAAAGGAATATTCACATATCACATTCCACCGTTATCTATCAACACAAAATACAAACACGAATTTTGGTGCAAAAAGGTCAGGAGTATCGGTATGAATTCAAACTTGTCTGCAGTTTATACTTTATACTGATAGCGTTGATCAATGTGATTTTCAAGATCATCTCTGAAGGTCATGACAATTCCCTCTTCTCGGCTACTGGGTTGTCCTCAAAAGCTGGAGCATGTGAGAAGCGAGAGGACTTGCACGCAATCACTTCAATGCAATGCTCCGCTTGATTGGGGACGAGATTGGGTGGTCTTCAGGTTGATAAGGGGAAGTTTGAAGAGCATTTGTGCATTTAGACCTTACTGATGCTGTACTATTCGTTAGCCTCTTTGTGTTTGAATTTGAAATTTTGTAGTATTGAATCCCTTAGAAAAAATTATATAGGGCCTGTTTGATTCAAAGGATTTGCATAGGAAATTTGAAGGAATCAAATCCTTTGGAATTTTTCCTATGTTGGTCATTTGATTCATAGGATTGAACCCTATAGGAATTTTTCCTAAGAAATCCTTTGCACTAGCTTCCATAGGAAATCAAACATCCACTCAAAGCTCTTTTTTGTAATCCTTTACTCTTCCTATGATCGAATCAAACACACTTTTGTGCAAATCAAATCCTGTAGGATTTGAGTTGGCATGACATTGCAATCCTACGGTATTCCTATTCCTGCGTTTCTAAAATCCTACGAATCAAACAGGCCCATAGTGTTTTTAATTGAAATCATTGTATCACGTAGTAGTTTGCTTCTAAATGATAACGTTTCACTACATTTACAGAGAAATATCCGTTCTTTCATAGTAGAAACAATCATTTGTTTCATGTGATGTAATAAAGATACTTTGGGGGCAAACTTAATCATGTTAGATTTAAGTACTCATTGCATTGCATTGCAATCCTATGATATTTTTTATTCGTTTTTTCTCATGCAAATTAAAGCGGTCTTAATCTACCAAGTTTTTTTTTCATGATTAGCTAGGGTGGATATAAAGCTCGAAAGTCGGCGAGCTTAACGAGCTCTCTGTTTGCTCCAGTTGTTTGTTAACAAGCCAAACTGATCATCACATTAGCTCCTTAATACTAACAAGCTTAACGAGCGAGCAAGCGGGTATACCGCGAGCTTCTCAATAAGCTCGCGCCGTGGGATTCCGACATCACCGGTGCTCGGGAGGAAAATCAACTTTTCCTAAGCAGTTAGAATTGTTTTTGTTCTACGGTGAGAATTGCTGATAGAATGAATCATGTATGAGCTCAGCTTTTCAAATCGTACTTCATGTACAACACATGACATCCAAGTAGACGCCCAGATAAGCGCTTCACTGATCACTCATCACTCACGAGACTCGCCGAAAGCCCAGATTAAAAATCGTACCAAAGACACAACAAGCAACGGGGACAAATGTGAAATGTACGAGAGCAAGCAGAGCACACAAGTGAAAACGGTCATCATGGTTTGGCCTCCAGCTCCGGGAAGTGGAACTCTGGAATAGTGGGCATCTCTGGCTTCGACGGCAGCTCCACCTTGGGCAGCTCCGGCTTGGCTGGAAGGTGCACCTCCGGGAATGTTGGCAGCTCGGGCATGGGTGGCAGGTGCACCTCGGGGAACGGCGGCAGCTCCACCTTGGGCAGCTCGGGCTTAGGTGGCAGGTGCACCTCCGGGAATGGCGGCAGCTCGACCTTGGGCAGCGGTGGCAGTTCGGGCTTGTGCTCCTCGTCCTTGGTCGGAGCGGTCTCCTCCTGCAAGGTCCTCACAGCACCGCTCATGGCAACACATGAGAGAAGGAGCCCGAGAAGGAAGACAATGGTGTTTCTCGAAGCCATATTACTGGACGGCTGTGGTTGTTCAGCTAGCTAGCTCTAGCGATCTGTTTGAATGTGGGAGTGGGAGAGATAGCAGATGGTTCGTTCTACTTATAGAGTTCAGAAAACGCTCATAGTGTCTAGCTGAGGTCCAATGCTTTGCAGCAAGGTTGGTTACCTACTTGTCTATATTTCCTGTTCAGTGTGCGCTTCAGTTTCGAGTCTATGGCTGGCTGTCTGCTTAGGATTTTGGTGAGGGCAGACTAAGAGAGTTCTCCAGCATTTATCGGCTTCAGTTGACTAGTGTGCACTCTGCAGGGCAGGTACGACCGTGCGATCACAAACATTTGTTTTTTTTCGAAATCGAAGGAGGTAAATGGGGTGCCCCCAAGGCCTCCTCACAGCGATTAGCGCTTCTCAGCCGTCGGATCGACGATCTACAGCGTGAATCTGGACCGTCCGTTTTCCTGCGTTACTTTTTTTACACCGGCCAACAGTCACTGACAGTGGGTCCAGACGTCGCCGGTCCCGCTCCGGTCCCGCTACACAGAGAGAGGGTCCGTTTTTTGGTAGCATCTCCTTTCGACACAGTTCTTTCCTGCGCCGTCGTGGTGTGGGTTTCTACAGTGCAGCTTCGGGAGCGTGCGGTCGCGCGCGCCGCCCGTGGGGTCACTCGCTGCCCGCGGTGGAAAACCCTAGCTGCCCACCCAATCCCCTCGCGCGTTCCCTCCTCTCCAATCCCCATCGTCGTCCTCCCCTTCGGCGGCGCTCCTTTTCCCGCGCCTTCTCTTCTTCCACTCCGAGAGGAACGGCTGGTGGCCGGCAGGAGCACGCCGCCTGCAGCTCGCACCGCCGCCGCGCGATGTGCCGTCACCGAGAGGAGCGGCTGGTGGTCGGCGGGAGCAGCGCCGCTCCCTCTCCTCGCAGCCCCTTCTTCTCCCACCGCCGACCTCGCGTCGCAGAGCACGGGCCGCCACGCGTCGTGACATTGCCGGGAGAAGCGACTTGTGGGGCGCTCAGCGGTGCTCGGCTCAAGTTCGTCGGGCCCTGCTTGACGCCGTCGCCATCGTTGCGGGAAACCCTTTCCCGCATGGTCTGCAGCGCATCTGCCTGCCTCCGAGCCCGTCCTCGATCCCAGGTGCGTCTCTCTCTCTCTCTCTCTCTCTCTCTCTCTCTCTCTCTCTAGATCCGCCGCCGCCTCGCCGACTCCGGCCGGATCTGTCCGGATGCATGTATTCTGCAGTGGTTTCAGCCCTGTTTTATCGGTGGATTTTGATTCATTTGCTCTTTTCGGCCGGTGGTCTTAGAAACTCTATGTTATGTGCACTGATTTCGCACAATATACCTCGGATGTGCAACAGTGGGTGCGGAGGCTACCGGCCAGCCCAGTTCGTCAAGGAGGACGCTGACAAGAGAAGTGCAACGTTCGGGTTTAGGCCTCCGATGCGCCTCAAAGTCGCCTTGCCTGTTGCGGCGCCCAGGTACCTTCCCAAATCCCGATCCCTGCTCTCCTCCTGGCTGTGTGCTTGCTTCTGTGCACGTCCGAACTGGTTTGCTGCAGGGCTGTGTGCATGTTTGGCTGCCTGTGTGATTACTGGTATGCTAATGATATTGATTTGCTTGCTGCATGCTGGGTTGATGATTGATGCTGCTGCTGACCTGAGCGGGAACATAACTTGGGAAGTTGGGAAACATATATCATTAGGTAAGAAAGCTACAAGTCAACTTCTTTACTCTGATTTTAATTGTTCATGCTTATGTGTTATATCTATCTCAGATTCTAACTGCATATGATGGATTTTGCAAGTGCCATGAGGATTTAGGAAATTGATGACCATTCAGTCATTTGAGGACTTGAAGATGGGCGTGGAGTCAAGAAATGGGGCACTATTCTGATATATTTTTGCTTGTGTGCAGCGGTCTGCTACAAAGAGGCATGGAGAGGGAGTTCTTTAGTTTTTATCCAATGGGCAAGATAAATCAAACACTGCCGCTATTGGGGCAGGCCAATGAAGAAGATGAACCTGCATTTATAGGCGTTGATGCCATCCACCTGGCCCACGGGCACCTCCACCATCTCGCTTGCTGCACCACTCCAAGGTCATGAATCTGAACTTCAGAATGTGCCAGCCATTTGATCTAGAATACAATCGAATAGCTCTTGGTAATGGCCTTCTCAATCCATTAATATATGCAAGAGAATGTGTCTCCCATTGGCTGTGTGCTTGTTTCTTATGCAGTTTGTATCTGTGTTGTTCTGCTCTTTACTCTTATTTGGTGTATGCAATGCAATGTCTACAAGAATATACATTGTAATGTCTATAAGAATATACGAGCAAATGTGTAGCTATTTTGTATGTCTATATTTTAATGTGGTTCGTTTGATCTAGAATATGCCAGCAAATGTGTAGCCGTTTGATCTAGAATAGCTCTTGGTAATGGCCTTCTCAAGAATATGCATTGTAATGTCTACAAAATAGCTGCAAAATAGCCAATTTAAGGTCAAATTATTATCACATATTCTATAATCATGATGCAAATGAATTATGTTACCTCGAGGGCTGGGTGGTGTATCTTCAGGAAATAGCTGCATAAAGTAATGAAGGCGATAGTATTTCCTATAGCCCTGAATTTTATTTTAAGTTCCTGCTGAATTTTTGTGGTGTCCTGCCATGCAGTTGTGGCATCATGCAATTTTTTTGTGAAATTATCTTTTGTGCCAATGACAGGATTTGCATATGGACTGTGGTAATTATGTTCCTTTGTGCCAATGTTTGATGCTACAGTCTGATGTATAAATTATATTGCTTGCATGAGAAAGATGAAGGCAGCCAGGTGACCTGTTATATCTCACTACATATTTGATATTTGTTTTCTTAGCCATCAGACTGAATATTTATATTTGTTACCAACTTATCTACCATTATACTAGACCTGTTTAAGGAAGATAATTAATAAATGACAAGTTCTACAAAGTAGAGATGTTATCATTTACGCATATTTATCTACTATCGTAGATTTGTTGTTTTGAGGTCTTGCGTTATTCTTCCAAACATATATTTGTAACTTGGAGTTTGCAGTTAAGTCAGTGCATAGCTTTGGTTTCCAGGTTAGAGCATATATAATAAATAGCGTCCACATTATTTACTTTGACAATCCATGCTTACTGAATGTGATATTCCACATATGGTAAATATTGGATATGGTGGATCGAAGTAGTACGTGGTATTATTTTCTACATTGAAATCTGCACAGCTTGTGGTCTCATGTATATGTTAATGCTGTGCAGAGGATCTGATGAGGCCACTGTTGGTTGCCAGTGTATGGAAATTTCCAATCTCAGCCGAACATCTTCATTTGATTTTTTGGTCTCCAGGTCAGTAAAGATTCAGTTTCTTTGCCTCCCTTCTTTATTTCATGCATTGAATCCAGTCTTATGTATGCCTGCTAATTGTTCGATCCAAAAGTAGCTAAACTTTTGATCCATACCATTTCCCCATTTTGTGAAGAATATCATTTACCTACTTTTTGTTTACATACATAAAACACTGCTGTCTGGCTTGCGCTTACAGAATGCGTTATTTTACATGCTAAAAAGTTGGATATGGTGAACCAAAATAAAACATAATTTACCTGCTTTTTGTTTACATACATAAACACTGCTATCTGGTTTGTGTTTATGTATTACACATGATAAAGAGTTGGAGATGGTGAACCAAAATAAAACAGAATGATTATTTCTATTTGTACTGAAGAAAAAATTATAAAATTGTGGTGTTCCAGTACGTCCGAAGTTTCTCTCTCTCTATCTCTACAAACGATGCTTCCTTTACCATACTAATGAACATATCAACTTATCATACTGTTGGATTTTTTCCTTCATGCTATTTTTGGTGTTAAAATCTTGGCTTCTGTATTCAGGTGGGTAGAGAAACGAGCCAAAATTGCAGAAGGAAGGGGTGCATGAAGTTCCTATTACTTATTACCACCAGTTTCTTGGTGTTATTTCACAAGGATTATTCTTTCCATTGTTGTGTTTCTCATCTGAAAAGGGATTTAGATCAGGTTACTATTTAAGTATATATCCAGGTAAACCGTATTTTTCCATTTGTTTTTGTTTCCTTCGAGGTGCCAAAATCTTAGGTGATTGTTGGATTTAAATTGGGCAAGCAAGAAATGGTTTGTTAGATATAATTCTATGGTCTTACTAATAGTGATTAATAATGTTGTCATGCTATTTTGGATCTCGAATTCTAGATATTTTCTCCTGCTTTGAGGGATTCTGAATTTATTACCACTAATTGTTGTTTTCCCATGAGTCCAAGTTCCATCATTGGAGTTAAATTTTCATAAAACCTTCTAGCTTACCATGGCTACCGTAACCAGTATAAGATACAAATGCTGAATTTCTCCTTATGTTTCTATAATAAATAGGCTGGTCTGCCTCCTTACCATGGGAAGGGGTGTCTCTATAACAATGCAGTTCACTTATTTAATTTTCATCTACTTCCATTTCAGTGTTTTTGAATGATTATTTCAGTTGATTCTTTATGCTTTGACAAACTAGGATCAGAAAATAGATCCAGACACCCATTTGTTGTGATTATTTTGGTTAGTGCATCAGGATCGTGTATTCGACACATTCAGTGTTCTACCAATTTCTCGCCATACATCTTTGATTGGTTTATATGCTTTGTAATCAGAATATTTTGGTCATGCAAATATTTATGCACAAGGTCATGGAAAATCTGGCAGTAGCCTACAGTTAACTGGATATGTGTAATTTAACTCTGTTTACCTTCCACACAAGTTATTTCCTTCTCTTTGGTCCCATTTTCTTTGTTTACATCATTGTCATTTTTGTTCAGTTTAGTTAACGGCCGCACACTTAACTCTCGAGCACGAAACTGTTTTTGCCATATGACTTTACGTTTGATATATGGATGTCAAACTATTTCTTCATTGTGTTGCTTGGTGTAAAATGTTCACTTACCTATGCAGGTTTACTACTATTCTCCATTTTCTTCTCATTCCGATCCAACGAAATTGACCCATGGATACAAGATTTTCACACGTCTAGGGTTAGCGTATGTCCTTATTTGTACCTAATCAATAACAAATGAAATGTTCAAATAGAGTATGCCCATAAATACCCTTATTGCATGCGTAATCTTACTGCTATTGGTTCAAGGCTGTTGTTATTTTTGTGGCTGACACGATTTTTTTCTTATTTTGCCCACTATTATATTTCTACACTAACTGGCACTCATGTAAAATTTATAATTTTGTTCTTAATGCAATACATGAATAACTTATCGTTCTTTCGAATAATGGAGAGCAAAGCATGTTTTTTATTTATCTTGCGGTAGGGTTCATGTTGTTTTGCACATGGAAGAACAAAATCTAATGGTTTCTCCAAATCAAATTGATGTATCAGATTAGTTGCTCTCAACTAGCACTACTAATGTATATGTTTAGGCATGAATACCTATATATACAATATTTCATCTTTTCTTCTATTCTTCAAATTAGTGCAAAATAATTGATTTTCAAGATGGCCTTATATTTGTATTTACTGATTGGGAAATACTAGCTAAACTATGCAGCACAGTATTTACTTAGTTGTTCCTTTCTATTATTGAAAAGGGCATATATTGTTTAATATTTTTCATGTTCATTATGGCCGGTGAAATTATTGTGGAAATCTAACATTAAATGGATTCTATTAATTATGGCATGTGGTGACGCAGTGATGCGTGTATCAAAGAGAAACATTGTAATGTAGTATTTACTCCAATTTACATTGTTGGAGCAGTTCATCTTCTAAATTCTAAACATAAATTGAATTTCTTATTATTTCTGTAACCTCCTCTATCATATGAACCATTAGTTAAGCAGTTTTCAGTGATGTATCGATGACAACAATAATTGTTATTTTGAATGCTTCATGAGAGAAGTTCATCGCCAACATATATGAGAGAGATGATCTAAAGACAACAGAGGTTGCTCAGACCAGAACATCTATCAGAGGCCAACACTTAGTGGTTCCAGTTTAAACTTATCAAAAAATAAATTTTGATTCGCATAGTAGAGTACAATATTTTGTATCCTCTGAGTTTCTTTCACCAAATGTAATATTTGTCCCTGTATATTATTGTGAGATATTTGAATTGTGTATACCATAGTTGCATTTGTTCAAAAGAGCATCTGTCTCCTCCTTTGTGACAAATTTCTGACTTATGAGCTACTTTTCAATAGTACTGACCTATCCCATGTATAATGTACTTATATTTCCTGTTTTACTGTTTAGGTAATATTTATTTGGCTGCTTACTTAGTCTAAGATTGATACAAACTATTCGTATATTTGTTTGTTGAACATCAGTTATCCTAAGCTTTACATTCACTATACATAAAGCTTTACCAAAAGACTTATACGTGTGAGTTGTGCCCTAACATGTATATTAATTGTTGACTGCCATGTCATATTAAGAATGTTTGTCATAACGTTTTGCAAATCGAAAACCAGTGTCAGTTAATATGGAATTACATGTGAATAGATTAGTGTCCCAAAATGTAAGACATGTTGCAGCAGGAACGTTGTTAATAGTGTTTATCATACCGTTTTTCACACTGAATACCAGTGTCATCGGCGGGTGGCGCGCGGCGAAGCCGCGCCGGGGGATCTAGTGGGGATGAAGCCCAGCGCCTCTGCATCGAGCGATGCACATAATGTTTTATTGCAAAGTTTCAGGCATCTCAAATTTAAAAATCACAGATCACATAAGGTTGAGACATGAATCAACCAACGAAAGAATGACAACATAAGGCATCTAGGCATCCCTAATGCATTTAATATGTTGCCACGAAGCTCGGCCGAAGATATCCTGGGTAACCGCCAAAAGCCGGGTACACCCAGTAGGCATAAGGTCCCGCTGATCCGACGGAAGCAGGAACGCTTAAAGCTGAATCCAATGGGGGCATCATATTGATCACCTGTAGAGCATGACTTTTTTTTTGCTCTGTTAAAAATAATATTATTTCGACAATTCCTTATAGACCAACAAAGAGTAGAAATGCCAATACGAATACGCCCCTTTGTCTTACTATCAATTCCATTTAGCCAATTACCAAACATGTTGGTTATATTTGTAGGAGGAGGAATGTTATAAGTGATATACACCACATACCAAATAATTTTAGCAAATGGGCTGTCAATAAAAAGATGTTCTACCGTTTTCTCTGAGCCATAAAAGGCACATTTTGTACATCCTTGCCAGTTCCTTTTGGCAAGGTTATCCATTGTTAGCTCACCTGTTAACATGAAACGTCGTACGTGTCCAAAAGGACCGTGAGATCGTAGAAGAACACAAGCAAGTTTCTTCGCCAGCTTCCCTGCTGCTGATCAGCCTTCTTCTCCCTTTTCTGCTTACTCCCTCTTGTCCTCCTCCCATTCTTCGTGCTGCCACATCCGAGCTCAAAGATTGGACGGGGTCGAAGGGACAAGCGACCGTACTGACGCGTAAGTGTGTAACTGTTTCATCATTGGAGGGTTAGAGCTCCCTAAGATGTAAAACGTGTAAAGAGTTTCCTAAGGTCGTGTCCAGTTAGTAGAGGCGCTTGAAAGTTGAGATTCAATAAGTATTGGAGATCAATATTAATTTGATTCCAATGCATTTTGGGTTCTTGAACTTGTCCGACATCCCTCCAAAAAAAAACTTGTCCACCCTAATCACCTTTGTCCCGAACTTTATATAGTGGTGTGTTCACCGTGCCCATGTGGTGTCTGGCGCCACATATATTCATCACATGGTTGGGCACTTGGTGATATAAATTTAGATATTTTGTTGCATTCTCGTCCGCGAGGTCTATGTTGACACTTTTTTTTATAGAAACATCTTGTTGGGTATATCTAGGGCTTGAATCTGGACAGACTAGTTCCACCACAAAAAATCTAACCTCGCTTCATTTTTTTCTACGGTATATATAGGTTTCTGTGTTTTAACCAACTGAGCTACGGTTAATTCGTGTTGACACCTAGATTATGTCCTTTACGTTCGATCAATGGCAGTCATCCACGATCCATGTCAGGCGACGCCGGCGGCGGCGGACCTTCCTTCCCCGCGTCCTGGGTGGGCTGGTCGGGGCCTCTCCGTCCTGGGCGGCGGTGCTCGTCGGGAGCTCGTGGTCCGGCTCGGCCGGCGGGTTCTGGTGGCGGTGTGGACCTGTAGCGTTGTGCGCGGCGCCGGCGGCCGGCTTGGCCCTGGTCTGAGTCGCCTCGGTCCTAGATGGGCTCGGGCGGGCTCATATGGGCCTGAGCGGGCCCGGGCGTGCGTGCGGCTGCGACTCCCTCTGGAGATGGTGACGGCGACAGTGCGGGGTAGGGGACGGCGGCGCTGCAGCTCTGCCTGTTGCAGCAGGGCGGCAGGAGCTATACCGGGCCAGGCGGGCCTGGTTTGCTCCGGTTGCTCTGTCTGGTCGGCTACCGCCTCTCGGTGGTGGAGGTTGTTCCCTCCCGTGGTTCGGCGGTGCTGCTGTCCCTCGCTCCGGCGGTGTTGTCTGATCCGTTCTGCAGACCGCGGTCTAGTGCTCGTGAAGAGACGGCGATGATGACAGCAAAATCGTGGTGGCGCATGCTGGCCGGCGGAGAAGCGGGTGGTGGTGCTCCGGATATGTCCGGGTGTTTCTGTGACTCGGGCTCGGGAGAAATCCGTGTTGACTCGTTCGACACCGACGCGGTGCCGCCTTCGGGTGGCGTCATTCCTTGTTGGAGGGCGTCGTGGGTAGCCCGAGTTCACCTTACACCGAGTGCCGGGGGAAACCCTAGGAGCAGTGTGCTGATCCGAGTAGCAGCGCCGTGACGACGGTGCCCCCTCCGAGGGAGTTGCTGCTTGGTACTGAGTGACGGGGGAAACCCTAGGAGCGGTGGGCTGATCCGAGTAGCAGCGCCGTGTCGACGGTGCCCCTTCCGAGGGAGTTACTGCTTGGTACTGGACGCATCGGGGTGCCGCGAGCGTGGTGGGACAATTTCGGAGGGCGCAGCGATGGAGGGTCATTTTCGCTTAGTCGATTCGCCATGTTCTTCATTTCTTTTCGTTTCGGGCGTTGTGTCTGCTGATGCCCCAGCATGTGTGGTGTGTGTGTGGTGTTCTTGTATCGGTGGTTGTTTGTTGGTCGTTGCTTTATTTATAAAGCGGGGCGAAAGCCTGTTTCGTGGTTAGTCTAGTAAGTCTTTTAGACACCCCTCCTGCGCATCGGCTTTAGTACAGTTGATGTTAAACTCAAGTACATTTTTTGTACGGTATATATCCCATGTCGGACAGCTGAAGTCGAAGAAAAACTGTAAAGGCTTCTATGCTTTGTCGATAAAATGCCAACCAAACATGCAGATTTTCAAAGTCTTCTCACTAGAAAAATATAACAATGAGAACGGAACAATTCTCGTATATATCAATATATAAGCACATCAATCACATGACTCAGCTGAAAACCACGACTAAACAAACACATCAAGGACACGACACAACAACAGGTACATGTATCAGCGAGCGTAGAAGTGAGACAACAATACTGAGAAGGCAGTTCTCATGGCTTGGCCTCCGGCTCTGGGAAGTGAAACTCGGGAACGGTGGGCAACTCTGGCTTCGGCGGCAGCTCCACCTTGGGCATCTCTGGCTTGGGTGGCAGGTGCACCTCCGGGAACGTTGGCAGCTCCACCTTGGGCAACTCAGGCTTAGGTGGCAACTCCACCTTGGGCAGCTCGGGCTTAGGTGGCAGGTGCACCTCCGGGATCGGCGGCAGCTCCACCGTTGGCAGCTCGGGCTTAGGTGGCAGATGCACCTCCGGGATCGGCGGCAGCTCCACCTTCGGCAGCTCGGGCTTAGGTGGAAGGTGCACCTCCGGGAATGGCGGCAGCTCGACCTTGGGCAGGGATGGCAGCTCGGGCTTGTGCTCTTCGTCCTTGGACGGAACGCTCTCCTCCAAGATTCTCGCTGCGCCGCTCATGGCGACGCACGAGAGAAGCAGACCGAGGAGGAAGACAGTGGTGTTCTTGGGAGCCATATTTGCTGGGCGTGTGTGCAACACTAGCTAGCTCTAGCAGATTAGCCGTGCTGTTTGGATGTGGGAGAGATAGCAGGTTCTGCATGCTACTTATAGGGTGTGCAAAAAGCAGTATGTGGATAGTCCGAAGCTTAGCAACAAGTTAGATCATCTACTTATCTACACTTCGAACCTATACTTGCTCAAGGTTTAGGTGAAGAAAAGAGTTATCGGGCTTCATGCTGCATCGGAGGACACCGTGATGTGGTGTGCATGTCAGATACGACCTTACAAGCACACACAGTTTGTTAGGTCAGCTGCTAAGACAAAACGTCTTGTCGAGGAAGCAAAAGATGGTGGAACACAAGCAAAGTCTATATATCAGCATTGCTAAAGTAAAACAAGCATTTCTGCTGAAGCAAAACCTGCCTGGAGTTAAGAGCCTAACAATAACTCGGAATTACGATCATAAGACTGTTACAGTATGTTGGATTTTCATTGTCTCAGCAAATAAGGAGCATAAAAACAAAACTTGATTGCAAAATGTTGTGATCCATAATATCGATCTGTTCATGCACAAACGCTGGCAACAACTTTGATCTCTCGATCTGACATAGGGTGCAGATGTTTCCAACCATAATTGGTATGGTTTGACTTTTAGGAATGCCTTGTCACCAATATAATCGTTAGCTGCAAAACATGCAAGTTCAACGCGGCGGTGAGGCTAAGGCTAGTGCAAGATGAAATAAATGGTTTTGCTGCTTTGCCGTGCGTTTCGGGCACACACGAAACGCCATACGTATAAAAATGGACCATGAGATCGTGTTGTCAAAAAAGGACCATGAGATCGTAGAAGAACACAAGCAAGTTTGTTCGTCAGCATCGGCTTCTCTGTTGCTTATCAGCCATCATCAGTTCTTCTCCCTTTTCTGCCACTTTTACGGTAGGGACAGAGAAATACTAGCCGTCCAACCGGTTAGATCTAACAGTCAAGATTAATCAATACTTGTTGATCAATGGAGTAGTATTTTTCTATCATAGTGCAAATATGGTATGCAAAAAGGGAAATAAAACATGCAGCACAAACGGCGGACCAGATGGGCAACGTGGGCAACACAGCCACGTATGCCTTTTGCCTTGCATGTCTCGACCTTCCTTATACTAGCTTTCTTAGCTTAACTTTTCTCATAATTAGTTTCTTATTTAAACATTTCCGTGTACTACTAGTTCACGGTACAAACCATAGTTGCTAGCAAATGGGATCAACCCATTATGAGGAAAAGGAGAAAAAAATGTAGACTGCAAATACTCCCTCGGTCAACAAAATATAAATTATATGTGACAAAAACTATACCATTGAATTTATATTGATAAGTTTTTTATCACATAAAATTTAAATTTTGTTGACAAAATTAATGGCCAATATGTATTGTTAAAATATATGTGTGTCCTCTAAACTGTGACGGGGGTGTACTAGACTGTCGTGCGTCCCTTGCTTCGCGCGCTAGCCTCCTCGCCATTGTTGCTTCCCACGCCGACTGGTGGTCTACTTCTTCCATCTGTAGGCGAGTGGCACGTGTTTCCTCAACCTAAACCTCAGCTTGCAATGCCATGGCGGATGGCCTTCCACGGCCATGAACTGGCGGGCAGCGGCGCCCTCTCTGTAGTGGCAACATAGATCTCCATAATGCGTGCCTCAGTGGCAACATTAGTCTGCTTGGCGGCTGCATCCCGTAGGCATCGCCGAAGCCTCCCCCATCGCGCGGTGTCGTAGGTCCCCAACAACGCGGTTGCTTCGCTGAGTTTGACGGTAGCTCCTACTGCTCCTCCTATACCACCAACTCTCCTCATCGTCATCGTCGTACACCATCGACGACACATGAGATGTGTGGGCGCATGGCCGAGCTGGTGGTGAACCATTTTAATGAGGGAAAGACGGGAGTATATCAGGAGTCCATGGCACGACGTACCATTTTTAATAGGCCTTGAAACTCCACGGGAAGAGACAATGGTGGCTTCCCGACGGTGGAGCATACGCATCTCTGGGGCATGGCGGTTAACGGCGAGGAGGAGCCGGTGACGGGTGAGGATGCCAACGAAAGCTTGTTTAGGCCTCAGCCGAAACCATCGACGGCGGCACCCCTGAGCGTCGTTTCTGCAGCATGTTGCAGCGGGGTCTCTGTGGTGGGTGCGGGATGATGGACGCGCAGTGCAGTGGCCCGGTTTGGCATCGTGGCAGCTTCGACGGCTGGCCTGACAAGATCATTGTGTTTCTCCCTGAAGATGGGTTGGCGGAAGACATCGGCAGTAGCTTCTGGAGCTCTCAGATGTGTGCTAAGGGTTCGCTGGACCAGTTTGTGTTCCCGACTCATCGATGGGCGACTTTGTGAGGCTTTCGATTTTAAACGATGTGTGTAGGTGTGAGGCCAGGACACGCGGCCGCTATCATGGCCACCCCCTTCATCAGACTGCAGGTGTTGCAACAATTGTCGGCACGAAGGTGGTTTCGGGTTTATCGATTTATTTTTTGTGCGCATTTGTTGAATAATATAATAAATAGGTATGTGTGCATCATTTTAATGTAGAGACCGGTTTCAACCTTCTTTAGAAAAAAAAACTATTTCACAAGTTTTTTTTTTGACAAACTTCAGCAGGGCATGAGCTCACGTTCATGGTAAGTAGCATATTCTCTCTTTGTCACGATTTTTAACTCAACGATCTATTAAGTGGACTAAAAAAAGGCCTAGACAACGCAACTTCCATAGTTGCATGTATCGTGATTACTGTTACACAATCTTTGCCGGCGAGTCCGGTTCAAGGGCGTGTAGCGTGAGCGTAGTCGAAGGAGTCGTACACGCGGCACAATCACAGATGCGAAAAGTAAAAGAACACAGAGATATAGCCAGGACTGATCTTTATTATCAATGGTGTGTCTCTCTCCATACAATACATGTGTATATATAAGAGGGAGAGGGGCTAGGGTTGAGGACCAATCTAGAGGGAAAACCCCCCACCCAAGAAAGGGTGGGCCCGCACGTTACACGTACGGGAGAAGTTTCCCAACACTCCCCCTTGGTCCGACAACTCGTATTGTCTATGTCTCAAAAACTCCGAAAACCCAATGGAAAAATATGGAGAAAGAGCGCATAGTATACGTCTCCTCATGTTGCACGAATTGCCTCATTAAAAACCTTATGTGAGAAACTTCATAAAAACTCACTAAAGGGAAAAAGAGTACAACTCACTTAACTTTCAGGTCAAGTACTCAATCATCGGGATCGAGATTTCAGCGATGAGTTTGTGAAGATTCTCCCCCTGAACCTTGCATCTCCCTAAGTCTTATCATACCCATTTCACGAACACATCTCTCAAAGGAAGATGCTGGTAATGATTTAGTGAACAAATCAGCAAGATTTTCACACGACTTAGTATGCAAGATTCTCAATTCGTTCGACTTTTGCAATTCATGTGCATAGAAGAATTTGGGGTCGATATGTTTTGTGAGATTGCTCTTCACATAACCCGTCTGGACTTGTGCAACACAAGCTGCATTATCCTCATAGATAATAGTTGGGGTTTGGACGGTGTTCAGCCCACATGTCAGCTGGATGTGGCCGATCATCCGTCGAAGCCATACACACTCTCGTGATGCTTCATACAGTGCTATGATTTCCGTGTGGTTCGTCGAAGTTGTTACCAAAGTTTGCTTAGACGATTTCCAGGAAACTGCGGTTCCACCACAAAGGAAAACATATCCAGTCTGAGACTTGCCAGTGTGCGGGTCCGACAAGTACCCAGCATCAGCATATCCAACAAGTGAAAGGTCTTGATTCCTCCGGTAAAACAAGCCAAGATCTTTGGTCCCTTGGAGGTATCGGAAGACGTCCTTGATGCCTTTCCAATGTCTATTGGTAGGCTCAGAACTGTACCTAGCAAGCAAATTGACAGCGAACGCAATGTCCGGCCGTGTACAATTAGCGAGGTACATGAGTGCTCCAACGGCGCTCAAGTAGGGGAATTCCGGTCCCAGAATTTCCTCCCCCTCTTCCTTAGGCCTGAACGGGTCCTTATCTTGCTGCAAAGACCTCCCAATCATTGGAGTCTTTGAAGGATATGAAATCCAAATCTCTCTAACACCTTCTGGGTGTAGGCAGACTGGTGCATTAGAATCCCAACAGGGGAATGTTCAAGTTGCAAACCCAAACAAAACTTGGTTTTACCCAAATCTTTCATCTCGAATTCCGACATCAGGTAGGAACTCGCTTCCTCAATATCTCTAGGTGTATCGATTATATTCAAATCGTCCACGTACACCGAGATTATACAAAATCCATCTTGGGATCACCGTATAAAGATGCATGGGCAATTTTCGTTGCTCGTGTAGCCCTTCTGATGAAGGAAATCGCTTAAGAGATTATACCACATCCTACCAGACTGTTTAAGTCCGTACAATGTCTTCTGAAGAAGAACAATGTATAGACACCGATTTGCTCTCTTGGTTCGGAATGGGGATACCTTCTGGTACCTTCATGTAAATTTCCGAATCAAGGTTACCATATAGGTAAGCAGTGACAACATCCATCAATTTCATTGTTAAGTCCAGATTTACTGCCACTGAGATTAAGTATCTAAAGGTTATATCATCCATGACTAGGGAGTAAGTTTCCTCAATATCGACATCTGGCCGTTGAGTGAACCATTGAGCGGCGAGTCTTGCTCTATACCGATCCACCTCATGCGTGAGGTAACTGCCTCCTGCCAATCTTTCCAATCCGACCTTATTTCACAATCAGCGAGATTGTTAGGCCTAGGGTCAGGATCTATGATTGAGGCAATTCTATAGCAAAGTTAATGTCGACAATTGCCATTGCTCGGTTCCTTGACTCTCCCTTATTTATATAATTTATGGCCATTTCGTCATGGGGCGCATCTGGCGCTACCTCTTGCTCCACCGTATTTCCCAGTACAGGAGCGAGGTCCTTTAGCTTTTCCGCGCCGATGTGTGTACTCACATCTCCGCTGGATGTTCCCTCAATAGGGACATTCAAGTCCGGAATCCCGTGCACAGGACTTTCCGTACTTGTGCCAGGTCTCAATTGGCTCCCCTTTTTCTTATTAGGGGCTTTGGTGACTGTCTGTGATAAATCTCTCTTATCCTTCTTCCTCAGGCGTCCCCGAGTACTTAGGAGTTGAGAAACCGGATTTCGCGTCCTTTTAGGCCTTTGGACGGGAGCGGGTGTACCATAGTTAACTTCGGTATCTCAACCCTTTCCAGTGCATTGCACGTAGGCATATGCGACTTTCTCGCAGTTTTCAAGTCACTAAAGTGATCAGGCAGTTGATTCGCTAATGCATGCAAATCAATTTTCTTTTGGACTTCTTTATTTGTCTCGGCAGTGCGTGGGTCATGAGCGTGGATCTCCGTGACTTAGCACGTGATTTCTCGACTTTTATCATCAAGGGTTTGATTATCTCCCCCTAAAGTCGGAAAGAGATCCTCGTCAATGCAATCAGCAAAGCGGGCCGTATGACAATCACTTGTCATGGGGTCCAAATACCTGATTATGGACACAGTCTCATAAGCAACGTATATCCCCGACTTAAGGAGGAGGCCCGTTGCTGATCGCTGGTGGTGGTATCGGTACATATACCTAGCAACCGAACCTATAAAGGTGGGAAAAACTTCGGTGCCAACCCCTACGCAAGCTGCATATGAGAATGGATGTTGTAGGCTAACAGTCTAAATTTGATGAGTTTAGCAGCGTGTAACACAGCGTGCCCCAACATCTGGTTGGCGAATTACAACTTTGAAGGGGCGGTCTTGCAATGAATTTAACCAAATGCATTTTGCGTTTGGACATGCGGTACCGAATGCTCGACTGCGATTCACATTGCCATGGATTTATGTTGCAGTAGGCAAACAGTGGACCATTTAGAGAAGCGTCGATGTGTACCATAAAGTACCAAAACAACCTTGAGATGGGCTGAATCGGACCGCTTGTCCCTAGGATGCAAAAAAAATGTGGGGATTGCATCCTTCACCTTTAAGGTGGACGGTCGACTGATTAACTTCCCCGAAGAGTATGCGAAGCACACAAAATCATCAGGATTCGGGAAGTTTTTAATTTTAACATTATGACCGTTCAAGTTGTGTATTCCTCATCATACTAAGACTTAGTGGCCTAATCTATCATGCCAAATGCAAAATAGTTCAGAGCATTTGAAGGAAGTATACATAGGCGGTGCTACAAATATCGTGTAGCATAGCCCTTTTTCTAATGGAGGAAAATCTTCCAAGAACATGTTTACATTTTCATCGCGCTCGGTGATTAGGAGGTATTCCATACCATTCACAACACCGGTCTCAGCTAGAGACTATCAGCGTGAAAACCATTGAAACTTAAGGGGGTGCGAGTGACTCGGGGTACAACAATGCATCGTTAATGATCAAAGTTGTTCCCATGGGTAGTATGATAGTGGCTCTTCCGGAGCCAACTATATAAGAATCGCAGTCGGCGATTTTCATAACACTACCTCGAGATTTTATTAGACTCAAAGCACACAATTTGTCTCAAAATGGTATTTGTGTATCGTTTTCCACAAAACATGTTTACTCCATTGGTGTGCCACACGTGTTCTAAGATATTTGCATGTAATTAAAATAATGAAGCGAGGAAGTAGCGACATTATAGAACAAATGCATATACATCTCAGAACATAACATGCCATCATATTTAAATAGAGGAATTAATGAACGATAATCAAATATCATTCAACCGTCGAAATAATGAATATGTCTTGCTCTTATAGAGCTTACAAAACCAAATGTATCTCAAATAGCCTAAGGAATCATGATAAATGAAGTAGTGGAAGCTTAGACGGGCGTAGTGAACGCGCCGTTCACTTCACACTCAAACTCCAACTGTGCGAACTGCTCCTCACTGATTATAAGATCATCATCAGTGCCTACACGAGGCGCAAAAAGGGCACGCCAAGTGATCGACCTCCATAGAGACGTCGACGTCCGATGGGACCGTCGGAGCTATCTCCATGGGCGCAACTAGAAGTGCAGCAATAGGCGGAGGTGGAGGCGGCGAGAGGAGCTCAGGCGCCACCATGGGTGTCGGAGGTGCCTCCCCTGTACTGAGGCGAGGTGAGATTCATGCACCTTCTTACTAGCCTTGTACGTTGCCACAACGTCCTTAGGTGCACGGCACTGGCATGAGAAGTGTTCTGTAGAGCCGCACCGATAGCATTCCTGGGGCCTCTGCTCCCCCTTGCCTGGCTGATGCTGCTGAGCCTGGCGAGGGGGGGGGGGGTGAGGCACCTTCTTGCCCTTCCTACCTCTCTTCTTCTTGAGAGGCACATGGGCCTTCTAGACGTTAGCATGGCCCCCTGACGGGAACTCGCCCCAAGTGGCTGCGCGAGAGAGTTCTTTTTCACAAGAGCTCATCCTGCGTCTCCTCCACCTGGAGTATGTCCACAAGCTCTGCATACTGCGTGTACTGCCCCTGGCGGTAGTTTCGCGAGGACTGTACAGCGGATTGGGGTGGAAAGTGGAGAGAGTTTTCTCAATCTTCTAGGTGTCGGTGATAGTGACACCACACATCCGAAGAGAGGTGCAAATCCGGTGCAAAGCCGAATTGTAGTCTCCCACCGTCTGGAAGTCCTGAAACCTCAGACGTATCCACTCCGCCTCCACCAGCGGGCGAACAGTGTACTTCAGTCGCTCGAAACGCTGTTTTAAGAGCATTCCAGAGGTCCAAAGCACTCCGCTCAGCCATGTACTTATTTTTCAGAGTACTGCAGAGGTGGTGACGCGGAAAATGCAGAGCCTGGGCATTCTGAACAGAGGTGATAGCGCCGGTGACCGCTTGGGTCCCCGGGCCAATTGCCTTGGTCAGCTCCCCGGGTGTGAGGAAGATCTCAACGTCCGATGCCCATGTCAGGTAGTTCAGCCCATTTTGGGCTAGCTCGGTGAACTCACGATTGACGATTCCGGCCATCTGCGATTTATGCAAATCTTATTAGATTACAGCAGGTAATCCGGATTACAGCAGGTAATCCATTGCACAAATGCGATGAAGATACAATTGTTCATTAACATGACGTTCCAATATTTAAAAACATGCTAATAATGATTTCAAAGCGATTAAAGGTAATTAAACAATTAATTCTAGCAATGAAAACATATAATCAAAGCATTATAATGACGGAAACATGTTAAGCGCATCACTAACGTGAAAAAAATGGCCCCAAAATTGACCTTCCGAAATTATTTTATGCACAAAAATACAATTTCAGCAAAATTAGACTTGACCAGGGACTGGTAAATTTATTCAACAGGAATAAAGTTATACCTAATTCTGGAAAAGTTTAAGTGCTAAAATGTAAAATACGCGCATTCGGTCCGGCCCGATCGGCAGCAGGCCGAAACTGGGCCGCAAACCGTCCGACGACCCATCATCATTCCTCTCTGCCCAGCGCTGGCCTTTGTTTTTTTTTCGACCGCATAACCGTCCGAATTGGGTCCAGAGGGCCCAGCAGCGGCCCAACCGAACCCTAGAAGGGTCGGCCGCCTCACGCGTTGACCGAGGTCGAAGCTCTGGTCGTGGTGACGGCCAGCCACGGGTGACCTCCTGGCTCGAGACCAAGGGGCGGCGGCGGGCTGTGACGGCGGCGGCCAGTGGGGCCGCGCGCTCGCGGTGGGTGGCGGGGCGCGCTTGCGCAGGCTCGGCGCGGGTGGCGCGGGCGGCCGGTGGCGTGACCTCGCACATCGCGGGGCTCGGCCGACTAGGCCTGGAGCTCGTACGCGGACGGCGCGTCGACGCGGCCATGGCGCGGATGCGGGCGGCGCGGTCACAGTGCTGCCGGGCACGGCGAGCGCGGACGGCCAGCAGGGCTCCAGCGGCGACGGCCTCGGCGCGAGGCCAGCAGGGCCAGGCGGCGGTCGGCGGCGCCCCTCGGGCGTGCGTGCTCGGACGGCACGGCCAGCAGGGCCGTCGTCCGCGGTACGGCGCTGCCGACGCGCAGGTGCGGTCAGCAGGGTACACAGCGAGCACGGTCATCTGGACCTTCTCGCGCGGAAGAGCGACGGCGGCGCCACGTAGTGCAAGGCTCGGTGTGTTGCGTGGCGGCTTGCCGACCTATGCAACACACGGCGAGCGGCTCTACGGCAGTCAGCCGACGACGTCTTTTACGCCGACATAGAAAACACTTCGGATGACAATCTTCATCGTCCGTTCATCTGGAATTGAGACGGCGCGTCGCACAGCTGGTGCATCGCGGCGGTACCGTGATCATCTGGATCACGTCCATACCGACTCCCTACGGTGCCGTCAACAAATCCCCCATGAATCCGAGAGCATCGACATTGGTCGGCGACGTATTCGTCAGCTCGGCTCTCGGGAGGGAAATCGACACCGTAGGTAATACATAATCCGTATAAAACGTATGGCAAAAACGGAAACATAGAAAGATGTAAAACCGTTGTTGCGATCGGATCTGGATTATACCTTCGCGATGAACGACGAGAGCCTGCTTGAGGGAGGCTCGATGTAGATCAGTTGGCGGAGCAGTACGTGCTGATAACGTGTTACACAACCTTTGCCGGCGAGTCCGGTCCAAGGGCGTGTAGCGTGAGCGTAGTCGAAGGAGTCGTACACGCGGCACAATCACAGATGCGAAAAGTAAAAGAACACAGAGATATAGCCAGGACTGATCTTTATTATCAATGGTGTGTCTCTCTCCATACAATACATGTGTATATATAAGAGGGAGAGGGGCTAGGGTTGAGGACCAATCTAGAGGGAAAACCCCCCACCCAAGAAAGGGTGGGCCCGCACGTTACACTTACGGGAGAAGTTTCCCAACAATTACCAATGTTGATCAAATCAAATCGTTACCCTGATTTCGAGAGTAAAGTAAAATGGAAATATCACAATTTGTTACCCAGAATACCCGGCAATCATGGGTTGATATGATTCAATACTTCTAGCTCATGTGACAAGTAAATTGTACCGTAAAACCCGCCACTCCCTCTTGTTCCTCCTCCCATTCTTCGCACTGCGACATATCCCAACCCGATGGCTGGACGGGGTCGAAAGAGCATGTGACCGCACTAACACGTGATTGTTTCTTCGTCGAAGGCTTAAAGCTCCCTAAGGTCTTTTTTAAACAAAACGGGTAAAGAGTTTCCTAAAGGTCATGTCCAATAAGTAGAGGCACTAGAAATTCAATAAGTATATGAGCTCAGTAATAATTTAATTCCAATGCATTTTGGGGTTCTTAAACTTGTCTGCCATCCCTAAAAAAAACATGTCCACCCTGATCACCTTTGTCCCGAACTTCTCCAAAACTATTATTAATGTAGTTAAATGTGCTTCAGACCCTGCCCAATTTGTTACCTCGATCGCTTAACTAGTGGAGTGCTCACAGTGCCCGTGTGGTGTCTCGACCAACATTCATCACGGTTGGGCACTTGGTGATATAGATGTAGTTAATGTGTTGTATTATTATTTGGCTTTTGAATATTGCCAATGGTACATCCCCCACCCATCTCGTCGGCAAGGTCAATGTTGACACCCATATCTTTTGTTGAGGAACACCTTGTTGTTAACGGGTATATCTAGGGGCTTGAATCTGGTGGGCTGGTTCCCCCACAAAGAAACTAACAAACTGAGGTACCCTTAGTTCGTTTTTTTTTTTGCGGGTACGCTTAGTTCGTGTAGACACCTAGATTATGTCCCTTACTTTCAATCAATGTAGTCATCCATGAACCTGTTGGTCGTTAATCTTGTAAAGCCTTGGAGACACCCTCCTGCTCATCGGCTTTAAGACAGTTGACGTCAACCTCAAGTACATTGTCAAGTTTAAAAAAAAACCTCAAGTACATTGTTGGTAGCGTAAATATACCATGTCAAAGCTAGGACAGCTGATGTCGAAGAAAAGTTGTATAGCCTTCTATGCTTTGTCGATGAAATGCAAGCGAAGCATGCTGATTTTCCAAGTATTCTTAGGAGAGAAAAAATAACAATGAGAACGGGACAATTCTCGTATATACCAATATATAAGCACATCAATTACAAGATTCAACAGAAAAACCACGACTAAAAAACACATCAAGGACAAGACACAGCAGGTACATGTTTGAGCAAGCTTAGAACGCGATACAACAATAGTGAGAAGGCAGTTCTCATGGCTTGGCCTCCGGCTTTGGGAAGTGAAACTCGGGAATGGTGGGCCTTCGGCGGCAGCTCCACCTTGGGCATCTCCGGCTTGGGTGGCAGGTGCACCTCCGGGAATGTTGGCAGCTCCACCTTGGGCAGCTCGGGCTTAGGTGGCAGGTGCATCTCCGGGAACGGTGGAAGCTCCACATTGGGCAGCTCGGGCTTAGGTGGCAGGTGCACCTCCGGGAATGGCGGCATCTCAACCTTGGGCAGTGATGGCAGCTCAGGCTTGTGCTCTTCGTCCTTGGACGGAATGCTCTCCTCCTCCAAGATTCTCGCTGTGCCGCTCATGGCGATGCACGAGAGAAGCAGACCGAGGAGGAAGACAGTGGTGTTCCTAGGAGCCATATTTGCTGGACGTCAGTGCAACACTAGAAAGCTCTAGCAGACTGGCAGTTTGGTTTGGATGTGGGAGATAGCATGTACCGCCTGCTACTTATCGGGTGCGCAAAAAGCAGTATGTGGAGAATCGACCACTTTGCAACAAGTTACGTCATCTGCTTATTTGCACTGCAGTCTCATGAAGGCAGTTTCGAGCCTATATCCGCTCATGGTTTAGGTGAGGAAAGAGTTCTCAGGCTTTTCATGCTGCATCTGAGGACACAGTCATGTCATGTGCAGGGCAGGTACGACCCTACAAGCACATACCTTTTGTTAGGTCAGCTGTTAAGACAAACCATCTTGCACAGAGAGCTGTAGAAGCAAGTCTGTACATCAGCATTGCTGAAGTAAAACAAAAATTTGCTGAAGCAAAACCAGCCTGGGGTTAACAGGCTAACAATTAACTCAGAATTACGATCATAACATTGTTACAGCATGTTGGGTTTTCAGAGTTTCAACAAGTAAGGAGCACATAACAAAACTTGATTGCAAAATGTTGTGATCCATCATATAATCTACTATGCGCAAACACAGCCAACAAATTCTTTTGATATCCTGATCTGACATAGGCTGCAGGTGTTTCCAACCATAATTGGTATGGTTTGTCTTTTAGGGATGTCTTGTCAACCAATATGATCTGGATTGAACTGCCGTTAGCTGCAAAACATGCAAGGAGTTCAACACGGCAGTGAGGCTAAGGCTAGCTATGGAAGATGAAATGAATGGTATTGGCTTTCTCAAACGATTGAAAATTGTGAAAAGTTAAAACCTTAGTAGCACAAGAACCAAGGAACATATGGGAGGGAATCTTCGTCACGCTATATCAACCCCTGATGAGATACACAGCTTGGAATCAGCTCCACCACTTATCACACTATCCCCTTTCCACCAATCGGCACATAAAACCTACAGCCATTGAATTTAGCTGAGCATCTCATTTTTCCCAGAAGTATGCAAAAGGAAACCCCAAAATGTAAAATTACCTTGTCGCTATGTGACTCCACAGAAGCCAGAGGCCACTGCAGCAGGAACAAAATCACCAATCACACGATTATGCACTGATGTGCGAAGAAGAGAACAAATGAGAAAGTAAATGAGATTAGTTGAATCTTACAGCTGTTCTTAGGTCCCACAACATCACTTTCCCATCAAATGAAGATGATAGCAAGTGATACCAGGAACTTGGATGCCATTTGCAGGCTGAGATCCAGCTTGAGTGCGAAGAGAACTGAAAAACAGGAGCTAGTGTTCCTGTATGAAGAAAAAATGTGAGCTAATCTGAAAGTGTTCCAACAAAACAATACAGGGTCTAGTGTTTCCTGTGTTTACCAGGTTTGCGAGGATCCCATACCCTCAATACAGGGTCAGAACCACCAGCAGCAATCAGTGAAGAGCCCTCACCACCACAATCCAAGCAATTCAAGGCCTTCCCACAAGACTATAAACAAGGTTTGGAGACCAAAAAGAAATTAGACTGGTACAGTTATGAAACAACCATAGAGCTGCACTAGTCATATGAATGCTAGAAAAATATTGTTTCGGTAGTGTAAAAATGAATCAATGAATAAATACGGGCTTGGGCAAGAGGAAAACTGAGAGATGCAAATAGAAAACCAGAACATGTGTACAGATGCCAATCAATATGCATACAGAAACTGTTTCTTTCTCTACATAAATGCAAATATACTCTGCATACCATATTCCACGTTTCTCTCCCTGTTTGAGCATCCCACTGCCGAACAGAATGATCCCAAGATGCAGAATATATTGTTTGCTGCTCAGGCCAAGCAACAGCAGAAACACATTGTGTATGTCCCTCAAACGTTGAAGATGCTGAACCCTGTAGTACAACAGGATGAGAACTGTGAGATCAACAGAATTTATCATGCGTGCATTCAACAGATGAATTATAGCACAAGGATTTGAAAACCAAATATAAACCCATTTGCAACTGAATAACTTGAACCAAGTGGTCCAGTTCAAGATAAAAAGCACTATGGAGAAGTCAAGAGTAGCTCACAAGAACAGAACCAAGCCAAGTTTCTCTCTGCTGAGTATTTATTATATTTATCAGTGGCTCCTGATCTCGAAGGAAAACGCCGGCATACACAAAGAGGAGTGGAAAGTAATTGGCTTCCTAACACAAAAAAAACAATACTTTGGATAACCACGTAACAACTAACAAGTACCTCTAACTGAGACTCTTCGGGTTCAGATGCATCAGCGTTCATCCTTCTCTTTTTCACTGAGACAGCATCACCATCTTCTTCAGATCCTCCGACTGCCCATAGCTTAATCTTGGTGTCCCAGGAACCAGAACATATCTAGGAACAGAAAAAGATGTTAAGAAGAAACCAGGTTAAAAATGAGTATGGTATAGCATTGCTGCATAACATCAGATCAAGTGACTCATTACCATATTTCTGGAAGGGTCAACAGCAATACTTTGAACAGATGCTGAATGACCAGGAAGAATTTTGTAAGCTCCAATTTGCTTCGGGGAACCCATGTTGACTGAAGCATCAAACTTCAGGAATGCATAGCATAATGTAAGATTCGTAGAAAAGTATATGTTACAATGTAAAAAAACAAGTTTTGGAAAAGCAAAACTGAATAGATTTACCTTAAACATGCGCAATGACCTATCCTTTGAGCCAGTCACGACATGCAAACTGCCATCAGTTTCAACTCCTGGAACAACATTATTCGTGTTAGTTTGCTTCAAGATACACATGGCCAGACACTCTGGCAGTGGTAGGAAAATAAATAGCAATACACCAGTGTAGCAATTTTGACAGATACTCCGTATCAAATATTTTAAGCAAAGCAACCTTTATTGATGAAGCTGACAGAAGAAACTGCACCACTATGTCCCTCCAAAACATGAGTACATACAGCTGCATCTTTCCATATTCTATGCAATAAAGGAAGTTAAATGGGTAAGACATACAACAGTACTACATACTTTTCGTGTAACAAATGACACTGTTTATATATGTTATTTTTTTAACAGGGTCAAACAGAATAAACAGGAAACTTAATAGATGCACACCTTGCAAGACCATCATAGCAACCTGTTAATAAGAAGCTGCCAAAAGAAAAGTAGTTTAGGAAATACTGGGATTCACATAGAAGCAAAACATCAACATCAAAGAAAGATCAACGGATGGTTCATTTGAAAGACCAAAGTGATTTATGAATATCAAGAAAACAATGAAATAAGGCACTGTATAATTGTGCATGGGCATACAATACTGATCCGTTTGAGACAACAAAAAAGGATATTTCAACAAGAATTACATTGGGCTCTAGTACACGCTTCTAACCCTCGTTTTCTTGATTCGACTTAGATCTTATTATTCTTGAATAAAATCTTTGATTTCTATTTGGCTTTGTATTATGAATGAATCAAATGGATCATTGGGTCTAGAAAAGGTCTAGACTCCGTATAGACAATTCCAATTTTCTATTGTGTGAAAAACTATACTCCGTTTAGATTATGTAATTGAATCCACGGAAGTTGGAGATGTAGCTCGTGATTTGGAAATCTACCTAAGCATTTAGCTCACAAAAGCCCAACCACATAATGATATAACTGGATATCGAGGATTTCTTGGTTGCCTTGGCTCTGGTCGAGATAGGCTCATAGGCACACTACTTGATTTTAGCCTAGCCTTGGCAAGCTCCATATATCTTGGCTCGGCAATTTAACGGTTAGCTCATTTTTGTATTGATAACATACAAGTATATTATATAATTTTCATCAGCAAGTTGAGTTTTCTAAAAACTATACACAAACATCTTGGTAGGAAAGCATTGCCCACGTGAGACGTATAGGTAGAATCCTAATTCTTTGGCCTTTGTAAATCGTTGCCTAGGTGATACATCTCATTTACACGAAATCAATTGCTTGAAGCATGTCCTCAAAAACTGACAAGGACATGGATGCATTTATGTAGAAATTATCCAAAATGAACAAAAAAAAGTAACCCGTTTCTCAAAATGGCCTTGAATATGAATGAGACCTCTATTCAGCTTCCTTCCAAGTTTCGATCATATGATGTACCAGTATTGCCATTTGATTACACCATATCCACTGCTTCTTGGTTTATTAAAGTGTTCATAGACTATCCGAGCAAGCAGACTGATCATCATTTCAAGTACGGCCTACTCTGAATCGACAATGGACATGATCGTTTCTATTTATTATTTGTTGCATCAACCAATACACACATCATCACAAGTAAGGCAGAACAAAAGACCATGTCATCTAACAAATACACACATCGCCACAAGGAAAAAGGAAAGATTATGCAAGTAGTTGACAAATTAGTTCATCATTGACCACCTAAATCCTCAGCAGACGGACCACAGCCATACCTTGGGTTCGATCCATCAACCGCACTAACCCAGTCATCATGCGGCAAGGGTTGCTCCTGCTTCTTGGGCGCCACGGCTTTCACATACTCGAGCTCAAGCACCCGCTCCTGCAAAAACGTTCACACCAAGTCCCCACATGATTTTCACAGCCACGTCAAAGGCACTCCCAAAAACCCAATCTTCGAAGAGGAGTTCGTACCGCCGAGATGCCCTTGGCGAGCAGGAACTTATGGAGCGGCATCCGCACGAGCTCGCCATCCACGATGAAGTCGAAGGGCTGTGCCTGGTGGTCCGGCTCGGCTGCGAAACGAAGCGAACAGTTTAGCGAATTCCCGGAACGTCTCGTCCTAGCGGGTCAGGGAGGGAGGGAGGGTGGGTGAGCTCACCGGAGATGAGGAGTTGGTTGACGATCTCCGAGAGGCCCCTGCGGGAGAGCTCTGCGGGGACGGCGATGGCGGTGGGCGGCGCGCGGAGCGGAGCCGGGAGCTTCGTCACGAAGCGCACGCGCACCTGGCGGGAGGCGTCGGCGTCCATGGCGGAGCGGAGGCGGGTGTGCGTGCGGCGGCGGGAAGGGTCTGGGGAGGGTTTTTGGGTGCTGAATGGTGGGCTTATTTGGTTAGGGTTTTGGAGGTTGCGGGACCCAGTGGCAGCGACCTGGACTCGGAGGACGCAGGGCAAAAGACAAGTCCGCGACTTTGCGGGAAGCACCTTCAAGTTTTTTTTTTTGGGTCTGGGCTTTCTGGCCCCGTGGACGAGCATTCACAGGACCGGACCCATCGGAGACCTCCACTGGCCCGCTGAGGCTGTTTCTAGTGTTTTTCTGGGATTGGTGTGGATTATCCCAGTCAAACCCCAAATCCCCACATCTTTATCTTTACCTATAATATAATAAAGGGACTAAGGCTTCTTGCGAGTTTTTCGTCTGTTTTGGTTTTACCCCTGTTTTTGGGTCCAAATTACAAGTACTGCCACCGCCAAGTCAAAAAAAGGGTTCACGTTAGCCCTTCGCTCCACCCTCCCCTGTCCACGTATCTTCCACAGTTCCACACACCCCGCGGCCGGGTAACCCAATCCAGTCGACGGCGGCGACGACGGCAAAGATGAGCAGTGGAGGCCAGGATGCACAACTTTAAGATCGAGCCCTTCAAGCACCGGGTGGAGATCGAGGCCTTCAAGCACCATGACTCCATAAGCATCGCCCTTCCTCCGTGAGCTGCTCCCATGACCAATCCCCATGGACGCTTCGTCTCTTTTGCCTCTGACACGGACGGATGCGGCCGGAAAACAGCCCCTGGCCGTCGTTCAGTCCGGGATCCGGACTCCACCACCGAATAGCCGCTGCCTCCGACAGTTCTAGGCTGCAGCGCGGTCATGAGGGGTGCAGGTGGTGGAGATGTTCGGCTTGATGAGCCGGAGGGGCTATGGTCGGACCAGTTCATGTCAGTGATCTGCGTGCGCAAGGCTGGCCTTGTTGAATCACGGCCGGCACGTGCCCGGCATCATGGCCAAGTCGGCCACCGTTGTCTGCGCCAACAGTCAACAGATAGGCCCGCCCCTCCTCCAAAGAAAGCAGCCAAGGGAAAACGTGTGGTCCCTTGGAGCGATGGAGTCTGTACTCTGGACAGAGATCCACTCCGGAGATAGACATGTACGACTACTTTGTAGTATTTTCGTAAGTATCGGCTGACTAGGCTCGAATGATACGATGGTACAGCCCATAACTTCTGCCGGCCATGTGCATGCAACGCGAAAAATGATCGCTGGCCCAAATTATTTGCTGGGAGTACCTACGAAAACATAGTTCTAAAACAAAGTATATGTACGAATAAATATCGTTTCTCAAAAAGGAAAAAAAAGGACAGGAACGATTACAACTTTGTAAGCAACAATGGCCCATTTCATGTGCAACAATTGTATCTATAGTTACATTTAGAAAATAACCGTCGTGGTATCGGCGATGTCGTCCCGCATCTGATCGTCGGTGGAGCTTTTCCCCAATAGAGTCGTGAGCATCTTCGGCAGGGGATGGCGAGGGGGTGGTGGTGGAGGGTGATAGAGAGGATTGCGGACACATGTAGCTATTGGAGCGTGTAGAGTACGTCCATATAAAGCCGGCTCTCAGTATAAGAGTTCCGGGAGGACAACGGTTGCAAGCGGCGATGAGTACAGAGCCATCCAGAGAATTGGTGGAGGCTAAGTGAAGGATGGAGGTGGATTTCTTCGTTTTTAATCCTTAACCACCGTTGCAACGCACAGACATTTTTGCTAGTATCACCAAAAAGCCGTTTGTTTCTAGTGTATTTGATCGGTTTTTATTCCCACTTTTCCCTGGAATTCTCCAAACTGTAGTGTATTTTCTTCAATACCCAAAACACTACCCCTACCTAGTGGATTGGTGATTAATGAGGATTTGATGGGATTGGGTGAAACCCCAAGCTTCACCCAATCCCGGTGGGGATTATCCCCACTAATCCTCAAAAAAACACTAGAAACAAGCAGGGCCTGATGGAGGGAGCTCCTATTCAGCTCATGTTGCGTCCGTTGGCAAATCCTATTCACCACCTGTTGCGTCGGTTATCGCCGAAACACCCGCGCGAGGAGATTACTGGGTCTTGGCCCGTTGCCGATGACAACGGTGACCAGAGACGAGCAGGACGATGGCGGGGAGAGTTGGCGATCACCAGAGATGACGAAAATGAACCGGTGATGACGATGGCAAAGAGAACCGAGCATGCGACGGCAGCGGCGGCGCATGCGAGGACTGGACCGAGTCATGGCCGATGAAGATTCGGCTCGTCGCGGTGACACGGGTGGAGGCTTGGAAGTAATTTAACGAGGTAGGTGTGGTGGTGCTCGCCGGTGCCGTAGATAGATCGTCGGGGTGGCGGTTCGAGCAGGGCGGGCCGCAAGGCGGCACGGGAACGGTGCCAGCCGTCGGTGAAGGGTTCATGTGATTCGGTTGGCGGCTGCGGCGGGGGCTCGACGGGCGGACAAGCTATGGTCGTGGCAAAATGTCTGAGGTTGATTAATGGGCTCAGCCCATTATCAGTTTCCTTCAGGCGTTGCTCCCGCCCCGATCTTCCATTGAGTATCATCGCAACAATGAGAATTCACATTTCTTAAATAGCTCACCATTTCTTCCATTATCTCCAAATAAAATGAATGATTAGTCATTAGAAAGAAGGAACGGCCTTTTTGACAACTAGGAAATCCTATAAAATTAAGAGCGTTTCTGAACAAATCAGTGTCGATGGCGCTAAGAGCGTTGTATAGGAGCTCGCGTCCGTTACAAAGAAACACCTGAAGCGCGAGCTTGATACGTCTCAAACATATCTATAACTAGAACAACACCCCGCGCGTTGCAGCGAGTATCTCTTAAGAATTTAATAAAACATATAAAACCTGAACTTGACTAAAGAAATATGTAAGGTTTAGTTAATCGTGGCCGTCAAGAGAACACTTGAAACCTGAAGTTGACTAAAGAAATATGCAAGATTCAGTTAATCATGACAGTCAAGAGAACGCATGAAAACATGAAGTTGTCTAAAGAAATATGCAAGATTTAGTTAATCATGGCAGTCAAGAGGCTAAAAAATTTAGACATCAAATGTATGTGTGATTTATAATTTAAAAATCGCTATGGTTTAGCGGTGTATCTGATTGATATAGATAAGATCATATTGCCGCATAATATTTATAGAAACTTTTGATTGAATCCATATATTTAAACATAGAAAAGATGATGTGGACAATTTGATGGGTTAAAAAAGATGATGTGGATGCTTGCATGTAGAGATAGAAAATAATTAATGAATGTTAGTGGAATGACATGGACAATTGTTTGGCTAAATAGCAAGTGATGTGGATAGCTTGCATGTGGAGATAGAAAAATATTAATTACACTTAGTGGGGTTTTGCTTTATAAGAAGTATAGATTTTAGATGTTCCATGCTTATTTTATATCAATGTCACATGTGTTTACTATGGTTTTATATCATTTTGGTGCATTTTCTCACTACAAGGAAACAGCTAATAGCCGGCTTGTAATCACCGGCGGGCCACCTAAACCCCACACCGGTGATCTGCTGGGACCAAATTCCGCAGCTAATCGTGGAGATCTTAGAGCCACGCCGGTGATTTGTGGGCCCAAAAACCACGCCGGTGATACGGTGGAATCAGCGGCGTGGACATCTTAGAGCCACACCGGTGATTTGTGGGCCCAAAAATCGAACCACGGTGAAACATGTTACCGGCGTGGGACTACCAAGACACGCCGGTAACTTTGTGTGTAATCACCGGCGTGGCTAGTAGAGCACACGTCGGTAATGGTGTATGGTCTGCCGCGCGATACGGACCCAACAAATGACTGGCGTGGCTTTTTGCCACACGCCGGTAATTAGTTTGAGGTTACTGGCGTGGCTTTTGTCCACCACGCCGGTAATTTGCGACGTGAAAATTCTGTAGCCATGTGACCACCTTTCCCCACCACTCACTTTACTCTTTACCTCTTTGGATCTATCTTCTTCCTCCTTGGTTCTTGTTCTTTTTTACTCTCTCCTCCCACACTCCAAGCAAGGTAAATTAATCTCTCTCCTCCACTCACTCTCTCTCTCTCTCCCCCCACTTACTCTCTCTCCTATCTCTCTCCGCCAATCACTTTCTTAATTACTTGCTCTATCTCACTAACTCTCTAATTAATTGAACTCCCCCCTCTCTAGGTTTACTAATGGAAGATACAATGGATTGGAGCTAGCTTGGGTGTTCTACTACTTGTGGTAACATCTCTATCTCCGACTCGATCATTACTATCGCATATATATATATATTTGGGTTGAGCCATATTTAATTTCGGCCACGCATTTATTATCTTGTTCATGTGTGGTTGGAACCGAATTCGGCCATGCATTTATGGTCATGAAGATGTATATTCAGTGGTGTGTGTTGTTTCTCATGCAGGAAAATGAGTGCCAATGTTTTGACGAAACGACGTTTCATCAAATTTTTGGCACTCAATATGTCCCATTTTTAGCAAAGGTCATGCCGAATTTTTCTATTTTGGTTTAATTCGTGTACATATTTGTGTAGGCATCGATGGCGGTGAACATGGACAATCGAGGTGTAGCCGCAGCTGCGTATTTGGAGACGGCGGTGAAGAAATGTACGATAGGGACAAAAGCGTTATTCCAAGTCCTTGTCGTAAATGTGAGAACACACTCATGTTTGACCCCATAAGAGGAACTTTGTTGTCGCATTTGCTCAAAAGTGGTTTATGGAAGGCTGCCAGATGATCAGGGTGATGATGAAATCAATGAGAATATGCCCGATGTTGAGGAATGGTCATCGTCGGACGATGATGAAGAAGGGGGAAACATTGACGTCGATGATGATCATGATGATGATGTCGGGCCTGAAGAACATGAGATGGGCATGGAAAGCTCGTTAGCAACAAAGTTGGCTAACCCATATCTTCAAGAGTTGCTTCGTAAGAAGACGACTAATGAACGTGCTGCGTGTAGGGAGGCAAAGAAGCTGGAGCAACTGTCGATAGACTCAAAAACTCCTTTGTACGAAGGTAGCAGTCCCGAGTACAACCGTGTGGACGTGACGCTTAAACTTCTTGACATCAAGGCGAAAACAAAAGCCACCGATAAATGCCTCGACTTGATTTTAGAGTATGTGCACGAATTTTTACCCAAAGGGAACAAATTGCCTCAGAATGTCGAAGAGGCTAAGAAAGCCGTGTGCCCTCTTGATTTGCCGCACACTAGATATCACGCGTGCATCAATGATTGCATCATCTATAGGAACGAGCACGCGAATAGTTTAGTGTGTCCATTGTGCGGTCACTCCCGTTACAAGCGTGGAAAGAAGAGTCCTTAGAAGGTTTTATGGTACTTTCCTCTCATTCCTTGTTTGCAACGCTATTACCAGGTGATTACCCCCAAGAGCAGGGGATCACTATAGCACCTCTCAATGTGGAAGTAAGGTATCGATCCGCAGGAGCAAGAAGGAAAAGTTATCTATTCCCTACAACTAAAGTGTCACAAGTTTTAGTTGATTATGCACTAAACAAGTTTAAGGAGCAAGGTGGTTGATTTGATGGATGGAAGTTTAATGTAACCAAGCAAGAATGTAAAAGTGTCCCAATCCTCTTCAATACAAGAGGACAAGACAAAGGTTTTCTCTTATAGGAACAATGGACATGGGTTCATTGGTTCACTTAATCCTCTCTCTCTCATCTATGGTGATTATCATGTTATAGATAAAGTACACATAATTGTCATGTTTTAATGGTAGCTTTTATAACGGCTACATGTCCTAAAACACATAGTTGAAAGAAATACTCATTTATGTTGCTAGTGTCACCCTCGTAAGGCTAGCGTGGTTGCTGTCACACGCACATCATACTTCTCCCTGTTTACCCCCAGATAAAGCATGTTGGAAGGTACGGTGTCACTCAATACCTATGCCTTCTGTCACATTGGCCACCCAGTACCCACATACATCATACTTCATAATGGATAATATTCTAAACACTAGTGCAATGATTTATATTTCGTGTGTGTGACCACATCTCTCTCATCTATCTACACTTGGTGGTGTCAATCACCTCATGATAAAGATAAACAAGGCATTATGCATAAATCAAACCATCACATGCATCATAGAATATCTCCGAAGTATGACAAGTCATAAAAGATCCAACACAACAGTAAATGCATAACAAATATTATCTCACACCACAATATCCACCATGGGAATTACATAGATAACCGTAATCATGTTCAGCAGCTCATACGGTACTAATTAGTGAAGCTCAAAGAGAGGAGAGATACATAAGTTACCACCACAAACCCAAATCCAGGGGGTGGACTACTCCCCCTTCATCATGGAGACGGTGGAGAAGTCGTTGGAGAAGGTGGAGACCACCCCGGCAGCGCCCCGCCGGAGTTTTCCCCCTCCAATCTGCAGCTCTTGATCTCCGTTTCGGTGTTTCTGTGTTTGTGCGGCGCTCCTTCCAGAGAACGTCGGGGGACCTTTTTTATAGGCGTTTTTAGGTCAAGACGATGTCGGTGGAGAAAAGATCGAAGGCAACGGAGCCACGAGGCCCAAATGGGTGGGTCCCACGCAGCTACAGTACCAGGCCGCGTGGGCCCCCCTCGTTTGGCCCTCGAGCCTCCGTTTGCTCGCTTCCTTCGCCCACAGGTCTTCTTCCTTCCAAATATTGACGCCCGTAAATTTCCAGGTGATTTCATTGACGTTTGGGTCCCTGAAACATTAAAATAAGAAAACGGGGTTTTCTGCCTGTGCAGGGTTAATTCCATAAAAATAGGAAATAAATGAATATTCCCAAAAATCATTATAAAACATTGATATAACCCTTATATGATGCAAATATGATTGGAATATAAGCAATTAAAGTGCAAAGTTCATGTATGCATTTTACATGCATCAACATCCCCAAGCTTAATCCATGGTCGTCCTCGAGTATGAAGATGATAAAACTAACATGGACTTTGCAATTTAATACTTAACAATGAATATCACAGATGATTACTATTGCTACATATAGTCAAATGATTCATTCTTCAAAGGAGTAGCAATATGCAAATAGTTTATGAAGTGATATCAAGTATTCAAGACAAGGATGTTCATTGATAGTTCACAAAGTGTAACATAGTAGCAAGTAATATGGAACACATGTATGCATAATGATAAGTAGAACATCCTACAATGGTCATAGAGTGTAGATGAAAATCTGAATATGATAGGTGTACACTTTGGAAAGATGTATATGTAAGTAGAGGTAAAGCATGCATAAGTTTCATCCAACTTCCAAACTCTTCTACTTAAGTTAATGATTGCAATAAGGTATTCATTGGTGTCAAGCTCTCATTGCCCCTATCATAGCATCTTGAATGATTAAGGTTAAAGTGAAAGCAAATATGAGTAGTGTGCTTGATAAAGAATGGGTTGAATGTCTCATGCCCCTTGAATACAAGTACTTACACCATGTGTTACTCAACTTGGGAAACAAAGCAAGTTCAATTAAATATCATTGTAAGCATAATAGTATCATCAAGAGCGTCAACTGGGGTACCTCTTCTCTCAAGATATGGAACAAGCCCATATCAAAATGACAAGACAAACAAACAAAATGAACAATCTCAACACCCTTTTTATTTACCATTTGGAATAGTTTTTTATTGCAAGGTGTATCACAGAAGGTTCACCATAGTATGTAAGTAAATTTCCACCATGAATGATGCATGGCTTAGATTAGCGGCCCAGGCGTCTCTCTAACCATTTACACAAACTCATTTAAACTCACTCTATTTCCACATTTATTTCAACATGATAAGCATCCATAGACAAAAGCACATGATATCAACTAAATGAGATGAAGAGCGTGTTGAAAGCTTGCCATGTGACAGCACATATGGGCTAACTTCCAACCCAAAACATTCATCAAGTCACAAACATCATAATCTTAATCACAATGGGTCAAGTTTTATTATGCAAATAAAAGAACATTGTGCATCAAGTTCGTGAGAGCTATATAACCAAATTTCCATTGCAATCAATAACATAAACATTTTCATTCAGAGGTAAGATAACACAAACAACATGTTAAACATACTCGGAATAGCATAAAGCCAATAGGTAGATATGGTGGACTCACTGGAATAACTTTGGTTGAAGGTGTTGGAAACAAGTTTTTGCTTGTTGGAGTTTTTGGGCTAGCAAAAGGGAGAAAGTTGACCATCTAGATGCATGCATGAGTGTCCATAGAACTAACTAATCCATGTTAAACCAAGTAATATAACAATCAGCACCAAAACATGAATAAGTGATAGCTCTACAAAAAGAATTTGCAAACTATTACTCATAAACAAGCTCATGAATCATGCAACTATATGTATCATTAAAAATCAACTCAAACATCCCTTTTCCCAATCTTATAAAAGCATCCAACATATTTCAACCCATATTTCCAGTAGCTCTCTCATATATAAATGATAGTGTGGTGGTCTCTCAAAAAATCAAACCAAAACAAACAAAAAGACGCTCCAAGTTTATGCGATAAAGTGTTTCGATCGAAAAACAGAAGTTGGACGTGTGCAAACCGAGAGTGTGTAGGTCCAGCGGGGTTGTCTTCACATCCCTAAGCTTATGGTCTTCACCATCCTTGGATAGCTCTTGGTGCATCTCCTCCAATCCCTGTGAAAAAACTTCAAAACACCGTTTCTCCCATTTCTTTTCTGTGGAGTGCATTAATAGTGATAAACAAATATGTTTCTTGCTGCATATAATCCTTGAACAAAAATTCATATGAGATGTCCAGAAAGTGTATAATGTTGTATGCCTACTCATAAACTCAATTGGATCAAAAAGATTCAACTTAAAAGCTCAAAGCATGCATCAAACAAAATGGGACAGAATCTGTCCAAAAAACAGCAGCAGGAAAACGTATTTTTATACCCTACCAAACTTTCTCGAAAAATTCCGAAAACATTCATGCATACAGAGGATGAAAAGTTGCAACTACAGTTCAAATATGAGCTCATTCGGAGTTACAGAATAAGAATTAAAAATCATACCGTGCACTGATTTGTGCAGGAATAAAATCTCCGAACGCTATAAGCAACTTTTCAAGACCAAAAATGGATAAAACTTGGCACTTTATTAAAAATTCCAGAACCTAAACTAGACACAAATCTCTTGTTACAGCAAGAGGACACAAAGAAAATCACACATAAAAATAACCGGGTTGCCTCCCGCAAAGCGCTTTCTTTATAGCCATATAGCTAGCCTTGATAGTTTTAATGATGCTCACATAGGAATAAGAATTGAAATGCAAAAGAGAGCATCAAGAGAAAAATATGAAACACATTTAAGTCTAACCCACTTCCTATGCATTGGGATCTTGTAAGAAAATAAATCAATAAAGCACAAAGTGACTAGCATAGGAAGGCAAAGCAAGTGCAACTTCAAAATTTTCAACAAAAAGAGAGGAGACTTAATATTATTGAGATATATGAAACCGTGTCTCCCTCTCTCATAAGGACCAGTAGGTTTTAAAGTACCCAACAAATAAAAGAAAATCAAGAGAAAGGCCAAAACCTTCATCATAAAGAGGATAAATTTAGTAACGTGAAGATTTATATAACCATACTTTCCTCTCTCAAAATAATTTTCAGCGGCATCATGAATAAAATCAACAATATAGCTATCACATAAAACATTATTATCATGATCCATAAGCATAACAGTACTATTACTCTCCACACAAGCATAATCAATTTCATTAGTAATAGTGGGAGTGAAACTAGCACATCCATCATTGTAATCATCATAAATTGGAGGAATAGAATAATCATAGTGAATTTTATCCTCAATAGTAAATGGACTGAAAACATCATAATCATCATTGTAAACATCATATATAGGAGGCATATTATAATCAACATAAATTTTATCCTCAATAGTAGGTGGACTGAAAATATCATATTCATCATCATAAATAGGAGACATAGTATCATCAAACAAGTCAAAGAACCTCCCCAAGCTTAGATGATTGCAAGATAAAGAAACCTCCCCAAGCTTAGTCTAGTGCACACAAGAATAGAAACTTAAGCGCTACGCTCCCCGGCAACGGCGCCAGAAAAGTACTTGATTACCCCCAAGAGCATGGGATCACTATAGCACCTCTCAATGTGGAAGTAAGGTATCGATCCGCAGAAGCAAAAAGGAAAAGTTATCTATTCCCTACAACTAAAGTGTCACAAGTTTTAGTTGATTATGCACTAAACAAGTTTAAGGAGCAAGGTGGTTGATTTGATGGATGGAAGTTTAATGTAACCAAGCAAGAATGTAAAAGTGTCCCAATCCTCTTCAATGCAAGAGGACAAGACAAAGGTTTTCTCTTATAGGAACAATGGACATGGGTTCATGGGTTCACTTAATCCTCTCTCTCTCATCTATGGTGATTATCATGTTATAGATAAAGTACACATAATTGTCATGTTTTAATGGTAGCTTTTATAACGGCTACATGTCCTAAAACACATAGTTGAAAGAAATACTCATTTGTGTTGCTAGTATCACCCTCGTAAGGCTAGCGTGGTTGCTGTCACACCCACATCATACTTCTCCCTTTTTACCCCCAGATAAAGCATGTTGGACGGTACTGTGTCACTCAATACCTATGCCTTCTGTCACATTGGCCACCCAGTACCCACGTACATCATACTTCATAATGGATAATATTCTAAACACTAGTGCAATGATTTATATTTCGTGTGTGTGACCACATCTCTCTCATCTATCTACACTTGGTGGTGTCAATCACCTCATGATAAAGATAAACAAGGCATTATGCATAAATCAAACCATCACATGCATCATAGAATATCTCCAAAGTATGACAAGTCATAAAAGATCCAACACAACAGTAAATGCATAACAAATATTATCTCACACCACAATATCCACCATGGAATTACATAGATGACCGTAATCATGTTCAGCAGCTCATACGGTACTAATTAGTGAAGCTCAAAGAGAGGAGAGATACATAAGTTACCACCACAAACCCAAATCCAGGGGGTGGACTACTCCCCCTTCATCATGGAGACGGTGGAGAAGTCGTTGGAGAAGGTGGAGACCACCCCGGCAGCGCCCCGCCGGAGTTTTCCTCCTCCAATCTGCAGCTCCTGATCTCCGTTTCGGTGTTTCTGTGTTTGTGCGGCGCTCCTTCCAAAGAACGTCGGGGGACCTTTTTTATAGGCGTTTTTAGGTCAAGACGATGTCGGTGGAGAAAATATCGAAGGCAACGGAGCCACGAGGCCCAAATGGGTGGGTCCCACGCGGCTACAGTACCAGGCCACATGGGCCCCCCTCGTTTGGCCCTCGAGCCTCCGTTTGCTCGCTTCCTTCGCCCATTGGTCTTCTTCCTTCCAAATATTGACGCCCGTAAATTTCCAGGTGATTTCGTTGACGTTTGGGTCCCTGAAACATTAAAATAAGAAAACGGGGTTTTCTGCCTGTGCAGAGTTAATTCCATAAAAATAGGAAATAAATGAATATTCCCAAAAATCATTATAAAACATTGATATAACCCTTATATGATGCAAATATGATTGGAATATAAGCAATTAAAGTGCAAAGTTCATGTATGCATTTTACATGCATCACCAGGACAAGAAAGAAGCAAAGCTAATGCGTTGCCACAAGGAAAGGACAAAGGAAAAAGTAAGTGATAACATGCTGAGACACCCAGCGGATGGTTTGCACTGGAAAAAGGTTGACTAGATGAACAAAGAGTTCGCGGATGAGGTAAGGAACTTGAGGTTGGGCCTTAGTACGGATGGACTAAATCCGTTTGGGAACCAGAGCACAAATCACAGCACGTGGGCCGTGTTTATATGGATGTACAACTTGCCCCCTTGGTTGTGCATGAAGAGAAAATACATACACGTGGTTATGCTAATCCAAGGGCCAACACAACCAGGTAGCGATATTAACATGTACATGCAACTCGTAAAGGAGGAGCTAGACACATTATGGGATAAGAAAGGTGTCAGTACATGGGACGCCTACAAAGAATAATATTTCAATATGAGAGCCGTCTTGTTGACGGCGGTACAAGACTTTCCGGGGTTAGGGTATGTGTCTTGACAGGTGTGCCACGGACATTACGCATGTATCAAATGTATGGACGAGACAGCTTACCGCCAGCTATCAAAATTGGGGTCCTGTAAAACCGTGTACCAGGGTCATCGGAGGTGGCTTGACCCAAATGACAAGTGGAGGAAAAGAAAAGACCTGTTCGACAATACAGTAGAGACCCGAGGACTGCCATGTCCGAGAAAAAGAACAGAAATTCTTGAAATGTTGAACAATTGGAAGGACTGCCCTTTGCCGGGAAAGAAACGAAAGGCACCCGAGCCTCTTTGCAGAACATGGAAAAGGATGTCTGTTTTTCGGGACTTGCCCTACTGGCCACTTCTTGATACACCACATTCTCTTGATTCAATGCATATCATTAAGAACGTGACCGAGAGTATGTTGAGCACATTGTTCATGATGTCGGAAAAGGGTAAAGATGGACCAAAGGCAATAATAGATTTGGAAGAACTAGGCATCAGGAAGGACCTACATGTATCAAAGAAGAAGAAATTAGATCACGAGACACAGGAGATAGCTGTCACGAGCCAAAAGGGCACGGAAACCAAAGAGCATATTCCCCCCACTTGCTTCACTCTTACTCCAGCAGAGTTGAAACAAGTTTTTTGAGTGTCTTTACGACATCGAAGTAACAACCGGCTACTCAGGCTCCATACGCGGATTTCTAGACATGAAGAAACACAGGTTCAGTGGGATGAAGTCTCATGACTGTCACGTGATGATGACACAGTTACTTCCAGTTGCACTTAGAGGTGTAATGGACAATCACGTCCATGACACATTTCTTGACCTCTGTAATGTGTTAGACGTTATATCTCGAAAGTGTATCAGTAAGAAGCGTCTCAAAAGGCTACAAGAAGAGATCGTGACTATACTATGTGAGCTTGAGATATACTTCCCGCCTTCAATATTCGACGTGATGTTGCATCTGCTTGTCCATATTGTTTCTGAGATCGAATATCTCGGGCCTGCTTTTCTACGCAACATGTTCCCGTTTGAAAGGCTGAATGGGTGGGTGAAGGGCTTCGTTCATAACAGGGCACATCCGGATGGAAGCATCGTTCAAGGATATCTAACTGAGGAGTGCATCTCTTT
Organism: Poa pratensis; assembly: GCA_947311845.1. Classification (NCBI taxonomy): domain Eukaryota; kingdom Viridiplantae; phylum Streptophyta; class Magnoliopsida; order Poales; family Poaceae; genus Poa; species Poa pratensis. The sequence goes on along the minus strand of CAMZMU010000093.1, from coordinate 26,401,506 downwards.
CTGCAACAACTACATGGACGTCAATAATCCTATTGGTGTGCCCGCCAATAAGCACTTTTACAAGCTAACTCTGTGGGGCTGGTCACTCGACTCTAAAGAAAGCGTTGCATGTGGGCCATTTAAACCGATGCGACGACTTTGAACGAGCGCACACAGTTTACTTACAACACGTGAATGTGCTGGATGATTGGTTGGAGAAGCATAAAATGACAATAATTGAAAAGTATGCACTTCTTGGGCAGACGAAGACGGAAGACTATATTAGTAAAGAGCATAACCAGACCTTCGCGGGTTGGTTAAAGAAGACCGTCAGGAACAATCCATTGCCAGTGAATGATGAAAATGCAGAGATCATATACACCTTATCACAAGGCCCCTGTGTTATCAAGCGTATGATATGAACGGATTCACATACTATACGGAGGCCAAAGACAAAAATTGTGTGTACCAGAACTCTGGGGTAACTATGGAATCAGAGATCGGTGGTGTGAACCGAAGATACTATGGAAGGGTCGAAGAAATCTGGGAACTTGACTACGAGGGAGACTATAAGGTGGCGATATTCCGCGTCAGATGGGCAAAGAATATCGACTATGAAGATCATGGTTTCGTTACCATGACTATACCCGAAGCGCAACCCATTGGTGCACAGAGCAATGTGAAGGGAATCACCGCAGAAAACGAGCCCTGTGTTATGGCTAAGGATATGGCCCAATGTTTTTTCATAAAAGACCCGTCAAGGCCGAGCCGTGTAGTCGTGAGGAGAGGCAAAAGGAGTATCATCGGGCTTGATGAAGTCGAGACCGAGGAAGATTTTCACCAATTCGACGATCCTAAAGAAGAAGACGACTTCCAGGAGCCATACACCACAAGCAGAACCAGAACCACATTACCTTCTTCCAAAAAAACCAATCCTTTCATAAGATCAAGTACTCATACGAAGAAGAGAAAGAAGACCGTGAAGAAGACTTGAATCCATGTTGTTGATCAACTACTACATATCTGTTTTATTGTCTTTTTTTATGAACCAATCAGTGTAATATTGAGACTTTACTCCAATTGTATTGTGACTTTAATCCATTTATTGTTTATTTTTATTAATTTTATTTTTACTACCTACCTAATTTCAGTCTCCTCTCAAACCCTAACCTCTCTCAAATCCGCATCACCGCCGCCTCCTCTCGCACCGCATCACGCCCCCGTCTCTCTCGTGCTCCGCCGCCGCCTCCCCTCTCGCGTCGTCCCTCTCGCTCCCCGCCATCCCTCTCGCTCCCCGCCGCCGCCTCGTCGACCCGACCCGCGCCTCGCCATCCCTGATACGTCCAAAACGTATCTATGATTTTTGATTGTTTCATGCTACTATTATGCTTTTGACACTTGCTTTTTTATTAAGTTTATGATTTATTTGGACTAACCTATTAATAGTTGCAAAAGTGCACAATGTTCTTGTTTTACTCTTTTATGTGTAGGAATTATCAAAAATATAAGAGGAAACCTTGTTGGAGTCAAATTGAGACTTTTTCTGAAATATGTCAGGAAATGTTTTTCCGAGATGGTCACGTTACAGCCAGAAGACGACGTCAAACGGAAAACGTCTAGTCGCGAAAGTTGCAGTGAGTTTTCCCGCGAACGATCTAGACATAAAATTCGTCCAATTCCGAGTCCGGACGGCGGAGATAAGCCCGATCTACCAAACCCTAGATGGGATGACAGGAATCCGTGAGGCTATATAAAGGGAGAAAATCTAGGTCGTGGCCAACTCCTCATACCCACGAATTGCAGCCACCAAAGCCACGTTTTTGCCTCCCCATGATCTCATCTCCATGGGGGAGGGCTCCCAAGAAGCCATGAAGGAAGGGGGCTAAGGGGCGGTGCATCCCCTTGATGCCGGCGGCGCGGGAGGAGCCCCTCGCGCCACCGTCGGTGCCGGCACCGCCCTGCGCTCCTCGCTGCCCCCTTCACTGTCTTCACCGCCATCTTCATCGCCAATTCCTCCTTGTATACTGTGATTCATCCTCCCACACACCTCTGTACCGCTCTATGTAAACCTGTTGTTTTGATGCTATAAAGTATTATCCTATGATCTATATCATGTTTGTGTAGTTTCTTTGTTCTTTGATTGCATTGTTGAATGTCTTTGGTTCATTAGAGTTGTATGTTGATATGGTACAGTCCTTTGGTGTCCATTATATTTATGCGCGCATGATCAAACATCATAGGGTTTGTAGTATGTGTAAAGTAAGGGGGTAGTTCTGCTGGAGCGACAGAAACCTAAGGACTCGAACCGGAATGTTGCACGTATGGGAGTAAGAGGACCATTAACTTAATGCTATGGTTGGGGAAACCTTAATGAATTGTTAGCTACGCGGAAGCCTGCTAACAATCCAATCATATAGTATGTGTAATCGCAACTAGTCGAGTGCATGTATATTTAGCCTCTCCCATATGGAAAACTGCATCGAAGACAATGAATCAAGTATCTGCACTAATTAATCTTGGACAAATCCATCACACTTTCCAGCACTTTTCCACACTCATGGTTCTGTTAGTTTAGTGTATTTTATTGCTGTAACAACTAACTTTACTTTCCTGTTATTTATTATCATGCAAACCTATCTTGTTTACCCGTATTGTTGCTCTACTTTTATTTCCTAGATAATGCAAACGTGTAGTGTGCGTAGAGTTGTATCGGTGGTTGATAGAACTTGAGAGAATACTTATCCTATCTTTAGCTCCTCGTTGGGTTCGACACTCTTACTTATCGAAAAGGCTACACACGATCCCCTATACTTGTGGGTTATCAATCCCCGACCCGCGCCTCGCCTAGCCTTCCCCGACCCGCCTCGCCGTCCGTGCCTCGCCGTCCCCGACCCGCCTCGCCGTCCCCTGCCTCGCCGTCCCCGACCCGCGCCTCGCCTCGCCATCCCCTGCCTCGCCGGTGAGTCCAATTTCATGTGTAGTTAGTTGATTGATTTACATTTTAGTGTAGTTAGTTGATTTACATGTGTAGTGTTAGATGTGTTTTTAGTTTATTTAGATATGTAGTATTAGTTATAGATTTTAGTGTAGTTAGTTTATTTAGATGTTACATGTGTAGTATTAGATGTAGTATTAATTTGATATTTGTGTTACAATGCCAATGATTAAAATCTTGCGACACTATGTGATCATGGGATGGTGCAAGTGAGCCTTGTGATATGCACAAATACACATTTTGTGCATCTAACTTGGCTCACTCGCACCATCCCTGGATTTGTGTGTGTCAAATATATAACTATGAGTCAGAAATTCAATATACTTGTTACATGCCGGTGATTAAAATATTGCGACACTATTTTGGGGGTGGTGCAAGTGATATGATATGAGGCATGATTTCTTGTTCATGTATATTTTGCAACTTGTTGTATTCTAGTTCATTTTAGACTATTTCTTGTGTAATGCACTCTCCTAATGTTTGTTGTATGCATAATAAGCAGTAAAATGAATCCGTGTGGGGTTTGTGGCCATCTCTACTGCATGGATACGAAGTTTGGCGTTGTTCTTCCATGGGATGTTGAAACTCATCTAGTATATTAAACTTCAACATGTTATGAGCCTACCTTTCTTGTTGATTTGGAGCATCTAGATAACACTAATCTCTAATTGTTGTTTTACGGAGAACATCCCGTGCAAGGTTAGACATGACTTCTTGGAGCATCTGGGTGTTGCCTTCACCGACCACAGGACATTTGAGGTCAACTTGGTACAGATGACGGTGCCCACTCGGAGTTTCAGAGTTCTGTGTACAAACACGATGGACCGCACTTACTTCAATGGTGCTACTTGGACACAGCTTGTTAATGCATACGGCATGCAACCTACTGAGAGGTGCACCTTCTTTCTCGATCATGAACACAACGAGACGTATTTCATGTACAGGGCACCACAAGACTCCTCCAGTTCCGAGTCCGAGGATCATGACCCTAGAGAAGATAATGACTACATGCCTGAGTCTGAGGTTGTCGAGAGGCTAAGTGACTAGCTAGCTCTACCTAGTATAGTTACAAATAAGTTGACTAGTAAGAACTTTGTTGAGTCTAGCAGCTCTTCCCAGTACTATTTCTGTTAATTTTCATGATTTGTGTTTCCGTGTATTATGCTGGTAATTGTACTATGTTGGTAATTGCAATATATTAAATTAATTTTTTTTAATTTACGAAATTTAATCACTAGCGTGATCTCACATGCCAGTACGTCACGGTGGGACCTCTCACGCCAGTGATCCCAATACGTCACCGGCGTGGCCCCGCGCACGCCGGTGATTAGCAACAGATCACCGGCGTGGCCTCGTGATAGCGTGAATCACACGCTCGTTGGGAGACCCCAAGAGGAAGGTATGATGCAGTTCAGCAGCAAGTTTTCCCTCAGAAAGAAACCAAGGTTATCGAACCAGTAGGAGCAGCAACTCTTCAGAAGGTTGTTGGTGGCGCCGTTACTCGATCACCAACGCGGAACCTGCACACAACACAATCAAACTACTTTGCCCCAACGAAACAGTGAGGTTGTCAATCTCACCGGCTTGCTGAAAACAAAGGATTAAACGTATGATGTGGAAAATGATGTTTAATTGCAGAGAATGAAAAGAAACAGTTTGCAGTTTGTGGTTGTTTAATCAGTGTAAAAGAATGGACCGGGGTCCACAGTTCACTAGTGGTGTCTCTCCATAAAAGATAACTAACATGTTGGGTGAACAAATTACAGCTGGGCAATTGACAAATAGTGAGCGCATGACAATGCATATACATGACTGTCGGAGAATGACTCCCACGAAACAGGGGCAGTCACACTCGCGAAGAGAGTTCGTGTAAGGGGCTGAACACGACGTCAATCAACCCTCATCCGGCGCGGCGACGCTGCTCGTCGTGCCTGAGGAGGGACATCACGGCAGAGAGAGACACGGCGCGTACCCAGGTTCACGGCCCTCTTGTGGAGGTAAAACCGCTACGTCCTGCCTGTCTGTATTGCTGCTTGTAGAGGTTACAGTACAGCGTGCTTGCCGAGGCACTGTTGTGGCAATGGCGCGTACAAGGGGAGGGAAACTACTGTCTTCTTCTCCCTTGCGCGCAAGTAGCTAGACTGGAGTAAAATGTGTTCGATCCCTCTTAGGGTGGTGCACCAGCTCCTTTTATAGGCGCCCCGGGCCTCCTCCCTGTCCTTGTGCAGCGGAGGGGCTACCACATGGCGACAACGGTCGGGAGCACGGTGCACCGCTGCTTGGGCGTCCATGAGCGCGGTCCATGGGCACAAAAGCTGAGGCCGCAGCAGAGAGGCCGCCGTCCATCCAGGACGGCCAGCTGCCGCCGCAGAGGAGCGGGGAAGTCCCCACGGTGACGTCGCGTTTGGCGCGTAGCGCCGGCCTGCTCCCTTATCACCAAAGAGGAAAGCTTGGTGGTCTGCGCCGTTGCCCCTGCTTTGTTGACTCCTTTATCACCAAAGTGGGACTGTAGCTCCGTCGTCACCTGCGCAGAGGCGCGGTCACTCTGCGGCCGCTGCGGAAGCCATGTGCGCTCCGCAGAGCTTGCTTTACAGTGAAGGAACCCTCGCGTGGGCGGGAACGCCCTGTGGAGGATTCTGCGTTGACTTCCCTTCAGGGAAAACTTCCTTGGAGAGGAGGCAGCGGAGTAGAGGCTCCACAGGCCCTAGCTGCCTCCTCAGGCCTCCGCGAGGCGATTCTGCCCCGCGGGCTCCCCAGGCTTGCAGGACCGCCGAGTGTTGAGGGTTATAGAGGCCTGGCCCAGTACACCCTGGTTCTTACTGGGCTGACAGTAGCCCCCGGGCCCATGACGGGCACGACGCGGTCCAGGGGGCGCAGGCGAAGCGTCATGGGCCCAAAGTGTCCGGCCGGCCCGAGACACGTGGCGAGCGGTTGGTGCGTCTCGGCTTCTCCGGAGGAGGTGGGCGTCGTGGTGGGACCCACGACGCCTCGGAAACCGCTCTGAGGTGATATAAAGGCTGCCGCGGCTGTGCCGGCAGCAGTTCCGCCGCATTTACGCCTTTTCCTTCTTGCATACACCTCCGGTGCTCCACTACTCCGGCGATTTCCGTTCTTCTCCGAGCTCTTCCGCCGCCCTTCCTTCGCGAGCCATGGGCCCCAAGAAAGGCAAGGCGGCGATGGTGGAGGCCTCCGCTGAAGCGCAGCGGGAGGAGGAGCTTGCGCCGGCTCTCATCGGCACTCGCGTCTCCACAGCGGAGGCGCTGGATAGGCTGAAGGTCCTCGTCGCCGGGAGGAATAATGAGCATGGCGCCAGCGGCGTCAAGGCGGCGCGCTTCGGCAAGCTGGCGGCGGGGTGGTACCCCATTTTCGTCCACACGCTGTTCGCCGGCTTGGTGCCGCCGTTCTCTCCCTTCCTTGCGGAGGTGCTGGCTTTCTATCAGATCCAGCTCCTGCACCTCCACCCGAACTCCATCCTGATTCTCGCCATCTTCGCCTATCTCTGCGAGGCGTATCTGGGAGTGATGCCCTCCGTGGCCTTCTTCCGGAGCTTCTACGCGCTCCGCAACACGGCGCCCGGCGAGCGGTCTGGGTGCGTGTCTTTCCGCATCGCAGACGGGATGGGCGCCGTCTACATCCCCATGTCGTGGGATGGCGACAAGGCCGTTACGAGGGTGACGAAGAAGGTGGAGGACTTCCGCCAGAAGTGGGTCCTCGTCGACGCCAAGGAGCGGAATGCCTTCTTCGATGAGCCTGAGGCGCCGCCGCTGAAGAACTCAAATTGGTCCAGCGAGAAGCTCCAGCACCAGAAGATTGCCCACTTGGTCTCGCGCATGAAGCTCGTCCGCGAGGCTGGCCTCACGGGGCAGATGGTCGCTGAGGACTTCGTGAGGCGGCGCATCGCTCCCCTCCAGGCGCACACGAAGCCGGTGTGGATGTACTCCGGCCCGGCAGATCCAATGCGCTTGCACCTCAGCGCCCACGCGCCAGACGACGTCGCCTCCATCTTAGGCACGCTCTTCATCGCCCCGGAGATCCCTGTTCCGGGCACTGAGCACCTGAGGCCCCTCCACCAGCTCACTCCAAAGAAGCGCCTCGCAGTTCTGGAGATGATGCCGACGTTCACGCCAGAGGGCTTGGAGGGAGAAGAGGCGAAGGGGGCTGCGGCGCCTGTGGTGGAGGAAGACTTGTTTGGCGAGTCCTCTGCTGCTTCAGACGCCGAAGCTGACGCCGCCGGAGGAGTCAACCCCTCGTTAGGGGAGGCGAGCTCTTCAAAGCAGGCGGCCCCTGAGGAGGAGATCCTGGAGGTATCGTCCGATGTGGACGAGGATTTTGTGGTGGCCCCGTCACGACGGGCCACAGAAGAAGAAGACGAAGACGGGACGATAGCGGCCCGGAGGCCGCGGCAAAGCGGTGCGAGCCCCGCACCAAGGCCATCCACGACCGGGCCGCCAGAAGCCTGGAGAGCACTCCTCTCAAGAGGAAAGCTGGGCGGCCCCTGAGGAGCCCAGCGCTGGAGCCTCAACAGGCCTGCGGCGCTCCGCCAACAAGGTGTGGGTGGACACCCGCGCCAAGTCATCTGGGTGAGTACTGCTTCTTCTTGACTCGTTCTTGCTTATCGAGAGTTCTTGCCTTTCTCGAGGATCTCACTGTCTTGATTATCAGGGGTCTGGTTCATGCGAAGCGTCGCCGACTCCGCAAGGCTGCGGACGTGCGGCGCGACGCTACGACCGTTGTTGAGGGGCCTACAGCGCCCCTTGGAGAGGAGACTGAGGAGCCCGTGGTGACAGTCACCACGGGCCCGGCTGTTGACGAGGCCATGAGGCCTGTGGGGGAGACGCCCCTTGAAGAAGCAACTGCCTCGCCACCTCCTGCCGAGAGTCAGTTTGAGGAGGCGGCGAAGACTCCGTCGCCGCCGCGCCCTGATGCTCCACTGGAGCCCCCAGAGACACCCGCCGTGGAGACGGCGGGGACCAGCACACAGACGCCGGGAGGCGCCGACGTCGAGATGGAGGAGGGAACTCCTCCGCCGCCCCCTCCAAATTCCGAGCCTGAGGGGGAGGCCACTTCTTCTGAGGCCGCAGCAGGCGAGGCTGCGGTTGAGCCTCTGGTGGCTAGGCCTCCCTCGCCAGCCCCCGCGGCCCACGAGGAGGTCGTCGTGGAGAACAACGACGCACAAGACGGTGGGGGCCCGCTCCTGTGGCCCCGTGCTGACCCTGGTCCAAGCACTGTGCTTTCTGCACCAGAGGCTGGCGCTGGGGCGGAGGACGTTGCGCCACGTGAGGGCTCTTGGGCCTTGGTCTTGAGCGACCGGAGCCGGAGCGGCGCGAGCCGCCAAGCTGCCCTCCGTTTGGTGAGGGGCACCCTAGACGGGCTAGAGACCCAACTTGCCCTTGAGGAGGCGGAGCTTGGCAGGAGGTATGACGCCCTTGCTGCTGACTGGGCCCGCTTCTTCGAAGTCAGGCGGCGGAGTGGCCCTGACGACCAAGCTCTTCAGGCGCAGCGCGACGAGGCGACGCGGCAGGCCCAGGAGATCCGCGAGAACGCGGAGCGCGAGGCGCAAGAGGCCTTGGCGCCGGTCCAGGCGGAGCGCAAGGCGGCTGCAGAGGATCGGGAGGCGGCTGTGGCGGAGCGCCAGGCTGCAGCCTCCGACCGAGCGGCTATCGAGACCTCCCTCGCCGACCAGCGCAAGGAGCTGGCCAGCCGCGAGGAGAAGATAATTTCTGAAGCTGAGGTGGTGAGGAAGTCTCTGGAGCAGCATCGTCTGTCGCTGGAGGCTCGCGAGCAGGCCATGACGACACGCGAAGCTGAGGTGCTCAAGCGTGAGGAGAAACTGGAGCAGGCGGAAACTGACATGAACAGAGAGCGTGAGGCCTTGGAGTCCCGCGAGAGCAGCTTGGCTGAGGCCATGGGCAAGCACGACAAGGAGGTGGAGCGGCACCGGGAGCTTGTGGAGAAGGCCAACCAAAAGCTTGCCGAGAAGAAAAAGGAGGCAGAGGCGGAGGCCCTCACCAAGCAAAAAGAGTACCGCACTGCTGTCACACAGGCCGTCTCCCGGGAGTATGCTGGGAAGTTCAAGAAGCAGGAGGACGGCTTCCAGAAAAAGCGCAGAGAGCTCGGCAAGCGCATTCGCCAGCTGGAGGAGTGGAACGCCAACTTGAAATCCTCGCTGAAGCGCGCCAAGGACGCTAATCTCCGCACGGAGCAGGCCCTCGAGCGCTCGGAGCAGGACCTCACAGCCCTGATGGCAGACATGCAGGAGCTGAATGCGCAGGTGGCCCCTGTTGTGGAGAGGGTCGAGGAGGCTGAGCAGAGCGCGGTGGCGGCACGGGTCTTGACGCAGCAGCGGGAGCGTATGTTCCGATCTTTGGTGACGCGCGGGAACGCTCTTGCTGCGAAGCTGGGGGTGGATGCTCCTGCCGTCCCCGTCCACGGGAACGCCGACGTGCCACGTATCTGACCTACTTCGACCAGCTCTTCTCCGTCCTTGAGGGCCCTGTGGCGGAACTCGACGATGTTGTCGACGAGGAGTGCCGCAAGCTCCTGCTGGTGGCGGTCGAGCGCGTCTTCGTCAACCTCAAGCGCCTATATCCATGCTTCGACTTCGAGTCCGTGACCGAGCCCATGGGGATGCTCAGACCGAGACGCGCCTCTTCAACTCGCTGCGGGAGGAGATCAACGACTATGTCAACCGCTTCAAGAGGGTCGCTGAAGAGCCGGCCTCTGGCGAGGAGGAAGACGTCGAGGAGGAAGGCGCGGAGGAAGGTGACGCTGAGGAGGATGAGGCCGCCAAGACTTCTGCTTAAGCTGCTCCTGCCACAAGTCGCGCCTGAGGCGCAAGTTATCTTTGTTTAAAGACTTTGTTTCATTTGTGATGGTCTGTAAAACACTTTATTGTGCTGCAATGTGCGTGTGCCCCTCGACGGGCATTTTATCCCTATTCCATGCCTTTTTCGCTTTACGTCGTCAGGACCCGTCTCTTAGCGCTATGACTCCGCCACTACGGTATGCCAGAGCAATGACTCAGCAAGGCCGGGGGGTGTTTAAGGCTTAGAGAGGTAAGAGCTCTCGAGTCGCGATGCTCGAGGGCTCCCCTTTGACGCTCAAGCAGTCCATGAAATGCGAGGAGAAAATACCCGCCCGAGGGACGGAAGTTGCTCGTGAGAGGAAAAACACAACGCCTGAGGTGTAAGCGCAGGACTTAGCTTAGCGAGGTTCTGCCTCGTGGAGGGCGTTGATTTCCCTGAAGATGTGCTTCCCTCTTTGGGTCTGGAGCGTGACTCCACGAGCCTTGGGGGGACTCTTGTTCCCTGTGTAGGTTAGAGGTGGAACCAAAGCAAACATGGTAGAGAAACTCATGCGCGCTTATAGGTTTCCTCATGGGTGCCTCGCGAGGAGAGTAAGTACCAAAGGTCCTTAGGTGAGGTGGCAGGTTTGGGAGCAAGCCCCTGGGCCAGAGCTCTTTGGTGAGGTAACAGGCGTGAGAGCGTGCTCACGTGTTAGAGCTCGGATCCTTTTGGGTTTTGCGGTGCTGCTGGGATGCTCCCGAGGCACAGTCACCGTACTCAGCCCCCGCTCGCGAGGTGCGCAAGGGGAAAGATATGAGCGCGAATGAAAACACAGAGTAACGAGAACTAAAACTCACCCCCAAAATATTACATAGCGGCGCCGCAGCGCAATGTTTCACTAGGAAACGAATTGGTTCGTTACACTTGGGCTTGCCAAGATAAAGTTTCCATGTCGAGGCATGGGGACCACATTCAGTGGCTGAGACTCTTCACGGCCTGCGGCGGCACGTTACAGGAAGAGCTCAGAGGGACTGGCCCTCAGAGAGAGAAGCTTTTGTGAAGCTTGGAGGTGAAGCTGTGCGCTTTCCTCTAGAGACAAAAAATGCCTGGTGTGATAGAGATCACGGGTAGAACTTGCGTAGATGCGCGATGTTCCAAGGGTTCTTGACCGGGATGCCGTCCTCCGTCTCGAGGCGCACCGCACCAGGTCTGGCGACATGCGCGACCCTGTAGGGGCCTTCCCACATGGGCGAGAGCTTGTGGAGACCTTCCCTGGAGAGGATCCTCCTGAGGACAAGGTCGCCTGTCTCGAGAGTGCGCGGACGTATGTGGCGGCTGTGGTAGCGTCGCAGGTCTTGCTGGTATTTTGCCGCTCTGAGGGCGGCTCGGCGGCGCAACCCGTCGAGGAACAGCAGGTCGTCGTTGTGGAGGTCTTCTTGATTGTCCTCATTGAAGGCAAGGACCCTTGCGGACCCGTGCTTGATCTCTGTGGGGAGGACTGCTTCGGCTCCATACACCAGGGCGAATGGCGTCTCACCAGTGGGTTTGTAGGGTTCGTGCGGATGGACCAGAGCACGGAGGGGAGCTCATCGATCCAGCCCTTGCCGTAGCCCTTGAGGCGGTTGAAACTTCTCGTCTTGAGGCCCTTGAGGACCTCAGCATTTGCTCGCTCGGCTTGACCATTGCTCTGTGGGTGAGCTACCGAGGCGAAACAGAGCTTGGTGCCGAGGCTCTCGCAGTAAGCCCTGAAGATGCCGCTGGTGAACTGTGAGCCATTGTCGGTGATGATGCGGTTTGGCACACCAAAGCGGCAGACCAGGCCTCTGATGAACTTCACGGCTGCCCTGGCAGGGATGGTGCGCACCGCTTCAACCTCTGCCCATTTGGTGAACTTGTCAACAGCCACGAAGAGGAAACGGTAGCCCCCTTGCGATCTCGGGAAGGGTCCCAAGATGTCCAGCCCCCAGACCGCGAACGGCCAGGAGAGCGGGATGGTCTGGAGTCCCAGTGCAGGCTGATGGACTTGCTTGGCGTGGAACTGGCATGCATCGCAAGACTGAACGATGGTGACGGCATCTTGAAGCACTTGAGGCCAGTAGAAACCGCTCCTGAAGACCTTGCCGGCGAGGGTGCGCGCGCAGGAATGGTGGCCGCACTCTCCACTGTGTATGTCCCTGAGGAGCATGCGTCCTTCCTCAGGAGGCACACACTTGAGGGCAATGCCATTTGGGCGCTTGCGGTATAGGTCTCCCTCAGGATGTAATAGGATTTCGCTTGTCGAGCGACTCGTTCTGCCTCTGCGTCTTCCTCGGGAAGGACTCCTTTTAGCAAGTAGTCCTTGAGCTCGTCAACCCAGCCTGTTTCTTGGTGCACCATGGTTAGCATCAGACGCTCCCCTGAGGATGGGCCACAGTTGGGTGCGCCACCTGTGGGAGGTGGTGGGAGTACTTCGTCTGTGCTTGTAGCTGGTGCTTGCAGCGGCTGCTTTATGGATGCCTTGGAGAGCCTCTCTTCAAAGACACCTGCGGGCTGGGCCTCCCTTCGCGATGCGCGCTTGGCGATGTCATCTGCTTCCTGGTTCTCCTTGCGCGGGATGTGCATGAGCTCCATGCCCCTGAAGTGCTTCTCGAGCTTGCGGACCTCTTCAAGGTAGGCAGCCATATGGCTGTCTTTAGGGGTGTAGCTCTTGTTGGAGAAGTTGACCAGGAGCTGGGAGTCGCCTTTGATGAGTAGGTGCTTGACACCGAGGGCAATGGCAGCTCTGAGCCCGGCGAGGAGGCCTTCATATTCAGCGATGTTGTTGGAGATCTTGTCCATCGTGAAGCACAACTGGACGGCATAGTGGAGCTTGTCGCCTTTAGGCGAGGTCAGGACAACGCCAGCGCCTCCGTTGCGGCAGGAGAAAGCTCCATCGAAGTGCATGGTCCAGTGGCTTGGCGTCGTATCTCCAGGCGGTATAGTTTCTGCTTCAGGAGGCTCTTCAGGAGTTGGGTCTGTCCATTCGGCGACAAAGTCTGCCAGTGCTCTTCCTTTGATGACCCTTGTGGTGTCAAAACGCAAGTTGAAAGGCTGCAGCTCGATGTTCCACCCTGCTACGCGATCAGTGGCGTTGGGGTTGCGCAGGATTTGCTCCAGAGGGAATGATGTGACCACCGTGACAGGGTGGCCCTGGAAGTAGTGGCGCAGCTTTCTGGAGGCGATGAGCAGGGCGAGAAGGAGCTTCTGCTGCGTAGGGTACCGCTCGCGAGCATCTCTTAGCACAGTACTGACATAGTAGACTGGATGCTCGACAAGGGTTGTGGAGGGTGACGCAGCGTTGGCTCCCTCGAGGGACTCCTCAGGCCCTTTGGCGAGGTTTCCTTGTGGAGGAGTCTCAGCAGGGGTGCCTGAAGTAGGCTCGACAGCTGGCTGTGGGTCTGGCTCTGGGCCTGGAGGGACTTTTTCCTTGTCGGGAGGCTCTGGACTTGGAGTGGCTGCACTTTTCTTGGGGAGGACTGGCTCTTCTCTTTCGACCACCAGGACGGCGCTTGCGGTTTGTGGAGTGGCTGCAAGGTACAGCTTTAGATGCTCGCCCGTCCTGGGGGCTACCATAACTGGTGCGCTAGCCAAGTACTTCTTCAAGTCCTCAAATGCCTTGTCTGCCTCTGGAGTCCACTTGAAGGTGCCGGACTTCTTCATGATCTTGAAAAATGGCAGGGCCCTCTCGCCAAACTTGGAGATGAAGCGGCCCAAGCTGGCCATGCACCCAGCTAGGCGCTGCATGTCCTTGAGGCGGCGGGTGGCTGCATTTCTTCTATGGCCTTGATCTTGTCAGGGTTTGCTTCTATGCCGCGATGGGACACGAGGAACCCGAGGAGTTTGCCTGAAGGTACCCCGAAGACGCACTTGGCGGGGTTTAGCTTGATGTTCACCTTGCGCAGGCTGGCGAAGGTCTCCTCGAGGTCCTTCAAGAGAGTGTCTCCCTCGCGAGACTTGACTACGATGTCGTCAACATATGCCTCTGCATTTCTTCCCATCTGAGCCCCCAGGGCGATCCTCATGAGCCTCTGGAAGGTGGCGCCGGCGTTCTTCAACCCGAAGGGCATGCAAGTGTAGCAATACACGCCACAGGGGGTGAGGAACGCTGTTTTCTCCTCGTCCTCTTTAGCCATTTTGATCTGGTGGTAGCCTGAGAAGGCGTCCAGAAAACAGAGGAGATCACAGCCGGCTGTGGAGTCCACGATCTGATCAATCCTTGGCATGGGGTATGGGTCCTTGGGGCAGGCTTTATTTACATCAGTGTAATCGATGCAGAGCCGGCCTCCCCCATTGGGTTTTGGGACAACCACGCCATTAGAGACCCAGGTGGGGTGGGCAACTTCTCGAATAATGTCTGCTGCTTTTAGCTTTTCTACTTCTTTGATGATGAAGGCTTGCTTCTCAGGGGCTTGTTTCCGTGCCTTCTGCTTGACGGGGCGTGCGTTTGGACACACAGCTAAGTGGTGCTCGATCACCTCCCTTGGTACGCCGGACATTTCTGACGGAGTCCATGCGAACATGTCAGAATTTGCCCGAAGGAAGGCGACGAGCGCGCTTTCCTATTTGGGAGGTAAGCCAGCGCCTATGGTGACGCTAGCCCCCGAGCCCTCAGCCCCCGAATCGCTGGTGCTCAGCGACACCTTCTTTGTAGCGGCCTGCTCCTGAGAGAACAGCTGCTTCTTCTTCTTGGGCCTCGCGAGGGGCTCCAGGTCTTCGTCAGCAGGGAACGCCATGGCAGCAGCTTTGTAGGCGAGCTCGACAGCGCGTGTAGCGTCCTGTACGTGACCATGGATGGTGATGGTGCCGCCGCTGCCAGGGATCTTGACCATGTTGTAGGCGTGATGCGTGACGGCCATGAACTTCGCGAGGGCGGGGTAGCCGAGGATGGCGTTGTAGGGCAGGCCAATGTGCGCAACGTCGAAGTCGATGAGCTCGGTGCGATAGTTTTGCTGCGTGCCAAAGGTGACTGCAAGCCTCACTTGCCCCAGAGGCGAGATTGAGCCGCTGGTGACCCCTGTGAAGGGCCTGGAGGGCATAAGCCACTCGTAGGGCACTTGAAGCGTCTCAAAGGTCTCGACAGAGATGACGTTCAGGCCTGCACCCCCATCAATGAGCGTTTTGCCGACGGCGATATTGTTGATGGTGGGGGTGCACACCAGCGGGAGGGTGCCTACAGTCTTGGTGGACTTGGGGTGGTCCTTGGCGTCGAAGGCGATGGTGTACTGAGACCACTTGAGGGGACGCGATGTCTCCACCCCGGGCAGCGCTGCGTTGAGCTCGCGGGCGAACTGCTTGAACTGATTGTTGGACTTGGGCGCCTGAGCCCCGCCGAGGATGCACGCCATGGCGCCTCTAGGGGCCTGGTAGCCCCCAGGCTCCTCGTCAGGGAGATTGTTGTTCTTCTCAGCGGCGTTGGCCTGAGTCCCTTGAGGCTTCTGGTAGCCACCTTTGCGTCCGCCCTTGCGGTAGTTACGGCCTCTGCCGCGACCACCGCTGCCTTCTTCCTGCTCGCGCTTCTTGCTCAGTTGCTTGAGGTCGTAACAGTTCTCTGTCGCGTGGCCGCGCCTGTTGTGGTAGATGCAGAAGGGACGGTTGTCGATCTTCTTCTCGCCATCCTCTGCAGAGTCCTCTCGAGCGTGCTTAGCGCCGGGCTCAGCAGCCAGCACAGCAGTAGGCTTGCGCTTGGTCTCGTCACGCTTCTTGTGGGCCTTGGATCCCTCTGGGGGTCATCTGCAGAGGCCACCTTGGTGAAGAGGAGACCCTCTTCAGCCTTGGCACACTTGTCTGCGATGTCGAAGAGCTTCACGACAGAGGAGAGGGTATCGTGAATGCCGAGCTTCTCAAGCATCCTGCGGTTGGTGACGCCCTCTCTGAAGGCAGCAATGACGTGCGAGTCAGGGATGTTGGGGATTTTGTTGCGGACTTGGCTGAAGCGCTGGATGTACTTGCGGAGAGTCTCGCCAGACTTCTGGCGTACGGCGCGCAGGTCGTTGTAGGTGAGGGCGCGCTCGTACGTGCCCTTGAAGTTCGCAACGAACTGCTTGCAGAGGTCCTCCCAGGAGTCGATGGAGTCCTCAGGGAGGTTCAGGAGCCACGACAGGGCAGAGTCCCTGAGGGCGTGCGAGAACCAGTTCGCCATGACCTTGTCGTCTCCTCCCGCAGCTGGATGGAGGTGGTGTAGAGCTGCAGGAACTCGATGGGGTTGTTCGTGCCATCGTAGCCCTTGGGGAGGTCTGGCCTGAACTTCTGCGGCCAGACGACGCGGCGCAGGTTGCGGGTGAAGGCCGTGCAGCCAGTGGCGTACGTGGCCACACCGCCCTGGAGAGCTCTGCGGTTTTGGCGCCCGGCCTGGCCAATTTCCTCGACGATGCGCTTCTGGAGGTCCCGCTGGCGCTCCATCTCCACCCGCGCGTCCGGCGGCGTCCGCTGCACGATTTGACAATCATGCGGCGAGGACGCGTGAGAGGCGGCTTTGTTTGCCGCAGCCGGAGGTGGTCCTGGCGGAGGCGGAGGCGGAGGCGCTCCATGCGCGGCGGTGCCTGCGCGCCCGGAGTTGTGGTGCACCAGGGAGCGCGAAGGTGCTGGAACCGCGCGCGGCGCAGCCGCGATGTCGACGAGGTGCTGGAGACGGCCAAGCCAGTTGTCGTGCGCCTCGGCGGTGGGGCGGTAGCGGAAGAGCTCTGCTGCCATGAGCAGCGCAGTGTTTGGGCTGGGCGCCGGGCGTCCAAGCGTGGACGCGCTTTGGCGCCGAGATGGATGCGAGGACTCAGCGTCCTCGCTGTGCTCGTGGTCGACGTCTTCGTCGTAGCGGTCGTCCTCATCCTCGGGGTGCTCCACGCGTGGCTCCGCAGTAGTGCGCCCCGAAGCGCGGTTGGTGCGCGGACGGCCGCGTGGCCTGGCGGCGTGGACGACGGGCTCGGTCTCAGCTCGGCCTGACGCGCGCCGGTTGGCGCGAGCAGCGCGAGTGTCCGCCATGGCGTTGAGGTCGATGGAGGTTGAATGCGCGCCTCAGCCCCCTACCTGGCGCGCCAATTGTCGGAGAATGACTCCCACGAAACAGGGGCAGTCACACTCGCGAAGAGAGTTCGTGTAAGGGGCTGAACACGACGTCAATCAACCCTCATCCGGCGCGGCGACGCTGCTCGTCGTGCCTGAGGAGGGACATCACGGCAGAGAGAGACACGGCGCGTACCCAGGTTCACGGCCCTCTTGTGGAGGTAAAACCGCTACGTCCTGCCTGTCTGTATTGCTGCTTGTAGAGGTTACAGTACAGCGTGCTTGCCGAGGCACAGTTGTGGCAATGGCGCGTACAAGGGGAGGGAAACTACTGTCTTCTTCTCCCTTGCGCGCAAGTAGCTAGACTAGGAGTAAAATGTGTTCGATCCCTCTTAGGGTGGTGCACCAGCTCCTTTTATAGGCGCCCCGGGCCTCCTCCCTGTCCTTGTGCAGCGGAGGGCTACCACATGGCGACAACGGTCGGGAGCACGGTGCACCGCTGCTTGGGCGTCCATGAGCGCGGTCCATGGGCACAAAAGCTGAGGCCGCAGCAGAGAGGCCGCCGTCCATCCAGGACGGCCAGCTGCGCCGCAGAGGAGCGGGGAAGTCCCCACGGTGACGTCGCGTTTGGCGCGTAGCGCCGGCCTGCTCCCTTATCACCAAAGAGGAAAGCTTGGTGGTCTGCGCCGTTGCCCCTGCTTTGTTGACTCCTTTATCACCAAAGTGGGACTGTAGCTCCGTCGTCACCTGCGCAGAGGCGCGGTCACTCTGCGGCCGCTGCGGAAGCCATGTGCGCTCCGCAGAGCTTGCTTTACAGTGAAGGAACCCTCGCGTGGGCGGGAACGCCCTGTGGAGGATTCTGCGTTGACTTCCCTTCAGGGAAAACTTCCTTGGAGAGGAGGCAGCGGAGTAGAGGCTCCACAGGCCCTAGCTGCCTCCTCAGGCCTCCGCGAGGCGATTCTGCCCCGCGGGCACCCCAGGCTTGCAGGACCGCCGAGTGTTGAGGGTTATAGAGGCCTGGCCCAGTACACCCTGGTTCTTACTGGGCTGACAATGACATGATGACTAATATGATATTTAATTGGGCATTACGACAAGATACATAGACCGTTATCCAACAGCATCTATCTTATCTTATATTTACTAATTGGAGGCACCGTAAGAGCTCTCACGTTAATCCTAGAGATTAATAACTTTTGTCCGTACGATCCAAACGTAATTTGTCTAAAGCCGTTGGATTTAATATGTTGCCCGACGCATCACGCAAGACCCTCCGACACGATCTGGTGGTGATGAGTTCGAATCCCGTAGCCTACATGTTAATTAGCCCTGATTAATTCGTGCCTTCCGGCCGCAGATACGGAAATCGTCTCTGTCCCCGAGGCAAATCTGCATCATATGGATGGCGGCAATGGCAGAAGTTTTCACCATCCCGGACACCCACACCAGGGAGCTATGAACTGAAGTATTTCCGTGCGCCCTATACCTGGCTTGGAGACCAATCTTGCTGCATAATCAGGATTGGTGACACGCCATTAAGAATCGCATGGTGGGCCTGCACGCAGGGAGTGATCAGATCGGTCTCTTCTTCTGCTTTGTATCTTCAGTCTTTACTCTTGCAAGATTAGTGGATTTCTCGACTGTTGCTCATTTACTGATGCTTTTTGTTTCCTGTATGATGCAGTCAA
The DNA here is from genome assembly GCA_947311845.1 of Poa pratensis. Classification (NCBI taxonomy): domain Eukaryota; kingdom Viridiplantae; phylum Streptophyta; class Magnoliopsida; order Poales; family Poaceae; genus Poa; species Poa pratensis. The sequence continues at coordinate 26,383,045 of CAMZMU010000093.1, read as the reverse complement.
CGCTGACAAAAGAAGCTAGACTGCCGTGTTCCAAAGAAAAAATTAAACCGGCGCTTTCCGATTCACTTACGTACATGGTTTTTTCCTGATTGCTACAGATTAATTAGGACACGAGCTAGCTTTTCACACAAGCACCAGATCAATCGATCGATCAAAATCAGGCCAGCCAGCTTGTGATTAGCTGTTACGTGCATGTGTGTTTTACTTCGGCCAAACCCACCAATCAGCGGCGAATCGTTCACGAGCATTGCATGCCGAGCAAGTTCTTCAAGTACACGACCTGTCAATCATGTAACGAAGGATGCGGCAGCAAGGATGGCACATCGGCTATCAATTTGTTTCAGGTGGAGTTTGCATCCTGTTTTATAATTTTTCTTTGCATGTAACCAGTTAATAATTGACCAGTTCGACATGTAGCTTGCATTACAAAGCTGATGCAAATTGTATCGTTTTCGGTCTAATATATCTATTGCAGATATCTGAACTGAAAGAGTCAATAAAAATATAATATGGTATAGGCTACGGTCGCAAGAACGGATATATGACAAGGTCTATCATGCGTACTCGACGGGCCGAGCATGTGCCAATAGAGCATGCATTAACCAGGATGGCACGTCGAATATCAGATTGATATGTTTGTGCTATGATTTGCATCATGCTTTACCATTCGGTTTGCATCTAGCTATTTAATAATTGATGAGCTGAACGTGCAATTGTCAATACTGAGCTGATCAAAATTGTATATTTTGACTAATATTTCAATTGCCGATTTGTGATTCGAGACAGAAAGAATTATACAATGGTATATGCCACGATTGAGAGAACAAATAGGGCAAGGTATATCACGGCTACCAGACGCGTCGAGTATGTGCTAACTAATGATGCGTGAGCCAGGATGATACATCAGGGTATCAGATCGATGTGTTTCAGGTACAGTTTGCATCTTGCTTTATTATTTTGATTTAAATCTAGGCATCTAATAATTGACCAGTCCCACGTGCAGTTCTCACAAAAGACCCGATTCAAATTTTATTGTTTTGGGGCTATAACATATCGATTGTATAGGTTTATATTTTGAAGGGTTGAAACTTATATACAGTGGTATATGACATGGTGGCGAGAATGAATAAGGCAAGGTCCAATGCATATCACACTGCTACATCGATTGCAAATGTCTGTTGTTACACAGTTTGTCATATAGATCTCAGATTTCTGTATTATATAACCCATTATTGCTATTTTAGGTACGGCTAATGTCCTTTCCTATATTTTAATCTAATCCCCTAACGAAATCATATGACGTACCTTATAGAAGAGTTCTCTAAAAAAATGTTATTTTTTGCAATAAAAAAGCTACATGTAAAATATTGGGAATAGATGATATGCCTACCGAAATGTTCTTCAAGTACAACTTTGGATAACTTGCACAAAAGTTGGTCGGACCGGCTTGGATTAGTGCATTACTACACACGTAAAAAGGTAATCTTAAGCATCTTATTTTTAGAAATGGGAAGGTTTGATGGATTATGGCCTGGAAAAAGTAAAGTACATCTGAACTGTCAGACTCCAAGATTACATATGTATTTTTGAGAAATCACTTTCATGGTGGATAGCGAACTTAAAAAGTAAAAGGTACCTATAGATAATGATATTTGTCCATAACAAAAAACTAGAGAAAGGTACGAGATAATTATTATTTTGGCGTTATTTTATAATAATTGTGCATATTAACAAATTTTACAATGTTTTATAATACGGACCAAAAATATTATATAGCGTACACGCACTATTAAAATAAGTAGTTAAAAAATCAATACATATATTTCATAGTTCTATTTTCTACAAGATTTTAAATAAAACAATATCGAACTTTCTATGTGTAGAAAAGTAGTAGGAAGTTTTTGTAGAATGTGTAGCATGAGTTTTCAAAATAACTAGCCTGTGCAGGAGCACGGGTTGATGACTAGTGGTATATAATTTGCTACCAAATAGATAATGAGTAAACAATGAATCACACAAGCCAAATGTTTTCATGAATAGTACTTTCGAGACAAGCATCAAACAGTTTTGCATAAGTGTTAACTCATAAAGCAATAGTTTCTAATAAAAGGTATTCAATCAACACAAAGGAAGAATTAAGTTTCAGCATTTGCTTCAACTTTCAACATATTTATCTCATGGATATTGTCAACACAAAGTAGTATAACAAGTCCAATACGTTGCATATAACGCATGTTGTAACAAAGTTGACACTAGTGTTTGCTTGTGGAAGACAGAAAGAATAGGAAAACTGACTCAACATAAAAGTAAAAGAAAGGCCCTTCGCATAGGGAAGCAGGGATTAAGTCATGTGCTAGAGCTTTTAGGTTTTTGAAAGCATATAGAGATTGCATAAAATATTTGATACTCCTCCCAACCTTGCTAACACAAGCCATGGCTAACCGAATCCTCGGGTGCCTTCCATCAATCACATACCATGGAGGAGTATCTATTTTTGAGAGGTGTTTGTTTATTGTCAACGAATGGTAGCGGGTGAGAACAGTATTCTACCCGTCAAACGGACTTTTAAGAGCGGCTCCCATGAAGGACGTTATTTCTACCAGCAAGGCAGATCATCCCTCTTTCTCTTTGGTTTACACACATTCAGGTATTTCACTGTTTGTCATTGCTTACTGATGAATCAGGGCAAAAGTGTGAAGAGAATTAATTGGTTAAAGTTGTAATTAATTGGGACTGGGCACCCGTTGCCAGCTCTTTTTGCAAAATTATTGGATAAGCGGACGTATATGCCACTAGTCCAGGTGTAAAAGTCCATTCAACAAATAGAAAAGGAATAACCACACTAATTCCTCATGAGCTAGTAAACATTGACACAAAAAATGGAATAATAACATTTTGAATAATTTAAAGGTAGCACATGAAAAATTTACTTGGAGTGGCAAGGAAATACACATATAGGTAGTTATGGTGGACACAAATGGCATGGATTTTGGCTCAAGGATTTGGATGCACGAGAAGCATTCCCTCTCAGTACAGAGTTTAGGCTTGCAAAGTTATGTAAGCAAACAAGAATATCAACCCGTACACCAAGTTTTATATGACAAACATACTGCAAACGTTATAAGACTTCATACCGTCTTCCTTGTTAACCAAACCCTGTTATTAGAAAATATCTAGATCTTAGAGATACCACCGATGCAAACCAAATTTTCAACAAGCTTTACGGTAGTTCTTCACTAATAGGCTTAACTCATGTGATGCACAATTTAATCATGATCTACTTGTTAACTCAAAACAATTGACAAGCATCAAGTTATCCAAATTAGTGATCTACAAGATTAAGCAAGTTTTTCCTTATACCAATTACCACATGCAACATTTTCTGAACCAACCAAACACCAATCAACTTATTTAATCAACTCTCCAAACAAATATAAGTGAAGCAAGAGAGTACTTTCTACAAAAGAAAGCTAATAGCTCTGACAAGAGATACATGAAAACAAGAGCTAAAAGCTGAACAACGCTAGATATGAATACTCAACAAATATAAGTGAAGAATAGGAGTATTCTCATGAAAAAGCGGAGCGTGTCTCTCTCCCAATCAAGAACGTTAGGGTCCAGTCAAGCTTTATTGAAAATAAAAGTGCAATACTGAAAATAAAAGCACACAGAAGCTCCAAGAAAAGCACATATGATGTGAAAGAATTAAAATATAGTTTCACTAGAGATGACCTGATAATTTTGACGATGAAGAAGTTTGTGTACTAATAAAGTCCTTAAGCATAACTTCAAGATCGGAGGGTACACTCTTATTATTGTTATAGGAGTTACTATAGGAATTTCCATAACCATTGCCACTATTGGAAGGATAGGGCCTATAATTGCTATTACAAAAATTATTCCTATAAGCATTGTTGTTGAAGTTATTATTTTTAATGAAGTTCACATCAACATGCTCTTCTTGAGCAACCAAAGAAGCTAAAGGAACATTATTTGGATCAACATGTGTTTGACCATTTGCAAGCATAGACATAATAGTATCAATTTTGGCACTCAAGGAAGAGGTTTCCTCAACAGAATTTACCTTCTTACCTGTTGGAGCTCTCTCGGTGTGCCACTCAGAATAATTAATCATCATATCATCTAGAAGCTTTGTTGCAGCACCAAAGTGATGGACATAAAGGTACCTCCAGCGGCCGAATCCAATAAATTCCTTGAAGAAAAATTTAATCCTGCATAGAAGGTTTGGATGATCATCCAAGTAGTCAGTCCATGAGTGGGACAATTTTTAACCAATGATTTCATTCTCTCCCATGCTTGAGCAACATGTTCATTATCAAATTGCTTAAAATTCATTATGCTACTTCTCAAAGAAATAATCTTAGCAGGAGGATCATATTTTCCAATAAAAGCATCTTTGCATTTAGTCCATGAATCAATACTATTTGTAGGCAAAGATAGCAACCATTCTTTAGCACGTCCTCTCAAGGAAAAAGGAAAAAGTTTCAGTTTAATAATGTCACCATCTACTTCCTTGAGCTTTTGCATTTCACAAAGTTCAAGAAAGTTATTAAGGTGAACAGCAGCATCATCAGTACTAACACCAGAAAATTGCTCTTTCATAACAAGATTTAAAGTGCAGGTTTAATTTCAAAATTCTGCTGAAGCAGCAGGTGGAGCAATAGGTGTGCATCTGAAATCATTGTTGTTCGTGCTAGTGAAATCACACAACTTAGTGTTCTCAGGAGTACTCATTTTAGCAGAATTAAAAACAGGACAGGAAATAACTTGAAAGTAAACTAGATGCAAGTAACTAATTTTTTTGTGTTTTTGATAATTGAAAGCAAACAAGATAAAATAAAATAAACTAAGCAAGACAAAAACAAAGTAAAGAGATTGGAAGCGTGAAACTCCCCTTGCAGAAGACTGCTGTCTCCTCGGCAACGGCGCCAGAAAAAGATGCTGGCGCCTGGTTGACGGGAGAGTATTTGAGGATGATGATGATGGTGATGATGAGTACTTGCCCGGCAACGGCGCCAGAAAAAGATCTTGATGGCGTGAATCACACGCTCATTGGGAGACCAAGAGGAAGGTATGATGCAGTTCAGCAGCAAGTTTTCCCTCAGAAAGAAACCAAGGTTATCGAACCAGTAGGAGCAACAACTCTTCAGAAGGTTGTTGGTGGCGCCGTTACTCGATCACCAACGGAACCTACACACAATACAATCAAACTACTTTGCCCCAACAAAGGATTAAACGTATGGTGTGGAAAATGATGTTTAATTGCAGAGAATGAAAAGGAACAGTTTGCAGTTTGTGGTTGTTTAATCAGTGTAAAAGAATGGACCGGGGTCCACAGTTCACTAGTGGTGTCTCTCCATAAAAGATAACTAACATGTTGGGTGAACAAATTACAGCTGGGCAATTGACAAATAGTGAGCGCATGACAATGCATATACATGACATGATGACTACTATGATATTTAATTGGGCATTACGACAAGATACATAGACCGTTATCCAACAGCATCTATGACTAATAATCCACCGCCGGGTTGTCATCCGAGTCCCCCGTTGGTATTAAGTTGCAAGCAACGGATAACCGCATTAAGTAAAGCGCGTAATGTAAACAAACACATATGCCCGTGGACATAGCATCGTTAGGTTATCCTAGTGGCAACAGCACATCCACAACCTTAGAACTTTCTGTCACTGTCCCAGATTAAACGGAGGCATGAACACACTATCTAGCATAAATACTCTCTCTTGGAGTTACAAGCATCTACTTGGCCAAAGCATCTACGAGTAACGGAAAGCATGTAAGATCTTAAATAACATATAAGATAAATTGATAATCAACTTGACATAGTATTCAATATTCATCGGATCCCAGCAAACACAACATGTAACATTACAATAATATGATCTTGATCATGTAGGGAAGCTCACAAGATCTAAACATGATGGCACAAAGTGGAGAGACAACCATCTAGCTACTGCTATGGACCCGTAGTCCAAGGATGAACTACTCACGCATCACTCCGGAGGCAGGCATGGCGATGTAGAAGCCTCCGGTGACGATTCCCCTCTCCGGCAGGGTGCCGGGAAGAGGTTCTGAACCCTCCCGAGCTAGGGTTGACGGCGGCGGTGTCTCTGGAACTTTTCGTGGATATTTGCTCAGGCACTTAGGGTTTTCGCGTCGGGGGGAATAAGTAGGCGAAAGGGCAGCGGCTGGAGACCCCCGAGGGGCCCACACCACCCTAGGGCGCGGCAGAGGGGGGCCCCGCGCCCTAGGAGCGTGTGGGGCCCTGGTGGCCCTCCTCTGTTGCTCCTTTGCTCCGTCAGGCATGTTCTGGAAAAATAGGGACCCCCGTGTAGTTTCGTCCAATTCCGAGAATATTTCCAGACTAGCTTTTCTGGAATACAAAAACAGCAGAAAACAGGAACTGGCACTTCGGCATCTTGTTAATAGGTCAGTCCGAAAAATGTATAAAAGTGATATAAAGTAGATGCAAAACATGTAGCAATTGGTATAAAACAAGCATGGAACATCAAAAATTATAGATACGTTTGAGACGTATCACCTCGCACTCGCCGGTGATCTCAGATAGCACTGCTGTGAGGTTACCGGCGTGGGCGTTTCTCGCGGTGATCCCAAAATCGCCACGCCGGTGATTAGGTGTTTCCTTGTAGTGTCTGGAACTAACCTATTAACAAGATGACCAGTGACTTTTCCTGTTTTCTGCTGTCTTTTTTTTCTTCAGAAAAGCTAGTCGAGAAATATTCTCGGAATCGGACAAAAATTTACGAAGATTTATTTTTCATCGAAACAAAGACGGAGCCTGAAGACCACCTGCAGGGGACCCTACAGCCCCCATACGACCCATGTGTCCCTTCTGGCCGCCTCCTCCACCGCCTTATGTCGCCTCTTCGCCTATAAAAACCCCTGACCTAGAACTTACGGACACCGAAGGATTTTCCCAGAAACGACTCCGAGCTCCGCCGCCACCAAACCCTAGTTTCCGGGGTTAGAAGGTCCTGTTCCGGCACCCTGCCGGGATGGGGATAAACCCCCGGAGCCATCTCCTTCGACCACGCCGCCTCCATGATGGTTTGTGAGTATTTCCCCATGGACTACGGGTTCTAGCAGTTGCTAGTTGGTACTCTCTCTCTCCCATGGTCTTCAATACAATGATCTCATGAGCTGCCTTACTTGATTGAGATCCATCTGATGTAATCGGTGTTGTGTTTGTTGGGATCAGATGAATTGTTACATTATGATCAGTCTATCCTTTATGTTTGTGAATTATTGTTCTGCAATCTTGTTGTGTTCATTGCTTGTCACTAGTGCACATGTGACATGATCTTAGATTTAAGATCTATAATTGATGCTTAGATTGTATCTACAAGTTGTATGCACATGTTACTGTCCGGAACCCGAGACCCCAAGTGACAGCAATTGGGACAATCGGAGAGGGTGGTTGTAGCTTGAGTATCACATGTTTTCACCAGGTGTTAATGCTTTGCTCCGGTGCTCTATTAAAAGGAGTATCTTAATTTCCAGTAGGTTCCATAATTGGCCCCGCTGAAAACGGATTGGTTGGACAAAGGATGTCATGCAAGATTCTTATTGCAAGCACGTATGACTATATATGGAAAACATGCCTACGTATGATTTATAGACTGAATGTTCTGTCCTAAGGTAGTTTTAATTCTGTCAATTGCCCAACTGTAATTTGTTCACCCAACACATGTTTATTTGTTTGGAGAGTTACCTATAGTGAAGCTGGGAACCCCAGTCCATATTAAGCCACCAAGTATTTCATGCGCCATTACCTCGTTGTTACAGTTGCCGCTGCTACTTTACTGTTACTATTGCTCTCAAGTTACTGCTGCTTTCACATCACTTCTGTTACTTGTGCTTTTCCAGGTGTGGATGAACTGATAACTCAGCTGCTAAGACTTATCAGTATTATTTGGCTCCCCTTGTGTCGAATCAATAAATTTGGTTTTTACTTCACTCGAAAACTGTTGTGATCCCCTACACTTGTGGGTTATCAGAGCCCACTATCTCGCACGGTAGGATCGCTCCCGTCGATGTAGCTATTTTTTCTTGTCCCCCTTTCACTGATGATAGTCCAATGAAAAAAATGATCGTGCTTTTATTAATTTTGAAAAAAAATGTGAAATAAAAATGCCCCAAATTCTAAAAAAGTCACACATTTGAAAAACAATTAGGGTTTGAAAAAAATATTCATTATTTGAAAAAATGTTCATGGATTTGAAAAAAAATGTTCATGAGTTTAAAAAAAGTTAACTGACATGAAAAAACATGTTCATGACTCATGAGTTAAAAAAGTTCATGCATTTGAAAAAACGTTCATGGCGAAAAATGTTCACAAATTTGTAAGAATGTTCACGAATTTTTAAAAATATTTGTAGATTTGAAAAAAATATATTCATGAATTTTAAATTGTTCATAAATTTTTAAGTGTCACAAAAATTAAAAATGCTCATGAAATTTGAAAAAATTGAGAAGAAAAACCTAAAGAATACAAACAGGAAAAATAACCGAAAAAATGCTTGAACCTTCTAGAAGCTTCACGAAAACTGGAGGAGACAACGTTTGTGGGCCGGCCCAACTAAGTAGGGGTGGCGTTGGGACATGCTCGCTTTAAATAGGAATTACGGGAGCTCCAATATGGCCGATAAGAAAAGCTTGTTTTTTCTCTTTTTGCGTGTTTAAAATCAGCCTTTTGATTTGAATATATTTAAATCAGAAAAATATACAAATATGAACGTTTTTTGAAACCTGGACGGTTTTAAATTTTAAACAGTTTTTAATTTGAATAATTTTTTGATTCAAATTATTTTCATAATCTGAAAAGTATTTCAAAATGTGAACGTTGTTTAGTTTGAACAATTTTGTGAGTCCTTTCATTTTTTAAATATGAACATTTTTTCAAATCCAAAACTTTTTCAAAAATCTTAACAAATCTCGAAAATAGAAAATAATGAAAAGAAACAGAAAAGGAAAGCACACAAAGATAACAAAGAAGCAAAACAAAGAAAAAAATGCTAAAATGGGCCGACCCGTTAGATGGCTCTTTTAGTTGGCGCGGTCTTTCTACGACGCTAATGGCCGTTATATAGGATTCGCCGGAAGCACCGTGATGAACTAGGCCTTGTAATGTTTGATCATTCATGAGTCTCGGTTGTCATGGGCATGGTTCGCTCTGTTTCTTTTTCTGTATCTTTAATGGCAACAAATTGGAGCAGTTTAATCCATCACGTGGTATTCAACAGGGAGATCCGATATCACCCTATATCTTTTTGATAGCAGCAGAGGGCCTTTCGTGCCTCTTAAAACATAGTTCTCAGTCATCGCAAATTCGTGGTCTCAAGGTGGCGGCTTCGGCTCCCCGGGTGAATCACCTCTTGTTTGCGGATGACAACCTGCTGTTTTTCAAAGCGAGTGCTCAAGGAGCGGAGGAGGTTTCAGACCCGTTGGAGATCTATTACAATGCCTCGAGCCAGAGGATAAATGCTGGCAAGTCATCTATATTTTTCAGCAAAGGATGCCCATAGCCTATGCGTGAAGTGGTGAAAAATATTCTCCATGTGTTCAATGAAACTTTGAAGGACAGGTATCTAGGCCTGCCCTCCGATGTTGGCAGCTCTAGACAAGGTACATTCAAATACATCAAAGATCGGGTATGGAACAAGGTTAAAGGCTGGCTTGAGAAGATACTTTCTGCGGGTGGCAAGGATGTCCTCATTAAGTCAGTTGCACAGGCAATACCGGTTTTCTCTATGGGTTGTTTTCGGTTGCCAAAGGGTCTTTGTGAGCATATTAACTCCATTATTCGGAAATTTTTCTGGGGAAGTAAGAACAGAGAGAGGAAACCGCATTGGGTGTCTTGGGAAGTTATGACCTGCCCTAAGTACTTGGGAGCTTTGGGATTCAGATATTTGGAATTGTTTAATCTTGCACTTTTGGCAAAATAGTCTTGGAGAATCCTTCGGCAACCATCTTCTTTGAGTGCTAGGCTGCTGAAAGCTGTTTATTCCCGAACGGGCCGGTCTATCCTTGATGCTGCTCTTGGTTCGCATCCTTCCCAAATTTGGAGATCAATCCTAGATGGACGGGACATTCTAGCTCAAGGTATAATCAGAAGGATAGGGAATGGTTCCTCTGCTCTTATCTGGGAACATAACTGGCTTCCCAAGGATACTATGCTGAGGCCGCTCGTGTCACGGATTGTGAATCCTCCACAGCTGGTATCGGAACTTATTGATCATGGGAATAAGGTATGGAATGAAAGTTTAAGGGATATTTAATTCTGTGCCCCTGGATCCTTAGTTGTGCTCACTTTTCCCCACTCTGTAAACTTGTGCTCTCTTTTCTCCATCTGGTTAGCTGCCACGCTCACAAATGTTCATAGCGGACGTTTGCTGTCGGGTCAATGCATTGACCGTTAACTGCTGACAAGTGGGGCCGTGTCTTTGTGTTTGTCCGTTGCGTGCTAACAAGTGTGGGGCCGACCTTTGAGCGGTGCGTGCTGACGGGTGGGACCGCAAGGAGACACGTAAGGGCAGCAGCTATGTCTGAACCTGAAACTGAATCGAGACAGTGCCGCACCGCGCCGCTCTCCGCCGCCGTCGTGCCGCGTCCGCCGCCGTAGTGCCCTCCACCCCTATACCCCCTATTCCGCTCGTCGGCGACGCCGCGTCTCCGCCACATCTCCCCCCACCTCCCCCACCTCCCCATCTGGGATTAGGAAGCGATGTTGAGTGCGGCCGCGACGAATGCCCTCAACAGTGGAGAGGATTGGATCGAATCAGCGGCAGATAATTCATGGATTACACCTGGGTAAGCAATGTTTCTCCTTAGATTGATGTTCTGACTCGTAAATTAGGCAGTATTTGACTTCTGGTAGCTTAAATCGTTCCAATTTTGCTGAAATGTTGCCGGCCTAACCGCACCTTTATTTGAACAACGTAGGATTGATCCTTCGCTGGCTTTCCGGCTGGCGGTTAGAATGAAACTAGTATTCTGCGTGGTACTAAATCCCAGTTGCTTACAACGTTTTTCTATCCCAAAGTGGTAGAAACCAGCAATTCCTTGAAAGATTTCCGCGATGCACTCCGTGCGTCATATCCCTGGAGCGATGCCGATGCTGTTGAACTGAGCTATTTCAACAGTACCGAGCAAACATTTGTCCCACTAACATGCGACGAGCATCTGAGGTTGCTATTTACTCTGAATGCTGGCAGCCGTTTCGGTAAAGTCGGTATCGATGTTCTTCAGCCACGGGCAGAACGGGTCAACAAAGGGAAGGGTGTTCGGACATCATCTGTCTCTGCTAATATCCAGCACCCCGGCACTCCTTGTAGGTCGAGACCAAGTAAAGCGAGTGGTTCTGAAAGCCACAACATGCCTTCTGCCGATTCTGCTGCTCATTCTGCTGCAGCTTCTCCTGAACCTTCTGCAGTCGGTGTAGAAGAAGATGCACAACCTGACGAGGAGGTGCCTCGAAATGATGATGAAGACGAGATATTGTACCCTGAACTGGTAGATAGACGCAGTCAGCAAGCAGTGGATGATGAATATCCAGAGGAGCCCATCAGCCGAGCTAGGTTTGATGACACTGACGATGAAGAGAAGGAGGAGAACATTGACAGCTTAATTGAAGATGAATACGATGGTGAGGACATGCCAACAATTGAGTGGAACAGGGAAAATCCTCAGCTTACTGAAGGCACCATTTTCGAATCCATGGTGGACTGTCGGAATGCAGTGACTACATATTGCATTCTAACTGAAAATACCTACAAGATCAAAAGGAGTGAGCCAGGAAGGTTCACAGTGTTTTGTCCATATCCTAGGTGTAGGTGGAGGTTGCATGCATCCCGTATGGTAAAAAATAGCAGCATTATTCAGGTAATCCAAGTTCATTGAGTATTTTAGTTTCAGATCAGTGAGTAATGTTTCTTAATTGTTTTGACCCTTTTTATTTTGTTTCAGATAAAGAAAAACAAACGGAAGCACACTTGTCCACCTGGAGGGGGAGCGGGGAAGGCCAAAGCCAAGCTAGCAAAAACTAGGTGGGTGGCAGATGCAGTATTGGATTGGCTGAGGGAAGATCCTAATCTTGGTCCAACAGCACTCCATGGGAAGCTTTTCGAGAAGTACAAGATCAAAATTCCTTACATGAGAGTTTTCAATGCTAGGGAAATGGCTCTTGACAGGATTAATGGTCAATGGAATGAGAGTTTTCAGCTGCTTTACACCTTTAAAGCTGAAGTGGAGATGGCTAGTCCAGGGAGTGTTGTAGAGATTGACAAGCATACGGTTCCCTTCAAAATAAAAGGGAAGTCATTTGAGAAGGAGTGCTTCAGGAGGGCTTTTGTTTGTTTCAAGGCTTGCTGGCAGGGGTTTCTTGATGGCTGCAGGCCTTATTTGTCTGTAGATGCTACCCATTTGACTGGAAGATGGAGAGGACAACTAGTATCAGCTTCTGCAGTTGATGGACACAACTGGCTATTCCCAGTTGCATTTGGTGTGTTGGAGGTAGAGTCCGAGGAAAGTTGGGTCTGGTTTCTGCAGCAGTTGCGCAACATTATAGGCACACCCCCAGGTTTAGCTATACACACAGATGCTTGCAAGGGTTTAGAGAGTGCAGTAGAAATTGTGTTCCCTGGAGTGGAGCATAGGGAATGTATGCGACACCTAGCGCAGAATTTTAAAAAGAAGTTCAAAGGTAAAGTTTATGATGAGAACTTATGGCCAGCATCATACACATGCAGCGAAAGGAAGCATGAGCACCATTTGAGAGTGTTGTATGCTCAAAATCCTTTGGTGAAGGATTACATGGATGAACATCATGGAAAGGTGTGGTCAAGAAGCAAATTCAACGAAGTCTGCAAAGTAGACTATGTGACCAACAACCTTGCAGAATGCTTCAATGCAAAGTTCAAGTCAGTGAAAGGTCTTTTGTTGTGGCAAGCATTTGACAAGATGAGGCAGATGATCATGATAAAGATGGCTCTTCGCAAAAGAATTGCAGAAACACAATATGTTGGTCATCTTATGCTCCCATCACTGATTAAGGCATTGCATTTGAAGGCAAGAGGACTGAAGATGAGATGCATTCGATCTGATACACTTGAGGGTGAGGTAGCCTATACTGACAGTAAAAATAGGTTATGGAGGTATCCAGTGAACCTAGCAACTAGGGTATGCAGTTGTAGACAATGGCAGATCCGTGGGAAGCCATGCATACATGCCCTACATCTGATGACTGTCATTGGGGGTGCAGATGGTGAAGTTGATCAATATTGCTCTGACTATTTCTCTGTTGCCAAATTTATGGCTGCTTATGCTGACAATGTGCCTGCACTCTTGGGAAAAGACCAATGGAACATAGTTGATCCAGGGTTCAAACTCTGCTCTCCTGTACTGACTAGACCACCAGGAAGACCAAAGAAAAACAGGTACAGGGCAGGTGAAGAGGGTCGTGTACCAAGAAAGCGTGCGTGCAAAAAATGTGGAATTCTGGGGCACATTGCTAGGCTCTGTACCAATCCAGTCGATGCAGCATTTGGAGAAGAGCAACGATGGACAGCAGCAAATGCAGAGGAGAATGCAGCAGCAATGGCAATTGAAGATGCAGCAGAGCTGGAGAATGCAGCAAATGAGGCAGTACCGGCACCTTCGTATGTCTCCCTACCTTTTTTTATGCATTTGTACTCTTTTATACCGATGGCTTATAATTTTATTTGTCAGCTCTAGGATAAATGGAGGCAGAGGGCAGAAAAGGCCTAGAGAGGAAGAAACCCAAGAAACTGAAGTTCAACCATCATCCGATGCCTTAGAATTTGAAGCCATGGCTTATGATGGTTTTGAAGCTATAAGAGAGGAGGAAGAAGGGGTAATTGTTCCAGTTGTTCCTTTAATGATCATTGAACCCACAGATGACCGTCAGGTTGTCGTCAAGGGCTCGGCGAGTGGAAGTACTCTGTCAGCACCTGCACGGCCACAACCCCAAGTGAAGATCAAAAGGAACAAGTTGAATTTGAAGCCAAAGAGTATCCCAGCTAGGGAAACCCGGAGCAGGACGGTGAAGCCATCTGCGAACACAAGGAGCAGGTCCAAGATTTGAATTTGCACTTTGACCGCTTAGAACTTGATGAGTTGTAATAATGATGCTTGTGTTTGTGTTTTCAATTAGAGGTACTGTGAAAACTTATAAGTTGTAATAATGATGTTTGTACTTTGGTATCATATTTGTGGCAGAATTCAAATTGCAAACAAAAGTTGAATTTGAAGCAAAATTGAATTTGAAGCAAAATTTGAATTTGAAGCAACATTTGAATTTGAAATAAAATTTAATTTGATGCAAAGTTGGAGTTGTTCAAACATATGAAGTCCATTGCTATGTGGTATGTATCTGAACCAACATCTGAATCCGAATGAGCAAAGGTGATCAATCCCCATGAGAAAAGTGCTACAAACGAGCTCCAAAGCTAGGGTAAACACCCCCATTTGTAAGCAGTTTTTTTTCGACCTTGTCCAAATGAGCCAAATATTTTTGTATTAACACATATTCAATCCATATGGTGTCTAGTAGTAGTTTCACTATTTATTGAATTAATCTTCATATTACTATATTTTTTTAAACATAAATGCTTTTAACTAAAAACCATCAAAAAAACGTTTGGAATATGAAAATGAAAAAGTAAGTTCAGAACCTTCTTAATCACTCCAAAATGAATCTTTGGTAATTTTTTTGATTTTTTTGAATTTTATCAAAACCTAAACCCTCTCTCCCTCTCCTTCGAACTCTGAACAGCTTCATACGTGATAGCTCATTTGTGTGAAGCTTTTTTCATGAAAATGTACCTACACCAAGTTTATATTTTTTTCTCATAACCATGTCACATATGACGGCAATGTGCACTGGTTTTGTTATTTTTTGATTTTTTTTGAATTACTTATGCTCATTTCAACTTGATTTCGATGCCTCACTTCGGAAAATGGATTTTCATGAAAATGACCCTTAACCCTAAACCCAGGTTTTTTTGGTAACTATGTCTTATAAACCGACGAACTACGCAAGTTTTTTCATTTTTTGATTTTTTTTGAATTGTTTATGGCCATTTGAAGTTCTGGTCAAACCCTAATAACCCCGTTGACTGACTCTAAACCCCGCAGCATCTCGCCAAACCCTAGTGTCGAACGTCAGCCGTCCGATCAGACTCTAGCGACAAACTCCACCCGTCAGATATGGCCTTCTAGAAGGATTCCCGCGGGCAGGCATGCGCGCGTCTCCGCGCCGTTGGATCGTATGGACGGTTCCTCGCCTTGGCGATCCGCGTGATGCTGGTTCTGCATCCTGATTGGCCGTTCACGCATCCAGGTCGAAGTAGCCGTTGCTGGCCCCATTTGCTCCCCCATTGCTGGCCCCGCCCCATTGCTGGCCCCATTGCTCGCTCTGGTTCGTTCTGTCATTGCTCTGGTTCGTTCTCGACTCCCGCCGCCGCAGAGCTGTAGATCGCCGCCCAACGACGCCATGGTTTCGTGGAGCGACGGCGACGAAGATTCCACCAATCTGAGCTCGCTTGGCACCAACGTAAGTGTTCCAATCTCGTGTATTTGGGATTCTAGGATTTAGGTTTAGGGTTAGGATTTGGGGATTTCTTATCTGAGCACGAATCCGAGGTCTTGCGCTGAAAATTTCTTAGGGCCCAAATACCATGTACGATTCCGATTATTGCGGATTAGACGATGAAGACGAGACCAAGATCCGTTGTCATTGCAATTCCACGGTCCAGAAATGTGTTGCTTTCGAAGGATGTTGGACTGGCAGGAGGTTCTTGGCCTGCGCAGGGATGGTACGTGAAAAAACTGAACTTTTTTTTGGAGTACAACTTGAGATGTTTTCTTTTGTGTAAATTAGTAACAGAAACTTGTTTGATACATGTATGTAGTCTGGAGAAACTTGTGACTTTGTGCACTGGGTTGATGACGTGTGGCCACCTACGTTGTCCAAATCCCTGACAAAACTGTGGGAAATGCATGGGGAAATCAAAGATGCTAGAGTTCGTGACGCCTTAGACGTTCTTGAAATAAGGTGGAAGTACCAAGATGAGATTACAAAGCTTCACCTTGACTTGAAGAATTCCCAGGATGAGCTCAAGAAGGAGGTTGAGGAAAAGCAGGTTGCACTAGCCCTGAAGGCCAAAGCAGAACAAGCACTTGTTGATGCAAGAGCTGAACTAGAGGAGAAGAACAAACTGGATGCATCAACTTCCAACATGCACAAGTTTTTGAGGCAGAAGGCAGAGAAGGACAGGGATTTGATTAAGCAAGAGAAGAGGAAGTTGGAGTGTATGGTTGCCGATCTTCTGAAACAGAAATCCAACTTGGGGGCTAAGTTGCAGAAGATCAAAGATATATGTGATGAGTAGAATCATTGGCTTCATCATGTGTTGTAACAGTTATTGCTTATCTGAACAAGTAGTGGTTGTATTTCAGTATGGTTGTTGTACTAGTAGTTGAAAACATTTTAATGTGGTTGATGGTAACATGTCATGGAAGCTTAATGCAATGGACAGTCAGCTTAGTTGAGTTCATCAGTTACAGACAGTGCTGAAAAAAAAGTCGTGTTGGGCCCAAACAGAATCAAGCTTTGGTTGGGCCGTGCCATGACTTTGTCTGATAGGCCCACAAACACGCGATGTCTCTGTCTTTTTTTTTTTGAAAACCTTTGTTTCTTTTTTCCTTTTAATTTATTTTCTTTCTACGATTCAATTTGATTGCCCAAGCTCTTATATTTTCTGATAGTAAAATACAAGGGTTTACAAAATGCACAAAATAACTAGTTGCCGTGCACGGGCAAACAAATATTTTGGTTCGGTTGCTCACCAAATAAGTTGTAATAATGTATCATATTTGAGGCAGAATTCAAAATTTGAAACAGAATTTGAATTTATTTGATTTCCCTTAACCGTATGTGCTTTTTCTCTTTTCTTTTTCATGTTTTTGGTTTTGATTATGTTTGCTTATCTCAACAATCACCAACAGTTCCCTAACTACTTTTGACACCTTAATCTCATTTTTGACACCAATCAAATACATGACTAAAATAAAACAAATATAACACACCATTATAACACTCATAACTTAGATAAATCAAGCGACATACAATTTCTTACATATAACACTAGATAGATAGATGGGATACATTGGATCCCTAGATAGATAACCCTACATAGAAGGGCAACACACACACATACAACGCACACAAACGCAACATAGATAAAAGATGCCCTAACACAATAGCTAGGGCCTAGCTAGGGCACCGTCTTCACTGCTTGGCTTGGCTTCACCGCCGTCTTCACCACCATCTTCACTGCTCCTCGACCTGGCCGTTCTCGCCGAGGTAGTACGGGAGGCTGTGCATGCGGTTGGGGGTGGGGAAGATGCTTTCCATGTCGGTGAAGATGTTGTAGGTGGTGAATGCGATGAACTCGCACCCACACCAAAACACCTGGCCGAGCAGGTAGTACGCATCGAACCTGTTGGTGAAGTGGGCGACGAGCCCTATCACCGGAGCGTTGGCGTGGGGACGATGTTCGTCGAGGCGGAACATGACCGGCGAGCCCGCCGGGAGGTGGGCAAAGCCCGCACGGAGGAACCCATACGCAAGGTCCCGAGCACCCCTCCAGCGTGAGAACGCCCACACGCGGAGCGCGTTCTCGACGACGACGCCGGTAGGGTAGCGTTCCTCCGGTACGGTTGGCGGCATGTGGAACGTGGGGGCGTTGTACTGCATCTTCGCGTCGAGGAGTTTGCTTTGGATTTCGGTGGAGAGAAGGGGCGAGGCACAGATGGAAGTGCATGTACACGAAGAGATGGGTTGGTTTAAATAGGAGCCGGGAGACGAAGAGGAAGAGATGGGGTGGTAAACCGTGTAGACGGAACGGCTGGTTTTCAAATTGGATCTAGGAGGCGTGGTGCCGATCCGTGGCCTAGGCTAGGCCTTCTTTCGACCGTTTTCACATTGAATCAAATGCATGAATAGATGCCTCCACCGTCGCGTGAACCGATGATCGACTGAACCGATGCTTCAATCGAGCCTGCCGTGCCGCCCTGCCTAGGTTACACGTCCATAGTTGCGTGCGTCGCGACTGAATCGAGCGTCTGGTTGCGTGCGTGGCGGCGCGCATGCATGCGAGCCGTTCTACAACGCTGGCGTGCCGATCCGTGGCGTCAACGCTGGCATGCGAGCACGTTCTACAACGCTGGCATGCGTGCCGACCCGTGGCGTCAACGCTGCTCTTCCCATGCATAGCAGGCTGAATCGATGCCACCCTAGTAGGCTGAGTCGGGCGCATGCATAAAGGCTGGCCTCGCTAATTTACTTATCAAGAAATGGGCCCGTTCTACAACGTAAAAAGCCCACCACGGTCCAACAAGCAAAGCCACAGAAACGCAGCCCCACCTGTCAGGTCAAACGAGCGTCAGTCAGAATGAGTCCCACGCGGCCCCACTAGTCAGAGTTAACGGACTCGACGGATACGTCCGTCTGTGGCATTCATGAGAGTTTCAACTAACGCAGTGGGGAAAAGTGAGCAAAAGTTAACATCGGTGGGAAAAGTGAGCACAACTAAGGATCCAGGGGCACAGGAGTAATAGTCCCAAAGTTTAATTCGGCAAGTTTTTCTCCCTATGGATGCTAGTGCTATCATGGCTATTCCGGTGTGTACGTCACCTGTTGATGACTATTGGTCTTGGCACTATGACCGCAAGGGAGAATTCTCTGTTCGATTGGCATACAAATTGATCTCGGAAACGAAGCTAAGAAGAGAAGGATGGGTTGACAATATACCGGGATCTTCAGGGGGGTTTGTTGAGAAAAATGCATGGACTACTCTGTGGAAGATTTCGGTTCCTGCTAAGTTGAAAATTTTCTTGTGGCGCCTTGCACGCCAGGCTTTACCTTCAGCAGATGTACTTCATCATCGCAATATGTCAAATACCAGCAGATGTTCTATCTGTGGAGAGGTGGACTCCTGGCGCCACTCTCTAGTTGACTGTCGAATGGCGAGATGTGTGTGGGCGTTATCGGATGAGGAGCTTGTGGAGCATATGTCTGCGACGCAAGAGCCAAACACAAAGAACTGGTTGTTTACTATGCATGATTCACTTAAACCTGAAGAATTCACAAGGTTGGCTGTATCATTGTGGGCGATCTGGACAGCGAGGAGGAAGGCTATCCACGAGGAAATTTTCCAGTCGTCGTTGTCCACATACTGCTTTATAAACTCGTACCTTGAGGAACTACGATCTTTAAAGACTCCGGCGGCAGCTCCAGTGAACCGGCGTTACGTGGTACCAGCTGGTGGATCCCTCCACCCTCTCAAACTTGCAAGATCAATGTTGATGGTGCTTTTACGAGATCGGGCTATTTCTCAGCTGCTAGCGCTGTATGCAGAGATGCTGCAGGTAATTATTTGGGTTCGTCGGCGATTGTTTGCAGGGGCCTTGATGATCCGGCTACGGTGGAAGCACTAGCATGTCGGGAAGCATTGAACTTAGCTGAAGATCTACAGATTCAAACTTTCTAGTTGCCTCGGACTTCAAAGTGGTGATAGATGATATCAAGACGGGTACTCTTGGTAGATTGGAAGTATAGTCTCTGAAATTGTCGGACGTGCTACAGCCTTTCAGGAGTGTAGCTTCACTCATGAATCTAGAAAAAATAATTTTGAAGCCCACAATCTAGCTAGATTTTCTTCCTCGTTGGGGGTTGGCCGCCATGTTTGGCTGGGAACTCCCCATGATTTGAACAATGTACCTATGAATATTTTGATTGAATAAAGTCTAGTTTTCCCCTAAAAAAAAGTACTGCCACTGGCACAGCAAAGTTGGTGCACCAACTTTGGGGACATCATCACTTCGCCACCGCCTTGGGCGCTAGTGATTAGTGAGGGCAGCAAACTACGGCTACATGCACTAGCACCTTTCGGACTTGCAGTCATGTATCATGCCAAATACGTAGAGGACTGCACAAGACAAGCCCCACCGTTGAAGACAAGCGGGACCGACCACATATGGCGCGTACCTATACACTTCCAGTGTTCTCCCTCCTCATCAGTGCATTACTAGTTTGATTGTGTTGTGTGCAGATTCTACGTTGGTGATCGTATTGCGCCGTGCGAGCCACCAACAACCTTCTGAAGAGTTGCTGCTCCTACTGGTTCGATAACCTTGGTTTCTTTCTGAGGGAAAACTTGCTGCTGAACTGCATCATACCTTCCTCTTGGGTCTCCCAACGAGCGTGTGATTCACGCCATCAAGCTCTTTTTCTGGCGCCGTTGCCGGGGAAGTACTCATCATCACCATCATCATCATCCTCGAATACTTTCCCGTCAACCAGGCGCCAGCAGAGAGCCATTCATATTTGAATTTGGTTTATGTGGTTTTTAATGCTCAGATTTGAGAGGCATTCTAAAATGTTGGAATGCCGAAACTTGAATTTTTATCGTATGCCGTGAATAGTCAGCGTTTATTGTTGTGGTCATGTTGATATTTTTCTGACACTTGTAAATACCGTTGTGTAAAAAAATTAAATTTGGAAGTGTCCATGTTCAAAATGTGCTTAGATTCGAATGTGACGAAGTACAAAAAAGTTTTGTACTTATGAGATGTTTTGTTTTGAAAAGTTGGTAAAATAGTTACAAATACTGTGGGGTAAAAAAATCAAATTTGGAAGTATCCATGTTCAAAATTTGTTCAGATTTGAATGTGTCCAAATTAAAAAAATATTCATGAATTGTTTGTTTTCCAAAAGTTGGCCAAATAGTTAGATTTGGAAGGTATGTTAAATTTTAAAGTACTGAAATTTGTATGTAGTGTTTTTTGTGGTAAAATTCAAATTCGGAAATCTATACATTTTAATATTGTGCAGATATGGGAATTATTGAATTTGTATTTGAAAAGTTGTAAAAGATTTTGGGAAAAAGGAAAAAAGGGGGGGGGGAAAAGGCCGAGCCAGCTGCGCAGCAGCCAGCCCGGCCCAGCACGCGGCCCAGCTGCTCGGCCCAGACCCGCTAGGACGCGACGGTGACATCACAGAAGAGCGGAGCTGCCGCGGCGGCGTTGACGTCACCGGCGCCGATGCAGCGCGTTCCGGGATGCGCGGCTGGGCGCGCTGGAGGCGTCTCGACGCGGTGTGGCCGCAGGTAGCGGCGCCGCCGATTTTGGGTCGCCGGAGCGGCGCTGGCGGCGTGCGGAAGCGGCGGCCCGAGTGAGCACGGTGGACTCGATTGCGGCGCCTCTGGGGCATCCCGGCAAGCGTTCGTCGGCGAGGAGGGAGGGGGCGCGACGGCGGACCTCGCCGTGGGTGTCGATTTGCGTGGGGAGGGTGAAACGGCGAGGCGGCGCGGCGGCGTCGCCGCCGATTTTCGGCGTCGCGCGCGCGAGGGGGAGGGGAGGGGGGATTTGGTGACGTTTTTTCAGGTAGGTCCTTCACTTTTGCCCTAATTTCAGTTTGGTCCTTCGTAGCGTGCAATTGTGGACTGCGGGTTGTTTTGGCAATTAGGGAAGGTTTTTTTTGCAAAACCGTCACGGGTGTGTCGTGTGGAACGTCCGATCGCCGGCGACGGCGCGGATCGTGTCACTGTTCAACACTGTTCATATGAACAGTGATGAACAGTAGCCGGATCGCTCACATCCCGCGATTTCGGCCAGCTTTTATATAGTTAGTAATTTGGCCGTTCTAAACGCGGTCTCCAGATGAAAGTACGGAGAACTTCGTGAGTTCGTGGATTTATTTCATATAGACAATGAAAGTACAGAGGAAAGAGCTACTCCCTAGATACACTCCACTGCTAGAAAAATGGTCTATGGTCCCGGTTCGGCTGGGCCATCAGTCCCAGTTGCCCAACCGGGACTAGCCAATCGGGACTAATGCTAGTCCCGGTTGGGCCACGAACCGGGACCAATGGGTGCCCACGTGGCCAGTTCTGGCTGGGCGTGGGGGGAGACTCATTGGTCCTGGTTCGTGTTACGAACCGGGACCAATGAGTGTTTTTTTTTTGTATTTAGGGTTTAGGGTCTCCCTCTCGCCGGTGCCCCCTCTCCCTCTCGCCGGTGCCTCCATCGTCCCCCCCTTCTTCGCATCGCCGACGTGCTCTCCATCTCTCACTCGCCGGCATATCGAGGCCAAGCTTCGATATTTATGTGCAGGTACTACTCGCCGGCTCATCTCTCACTCGCCGGCTCTCCATCTCGCACTCAATTCGATGGTACTACATACAGCAATGAAGGAACCACTATTACACATCATCGTCATGAATATTCGATCTCTTGCGAGAATACAACTATTTAAATACATGGAGATAGATCACATATGTAGTTCATCGTCCGAAGCATAATGTTCTCCCCTTTCATCGATGACCTCCCTAAGCAGAAATCCCGCCAATTCCTCTTGAATTGCTCGTATGCGCCATTCTGGGTCGAGCTCCTCCCGCATTTTGCTCAAATAAGTTGTTCTCCGCTCAGTGGTCAACTCGCGAATGAACTCGCAAACGTAGAATCCACATAAATTACTCCCCGGTGGCTGCTGCGGACTTTTCACCGATATATAAGTTAGCTCATCTTTGAATGGACCTTCTACATTCTGTTTGAATAGTGTCCAACACCTGCTTTGGCAAAGAAAATGAACAAAGTAGTTATTAATTACTTGATATCAGGAAACGAACGAAAGAGGCCGATATAATGCGATAATGATTGAAATTACTTATTGAGCATTTCTTTCATTTCGGTCCACGTCGCCTGGTCCCAACTTAATGAGTCGTGGACTTCAACTATGGACTTGTCAACTTGAATGCTTAGCAGAATCCAGTGGAACCTGCGGACGTTTACATAAAGCAGACATGCATAGCTCATCAATTACACTTAACATCGAAAAAGCCAAATAAAAATATGTACAAGACATAAACACTCACTTGAAGTTGTAAGGAAATAGTATTTCCGTACAGAAGTTTTGCTTGATTAAAAAGGTGGTCAGGTCATGCTCCACGTCTCTGGGGTGATTGCGTAAATTATGTTCATTAACGATATATGGGTCAACGAACCCAACCTCATAAACTCTAAATGTTTTGCATTCAATCATCTTCATTCTACATAATAGCGTACAAAAGGATATATATATAGTCAGGATAATATAATACAGGCAATGAACGAGGTGAGCTAGAGACTTAATTACGAAAATAAATCACTTACAGACAATAGCAACTGAGGATAGATTTGTCGAGGGCGCGCTGATTGAATAACTGAAACAGTTCAGTCGTTTGAACCTGTATACTGTAACGTTTGAAGAAATGCTCCACTCTAACGTCCACCGCAATCCACTCTTTCGCGTCCTTATTTGATGTGTGCACAATGTACCAGTTGTGCAGATTTCGCATATGTGTTGATAGACGCGTGAGCTCCTCATTACTGACCATAGACTCCCCTTTGACATATTTCCGTGCTATCTCTAACATTGGCTGATCTTCATAGCCTAAAAGTTGACCAAGGGTCATACCCATGGCGGTAGCATTTTCCATGGCCTGCGATACAGTGATACCATGTTCTCTAGCAGCAGCTATGGCTCTGGGTTCCAATAATTCCAGGTCCTTATCCATATCGGCTCTGAAGTCCTTATCGATATCGGAACACACTATGAGCGGGGGGACCGATTGATTTTTCTGCTGTCCGAGCTGGGCAATTTGTTTCCCGCTTTTTGCACTTCTTTTCTTGTCCTGCTCAGACTGGGCACGTGCCTGCTTACTAAGTTCACGACCCTAGTCAGATTGCAGATTCATCGATATTTGGGATGGTTGCGGAAGGAAGGACTTAGCCCACTTTTTGGATTTTTCATTGTATACCGGCTTTTGCTCGGGCTTTTTTGGTGCAAAAAAAGTCTTATTGTAGGCAGCCACCTCCGCGGCGTTTTCCGCTTCAGTCCTGTCATAAGGTCTAATGGGAAGATTCTTATGAGGTACTTTTGGGAGGGGCGACCTTTTACGTTTCGGTGATCGCTTACCCCTCATAGTACGAGCGGTGGGCGGTGACGGCTGACGCGGCGGCGGAGACGGCTGCGCTGGAGACTGGTGAGGCGGTGAAGAGGACTGTTGCGCTGGAGAATGCTGAGGAGGTGAAGAGGACTGTTGCGCTGGAGACTGGTGAGGAGTCGATGGCCTTGGCTGCCAGTTCGGAAGCACGATGAATTCCTTTGGCCATAGAATGGTCGCTTTCTTGGCTTCTCCAAGTTCAAGCACCTCCCCATCTTCAACTGCAGGGTGTTCCAGCTTCAGCTCCTCAAATCTTCCATCACTTTATCCACCGCGACAACAGCGTAGCCATTTGGAACCGGAGAGAAATGGTAAGTTGGATTAGGTCCAATTGGTACGACATAGCCGACCGCCACCTTCATGGTTAAGTTAAAAACTTTCACATGCATCTCACAAGGTGTGCTCTCCGTGATATCATCCACTGGGTAGCGACGAAGTGGAGCCACCGTCACTGCATCATCAGTACCATCCTGGAGCTCCGTGGAAGCCACGCTGCTTTTCCGATTCGATGGGCCGCCGGTACCATCGCATGCAGCTTCTACCATGTGCCGCTGAGATTGGCCGCTAGTACCTTGCTGGCTAAGTGCGGCAATTTGATCCTTCTGCCGCTTTAATTCTTCTTCTATATTACGCAGCCGGTCTGCAGCAACGCGTGCTTCCATTGCCTCCCTTTCCTTTCTCCTCTGATGGCTTCTATCAGGAAATTTCTTCCTGTGCTCGGGAATCGCAATTGTCTTGGGCTTGGAGCCTGGTACGCCTCGTAACCGTCCGTCGTGTTCCTTATTCCCCAGGGCGCGTGTGAGCTCGTCATCCTCTCTATCGGGAATGAACCGTCCCTCTGCAACATCCTTTACTGCATTTCTAATGCCTTCGATGGGTAGTAGGGGATTATCTTTGTGTCTTCTGTTATATATGCACTTCCCTTCTGCGTCCAACGTGCCCCCATGCCCGTAAAACTAATTTCTTGCCCGTTCGATCCATGCGAGTGGCTCTGGAGTGATCCCTTTAGCCAGCAGGTCCGCCTCAAGTTTCTCCTACTTAGGCATGCTAAAAGTGTAGCCACCAGCCCCCGTAGTATGGTGGTAAATCTTTTTAGCAGCATTTGCCTTATTTTTTGCAGACTTTTCCTGAGCTTCCTCCGATTTCTTGTACGCCACAAATTCTTCCCAGTAATCCCTTATCTTCTCATACCCTTTATCGAAGTCCGGAGTCTTATTTTTCAGGACAAACTCGCTGTTCAATCTTTTCTTCCAGTTCTTGAATAGTTCGGCCATCTTCTTAAGAGCCCAGTCCCTGACTTTTTGCTCCATGTTTTTCCGGGCAATCTTTTCTGCCTCATTTGGATCCTCCTCATCTGGATCCACCTCTGGCGCCAGGGTGAAATTAAGCATGAGCTTTCTCCAAAGTCTTTCTTTGCCCTCCTCGCCGACATATCTTACTCCTCCCTCCTTTGGCTGATGCCATTCTCGAACGGTGATCGGGATGTAGTCCCTAACAAGAACTCTGCATTGCTTTACCATTTTATTTTTAACACCAGGGGGAGCAGTTGGTGTGCCGTCTTCAGCGACTTTTTCGATCCTGTACCTTTCTTGGTCGCCCAACTTTTTGGCTGGGCCTCGTTTTGTCCTTACAGAAGATTTGCTCGATCCGGAGGGCTAAAAGAAGAAAGAGCGTTAATATATGTATATTGACAGCAGAGGCTTAATTAATACAATCTTCGGCTTCATTAATATATGTATATGCACCTCGCCGGAGTTTGCAACATTTAATGTTCCACCGGAGCCTTCGGCTTCTCCCTCGTCGGCTTCTTCCTCGCCGACTTCTCACTCACCCCAGCCGTCGGGTTCTACCTCACCGGAGCCGTCTCTTCGGTTGAGAGACTCATCTCCCTCACCGGAGTTGTTCAAAAACTGCGAGGTGACATCGCCAACATCTTCCGGCCCACGGATTATATCCTCGAGGATGTTTTCCTAATTTTCGTCTCGTTCCGTAGTTTCTGCAAATTAAGAACAATGCACAAAACTTTAGTTGGGTAACTTGTTCCATATGTCAAGATACATCTACCCACAAAAATGTGAATCGGATATGTGAAAGAATGCCCGTCCCTACATATCAGTGCTTTCTTTCCTAGCGTGCCTTTTCCACTCAGTCTCCCCTCATGCCGCGATTCAGGAACACCAATCGGCTTAAGGTCAGGAATAAAGTCAACACAGAACTCAATGACCTCCTCTGTTCCATAGCCCTTTGAGATGCTTCCTTCTGGCCTAGCACGGTTATGAACATATTTCTTCAAGACTCCCATGAACCTCTCGAAGGGGAACATATTGTGTAGAAATACAGGACCGAGAATGACAATCTCGTCGACTAGGTGAACCAGGAGATGCGTCATAATATTGAAGAATGATGGGGGAACACCAACTCGAAGCTGACAAGACATTGGACCACAGCCTTCTATAAACTTGGTAGAGTTACTGGATCGATGACCTTCTGAGATATTGTATTGAGGAATGCACATAGCTTCACAATGGGTACTCGAACATTTTTCGGTAGAAGCCCCCTCAATGCAACCGGAAGCAACTGCGTCATAATCACGTGGCAATCATGAGACTTCAGGTTCTAGAATTTTTTCTCTGCCATATTTATTATTCCCTTTATATTTGACGAGAAGCCAGCCGGGACCTTGATACTGCTCAGGCATTCAAAAAAGATTTCCTTCTCTGCTTTGGTAAGAGCGTAGCTGCTTAAGTATTGACGCCCTTTATCCGTCTGCTTGTTGTATGGGTCTTTCATATGTTGCTGGTCCTCCCGTGCTTCTGGTGTATCTTTTGTCTTCCCATACACGCCCAGGAAGCCTAGTAGGTTCACGCAAAGATTCTTCGTCACGTGCATCACGTCGATTGAAGACCGGACCTCTAGGACTTTCCAATAGGGTAGCTCCCAAAATATAGATTTCTTCTTCCATATGGGTACGTGGTTGTCAGCGTCATTCGGAACAGATAGACTGACAGGATCCTTTCCAAAGATTACTTCTAAATCCTTGACCATGTCATATATAACATTACCATCAGGGAGGTTAGGCTTCTTCCGGCGATCTGCCTCACCGTTGAAATGCTTGCCTTTCTTTCTTACGGCATGACTGTTCGGAAGAAATCGACGACGCCCCAGGTACACGTTCTTGTTTCCCAAATGTATACTTTCAGTCTTATCTAAACAGTGCGTGCATGCATTGTATCCCTTGTTTGACTGTCCTGAAATGTTACTAAGAGCAGGCCAATCATTGATGGTTACGAACAACAACGCTCGTAGGTCAAATTCCTGTTGTTTGTGCTCATCTCACACACGTACACCTGGTTCGGACCACAACTGCAAAAGTTCATCAACTAATGGCCTTAGGTACACATCAATGTCGTTGCCGGGTTGCTTCGGGCCTTGGATGAGCACTGGCATCATAATGAACTTTCGCTTCATGCACAACCAAGGAGGAAGGTTGTAGATACATAGAGTCACGGGCCAAGTGCTATGACTGGAGCTCTGCTCCCCAAAAGGATTAAAGCCATCTGTACTTAGACCAAATCTTAAGTTCCTTGCGTCATCTGAAAATGTCGGGAACTCTCTATCGATTTTTTCCACTGGGACCCATCGGCGGGGTGTCTCAACTTCCCGTCTTTCTTACGCTCTTCTTTGTGCCATCGCAACAACCTGGCATGCTCTTTGTTTCTGAATAGACGTTTCAACCGTGGTATTATAGGAGCATACCACATCACCTTAGCAGGAACCCTCTTCCGGGAGGGCACGTCATCGCACTCAACATCACCAGGGTCATCTTGTCTGATCTTGTACCGCAGTGCATTGCATACCGGGCATTTATCCATATTCTCGTACTCCTCACCGCGGTACAGGATGCAGTCATTAATGCATGCATGTATCTTCTGCACATCTAATTCTAGAGGGCAGATAGCCTTCTTTGCTTCGTATGTAGTCTCGGGCAATTCGTTATCCTTTGGAAGCTTCGGCTTCTTTATTTTCAGTAACTTCTCAAATCCCTTGTCAGAACAACCAGTCTCTGCCTTCCATTTCAGCAGTTCCAGTGTGGTACCGAGCTTTGTGCTGCCATCTTCGCAATTTGGGTACATCAACTTTTTGTGATCCTCTAGCATGGCCTCCAACTTTAGCTTCTCCTTTTCTGTATCGCATTCTCGCTTTGCATCAAAAATGACCCCACCAAGACCATCAGCGGGCTCATCTGATGCCCGATGTTCACCTCCTTCTTCTTCAACGTCTTCCATTACAGTATCACCGCATTCTTCAGGAAACATAGGATAGTTGTCATCATCCTCCTCTTCTTCATTGTCTTCCATCCTAACCCCTCTTTCTCCGTGCTTGGTCCAACAATTATAGCTGGGCATGAAACCTCTCCGAAGCACGTGGTCTTGAATGGTTTTCGGGTTAGAGTACTCCCTGACGTTCCGACACTTCTCACATGGACAAGACATAAAATTATCCACTTTGTTTGCCTCAGCCACTTCGAGAAATTTATGCAGGCCTGCAATAAACTCAGAACTGCGTCGTTCGCCGTACATCCATCGCATCCGTGCATCCATCTGCATCATATAATTAAGTTTATCAAATACCATTACAATAACATCTTGAATAGTGAAATGACCACCGTACATCGACACATGCAATATTTCTGTATCAATTACAGATGAAAAGGATAAAGTTGCTAACCTCGGTTGAGGATATCATTTTGTGTGAACTTAAGTGTGGCTCGGGCATTTCATCGAACACGTCTTGTGCGTAGCAAAGGAAAAAAAACTAACACCCACTTCCCACCAATCCAAGCAAAAAAAAACAGAAGAGAGAAGAGAGGGGGTGGGTTACTTATAGGCAGGGGAGGGTCATTGGTCCCGGTTCGTGGCACGAACCGGGACTAATGTGCCCAACCGAACCGGGACCAATGCTCCACGGACCCCTGGCAGCTCGAACCGGGACCAGTGCCAGGTATTGGTCCCGGTTCTTCCCTGAACCGGGATTAAAGCCTGGTTCGGCTCTGGACGAAAGACTAGTTTTCTACTAGTGCTCATTTGATAGTAGTATTTCCTACGTATCAAAATATAAGATGTTCTACATATTTCAACATGGACCGCATACGGATTAAAATGAGTGGATCCACACACTAATGCATGTCTAGGACATCCGTATGAGAAAAATGCTCCATATCTAAAACATCTTATATTTTGATACGGAGAAAGTATTTCAGAATGGAGGGAGCACTAGTGAGTACCAATAACCTCTGTTTTAAATAGCCCGCTATAGCTCCGCTATAGCCTTGCTATAGCTTTTAAGGAGCACTCCCGCTAAATCTACGCACTTTTAACGCTAAATTGAAAACGACGCTAATAGCCCGCTAAATCCCGCTATAGCGCTAAATTTGGAGTCATTTAGCCCGCTAAATCGCTACAACCATAGAAGGGACACACGTTAGTATCATAAAGTTATCCATGTGTCTTATTATGTCTTCCTGTTTTTACTGTATATATGGCGCATTGATGCAAAGTTTAGGTATTGAGCTGAGATTTCTAATAAATACTTGGTTTTAAGATATATGTGAGTGTGTATGTCAATTATATGTGATATATAATATATGATGCTTGATTATAGACTTATAGTTTACAATTTTTTGTTACTTAAAAAAATACTAAATGGGCTTAGCTTCGCTATAACTCTGATATAGCATTTCATAGCTTTTCTCGGAGCCGCCGCTAAATGGAATAGCCCGCTATTTAAAACTTTGCCTATAACTGCGTATGGAGATCTGGGAATAAATCAAGATTACCCTTGTCGTTGGAACATCTAGGATTTGGCAACTTGGGCTGTGATATGCATCCAGTGCCTAGAGCGAGCCAGGCATCCAGCTCAAGTAGGAGCTGCATTAGCTACACAAGCAGCCTAATCGCACATGTCTCCATGCTCGATCGACCGAGCATCAGAGCCAGAGCTACTGAGCTAGAGAAAATGCGCTACAACCCCATCCACACAAGCAGCAGCAGCAGCATATATTCCCCGTAGCCCACACCATGACACCACCCCGCCCAACCCCACACACCAACCAATTAAGGCCTGGATGCACGATCGATGGATGAGGAAATCCCAGTCTCGGGTAGAACGGGACGAAAGTTGCAACTCATGTA
The DNA here is from genome assembly GCA_947311845.1 of Poa pratensis. NCBI lineage: Eukaryota > Viridiplantae > Streptophyta > Magnoliopsida > Poales > Poaceae > Poa > Poa pratensis. The sequence continues at coordinate 26,352,725 of CAMZMU010000093.1, read as the reverse complement.
CTACCAAGGTTAATTTTTGCAGTGCCAGCATGTGCGTGCGAGAGAAAGTTCAGGTGGTGTGATTATGCTGGAGATTGGGGATCTCAGGGATGCCCAGCGCACCGTGGTAACATACACACTGATCAAGGCGGTTGGAGAAGAATGGCGCCTCCATGGTTGGTGGGAGATGAATGGCCTTGTGGGTTGGCCGGTGTTGCATACTCCTGGGGAAGAGGCAGCCCGGCGCTGCTGCGGCCTGTGTGCGGGTGAGGTGGTGCTGATTGGAGGGAGACGAATGGCGCCGTCGGTGGGTGTTGCATCCTCCAGTCCAATGCGGGACGTGGAAATGGACCGGCCTTGGTGATACTTGAGGTGGTCATCGCCACCCTCACCAATGACAAGTGTTGGCCTCTCGTCGGTGGTGTGTCCGGTTGTTGACTCCGGTTGTCCTGTTTTGTGGATGGTGGTGTTGATGTTAAGGTTGGGAGAAATCCTCGTGCGGGACAACGACGACGTCTGCGGGCATCGTCACCTTCTTGAAGGCATCGTCTAGGCCCTGTTTCTTCATGCCCCCTCCTGTGCAATGGGTGAAACCAGATCCAGCTTGCTGGTTCAGGTAGCGGCGGCGCTACGGCTTCGTACCCTCCTTGAAGGCGTTGTCCGGCTTGTTCGAGGAGTCCCATGATGACAGTTGAAGCTTGGCCACTACTCGGAGTGTGGGCCTCTAGAACGCAATGTACACTGATGCGGCATCTCTTCAATGACGCTCTCCTCAGGTCTGGTCGGGTCATGCCGTCTACTTGCCACTACTTGTTCTAGCTGTCATGGGTGGGTTGTACCTTGACACATGCCTTCCTGGAGTTTGGGTTGTGCTTCTGAGTTGTCTTGCTTCGGTGGTGAAGCGGTCCAGTCGCTATGTGTCTCAACCCATCGCCGGCGGGGTTAGGCAAGACAGGCCCTTCTTTGTGTGTTTGTGGTTGTATGTTGTAAGCCGAATGGCTCCATCTCTATGTTTTTTTATCTGGTTTATCTTATAAACTGACCCAATCTTTTTTATATATCAATGAATTTAGCAGCTCTCCTTCTACCATTCAAAAAAAAGACGTGGAGGAGTCAGGAGTGCCTCTCTGGTTTCTGGCTATGTGGACTCCGCAAACACACGTCTACTTGAAGTGGAGACCCTGATGCTAGTCTAATGTTAAAAAAAACTGTAATTCCTCTTGAGTTTTTTTTTGAAATTTTGAACCACTATATTAGGTCAGCAAGCCGCCTCATTAAAAACTTTCCAGTCCCCTTAGGTACACTGGTAAGGAAAAGAGTGCGTCAAAAAACTTGCTGCCTCAGGTACCATCAGTTACATCATTAGTCGGATTGCCTAGTACCGACGCATCGTTTGCTAAAACATGCAAAAGAAAATCCGGGGGGTCATCAAGCCAAACAAACGGCTGATTCCCCTCCGATCTACTGGCTAGCACATGCGCTGCCATATTAGCTTCCCTAGGACAATGAGAGAAAATTACACGTATAAAGCCACGACAAAGAAAAGCGCATTCTTCATAGATCGCCGCCGCCGTGCCTAGCGAATTACCTCCATTCTGCATGATCTCAACAACATCTAGACAATCTGATTCAACCACCAGTTTATTGCATCCCACTTCTCCTGCCAAGAGTAAACCATCCCGCATCGCATTTGCCTCAGCTGTGTTCGCATCTTCTATATTAGCCAGATTCTTACTTCCGCCCGAGATAAAAGCACCATAGTGATCGCGTATGATGGCACCTGATCCTCCTGAGCCCGAAACTGAATCATAAGCTGCGTCAACATTAAGTTTCACATAATCTTCCGGAGGTTTACACCACCCATGTCTCACAATAGGACCGGCCCCAACATTCTTGATTCGCTTGTAATTAATTGCCAGGGCCAAGATTGATTGGACCGATCTCCTTGGATCTTGTAAAAGTTCACCATGTGTTGCCTTCCTCCTTTCCCACCATAAGTACCACACAGCCACAGCTGATAGATCACAAATTCTAATCTCTGGTAAAATCAAGGTCCCAGCCGTGTTCATCAGGAGAGTTTCCAACATCGGCGTCCCTTGTAGCTCTAGCATCTTAGCATTATCAATCACGTTTTGCATACCAAGTCCAACCCAAACTTCACTAGCTCTTGGACATTTGAAAAAAGCATGCGATATGCTCTCACAATCTGATCTACACATCGGGCATTGGCTAGACACCGGAATATGCCGATTAGCAAGCACCCCAAGACATGGAATTGCGCCAAGCATGGATCTCCAACAATGTATTTTTATTTTAGCTGGAGCCTTTAGTGACCAGAGACTTCGCCAAAGGGGGCTAGCAGCCGAGGTATAAGCCCCTGTCCTCATCAACTTTCGTCCGTGTTGGTAATCCCACTCCATATTGTACGCCGATTTTACGGAGAAGAAACCATTTTTAGTACGATGCCAAGCCACAAAATCATCCATCATACCAACAGCTAATGGTATTTTCAAAATTCTTTCCGCATCAGCGCTCCAGAAAACATCTCTAATTAATTCTTCATCCCATGATCTAGACTCAGAATCAATAAGCTCGGCAACTTTAGTTAAAACAATATTACCTCTTCTAGTCAAGATTTTCCTATTAGCACTTGTTGGGATCCAGCAGTCGTCCCAAATATTAATATTCTCTCCATCTCCTACTCTCCAAATGTGTCCTCTTTTAAAAGTTTGGATTCCAGACCATATACTCTGCCACGTATAAGAACTACCCTTTTTCAGCTCACAATTTAAAAGGTCACCCGAAGGATAATATTTAGCACGCAACACTTGAGCACAAATAGACTCCGGCTCCGATAGTAATCGCCAACATTGCTTAGATAACATTGCCATATTGAAGCTCTCGATATCTCTAAAACCCATACCTCCCATCTTCTTAGGCACACAAAGCTTCCACCACGCAAACCAGTGCATATGCTTCTGTTGATCATCATCCCACCAGAATTGGGACATTGCAGAGATTATCCCTTTACAAATCTGCTTGGACAGCTTGAACACCGACATAGCATACACCGGAATAGATTGAATGATAGCCTTGATAAGCACTTCTTTCCCACCAAACGAGAGCATCTTCTCTTTCCAACCACTTAATAATTTGCAGACTCTATCGATTAAATGTTGGAAACAATCAGTTCTGTCTACTCCAATGATGGGAGGTAGACCAAGGTATTTATCTGTCAGTGCCTCCGTCATGATATCCAAAATATTACAGACTTCAACTCTTCTTTCAACAACCGTGCAAGGGCTGAAAAACACAGTGGATTTTGCAACACTTACCAATTGACCCGAAGCTGAACAATAATCATCTAGAGCACCTCTTGAGTTAAATACATGAGACACCCATAAAATTATTCTAGATGTGCAAATAACCCTGGAGTGGCACTTAAACTTATATTACGGTGTAAAAAAAGGCATTAGACTAGTCTGAATTTGCACAATTAGCTGCCACGATGGAGCTTTAGGGTTTGGGCCGGGGCCTGCAATTTTTCAACAAAAACAAACCCGCGTCTCAATGATTTTTTCTTTTGGTTTAGTGTAAGCTAAGTTTGGCTCGAGGAAATCGTCAAAACAACCCCGTTTTCTTTGGTTTTCTGCTATTTTTTGTACTTATAGTCTCACCCGGAAAGTTGACTCGGCCAGGTGATCTGCTCGCCCACGACGTTCATCACGTCGAACACGTCCACGACTAGGAGGAGGGTGCCGCCACCGCCTGCCCGCCGCGATGCCGACCGACACATTTCAAGCCGAGGAGTTGCAACGACAACACTGGTCAGGTCCTCCCTCATGTATGACGCGGGGATGTGACGAAGGATGCGACACCGCCGCTTACGACTGTGGTGGTGTCGTCGACGAGGAGTTCGGACAGGTCAGAGACCGCCTAGCACGAATGCCGCTATGTCAGTGAGGCGCTCGAAGCGTCGCACTTGGTCGAGCCCCTTCACCATCCTCTCATGGAACTCGTGGCGACCAACTTCTGTACCACGTCGGGCAGTTCCATATTGCGCCGCATGGACGCGTGGTCCCACCAGAGAGATAGGAGCGAGCCAAAGGAGAATGACGACGGGGAAATGGGGATTTCGTTTGATCTGTATATGTTTTAACCGAGTCGAGGTCCGTCACATGAATCCATTGCATAGTGTGACGCTTGCCATTGTGGTGTTCTAGGTGTCAAGCCGTCAACGATCCGGATGAAAAATGAATCCGAAATACAACTTAAAAATGGTTCAGACTAAACATTTTGACAATTTATTTCGGCCAAGCTTACCTAAACCATAAACCAAGCGAAAAAAATTCATCCGGACTTTTACGGTTTTTTAGCCAAATTATAGGTCCCCACAATTAGCGTGTAGCTGATTGTGCAGATTCGGAATAATCTGATGCTTTTTACACCGTATTACCAATTTAAGCGTCACCCCACCCCCACTTTGCAAGTTTGGTGAGGTATTTGCATGTCTAAGACAATTTTTTGGGTGCGCGGTGTATTTAACTCATTCCTCATTTTTAGCGTGTGTGTGAAATAGGGAACACACGAAGGCTTTCTTGTGTTGATGAAAAAGTGACCGTTACTATCTGGCATAAAAAAATTGTACCACATCTCGATTCATTTTTTCTTGGAACTCGGAGGTACTCCCTGCGATCCATCTTTGTACTAAATACTAGGTAAGATGGCGCGTCGACACGCCGCGCCCGTGTGGTTATATTGATGTAGTTCATTTTAATATTCTGTAATTTGCAAAAGTACAGAAAATATTCATATACATTTGAATTCTCTAAAAAATTAACCACATTGTGAATTAAGGGAAAGCTTTGATATTTTTAATATGGTTAAGAATTGGTAATTTTTTGTTATTCGAAATAAACATGGTTATTTTTTTTGAACATTTATGAATTCGAGATAAATAATTAGGATTTACTTTTTAAAAATATTTTGATATGTTCAACATATTGTTCTCATGTAGAGTTGGTTAATTTTGTTATTTCAAATGACCATAGTTAATTTGTTCGAACATTCATGAATTATCCCTAGTTAGTACCTATTGCTATGGAATTTTTCCCAGCCCATTACACAGGCATTCGCGAGAGCACCGCCAATGTGAGGATTAAAAATCATATCCTAAACTATTAAGCAGACAAAAACAACAATTCCTCTCCCTGTCGCCGGAGAGGTATGCGCGCGGGAGGCAAATTCATGGGCTTGCCGTGGGAGTTGGAGGGGTGAGTTTCTTTGGCTTAGCCGCCGTGGTGGCAAGAGAAAACATTTTTTTACAACCATGTTTTATTATATATTCTATTCTGTTAAAAGTTTTAAACGTAACAATGAATAGTAAATCGGCATACTTTGTTTGGTTTTGTCAATTTATTGCTAAGGCTGATATGGACATTTCATCGTCTTTCCAAAGTGATTATAAATGATCGCATAAGAAAATGTGTAAAGATATTGACTGTAATAGTAAACCATGTATTGACACACGATTCATATGCCTTTATTGAAAAGCTTCATTAAGACGATAAAACATAATGCTATTTTATAGGTTTTTTACACGACACGCCGCACCCGTGAAGACAAAACACGGCCATATTGTTACATGAGGAAGTGAAGCATGGTCCTAATTTATGAAATAGGAAACAATATATAAACTTCATTGATTCAGCGGAAAGAAGAGCGAAGAAAATAAATACCTCAACATTATTTTTCCTTTTCTCAACAACCACCTTTTGTTCACCATAGATTCATACAAATTGTTTCAGGACGATTATAAGTTCTTTGGTTGAATGCTCAGCGACACTTTTTTCGCATGTACCAAATAAGTATCACTATATTTTCATATGAATGATGGTCTGTTTCTTATAGCTCCAAATAGGTACATGATGCTTGATGTGAATACAGCTTGATCATGCATGGTAATAAATTATGATAGTTAGTTAGTATGTGCGAAACTAAAATACATATAACAATTTATCGTGTGATAAATAATGGAGGAAACTTTCTTTCCAAGTTCCTTTAACAAAATAGGCAATTTGGCGTGCCGCCACGTTGCATCCGTTGTAATTCGAAATGCCGTAAATCATCGGAATTTGACGTCTACAGTATATCGAAATACTTAGCGAATTAAAATATTCGAATATGCTTGTATTTTTTTCACAAATTTGTAAATTAACTCCATAATGTGAGGAAATGAAATATGTGAGCATTTTTAAATGTCAATATATTTTAGATTATCTCCATTTTTTAGCAAATTGTAATGTTCAACTATGCTTCTATTTTCCCATTATTATTTAATTTATGTACGTATTTAGTGATAATTCACATTTATTGAATTTAATTTCATAGTAAATAGAGGAAGTGCATTTAGTTTGTATCTAAATTATTACAAAATTGAGATATTCAAATATGTTTTTTTAGCACAAGTAGTAAGCATATATTTTTCTGATCGGTTCGATATATTATTCATATTGTTTCGATGGATAGTTTTAGAGTTATTGAATTTATAACATTTTTCATTTTCTGGAAAATGTGTGAATTTTTCAAACATGTTTTTTTTTATTATAAGTAATTGGTTTTTTTTAGAAATGTGTACTTTTTAAAAAATTATTCAAATTGGAAAGTTTTTAAGTTTTGAATTATTGTCATGCTTGTAAAATGGTCTGCGAAAGATTTTTAAAATTCTAAAGTACTGAAATTTGGAATTTGAATTAGATTTTTCCAATATATGGTTGTAGTTCAATTTTGGGAACGACCACTTTAAAAACTGTTTTAAAATTTGGAAATTAGTTATTGAATTTATAACAATTTTCATTTTCTGGAAAATGTGTGAATTTTTCTAACATGTTTACCTTTTTTTTGTTATAAGTAATTGGTTTTATTTTTTTAGAAATGTGTAGTTCTTCAAAAATTATTCAAATTGGAAAGTTATTAAGATTTGAATTATTGTCATGCTTGTAAAATGGTCAGATGCGAAAGATTTTTTAAATTATAAAGTACCGAAATTTGGAATTTGAATTAAAATTTTCCAATATATTGTTCTAGTTCAATTTTGGGAACGACCACTTTTAAAACTGTTCAAAAATTTGGAATTTGTTGGAATTTTTAGAAAATTTACTTTTCTAGAAATGGTCCGATTTAAAAATTGTTGAAGTTAGAAATTTATTATGAATTGAATTGTTTTTACGTTTGTAAAATGATCAGGTCTGAAAGAATGTTATAATTTTCGAAGACTCAAATTTGAAATTTGGATTTAAATGGTCAAATATTTTTGTGTTTTTTCCCACAAATTTATCCAAATATCGACAAATACAAAAAAATTAAACTTTTTTTGTTGTCATAAATAGTTTTTTTAGTCATTTTGATATTTTTTCTATATTTTTATGATGATTATTTGTAAAAAAATTCCATTTTCTGTTTCTGTTTTAAAAAGAAAGAAAACTGACATGTGGGACCCAGCGTGACGTCTGCGTGACGTCAGCAGCGGGGAGGGCCTCCCACGGCGACGACGGCGACGACCACGGCGGCGGCGCACCACCGTGTTCCAGGACGCGCGCGTGGGCGTCGCGGATGCGCGTGGACGCGGGGTGGCCGCAGGCAGCGGCGCCGCTGCATCTTGGTCGCCGGAGCGTCGCCGGAGGCGTGCGAACGCGGCGGCCTGAGCGATCACGGCGGCGTCGATTGCGGCGCCTCTGGGGCGTTCCGGCACGCGTTCGTGGGCGAGGAGGGAGAGGACGCGGCGGCGAAGCGTTCCGCGTGCTTCGATCTGAACGGGGAGAGGCGGAGCGGCCGTGGCGCGCATCGGCGGCGGCGGCGAGGTCGGGCCATCGCGGGAGAAGAAGGAGGAAGGGGGAGATGTGATGCGTTTTTTCACAGAAGTCCCAGGACTTTCGCGAAATTGGATATTAGTCCTTTGCGGGGTTTTTTTTTGTGAAAGTGTTGCGCCAAAATTCGTGCACGGGGGGGGGGGGGGGGGGGGGGGGGGTCACCTGCTGGAAACCGGTTCCACCGGCGGTGACCGGATGACGTGGCGACCTCTGGTTGGCTGAAATGCGCACGTACTGTTGCTAGGAACAGTACCGCACGCTGGGGACGACGTGGTTCGATCCTGGCCGTCCGTTCCGTCGATCGGACGCTCAGAAAAAAAGGGTGACATGGCCCGTGTGAGAGGCAGAGGCAATGTCGCTCCTTTATATAAGGTTATGTGATAATTAACACGCACAAAAAGCCTACTCTCGCGGCATAATACAACTTAAACGTTTGGCGCCAATTTTAGTATCACAAGCCGCCAAAGCTTATCATCAGGGGCCATTGTCCTTGTGACATATATATCAAAACTTTTGGCTTGACTTTCACATCCATCCGCACTTTTATCGAAATTGGGGTGGTTAATTTTTTACTCTCTTCCGTAGAATTTGGAAAAAAGAAGATAAAACCGTATATCTGCGAATGAGGGGCAGCATGGCGATCAGTCGTGGCGTCGACGGCGGCGTCGGTCCGTGTCGGAGGCTTACCGATCTCTTATTTGCGTAGATGGTGGATCTTATCCATTTCTGTTTTCCAACGGTTGCAACACATCTTCCAAATCCCTATCAAGAGGTGATTTGCATCATTGTGTGGCGAGCTCCATTTAATCAGAAGCAGACCCCTTAGAGGTGTCCATGCGTATATTGGCTATATATTTTTCTCTGTGACTTAGATTGTTAATCTTTTCTACGAGGTATAAGGTCTGTTTGTTTTAGCCTCTTTATAAGAGATTCCGGCAAATGCTCTGGTGATTGACCCCCCCCCCCCCACCCACATACACGCTCGGGGTGTAGGGCATGGCTCGCAAAGACGTCAACGACAACTAATCTCTGAATTCTACTTAACTCCCACGTGACTGGTTTGTCAGCTCTGCATGGGCAGTCTGAACTGTCGGTACCATGGAACTATAGTCGATTTTGGTCGTCGCTAGGCGCTGCTCAGCAACATGTGTTGCACGGGCATGGTTTCATTTGCATGGCTATGCCCGGTCTGGTCCGTACTTGTGTGTGCGGTTGTGCGGTGATGGATTTACTTGGGCCGTAGCAATGGGTAAAAACTCCAGACCCGGCCTTTATTGGTGTAACCTGCCAATGACGACGTTCAGACGGTGTTTTTTTAAGACATTGTCCGGAGTTTGCTCAAACTTCACTTCACACGTGAAAACCTATGATTTGCCCTCGGTGGTTGGCTCCAACGACATCGGTTTCTAGCGGCGTTCCATTCTTAGAGCCATCGTTGTTAGAGCACCACTCGTGTTAACCTCAGGTTGTCATCATAGTTGGTTGATGCTGATATTGCTACCGTTTTCACTAGATTTCGATTTCATGTTGGTAAGAGGCTGGTCTTTTTAGAGCAAAGGGGATATCCCGATTTCATTAACGAAACCAAGTTTTTACAGTAAGAGGCTGGTGTAATTGTATATTTTTGTTGACATTAGAATATTCTCTTTATCCACTCCAAAGAAAAAAGACCATGCCAACAACCAAGCCCTTTTGCTATGTTCTATGCATTTCATGGTGAGCAGGTGAATAGATAAAAGACAGGTAAGAATCCACGTTATTTCTGGAACCCCCCCCCCCCTTTCTACAGTACCCAGTGGCGACGGGGGGGCGACCCCGCGTCGACCAGCGGCCGCCGGCGTATCCGGTGATTCCCTTCTCTCCGCCGGCCGCTCCGGCGGCGGGAGGGTGGGGAACCACCGGATCTGCGCTCCGGCGTAGTAGATCGGGGGTTCGGGCGGCGTGGCCGTGGTGGGAAGGGCGACGTCGCGCGCGTTGACTCTCTGCGGCTTCCCCCTCGGCTTCGTCTCTGGCGGGCCGGCGTGCTGCAGGGACGTCCTCACCTTGTCGTTGCCTCCTCCGTCGGCGGCAGGGTTCGAGTGGAGTGGGAAGGAGGCCGGGGTTCAGGTCTGCCTGGCCGTCTTCGGCGTCGACTTCATCGGCGTTGGATCAAGACGGTGGCTCTGCTCCGGTGGTCTGCCAGCATCATCTGCTCCGCCAAGACCCAGGCGGTGGTTGAAGACGGCGGCTTCGTCGGCGGCTTCCTGGCCGCGGTTCGCTGCGGGTTCGCCGGCTCGGTGGAGTGCGGCGGCAGCGCGCGGTCGGCGGCCACCGTGGTGAGGAGGCGTCGGTGCTGCTGGATCCTCAAGTTTCGGGTTTGTTTTTCTTATTTCACTGAGGATTGTACCACTGGTTCTGTGTTCTTGATCTGTAATCCCTTGATCTCAAAAAAGATAAAAGACAGGGAGATATGCAAAAGGCAGCAAAGGTGGTAGACTCGGCTCAGTTCCCACAGGCCCGTAACCGTTGATGAATAAAAGATTACAAAAAAACACTTAAAACTCTGTACGCGGCAGATAAAAAAAAACCCACGCGCACCCCTGACCCCACACATCGCACACCGACGCAGACGCCCTCCTCCTCGGTTGCCTGTGCCGAAGCCACTCTCTCACTCTCACTCTCGCCTCGTCTCCACCTCTCTGTCCCCAAAACAGAACAAGCCTGAGGGATCTCTAGCTAGTTCCTTCTCCTACCAGAGCTCTCCTCCGTGCTCCGAGTTGGTCTTCTAGCTCTCGTGGTAGCTCACCATGGAGGCACCGTTGCTAGTGGCCGCACTGCTGCTCCTGTCCTCCACGCTCGTCGCCTCTGGTGAGTAGAGCTTCGGTCTTTTTCTATCATTCTTCGACCGTTTCTTGGATTTTTCCCGGGTTTTTCAATACTAAGCAGTGCCTCTTTTTCCTCCGAAGTTTTTGATATGAGAGTTATCGGTGTTTCTTGTTCATGTTCAGCTGTTCTTCTACTTCTTTGGTGCTGTCTACAGTGACTATACTGGTGCTCTTCATGTTTTGACAGTGAAGTAGTGATGTTTCTTGTCATATTTTATCAGTGATTATGTTTGAAAGATCGAAAGATTCGCTCTCCTTTATTGGTTCCGCTTTTCTGCAGGTCACCAGCCATTGCATATATGCGCAACTTCGGCCATGATTTCCCAACTTTTTTCTAGATTCCCTTTTCCTGCCGCGTTCATGCCTACCTCATGTTGTTCTTTCATTTCCAAGGAATTTATTCGACAGCAAGGGGAAATGGCAGGAGATCTCTTCTTCTTTCTTCCTGGAGACGCGTTGTTCTCTTCTCAAGTGCATTTTCTCAAAATAAAACATTTATCTTTTTTTCTGAAAAGGTAATAATTCTGCTAGCAAGCCATATGGTAATCGAAAAGAAAAGTGTGGGCGTTCACTCCCATGCTTTCTCTTCTTTCTCTGCAAAACAAACCTCGCTCTTATCTTCTCACTGCTTTTGTCACATTCCTTGGAAGTCATCAAGAAACTGACAAAAGCACCGACTTTCGTGCAAGAAAACGCCTGAGCTTTAATTTAGCTCCATGCCCTTTGATCTTCGCCGCAGTCCACTGATTTTTCTTTGTGCTCTTGTGCAGATTTCTGCGTGTGCAGGTCAGATCAGCCGCAGGCGGCGCTGCAGAAGACCATCGACTACGCGTGCGGGACAGGGGCCGACTGCAACTTGATCCACGAGCAGGGGCCGTGCTACAACCCCAACACCGTCGTCGCGCACTGCTCCTGGGCGGCCAACAGCTACTTCCAGAGGAAGAGGGCAGCGGGCGCCACCTGCGACTTCACCGGCACCGCCGTCCTCACCACCACCGACCCAAGTAAGGGACACGGGATTGGCAGCACACATATATCCACTGTTTGTTTTTCACCCTTGCATTCAAGTTGAAGAATCCACCTAATGCTGCTTGCCAAAAATGTACTCCTAGATCTGTCAATCTGATCTATATTACGTACTACTGTACTAGTTAGTGTCACATTTCAGCTAATTGTCGGTTAGGGGGCAACAACCTAAACAGAGAGGGAGGCAAACTAGTTCGTAGTGTATATCTCAAATCTCTCATGGGGCTCATGATCATGAGTACAGTTGTCTATTGACAGAGATCCATTTTTTAGGGCCTCTGTCCAATAATTTCAGCATTTTGGGTAGGTGTCACTGATATCTTATTCTTTTTCATTCAAAGAATTTCTAAATTTTCCAATGGAACTGCACCCACAGAAGGCCTCTTATGTCTCATTGTTTTGCAGAATTCTCCACATTTTTACTTGGTTGCTTGCTTCTAGAAAAAACCCAAGGATAATCCCAGTGCTGTACGATCCAAAGAGGCCAACTTATTTTTCCATTGACTCCAACCTTTGAGAATGATTATATGTTTTTTCGACAAGCAATCACACACCATTTGAGTCGTGTAGAAATCAAAATAGCATGACGTTACAATCTTATATTTTTCCTGTTCCTATATTTTGATACATTCTCGCCTTTCTAATGTAATTTCTTATGGATTTGCTCACATGCAGGTTCTGCAGGCTGCTCCTACCCCGCAAGTTCAAGGTACTACATTATTACCTCTTCACTTGAATTAACTACACATGCGATTGGGGTTTTATGTTGCATTCTTGAAACTGTGGTACCTCATTTGAGTATGTGTTTCTTTCTGTTTTATCATGTTTGCGCTGGTAACCCTGGTTGTGCCTGTGCCTGTGCCTGTGTCTGTAAAACGGTGGTATTCCCAGTGATATGTTCTGCTTTCTTATTAAGTTGGGCTCTTGGAGCGTTCTCTCTAAATAAGAAAAAAAACTGGTACTTTATTTAATCTTTGAACAGCAACTGCACTTTTTCTAGGTGAACCAAAAAAGTTCTAAGAGAAACAATTCTTGATGTCTACAGTAATCTCGTAAATGCATATCTCACCCTCCAAACTTGCAGTTGTATGTTTAAGGTGTGCATATAGTACCTCTGCATATGGTTATTGTTGCTACTAGAGATTAGTTTTGTGAGATGCTTCTCGGATTGCAGCACACCGAATTAATCAAGTAGCAGGCTGCACTGCAAAATAAATCTGGTTTATGACAGTAGTTTATTTTGTTAGGTGAATAATATAGATGAAATTAAGGATTTCTAGACTTGTATTTTTGCTACCATGTCTTGCTGTATCGAAATAATGTCTTGCTGAATCGCAATCAGTAACACCTTATCTTTTCTATTCACAGCGCTGCTGGAACATCAACGACTGGGGTTGGGATTGGGACGGGAGGAATAACAGGTGGAACCCCAGGCACCTTCACGCCCGGTGCCGGTACAAGCACCGGCGGCATGGGGACGGGCACCACCACTGGGACTACAGGCACCGGGTTTGGCGGCCTAGGTCCAACAGGCACAAGCAGCATGGACACCGCAGCAGCTGCTGCCCTGCATCCAACGGCTGGGCCGGCCGCCTTCCTCGCCGTGCTTCTCTCACTCCTGGCATTCCCGTGAAGTCCGATCGCTCGAATTTGCCGGTGCAAAGAAACTGTTTTGGTAAGCTTGTTACGGTCGTATGTGAGGACAAAGGAAGAAGAAACCTAATCCATATGAAGGTGTCGCCCTGTCCAAAACCCCACTAGATCATGCGTCCTGTTTGCTGTCAGTGGCACTGCACTCTGTAATTTGGTAGGATGGCTGTCACTTTGATGCAAGGACTCTGGCTTTTCTTTCTCCTTTCTTTTTATCTGTTCCTCTTGTAAATCTACGGGACCCAGTAGCAGGCTAGCAGTTCAAGGTTGGTCGGTAGGGAATGTTGTTGGGACAATGGCATTATGGCGATACTGGTACCAGCTCATGACCAAGTTCTTCTGCTCCGTTGCTCTCAGTCATGCTCCTATGAAATGCCAATGTTAATTAGCTCTTTAGAGATGGATGGATCAGTTGTATTTTTGCGCTGATCTGGGGTATCACTCTCGTTCAAATGGCCTGACCGCCTGAAGCCTAGGTGTCAACTCTCAAAGCGTGGTAATTTGTTCGTTTTTTTTTTAGATAAAGGGCTTTTATTACTTAAAAGGTTTAAGCATTACACCCGGCCTCTGCATAACTAGGATGCACACAGCCGCCAGTTCAACAAACGCCAGTCGTATAGCAAGAAACAAAAATAGGCGAATTACATATCAAAATGAGAAATTGTAGATCCGCCTAAGGTGCTGGTAGGTCTATCCGGAGTCTATGTTGCCACCCATGCCGGGAAAATAACTCTCTTGCTGCAGCCTCCAATCTCGACGCCACCTCCAAAAATAAGTCTCGATGCTCCACACGCTGCAGGCCTGACCATGCTCGTAGCGTCGCTGTGCACCGGTAAATAACCTGCATAAGAGAAGCATTTTTATCATTAAAAACCTTGTCATTTCTACATAGCCATAGCGACCAAATAACAGCAATCGCTCCCACCCGACTGAATAGTTTGAACCTAGGATCCACTCCATTTAACCAGTTGCCAAATATGTTAGCAACAGAACTAGGTGGATGTAAGGTAGAACCTATCTGGATGGCTGACCATATAGACCTAGTAAACTCGCACTGAAAGAATAAGTGCGTAATGGTCTCGTCGTGTTGACAGAAAACACACTTTTTACTTCCGTGCCAATTGCGTTTGGCAAGGTTATCTTTGGTTAGGATTACTCCTCGACGCAAATACCACGCAAACACTTTAGTTTTTAGTGATATCTTCATCTTCCAAAGTTTGTTATTATAAGGAATATCGACTGGAATTTCGGGTAGAATAAGCGCTCTATACAAAGAATCAACCGAGAATTTGCCGTTCTTCGTTAGGTTCCATTGAAACTTATCTGGACCTTCCGACAATTGGACTGAATCCAAACGGATAAGCAAAGCATTCCAAGATGCTTGCCTTATTCCAAGTAAACTTCTTCTGAATGAAACATTTGGTGGGAAAGTACCCAACACCTTCGCGATCGTGTCACTTTTGTTTCGAACAATAGAAAATAGAGCCGGATATTGTTCTTTGAGCGTAGTTTGGCCGAGCCAAATATCCTCCCAGAAACGAATTTCCGATCCATCCCTAATTGAGAAAGAGCCATGTGGAAAAAAAAACTTCTTTGTAGCCATGAGGCCTGCCCAGAAGTGTGAATCACCAGGTTTCCAAAGAACCTAGGAAACAGCTTGATCTCCGACATATTTTCTCCTAAGTATGGTTTGCCAAACTCCATCCTCAGAAATGAGTTTAAATAGCCATTTACCTAGCAGCGCTCTGTTCTTGACCTCAAGGTCATGAACTCCGAGCCCTCCTTGGTCTTTAGGGCAGCAAACCACACTCCATTTAGTCAGTCGATGTTTTTTCTTCTCACTATCCCCTTGCCTAATTCGTTCGTGGATCATGGAGTGTTCTCTCAGCCGTTAGGTAGTGTGGTGCATCAAGGCAACACCGAAACTATGATCCATTATTTCTCATGATCTCGTCCAGGTCAGGTGGGTTCCATCTTGTTGCCTTGCTTATCACCGATCCCGACTAGATGCTACAGTCTGTGCAATGCGCTTGCAGCTGCAGGAGTCCCGTCCCCGCTAACAGAGCAGTACCAAAGCGTCCCCGATACAGCTATGCACGAGCGAACCATGCCGTTGAGTCAGCCTACACTTGTATGATCATGCGAAAATGCAGTTCTAGCGGCGCCGCTAGCTCTCGGTGTCCTCCTAGCCAACCATGAGCTGCCACCTATCTGTGTATCATTATACACTGAGCGGTATTAAATTCCTTGGAGACATTTTACCTCTGTATTCTTTGAACTGGGGCCCACTCACGTGACTGCTTACGGTTACAGTTGCAGCAACTTTAATGCGGCCAGGTTGGGAGTTGGGACACGGTGACTAGTACTACTAGTAGTACTACTAGCAACTTTAACGTGGGTTCGCCATTTCCGTTAGCTTTAAGCATTCCAATATAGCTCCATTTGGATTTTGAAGTTATTTATTTTACACATCTTTAATCTTTATTTCAGAATATATTTTTGCACAATTTTGATTAAAAATCATCAAAATTCCGGTATTGCTTTATTGAAAAATCTAGCTTCATTTAAAATTCATCAGAGTTCCGGTACTAATCAAAATTCATCAATATAGATCCATTCGGAATGTATTTCTGCACACTTTTGATTAAATTTCATATATTACTGAAAGTTGAATTGAGCCACACCCGTTTGACATTTTGGTATCAAAAAAATATGACACATATTTTATATATTACTAAAACATATTGGCTCGCACCAATTTAAAAGTATGGCTTCAAGAACATCTTGGTATCAAACAAATATGACACATATTTCATGTATTACTGGAAACGAATTGACCCACACCTGATTGACATATTGGTATCAAAGGAATATGACACATATTTCATATATTACTGAAAATTGAATTGGCCCGCAACAATTTGAAAGTATGACTTCAAGAACATCTTGGTACCAAAGAAATATGACACATGTTTCATATATTACAGAAAATCGAATTGGCTCACACCCGTTTGACATATTGGTATTGAAGGAATTTGACACATATTTCATATGTTACTGAAAATAAAGAAATATGACACATGTTTCATATATTACAGAAAATCGAATTGGCTCACACCCGTTTGACATATTGGTATTGAAGGAATTTGACACATATTTCATATGTTACTGAAAATTGGGTGTTACCAAATACAATTCATTTATGTTTCCATTTTATTCTGGATACCAGTAATATATCCACAAATATCAACAGATTTGTTAATCCGGACGCCCGAAAATGTTACTGAATTACAAAGAAAATATCAAAAAAATAGAACTATGAGTAGAAAATTAGATGCGACAGATTCGACAACAGATTCAACACAAATGAAAATTCAGTAAAGATAACACCAAAAAATCTGTACATTTAGCTGCCATGAAAATCAAACTTTCTTCAGCACTGAGCGAACAAGCGTGAGCAGGTGGGATGAACAGGTAAACAACATGAAGCTCCCTGGCTGCTCAAGCTCACGCTGCCGCTGCAAGGAATACGGACGCGCAGGCGACCGAGGAGCTAGAGCTCAAGGGAGAACTCGTGCTCAAGCACGGCGCTGCCGTTCCGGCCGCTCCGGAATAGACGAACAGATTAAGGCTGAGATCCAAAAGCAGACGAATAGATTAACACGGAAACTCTCTATGTAGCTGGTCGCCAACCTTGCCTTTGTCCTCGCCTCGCCCTTCCCATGCCGGCCCGCAGCCTCGCCGTCGTACCGGCCGCAGGCCAGCAGCCTCACCGCCGTTTCGGACACCATCTTGTCAGTCACCACACTAGCTCGTCGTGCCCGCTGCAGCGCCGTTGCTGCTTCGTGGCCGGAATGGTGGCGCTGTCTCGCCGCCCTGACTCGACACTCCGGCAACTAGCTTGTAGTCACGCCGCCGCAGTGGTACTAGTTTTTCTAGATCGAGATGCAGGGGAGGAGAGAACTGTGAGTGAAGGTGGGTGGCCAGTGCCTTAATGAATCGATTGGGTCCGGCATTTATTCTCTGTGTATCCTGAATCGGTATCTCCATGCAGCAAACAATACGCAATAAGAATGAAAAATACCGAGGAGCACGCATGCGAATCGCGAACTAGGAGCGAACGGCTGATCCGTGACCGGTAGTCCACGGCGCCGCTAGAAAAATCGCTTTATATGATCATGCCAATGTATGGCCCGAAGCATGGACCATACATCATGCCAATGTAATACTGTACTGTAGCACATGGCGTCTTGCAGAGAGCAGCATAATTCATGGGTTTGTGCAGTACATGACATGTGGCCAAAAGCCTAGGAAACTGAGGTCAAAAGACCAGGAAAATGCAGTTATCTTGAGGGATGGAGAAGGGTAGGAAGCTGAGGCCATGACGTCTCTGCATCATCTATATGGTTTTTAGGTCCGGTTTTCCTCATAAACTGGACCAACCTTTTATCTATTCAATGAATTTAGCAATTCTCCTGTGAACATTAAAAACCCCACAAGAAAATGCAGTTTTCACCGGGGAAGCTTTTGCAAGGATCAACAGTATTAGTACCAGAAGAGCAGGGGCAGCTATCTTCAAGGATGGAGATGGCAGATCTGTAGAACCATCGGCAATCGTGATCGAAGGTTTGTCCGAACCTGCCTCGCTAGAAGTTCGGGCATGCAGAGAGGCCATCCCTCTCACGAAGAATTTATCGTTGAATCGGGTAGTATTAGCCTCCGACTGCGTGGGTGTTGTCAAACATATAGCTGAAGAGAAGAACCGCGGTGCGTATGGAACGGTCATCGCCGAGATTATCAGCAGAACCAAGGAGTTGATAAGGTTTTATTGAGGCATGAAGCAAGGGAGGCTAATTGGGAAGCACACGATCTTGCTATTGGCCGTCATGTTTGGTTAATCCAACCGCCGGACTTTGTAAATATTCCCATTATTATTCAGCAATAAAGTCCAGTATGTTCGCTAAAAAACACAGGTTTAGTAGCACATTCCACCAGTTTTTTGTTAAAGAACTACGTAGCCCATTTAACACTAAAACCGACGGTCGGGTCGAGCATATCAGTGCTCCAAATTTATGCACAAAATTCGTAAAAAGCCTTAAAAAATATAAAATAAGTATCCATCCAAAAATATGATTTTTTGTGGGTACATTATAGGTTGTAATAGATCTATTCTATAGATGCATTAGTCTTTACTAAAAAATGTTTGTCTTACTGCAAAACAAATAATTGTAGGTCTCTCTATCTAGGGAAAGTAAAAGAAGCCCCATATTAATATTTGATTATAATTTCACTTTGTTCTATGTTAGGTTCTACCGTGTCTTCGGTGAAGAAGTCACCACTGATTTATATTCAATCTAGAACACGAGCACCTTGGAGCTTATCCTCTCCCCGTCCACAGTAGAGAGGAGCGACTTTTGGGCGACACCGACCGAGTCACCTCGCCGTCGTCAGATCGGCGGGCTCCTCACCCTCCGGCGGCTGCTCCGGCAGCGGGAGGATGGGGAGGCCCCGATCTACGACGTGTACATAGTGTAGTTTCTGTTTGGTGGCTAGCCGGCGGCGCTTGGGAGCGGGAGGCGTGGCCGGAGTGGCGTTTTGGGGCGGGGATCTTCCCCTCTGGCAGCGGCGGTCCGAGGACTGAAGCTGCTGGATCTCCGTCTTCGCGGTGCTCGCGGCTCTACGGAGTGGCGCTGCACCTCGTTCCCTCGCCGGAGACCGCGGGACGGCGGCTCCGGATCTGTGACATCCCCGAAGGTGGAGGTACTCTGTTGCAGGACGTCGGCGTCGAGGCAGCAAGGTGGAGGCTCTCAGGAGCCGAGGACCGACGACTTCCCGACCGTGGAGGGACTTCTCCGAATCCAAGGCATGTGAGGAGAAGCGGCGGCGGCGCGCCGTCGGAGCGGCTTGTTCGTCTTCGTCATCGACGAGATCCAGAAGGACCGTATTGTAATTTTGCTTTGTTTCTGGACCGTTCTGTAAGAATCCTGCTGTAGTTGTACCTGCTCCTTTATCGCAAAAAATATGTAGCGTTCAATACTGGGGGTATTGTGGTGATTTGTTCATGAGGATTGCTAGATGATAATTTACAGAATTATCCACACATATGCTTGTATCGGTCACAGTGGTACCAACAACGTAGCGAAGTCTGTTTTGGTTCGCAGCTCTACCATGTTGTTCTTTTTTGCTCCCATCACTAGTAGGGAAACCCTATATAGGTAGGTTGGCACTCTGTGGCGCACCCTTAATTGGTGCGCCACAGAATTATTTTTTGTGGCGCATGTGGTTTAGTGCGCCACAGACATTTCTGTGGCGCACTAAACCACATGCGCCACAGAAATTAGACATTCTGTGGCGCACGGGCGGGTTAAAATTTGAAAAAAACAATTCTGTGGCGCATCTGGCACGTGCGCCACAGAAAGTTGACATTCTGTGGCGCACCTGCCAGGTGCGCCACAGAAAGGTGACATTCTGTGGCGCACCAAGCTTGGTGCGCCACAGAATTTTTTTTTTCAAATCCCACCCCCCCCCCGGTGGATCGCCTTTTTTGGCTTGCAGGAATTAAAGAAAAATGATAAAAAATTCAATAAATAAAATCCTTTGACATGTAGTTACGTATGAGTGTCTAGTAGGTATAGAAATTTTGAAATATGAATTTTGACCTTTTCTGCAACAAACAGGAAAAAAATCTTGTAACGGCCATAACTTTTGCATACGACGTCGAAATAACGCAAATAATATGTCAAAAAAATCGTGAGAAAAATCCGAGTTCGAATCCATTCCTCAAATTCCAAAAGAAAAATCGTGGCTTCATGGGTTTACCCGGTCAGCAATTCACACATTCCTCAAATTCCAAAAGAAAAAAAAGTTATTTCAAACAGACGATTTTTCGCAGCAAAATCAAAAAGAAAGAAAAAAAGAAAAAAAATTAAAAAAATTAAAAAAATCAAAAATTCCAAAAAAGACACAGAAATGTATAACAAAGAAGATTGTTGAATTTTTTTGGATTTTTTTGAAGTGTTTTGACTTTTTTGAATTTTTTGATTTTTTTGGATTTTTTGAATTTTTTGGAGTTTTTTGAATTTTTTGAATTTTTTTGGATCTTTCGAAACTTTTGAATCTCCTTTTGAAACTTTAAAGTTTTTGAAAAATCTGAAATTTAAAAACACACATTTCTAACACATACCACACATATACACATACAATACTTAAGAGGATTCATATGATATATATATCAATAAGACTTGAGTAGCATAGGGGTAGTTGGACTGGATAGAACTTAGAAGTTAAGCGTGCTAGGGTTGGAGCAATTTGAGGATGGGTGACCTAGCGGGAAGGTATCAGTTCAAAAATTTCAAAAAATATGAAAATAATTCCAATAATTAGGATTTTTCATATTATTTCATATTCTGATTTTTCTGGATTTTTTTTGAAACTTTTTATATTTTTTGAATTTTTTGAGAATTCTGTGGCGCACCAGACCAGGTGCGCCACAGAAATGTGAGAATTCTGTGGCGCACCAAGCCTGGTGCGCCACAGAAATAATTTTTGTGGCGATAATTCTGTGGCGCACCCAGCATTTCTGGGGGTGCGCCACAGAATACCAAATTGGTGCGCCACTAATAGCCTTTTCTGTACTAGTGCATACTTCTCCCATGGTGTTATGGTAATGACGCAACAATTCGACAACTTCGGTTGCAAGGGGTGTGTCCCTAGCCCCACTGCATTTAACGATCTTAGGTTCTGACCAATCGGGCCGGAGGGGTCATCTAACATTTCAAAACCTTTGAGGTTACTCTATATTGGTCTTCAGTGCTTCTTCGTCATACTATGATCGAATGTAGAAACTTACGAGGTGAAGCTAGAGACAGAAAATTTAATGACAAACCTTGATATGTAATTTAGTTTTTTCAACATCCTTATCGTTTGTATGTGTTTCAGTTTGTTTGATTGATTACCCTATTTACTTAATTAACAAAAAAGTAGTACCATTTGCCAGAACTCAGGTTTTCGATGCAACTTGTTTGGCCTTTATTCAGTAGTCTTTTGTCGTGCTTTTGAAATCTCGTTGGCACCGAGTCTCATGTCAGCATCACCGGAAACTTAGATTTCCAATTGGGGTTGCTACATTGTGCAGACCGCACATGCACGAACAAAGTCGTGTGATGGGATGTGCTCAAACTGTTACTGAGTTGGCTCACTTATTTATTCGCGTGTGACCATGTTTCTTTCAGAACAACCGACTTTGATTTAAGCATCTTACCCTTACCCTTGTGTCCCTTAATGCTTCAAAAGATTTGACTGTTGATTTGAATCACGGCATGACCAATTATTTAATCTATATCTCATTCTATTGGTTATTTATTATGGACCACGACCCTGTTGGGGTTAGATAAGACTTTTGCCTAATAGATCTGCACATATAAACTTCGTGGGGAAAAGCATCGTCCTCTCGTTCTTAAGAGAGGAAATTTTTGTGAGTGTGATTGATCTTATCAGAGCATCAACCGAGATCATCTTCGAGGCTAAAGATCCGGCCTACCTATTACTCTTAAAGATTTGACATCTCATAGTCGGCTATGCGAGATTGAGAGTTTCCATCTTGTGATATCTCTCAAGAAGTTTTTGAATGTTAAATGCGGATCACCTCAAGATCCGATTGATTACGCAAGTTCTTTGTGTACTTATCTCAAGGAGAAGAAGTAGAAATCCAGGTGCTTTCGAGGCATGCGTGCTTAGCCTTTCCAACAAAGACGAAGAGTTGCATGAACAACTTGAACGTCGGGATGCATCTGGTGTCCTCGCATCCTGCTTTAAAGTAGTTGCATTTTTACTTTTTTGCTTGATCTGCGTTAGATCTTGCAAGCTTTGATTTTTTGCATCACTTTTGGTAGATCAAATGTGCATAAAATTGGATAATCATCTATTCACCCCCTCTAGTCGATAGACCCTTGATCTTTCATCCATCTAGGAATGTATACAATTGCCAAGCTTCCAGCGAATTTAACCGACAACTCAAAATCTGAACATAACATACTCCAAGAGAAATGAGTATTGGAAACCCGTTCTAACCGAGAACTGAATCTTATTGGAATGGTTCCACACTTCCACCTTTAAAAATCATAAGAACATGAGTACTGGAAACACATAGTATAATTGGTGTGAAAAACACAGACCAACACCGGCGGTACGAACGAACATACCAAACCATATATATACTCTGAAGTCTGAATTCAAGAGCTGGCTACGATAGCTGAATTCAAATTCAGAATTAGGTGTCCTGCGAAGTACGGTTTCTTTACAATTTTGGAGTTGGGGTATGGGATGGAGTAGTTTATCACACATTAGAGCTCTCCCAATCTCTTGGCGCATTCCACGCTGCAGTCCAGCGTCTCCTCCACCCCATACCTGTACCTGAACCCAAGATCCACAAGCTTGTTCGTATTGCCCTGCACCCTCACTCCCTCTCCTGCAACCCTACAACATCACCACACAAAGGATCAATCACGCATGCAACAAATAATACTCAAGATTCAAAAGAACATATATATGTAACACGAGCTTCGATTGATCGATGACATGTATATTCACATACTTCTGGAGCAGTATCTTGTGGTCGGGGTGCTTGGAGGCGAAGCGGGCAACGTAGTCCTGCATGTTGGGGTACCCAGCGGCGCACATGAATCGGCCGGCCATGGACGACTGCTCCATGCAGAAGAGGTGTGCCTCGCAGAGGTCGTCGATGTGCACCAGCGGCACGGAGCCCATGACCGCCTGCATGAACTTGAGGGAGTTGTGGTGGAGCTCGCTGCCGGTGAGCGGCGACACCACCACCGGGATGCTGCTCCAGAGGATGGGCTGGATGGTGTCTCCGCCGACGAGTGCGCACGCCAGGGTGACCACCTCGAAGGCCCTGCCCTCGGTCTCGTTGTACCTCAGCAGCTCCTTCTCCGACAGGCTCTTGGAAGACACATACCCCTGCCATTGTTACGTCGTCCATGGTGATGCATGGCTTGGCTAGGTCATGGCTAGGGAGAATGGATGGATGCTTACGTCGAGGTGAAAGTTGGTGTAGCCGTAGGTGAGGTTGAGTGGAGACCAGCAGGACTCGTTGACGAAGTCCTTGTACCCGTCGCCGTCCTCCCTGAGAGGCGAGGCGGCCAAGCAGGAGGCCGTGTGGATGACGCGCCGCACTGTCTTGGACCGCTGACACTGCTGCAGGATGATCCGGTGAGCGTCCACGATTGCTTCAGTGATGTTCTTATACTGCGCGCATGCACATTGTTCAGAGATCAATCAATGGAGTATTGGCCTCAGTTTCATCAGAGATTAATCGTGTTAGTGCCTTAAATTGATCTAACGAATCAGTTTGAAGGAACGGAAATCCTTTAATTGACATATTCCGCACGGCGTGCCGTAGTAACTAGTACTAAGAGTGAACTTAATCAACAACACAACACAAGTTGCCACGGTCGTCACGTCGCAATCAAGTGATGCTATAGTGTTTTGGTATCATAAAATTAAAATCATGGGAGAATTCTCATTGGTATTTATAGCTGTTTTGGTATCTATGTCATTTTTCTACAACTGTCGAAAACTATAAGATTGTGTCATCTAAGAAGAAAGAGTTCATAAATCTGAAAGATTTGCTTGTTTCTTTCAGACTTTATTTTGTAAACGCTGGAGACAGGTCATGTATCTCTACCAAATACTATTCACTACTATGAATATATCGTGATATTGATTGTCAGTTTTTTTGATGATATAGTCAAAAAACTCGTGCACACCGCATAAGAGCAACGCCCCTTGTCTTGTGGAGAATTTTCCGGCGGTTCACTCGACTGCGTAGTTCCTTCCACATCGACTTGTAGTGCCAAATAATAACAGTCAAGGTATGTCCTTGTCGTCTCTAATTAGCCTATCCAGCTATCCTGATCGGTCGATTATCTTATCCGTGCAAAGCTAACACGCTTCACTGATATAGTATGTTTTCTGAAGTGGCAGACCGGGGTGGGTGATCGACCATATCCTGAGATAATCCTGCCAGCGATCGTGGAAGGCGTACAAAAGGACGAAGTCAGCGCCCGACACCAGTAAGCGAACGCTAACAGCCGGACTATACGACTAAAGAGACAAAGAGAACCGCGCGCGAATTAAGAACTGCGCACGCCATCCCTCGCCTGGTTGCAGTTAATTGCAGCGCCAACTTCAGTTTCGTCGGTGATCTAAGGCATCATAATTACTCCGTACTAGATAGTAATCCTTGCAACGAGGAGGACACGGATCTCTTTTATGCGGCCATCATCATCACCATTGGAGACGGTCGCACCGCAAATTTTTGGCACTCCTCGTGGCTTCATGGGCTGAAGCCAAAATTGATGACTCCCTCCATCTTTGCCCTCTCCACTAGGAAAAACTTTACCGTCAATAAGGGCCTCGTGGACGAGTTTTGGATCACCAACATCAACATGGCTGAGGGCATCACCGCTCAACACATCACCGAGTTCGTCAATCTTTGGGCAAAAGCGAGCGAGTTCCACCTCGTGGAGGGCACGACCGACGACATCACTTGGAAGTTCACCACCTCCGGCGTTTACACGGCGGCTTCCGCCTACAAAGCACAATTCGAAGGCTTGACGAGATCCACTATGCTGGAGATGGTTTGGAAGAATTGGGCGCCGTCCAAGTGCAAGCTTTTCGCTTGGCTTGTCCTCCAAAACTGGGTGTGGACGGCCGACCGACTTCACCGTCGTGGTTGGCCAAATTGCGGTTTATGCCAACTATGTAAAAGAGAGGATGAATCCGCCGTACACCTTTTCTTCAAGTGCCGCTTCACCATCCGAGTTTGGAACATGGTGATCGCTTGGCTTGGGCTCTCCACGATCAACACTTGCCATTGGCACGCTTTTAGCTCAATGCATGATTGCTGGAAATCCGTCATTTACACCAACGGCACCCGGCAAAAATCCTTGGCCTCCCTCATTATGCTCATATGTTGGGAGATTTGGACCGAAAGGAATGCACGCGTCTTCCGCCACGTTTCTACGATGCCATCAGTGATTTTTACACGGATCAAATCCGAGTCGGCCCTGTGGAGGGCCGCCGGGGCTAAGCACTTGGGATCCATCATGCCGGGAGACTAGTTTTGTGTGTGTTTTCGGCGAGCATTTTTTTCTCGCTAGCGTGGGTTGTTTCAACGAGCGTTCTTGCTTGTTGTTTGGGATGTAAACTTCTGTTAAACTCCTTCTTATTTAATTAATAAGGCAAGTCTTTTGCCTTCGTTTTTTTTAATTACTAGATAGTTTATTCTAAAGCATCTTCCAGTGCTCTACTAACCCGTAACAGTTTCTTATTATAAGGCCCTCATTTGCAGTACTCAACCCTGCATAACACTTTCCTAGAATTTTCATATTTCACTTTTTGGAATTGAAGGCGTCGAACTTACGGGAAAGACAGTACAAGTTAATATCTTGTGCTAACTAAATACAATCTCAATACGTAAACTAACACAATCTCATTAAGTGGCACGTTCTCACCCGCAGCGCTCGATCGTTGGCTACGATCTCCAATCGCGGAAGAGGAGGCAGGAGACGGAGAAAGAGAGGCCATAGGCCCATATATAGATAGATCGAACAAGGTGTGCGAAGTGATTGGTGGAACGACGAACGAACGTACTGAAGTATCTCAATCGATCGATGGTGGCGTTACGTACCTTGGTGCTGCTGGGGTCGTGCAGCAGCGGGTGGCGACGAGGAAGACGAACTCGCAGCCCTGGATCGCCGGCTCGAAGGTGGCAGCGTCGTAGACGTCCGCCTGGAACAGCGTCAGCCGCTCCGCCGCGCCGGGCAGCCCCCTCAGCAGCTCCGTCTTCTTCTCATCTCCTATACAATCACGTGATCTTTTAGTTGCAGCTACATGGTAACTTAGCGAGACCGAGAGATGCAAAGGCTGCATAAGCTTACGGAGGTTCCTCAAGGTGGCGTGGACGACGCAGCCTCGCTCCAGGAGCTTCCTGACGAGCCAGGTCGCGATGTAGCCGGCGGCTCCGGTGACGCACACCCTGCTGCCCGTCATCTCCTCCCTTGTCGGTCTACTCCTAGACGTGTTCTCCTCTCGTCCTTCAGGCTCAGGGAATCAACTGCCTCTAACGATCCGTGGCCATCTAGTGCCGCTTTAAGTAATTAAGCTAACTGCTAACGATGCCCCAAGAGTACTGCTCGGGGCAGTGTGCGTCACCTGCTTCGTCGCGCTACCGGACAAAAATTTAAGAGACTATTATAGTTTCTCGATGTTTTCTTCAAGGCACCTGCCGAGGCAGGTTCAAACTTTGTAAAGATCGAGCTGCAGTTTTTCCAAACAATGTGACACCACCAGGTACGTAAACACTTCAGAAAAATATATGCATGATTTCGCCGTTGATCAGGACGACATCTGCAACAAAAAATAGCTGATTTTTTCATGTAATTGCACGATAATTAGATTGCTAGTATATCTTCAAAAAAAAAAACGTTTGACAACATGTCAGTCATACACTTAACTCATATAAGACCTCTTTGCTCTCTGGACTCTATAAAATGCAGAAATAATACAAACCTATATGTCATGTGCGATATAATGACTATCGACGAAAAACACAACTTATGTAACATGACTTGTTGGTTACACCACAAGAAAATCGATCGGAGGAACTTTCGAAAGGAGTAAGTCCATGCATGGTCTAGTTGTCACAAAAACGTTTTTTTTTTCATCAGGTTGGACTCAATTGAAAGTTTCTTTGAAATAGCTGCAAAATAGACCAAAGAAAAATTTCCAATGATTCTCATTCTAGAAACCCAAAAGGCTATATAAAGAATCCCCAAGAATGTAATGCTCCAAAATTCCTGTTAATACCCCCTTTGGCTCATAGGAACATTGCAAAACAAACGGGGAAGAATAGGAATTTTCCTTTAATGACACTGTTCATCCCTTTGATTGAAAGGAATAGAACGTAGGAAAATGGGGAAACTTTTCCTTTGGTTAAGGTTTTGAAGGAAAGCAAAAGAATTATACAATCCACTCAAACCTCCTTTTTCCATTCGGTGCACAAATTTCAAGGCACAGACTATAAGTTGCATAATCGTGATCTAATCTTAAATTGGGATTTTGTTTTAACCTTGATTTATTATGCATTTAGTATCCCGCATTTTTTTCCATGTTCGCGTGGATCAACATGAAGTTTCACAAAAATTCATATGCTTTCACATTCATTTGTTTTTCCCATGCAATCTTATCATATTCTTGTGTTTTCATGTTCCTACATTTTAGGGATCCTGTGAATCAAATAGGCCCTAAATTCTTATGAATAAAACAACCCCCTAGTAGACTTAGCATGTGTGGCAATAGTGTATTCATATATAATACACTATCCCTATGAGATTACGCGGATAAAATATGGTTTAAACAACCACAATGAAAACATGGATAAGTGCTCATTCCAAATATTTCTCATTCTCCTTAATACCGACTTGTATTAATGAAAAACAATGTAATTTCAGCCAGACACGTTTTAATCAAACAAGTGATGAAGTTGAGTGCCATTAGTTGCACATTTCATGTAACGACATGTATGCCAAACTGCTGGCTATGCGACCTTTGCTGGCGAGACCCGGAGTTGCCGCCCACCTTCTTTTCCAATGACTCTTCTCAAGAAAATTTGTAGAATGCTCAAGATGTGGCTGACCCTTGATGGGTTTGGACTTAAAGCACTTTGAACAACGGTGTTGCCCCCTTATTCAGAGCATCTTCAATAGCTGCCATATTTTAGGGTATAACTCTTTTTAGGTCATTTGAGGCCAAAATCTTGCTCCAACAGCTGATGTTGATGTAAAACATCAAGTGCTGCAAATATAAAATATTCGGGCTGATGCTATATAATAGAAAGGCTAGCACGCACACGCTATATGCCAATCAAAGTTTCATGTCGCCCTCACGCCACTCCTACGGTGACCACCGTCATCTCTTCTCACATCGATTTGGCTTCGAATTCGACAGTGCCGCCACAACTCTGACCGATTCAGATGCGAATCCACCACCACTGTACAGGGGCACCGTGGATCGGGATGGATTCGACCTCGAGGGATGCTGGCCGTATTAGGTCATTTGGGACAAAAAAAAGAACCACTGTACATCAGTAGTTGTCCTTGATGTATTTTTTCCCATTTTGTTGTCAAACCAAAAAGAACAGTAGGTGTTGTAAAATTAAACACTTGGGCTGCTGCCATAAAAAAGAAAGGAAAGGGCGCGCATGGCAAATGCCAATCAAGTTTTCATGTTGCCCTCACGCCTCCCTCCGGTGACCGCCGCCGCCTTCCCATCGATTCGGTCTCGAACCCGGCAGCTCCGCCACAACTCTGCCGATTTGACAGCAAATTAACGACCACTTCTCAAGAGCACCTTGGATCGGGAGGAATTCGGCCTCGAGTGTTGTCCTCGCTCTCCTCCCATGCACAGCCACTAATGACTCCCTTTTGTAGATCCGGCTAACGAGCACCCAAGCTACCCTCCACCACCCCTTTCTCACGGTGCCTCCTCCTCCCTGCAATTACGAGCACGAGACACACAACAATCCGCCTCCGGCTACACCTCGACTAGACCCGCCTTGCACGGATCCTCCGCCTCTGCACACCAGTTGTCGGGCTCGCCTCGTTAAGAGACTAAGAAATCTGAAGTTGTTACTTTTCTCTTAATTATACAGTTTATATTACAGGTGTTAGACTAATATGTACAATATTTTTCTGAAAAGGGTATGAATTTGTACGTGATTATGTATGTGACACTAATCTTTACTCAGACAAAATACCTTCGGGCGCAACAAAGCGCGCCTACCCCTTCTAGTACCATTTATGCCACCTAGGTTCCGCTGGCCCTCCTAGTGAGCCTTTTAAACTGAACCGGATGGGTACATGATTGCCTTATTCCACCGTAATTTCAAAGGGAGGAACTCCTGTATGTGGGGTCAGACCGCTCTCATGTTTTGACGTGGAATTGCCAATTATCATTTAGAGTAAATGTTAACAAGGAGTTAAACATCCGTCGTCGACAGGTGATAGGGAACGCGGCCCTTTTCCCCAGATCTTCACCGGTGAAATTGCTGTTCCCTCTCCCCGCTTGCCGCTCCGCGACAGGAGGAGGGGGCCTCGTTCTCCCCTCATAGTTGTTAGGTTTAGGGTCTGTCTGCTGAGGTGCGTCGTTGGGGTGGTGGGAGCGGCGCCCGTGCAAATAAATTTGCCTCAACTCTATTCCCACACCGGCGGCGAACTTCACGGCGGCGCCTCGGAGTTGAGGGCAATGTTTGCTCGTCGGTTTTTCAGATCGACAGCTTGGTCTTCTCGTCGTTCTTCAGATCTGGCGAGATCAGTTTATCGGCTTGTCGCTGGCGTGTGCCGTTTTATACGGCGACGCTGGCGGCCTGGGCGAGGTGATTCTTCTGGAGCGCGGATGTTGATCCGGAGGTGGTGGATCTGCCGTTCTTCTCCGACTTTGTCGATGGGAGGCGACGGATCTTGGTCCAAGACAGCACGGGGACGTCCCCCGGTCGACGTGCCATAGCTACATGTGCCTCGCTGCGTGCAACAGGCCTATTCATCGACTCACAAAGCCTCTTTGGCGATGGTGCTTTTTTGGATCTTGCAATGGTGGAGGCTCGGCGTCTCTTCGGGTGTCCGCCTCGGCGGCGCCGGATTTGGGCGGCGGCCGCTGGCTACGGTGGATGCAGGAAACCATAGGTTCGTTTTGTATTTTTCGATCTTTTACGATTTTTTTTTTGCAATTTCAGGATAATCGGTTTATCCCGGTCTGTCTTTTAGTTTCCATATGTGTTGCTTCATGTAACTTGATTTTCAATTAATGAAATATGTGGTGCTCTAAAAAACAAGGAGTTAATTATCATAATCAATGCTAGTGACACACGCCATGGGCGAACAATAATTTGATATTAACCCTTTGCAAGTAAAAAAAAAAGCTCCGCTGCATTGTTCGTATCTGTAGACGCCGCCATTGAGCTAGCTGATGAGCTTAACTGGTACACGGTATCCATCTGACGTTTCGTCGTGCATGCGTGTGCTGTGAAACTTAGTATATAGCCCGCGTTCGTTTTTATCAGCTCACGTGCCCTCTTCTCGAAATAGTTTTTACCCCGCTTTATAAATAAAGGCCAGCTCATGCGCCCTCTAATAACACCATCGGTGTAAACTTAATTTCGCCCTGTCTGCATGTACGAGCTACGACTTTCACAAATTCAGAGTGCACGAGCCACACGAGGTGTTTTTTTTTTTAGAAAAGGGAATTTTATTAATCCCAGACTCTGCATCGAGTGATGCACACAGCCGCTTATTACATAGTTTGATCGTATATAATTCGAGTTTACATCTCAAGAATCACAAAGATTGAGACAAGCCTCAACCGACACTGACTATGAAAAGCACAACTACGAAAGTCGACTAATATGTTACCACGTATGTCGGGAGAAAAAACTCTTGTGCCACCAACAGGAGTCGCGTGCATCCAACCACCATAAGGTCCCGCTGGTCCGAAAGAAGCAGAAAAGCCCATAGCTGGATCTAGTACACCGCCGAGTGAATAATCTGTAAGACATGAAAATTTTCCTTCCTGTTAAACCAGGTGTAGGTGTAAGACAGTGATCGATTGAGATCCATTGCTCAAGCAGCTGACTGATCGGCTTGCAGTTTCATGGGTGCGAAGACAAATGGAACCTAGGATGATTGTATATTGTTCCGACAGGCCATCGGACGGTCTACGAATCAAAGCAAATCGCCAAGTCAAAACTACTCTGCATGTCCCTAGCAGAAAAGGAAAGGTAAAAACACATAGTTAGATGTCAATATCCGTAAGCTCGATAAGTCAAACTTGAGTATATTATCCATATATCTTGCTAGCGATCTTATGACGAACTATGAGAGTGAGACTCGCTCGATCGGGTTGAACTTGTTTGTTCTATTTTCAGCTGAACCTATTGGATCCAGAGGGGCCGATCTCGATCGTCACGAAAGGAAACAAAGATTTATCGGTGCGTCTCGATCCGGTACTCACTAGGTTAATTTGAATTACCGGCGGCTAAGGTGCGATCTACCAATAAGTCAATAAGTGTGACCACATGCATGGTCGTGGCCGGTAGTCTACAGGCTTGCTGGTCGGTTAATGTCACTTTGTAAGCTTATCTTATAAGCTGATCCACTCAAGAGTGTCTAGTTAGTCAGACAGATTAATTTACTCCCTAGTAAAGTGGGCGAGGTGTGAGGCAGGGAAGATCTATTATCGTCATTTTTTTTTTTGAAATACAAACCTGCGTACATCAACGGATACGAAAAGCAATACATACGCACGCTTGTACAAGACGTACACAGCTCAGAGCACACAGCAGCAACCTGCTGAACCACCGGAGTTCCCCAACGCCGACGCTCGCCGGAGAAGAAGAACCAGACCACCACCCGCCTGGAAGAGGAGAGACCTCCAACCTTGAAGAAGACCGCAGAAACCACTCGTCGCTGCGACGAGATCTTGCCGTTGAACGGGCACGGCCAAGCCATCCCCTCGACCAGCTCCAGCACCTCCTACCGCCGGGACGACCGGGCCATGCCAAAACCACCTCCACCGCGCCACCTCCCAAGCGCCAGAGCTGAGCACCGCGCCCTGGAGACCACCACCAGCACCCCACCTCTGCACCGACGCCAGGGCCAACGCCAGAGCAACGACAACAAGGAGGGGAAAGAAAATACTCACAGACTGGAGCGCCGCCGTCGCCGCGTCGCCCAGCCAGAGGACCATCCTCACCAGATCCACGGATCTGAGAGGACCAAAACCTCCACCATCGCCACCACTGCCACCGGCGTCGAGGGGAGACGAGCAACCGCCAGATCCGTAGATCAGCGGGACCAAAACGCCGTCCTCAAGCCAGCGCCGCCGGCACCGGCCAGGGAGAGGAAGGACAGCCACCTTATTCTTCCACCACGGCCGTCGAGATCTCTCCAACACGACGCCGCGAGGACCTAAAACTACCCTAACTACAGACCGGAGGCAGAGGAACGGGATCCCGACCACCAGCCGCCGCCGGAGCGAGCGGAGGAGGCCGGGAACCACGCCCTCGCCGCCGGCGAGGAGGGGAGAAAAACGGCTCGCCCTTTTCGCCTCTTCTCTACTGTAGAGGGGAGGGAGGGGAGGGGAGACGGACGCGCTCTCGGTCGACTTTTGATCTATTATCGTCATTATTCTTGTCCTGGAGCTAATTGTCTTGGTGGATAGACTTGTTGACTTCATGTGCGGTTGATTTTGGTTAAGAATGGAGGAAAAATCTTATGAGGTATTCGTATACGTCTACCGCGTGCATTCGTTTGCGTGTGATTTCGATGTACGCGATCGAGGAGAAGAAATTTTAGAAATATTAGCAATTCAGGTTCAGTTAACTAGTCGTCAACCCGTGCACTTGCACGGGCTAGCTTAAATAAGTATTTGAGAAAGCCATTTAAATATACCATTAGAAAAATTTGCTTTTTTCTTAATATTTGTTTCCTTTATGTATTTATTTTTTGGATTCTCTGATGGCGGAGTCGGTGACGGCGATCGGAGAGGCTATCGATATTTGAAGAGTAGGATGCAAAATTTAATATGATAACTATGGCTGCTAAGATCTAAGCATTTTAATTAGTACAGACTTGGATAGAGTATTGATATTTTGTCTTCTTATTCTTGAAAAGTAAAATAAATTGTAGATTGAAGTTTTCAACCTCAGTACAACGAAACACTTCTAAATCTCAAGAAACGAATACGGCAAGTTTTAGAAAATTATGAATAATTAGGCATTGTGTAAGAAACTTAGACATTTGAATTTTCATTAAAAAAAGTCTCTATGATCCGGTGAAAATTTAAAAAATGGGATTTCTATGAAAGGTTAGTTATTGAGTTGCAGCTCGCTTGTGCAGGCCGGCTGCGACCACGGCTCCGACTCCTCTATGCATCTCGTCTTTAATTTTCGTTCTTCATTTTCATATACACATTAGACAGAAAACAAATTAAATTCTGGTTAATTTCTATGCACATTGAAGAATTATCGATCACCCTAACCATAATATATTCTGAACATTGTAAATAATAATCCAAACTAATCAGCAAGAGAACAAATTGGATTGGATGAGCTGAAAGAATAATCCAAACTTGAAAGAATAATCCAAACTATCAGCGAGAGAACAAATTTAGCAAATTGGATTGCTTTGACCGAATGCTTTATTAGCCAGCAACCCACGGATGTGTAGTCACTTTTGTACGGGAGGTCAAAGCAACGCATTCACGTACGAACAAACCTGAAAATTTCTATAAACCTACTTAATTATATTTTCTCAAGCTGGCGCTGGATACAAACAGAAGTACATTAATTAAAGTAACAAATTCGTTCTACCCAAATCTAACGCATAGACGACAGAGTATTGATCAGACTAAGGCCCCGCTTGGATTCGGGGTTGTTGGACCTTAAATGGCAGGTATAATTCCACGGACCTGGAATGGTCCGTATTTTTCTGAAGTAATCCGTCGTTTTCGTATGGGGAAGAAAAAACGGTGAACCAAGCGGGCCCTAAACCTGTGGCTCGTTTAGAAACCTGCTACTCTGTGCAATTAATTTTGTCAGCTTCTTGAAGCCGGCCGACCGGCTGGTAGTCGTAATCGTTTTCTGGCATGAGCTTTCAGAGCACTTCTCCTCGTCGGTGACTGACGCCCAGCCCATCAACGCCTTGGTTCAGCGATCGCCGTGAGGCTTATCTACAGGATTTCTTGTCGTTTAAAAAAAATATGTGTGCGTTTGGTGGTATTGTTTATTTTATGAGACTACGATTATGAGTCGTATACCGCCCAGACTCTCACAACACGCATCGCTTAATCGGCTCTATGCTGATTACCGACCGATCGGATGGATAAAACCTTATAAATCTAATATTAAATTTAAATTACGAAGGAAATAAAAAATTAGGAAAAAACGTGGACATGAAAAAATGCTTTAAATTGACGTGCAATCAATTAGACCTGTTTCAATCTGGAGTGCACGCTTGTATGACTGTACATGTTTTGCCTCTATTATTTACCGATGCTTGGAGAGAGCACTATAAATAAGCGGGGAATCTTCCAATAACCTAATCTGGCTAGCTAAGTTTAAATCTGGGATATCCTAATTAGGCTAGGTAGTCTACTGCTGCGGCAGCCAAAGCGCAGAAGAAAAAAAATTGAGCACAAATTTACAGCACATGCGGCAGGAGCACCAAGGGACCTTTTGCATGTGTACGTCTGGCTGCCTGCGGCAGGAGCACCAAGTTTTTTTTTTTTTTTTTGAAATTAACCCTCATATATTAGGTCAGCAAGCCGCCTCATTAAAACCCTGCCAGTCCCTTTCGGTACCCTGGTTAGGAAAGAGTGCGTCTGAAACTTGCTGCCCACCATCAAAGTATTGTTACATCGTTTAGCAGGGTTGTAAGAGAAAGCTAGGGGGCTCATCGACCCAATTACAAGATAATTTCGAATTAAAACACTCCCTAGCTAAACTATGAGCCACTTTGTTGTTGTCTCTCCCGCAATGGTTGAACTCCACATCACCAATAACTCCAGCTTTCATGATGATATCAGCGTAAATCGCAGTTGCCATAGAGCTAGGCGAATACAATTGCACGGACGTCGCTCGGAGCGCAATAATCTAATGGTTATAATTGTATCATTAATTCCCGTCTGATGGTTGACGTTACATCTTGCTAGAATTAACGTGGTGCCTCGTAGAGAGTCTCCAATTATTAGTAAATAAATATATAAGATAAGATTGTTGTCTCCAGCTCCAGGTACGAGGAAATATATGTTGCTTCCTTTCTTGGATCCAGAGGGACGATCGTCACGAAAGGAAACTCATCTACAGTTTATATATTCTCTCTATTGCTATCTGTGAATACTGAATACAATGCATCTGTGCATAAATATTTCCACTTATCGTGGTTAGACATTTGATGGTACAGCCAAACATCATGGAAAATGAGGTACTACAGGTTTGTCCCCACAAGTTATTTGTTTGGAGTTATCTAGAAAAACCAATGTCGACAATTTTATCACCAAGAATGCAATAGAACACAGTCATGCATTTTGTTGTTGTTGTTGTTGTTGTTGTTGTTGTTGTTGTTGTTGTTGTTGTAAATATCATGAGTTCTAGTGCAGCAATGGTGTGCAACCCAAAAAAGCTATTGGAGCCTAGTATCACTGGAGCCCCTTTTTCAACAAATCAAAAATCGCTTTTTGAAATCTAAGAAATTCCAATATATAGATGGTACTTATACTGTTATACAGGTCTATATACGGACCAGTTTCATCGAAATATAGTATCATCCATGATCTACACAAAAAAGGACAAACGTGGGATCAAAACTGTTTTTTTTTCTTTTTAGATCCACAAATTTGTGTTTTTTGTGTAGCCTAAAATACGACAATTTTTAGCGAAATTTTGTAGATATGTAGATCACATTAGCATGTATCGCCCGGGTGCCAAAACGACCCTTTGGCATGCAACTACGTATTTTAATTTAATTTATCCTTTTTGTTTATTCATCGTTCATAATATTTATCGTTAAAAGATAACAGTTTCAGTCGGGTTAATTAAAGCACTAACACAACGTCTAGGGTGCAGATCCAATGTCTAACTAGATGTATTTCTTTTCCATTTTTTACCTTTTGTTTGGCAAAGGACCACCTTAATTTTGCACACACCAGGGTATGAGGCAGAAGAGATCCTCCTTCCTCAGTGCCATTTGACTTAGGTTGCTGATGCACTAGATATGATTAATTGTGTCCATTTTGCAGTATGTAGGTGTCATTGTCCTCCTCCTAGAAGATGATTTTAAATCAAGCTAGAAAACTCCAGTTTCTTTTGTGCCTGTTTGAAGAAATGTCTGACCCAAAAATTAACGTAAAAATGAGGTTATGATTTAGGACACACAAAATAAAAATATATTAGCCTTTGAGAAAAAATTCGTATGTAAAGCAGGAGAGCTACCTATGAAATACTTAGGAAATCCAATAGTGAAAATGAATAAAAATTAGTTGTACGGAAGTTTTTTGTTGTAAAGGGGAATGAGAATCCGCCTCTGCATCCACAATCCCTTAAGGAAGAGTTCAATCATCCACACAACTGGTGGTTCGAAAATACACTCAGTTTTGTCTCTTTTTCATGAAAATGGCAATGTATCGACTCTAGACCTGACTCTAATAACGGATTTTCAGTTACATATGCAAATCTCCATGGAAATTATTTTATTGCAGAATTGGACACATTTATGATGAAATAAAAGCATATATGGGAATAATCACTTGATTGGGAGCTGACCAAATTAACATGCTGCTGAAGTTTCGGAATACTAACGACCAAGGGTATGGTGCCACGCGACCGTATCGTATGTCGGTGGTGTGGCGTCATCGATCAAACCGAGCAATTTTCGTGGGCCCCCATAAGATTCGCATCAGAAGACTCCCCCCCCCCCCCCCCCCCCCCCCCCCTTGAAAGGATCGTATGACACCTAGAGGGGGTGAATAGGTGCTACTTCAATTTTAGTACTTTTTAAATTTAGGCTTGACACAAAAGCTAAATTCTCTAGATATGCAACTATGGTGAATTTACCTATATGACAAGCTAGCAACTAAGCAAGGTACACTAAGTAAAGACGGTAAACAAGGATAGAAGTAACCGAAGTGAAAGCACGCGGAGACACGGATGTAATCCCGAGTTCCTCCTTTTTAGGGGAGTACGTCTCGTTGGAGAGGTGTGAGCTACCACGAAGGTCAAAACTCAACCGCCACAAAGGCGTCACCTTCTTCTCCGATGAACCGCACCACAAAGGTTTGGTTCACCTTCCACTATCGGAATCCTTCAAGGCGGAATCCGGAGCCCTTACAACAACGATCCGGGGCACAACCCACAAGAGGATTGGGGGCTCCTGAACAGCTACAAATCTGTCACAAAGACAACAAGTGAGTACAACAAGAAGCTAGGTTTTCCTAATGGAAATCCTAGCCAAGGGGCCCTCAAGTAAATGAGGAGGAAATGAAGAACGGCTTGGTGAAGATGTAGATCCGGGCCTTCTCCTTCAATCCTCCAAATATCAACGAGTTTGGGTGGAGGGATTGGGAGATCTAGTGATTCTTGAGCTTGCAACAATGGTGTTCTTCTTTTTGGGCGAGCTAGCTGGCTGGAGGTAGGTGGAGGGGTATTTATACCCCTCCCAGAAAAACTAGCCGTTTGCAGACCACTTAGTCCGGAGACTCCGCACAGGAGGGCCGGAGACTCCGGCCATACCGGAAACTCCGGACCGAATATGTGCGGAAACTCCGGACCCGTGCGGAGACTCCGGTGAAACTCCAGGGGTACTCCGGACCCCATACCGCACGCGCCGTCCTGGAAGTATCTTCGAAATAAAACCTTGTCTGGGGCGGAGACTCCGGACCGGGGGAGCGGAGATTCCGGCCGGTGCGGAGACTCCGGTGTAACTCCGGGGTTACTACGCACCCCATACAGTGGCTGCCGTCCTGTGGAGCTTTTGCTCCAGAACTTTGACTTGGCCGGAGACTCCGGCCCTTGAGTCCCCTGAGGCCGGAGACTCCGGACTGGACAGGCAATTGCAAACAACCCTTTTTCTTGTCAAGTGTTTCGATGCACTATGTAAATATTTCTTTCTGATTCCTGCACCACTTAACATTACATTAGATATATCCTAGTGTTGTTGTCTAACACACAAAACCTAGGGGATATAAAATATGCCCTTTCAATCTCCCCCTTTTTGGTGTTAGATGACAACACTCGGATTTGCAATAAAGCACACAACAAATATCGACATGTTCCACACAAAGGATTTGAGAGGCTCCCCCTACATGTGTGCATACAAGTAGTTTGCATTTGAATACAAATGCTCATAATGTAGAGGAGAGACAACTCACAAGAAATATAGAACATGATACAAATTCATAGGCACAAAGACATATCAAGATAATGAGTTGAGAGGAAAGTAATCATACCTTGTGCATAATAAAGTAGACTATAGACCAATGCACAATAATACATATCACATAGATAGATACCATCTCAACTATCGGTAATATGAAATATCCATATGTCTCACACGAAAGGAACATAGTCTCACACGAATAAGAGGCAAATAAGTTCAACAACAACGATAAAGGGACACAAGCTTTAAAGAAATGATAAACGAGCATGCTTGTGTCCGACCCATGCAAATCCCACGAGAAGAACCTAGTAGAACTACTTCTCTCCCTTTGGCATCGAAACGCCAAAAAGGGAAAAGAGCGATGCTAACGAAACCCAAGGCGATCAC
Source organism: Poa pratensis (assembly GCA_947311845.1). Taxonomy (NCBI): domain Eukaryota; kingdom Viridiplantae; phylum Streptophyta; class Magnoliopsida; order Poales; family Poaceae; genus Poa; species Poa pratensis. Next base: position 26,313,947 of record CAMZMU010000093.1, on the reverse strand, counting down.
TCGTCGTCTTCATCATAGTCGGCATCACCACTTGCTTCACCACTTGCTTCTTCCTCATCACTTTCTTCTTCATCATCACTTTCTTCTTGAGCACGCATAGGAGCCTTTCCGGTGTTGCGAGAAGAGGAAGGCATGGAGGTCACATTATCATAATCATTCCAAGGAAAGATATCCACATTGCACTTCTCAAGAGGAATAGTTGCTTCGGATGGCGGAGTTTTGGGTTCATCTTCTTCGTGAGGAGGAGTGAAACCACCATTGTTGGCTTTGCGCATTTCCTTTATCATTGTGGCTTGATTGGACAAGATCCTCTTGCTAGTAACATATTGTTGATGATTTTCCTTGTGGGTCGCAACACCCATGCACATCATAGCCTTTTTCCACCAAGAAACCTTCTTGAACTCATCGTTTACTCTTTGCTTGCCACCAAGATCCCAAGAGGGTGGAGTGGCATTTTTTCTTCTTGCCCTAGGCGCTTCTTCCGCCTCGACCTCTTCATAAGAAGCTTGAGGAGTAAGATGATGGGATAGCACTTGAAGATTGACATACGAGTGTTTCTTGAAACGGGATTGATCGAGTTGGGGAACCTTCTTGAGGATAAGCTTCATGACATAGGGAGCATACATAGGGTTCTTCTTCTCATGAATAGCAATGTTGATTTCACACCGGATATAATCCATGACATCAATCTCAACCCCTTGGCAGTCCGGTCCAGCAAGGTATGTCTTGTGGCAATGATGCATGAGGTTGACAAGAGCTCCACGGATAGCATCCGTATTCCCGGCTTGAGGTGCAATGCTCCAACGAAACATGCGAATCAAGATGTTGTAGATGGGCTTGAGTCCTTTGGTGGTAGCAATGGCACCATCTTTGGCAGCAAGAGGGGCGAGGATCTTCTTATCATAAGCCACTCCTTCAACATGCATTCTTCGACCAATAGAAACGTTCACACCTTTGAACACATATCCCAAAGCCTCTCCAAATTCTGAAAAGTTTGCACTAACTTTGAGAGGCCGCGTCATCCAAGTCATTTTGGTGTCCTCCTCATCTCCAAGCACAAGAGTGGCAAAGAACTGTTGCACCATCTCAATATCATAATTTTGTTGGAGGGAAATGAGGTGCTCAAGACCAATCTTTCTAGCAACCCAAATTGCGTCCCTAAAGTATTCCTTCTTGGCCAACACTTCAAACTGCAAAGGTTTTTGTGGACACACAAGGGCTTTTGGGTCCAAATTAGCATAGATTTCCTTCATAATGAGCTCTTGCTCCCTTCTCCAAAAGTGACCATCGTCCGAGTTATTGGGCATGGCATAGAAATTCTGCGCCCTCATGGTCCTAAACTCCTCCTTGTTCAAACCTGTCAAGGTGGTCAAGTTGTCAAGGTGGTCAAGTTGTCAAGCTTGGCCCTCTTGGCCTTTTCTTCTCGAAGAAGAGCAGCCACTTCCCTAGCCCTTCTAGCCTCAGCAGCCTTTTGCTGCTTTAGAGCACCACTCTGCACAGACTTGTCTTGTTCTTCGTCATAGATCAAATAGTCTCGACCTTGGAGCCTGTTCTTCTTCGCCTTCTTGATATTCGAGGATGAGGATGAAGCACCGGGGTACCTTTTGTTAGCTGTGAAACAGGAGTAGATAGGTAGCATTGAGGTAAGCATACATGTCCAAGGAATCAAAAGAGAGAAACAGTTGGAGAGAATTTTTCTTCAGAAACGATCTGGACCGGAATTTCCGGTCTCAGAGGGCGGAATCTCCGGCCACACCGGAGTCTCCGGTCAGGGGGACCGGAATCTCCGGCCTGAGACAGGAACTTCCAATCTAGGTCAAAACTGAACGAAAAATCGACACCAACAATTTCCTAGAGGTACATTGCCATCCTAAAAGGTTCTACACCAAGAATTTCAACAAGAACTACTCTCAAAACTAGATCTAGGAAGAACCCTAGAGGAAGAGAGAGAGAGTGGTACCCGTGTCCTTCATGGTGAGATCCAAACGGAGGGAGGAAGATCCCCAATGCTTGGGAGGTGGAGGAGCCGGTGGCACGGCGGATTCCGGCGACGGGGAGCGGCCGGAGACAGTCTTGGAGCTCTTGGCGGCGACTGGGGAGAGTATGGGGTCGGGGGTGTGGGGGAAGTTGTGAGAAACAACTCCCCACCCCGAGCCCTTAAGGAACCCAGCGAAACGACCGAGTCCGGAGTCTCCGGCTTAAAACACCGGAGTCTCCGGACGGACCGGAGTTTCCAGGTTTTAGGGCGGAGACAACTGCCAGATTTCAACGAGGACATGTATGTTGCAAGAAGAGCACGACTTTAGATAAGATGAGCTTAGGTTTGGAACAAAGTCACTGATGGTGGGATACACACTAGGAATTGCAAAATGCAAATATAAAAGCCAATTCCAAGTGTTTCTCCCAAAAACAAAATAAAAGGTCTAGAAACCAAATAAAATCAAATAGAGACCAAATAAGATCAACTCTTCACAAGGAAGAGGGTGGTGGCCTAGGCCACCATGTATGAGTGTGTGGTGTGACACCGCGAAGATATATCTTGGGTCCACGGCCACTACTCGTCATTTAAGCTCACAATTCATAGACGAATATAGAGAGCAAATGAATTCTTAATGTCGGCATAATGGGGGGAGGGATAGTCCAATGGATTAGGACCGCACTCCCCCTATGTCCATGCCTACACCTAAACCAAATAGATAGTCAAAATATAGGTGTGTATGCAAGATGGTCAAGTCAAGCTCCTAGAATCCACGATATTTAGCTCATGCCTCAAGAAGGTGAATCTTGCTTCATCAAGTGGCTTCGTGAAAATGTCGGCAAGTTGATCTTTGGTTGGAATATAGCCAAGCTCAATATCACCACGAGCAATATGATCCCGAATAAAATGATGACGAATCTCAATATGCTTCGTTCTTGAGTGTTGCACCGGATTGTGGCCAATCTTGATAGCACTTTCATTGTCACACAAAAGAGGCACTTTGTCACAATTGACACCGTATTCCTTTAAAGTTTGCCTCATCCATAACAATTGAGTGCATGCACTTGCGGCCGCCACATACTCGGCTTCGGCGGAGGATAGAGATATGCAATTTTGCTTCTTAGAAGACCAACTCACCAAGGACCTACCAAGAAATTGGCATGCCCCGGAAGTTGATTTCCTATCATCCTTGCAACCGGCCCAATCCGAATCCGTGTACCCGGCAAGAGAGAAATTAGTGCCCTTTGGGTACCACAAACCAAACCTTGGGGTATCAACCAAATATCGAAGGATTCTATTGACCGCCACCATGTGGCTTTCTTTAGGAGCGGCTTGATACCTTGCACACACCCCTACACTCAACACAATATCGGGTCTAGATGCACAAAGATAAAGCAAAGAACCAATCATAGAGCGATAAAGTTTTTGATCAACATCGATACCGTCGGGTTAAGTTCAAGATGGCATTTGGTGTCCATGGGAAACCGCTTCCCTTAGCATTGTGCATATTGAACCTCTTGAGCATGTCTTGGGTATATTTGGTTTGAGAGATGAAAGTCCCTTCATTCAATTGCTTGATCTCAAAACCGAGAAAGAACTTCAATTCGCCCATCATAGACATCTCGAACCTATCGGTCATAAGCTTTGAAAATTCATCATTGAAAGCTTTGTTAGATGAGCCAAATATAATATCATCAACATAAAGTTGGCATATGAAAAGCTCCCCTTTGACCCTCTTGGTAAAGAGAGTGGGATCGATTTGCCCCAATTCAAATCCACGGTCTAGCAATAGCTCTCTTAGGTGCTCATACCAAGCACGAGGTGCTTGTTTGAGACCATAGAGCGCCTTATCAAGCTTGTAGACATGGTTAGGGAATTTAGGGTCCTCGAAACCCGGTGGTTGCTTAACATATACCAACTCCTTTAAAGGACCATTAAGAAAGGCACTTTTCACATCCATTTGTTGCAATTTAAAGTTATGATGTGATGCATATGCAAGAAGGATACGGATGGACTCAAGGCGAGCCACGGGTGCATAAGTCTCTCCAAAATCAATGCCTTCAACTTGAGAGTACCCTTGTGCAACCAATCTTGCCTTGTTCCTCACAACCATTCCACTCATCTTGCTTGTTCTTGAATATCCACTTGTGCCTATAACATTGCGGCAATCTTTTGGCTTCTCAACTAGATTCCACACTTTGTTGCGCTTGAAGTTATTGAGTTCATCATGCATAGCTTCTAACCAATCCGGATCTTCAAGAGCTTCAAACACTTTCTTTGGTTCCACCATGGAAATATGAGCTTGATGTTCACTAAAGCTTGCCAATTGCCTTCTTGTGGTAACACCTCTCTTGTGGTCACCAAGGATGTTTTCTAGACGGTGACTTTATTTAAAGTCTTTTCAACTCTTGCTTTACGACGGGCTTCGATATCTCTATTGCATCTTGGAGGTATCTCTTGATCATCTTGATCATTTGAGTCCCCGTCTTGACCGGAATGTTGACCTTGATCATCTTGAAGCACATCTTCAACAATGGAAGGAGAGGGTTGATCTTGGTCATGACCTTGGCTAGCATCAACAATAGGAGAACTTGGTTCTTGCATAGCAACTTGGTCAACATGAGGAGGGTCTTGAACTTGTTCTTGGGTGGTGCATCATTTGCTTCCATGATAGGCGCCGTTTCAACTTGTGATGAAGAGGCCTCCACTTGAATGGAGCTTGGACTTGCTTGAGGAGACTCGTAATGAATCTCAACGGGACGATGGAAACCAATGCCCATTCTTCTTATAGCATCTTGAGGCTCTTCATTATCTACATCACAAACATGAAATTGCGCCACTTGGGAGCCGTCATTCTCATCGAACCTCACATCACAAGATTCTATGACTTTCCCAACGGTTTTGTCATAGACTCTATAGGTGTGAGATTCGGCACCGTACCCAACAAAAACACCCTCTAAAGCTTTAGATTCAAATTTAGACAAACGAACACTTTTTTCTTATAGAAACACTTACAACCAAATACTCGGTAGTAGGAGACATTGGGCTTGTTGCCGGTGAGCATCTCATAAGATGTAAACTTCTTGCCAACGCGAAAGAATAGCCGGTTAGATGAATGACACGCCGTGGAGATAGCCTCGGCCCATAAGAATAGCGGAGACTTAAACTCCGCCAACATAGACCTTGCCATATCCATGAGAGTCCGGTTCTTCCTTTCGGCTACACCATTTTGTTGAGGGGTATATGCAGCGGAATATTGATGACGAATCCCCTCTTCACTAAGAAACTCATTTAAGGTGTAGTTCTTGAACTCGGAGCCATTATCACTCCTAATGACCAAATAGGGACATTGGCGTTGAACTTCATTGGAAAAGTCGATGACGGCTTGTTGGGTCTCATCCTTCGTCTTGAAGAAATAAACCCAAGTAAATCTTGAATAGTCATCAACAATCACCAAACAATATTTCTTCCCACCAAGACTGGTTGAGGCACGGCACCAAAGAGATCAACATGAAGAAGTTCCAATATCCTCTTTGATGAAATGATGGTCTTGCTTGGATGGGGAGAATCATGCATCTTTCCTTCAACACAAGCCCTACAAAGACGATCTCTAGAAAAAGAAACATTGTCTTTTAGTCCAAGAATGTGGCCACCCTTGTGAAGACTTTGCAAAGTTCTCATGTTGACATGGGACAAGCGGCGATGCCACAACCATCCCACGTCGGCCTTTCCGAATAGGCATATTGCTTGAGTGTTGGTAGACCCCGAAAAGTCCACCACGAACAACTCATTTTCAACATACCCAACGAACATGACCTTTAGAGTCTTGCTCCTCAAGAGTACCACCATATCAATAGTAAAATGGACATCAAAATTCATCTTATTAAGTGCACGAACGGACATAAGATTGTAACCGAGGGACTCGACAAGCATGACATTTACAAGGGTGATATCCTTTGCAACTACCACCTTGCCGAGACCCGTTACCTCCGCTTTTGATTTATCACCATAGGAGACGGATGCTTGATTTATATTTGGTCCCAACTCCGTCATGATCTCCTTGCTTCCGGTCATATGACTAGTGCATCCACTATCAACCACCCATTTAGACCCACCGGAAGCATAGTCCTACAAGAAATCATTGCTTGGTTTTAGGTACCCATTTCTCAATGGGTCCTCTTTTGTTAGCAACAAGGGTCTTAGGAACCCAAATAGAGTAAGCAATGTAACCATCATAAGGACCAACATATTTTGCATAAACATCCCATAATAATCAACATAAAGAATGTAGTTGGGATTGTTATGCCCCGCAAAGTCACTACGAGTGGTCTTGCCCCTAGTGGCATTACCACCCGCAATGGAAGTCTTGGCTTGTGCGGGCTTGGCATTGGTGTTGCTCTTCTTCTTCTTTGCCTTGGCCACATAACCAAGGCCCTCTTTCCCTTTGTGTGGCTTTTGCTCAAAATTTGAGCAACAACCTTTTCTTTACCTTTAGGAATAGAGGTCTTGGCACTAGTGGCCTTGGCAAGCTCAACCTTCAACCTAGCATTTTCCTCAATAACATTTGCATGATCACAAGAGGGAGTAGAAGATGATACCTCGGTGACGGAAGCCATGAGGCAACGAGCGGTGTTGATGGAGAGGTTCTCATTGGGGGATTCGAAGAGAGGAGGTGGAGTTGATACAATGGCCAAAGCGGCCACCTCACGAGTGGGTTCTTCTTCTTCTTCGGAATCCTCGGAAGGATACTCTTCTTGAGTCATCAACACAATTCTTGGTGCTTTCTTGAAGAATGGCTTCCTCTTGACAAAAGGCTTCTTTTGAATCATGTTTGATGGGCCCTTGAGGACTAGCCTTCCACTGTTTTGCTCTCTATTCTCATATGGGCAATCTTTGATGAAGTGATGCTTGTTATGACAATTGTAGCAAGTCTTTATCCTATTAGCAAACTCCTTCTTCCCACTTGGATTGTTTGTTCGATCAAGTTGAGCCTTTGCCTCTGCCGGGTCATTCCAAAATGTCCTTATTGCAAGAGCTATGTGACCATGGAGGGCTGGTTCAAGTTCATCGGGAGGAAGGTTGTTCGGGCATGCTTCAACTTCATCATGTTCATCAAGGCACACAACCTTGGCCTTCAAAGCAAGAGAGGGACATTGTTTCATTCCCATGGCCCTAGCACGGTTGTCTAGGGCATTCTTGGTGGCAACCTTGGAGGCTTGCATCTCTTGCATAACTTCATTGGATGTCATCTCAAGATAGTTGTATTTTCCTTGTATGGCCTTCAATTCAACGGGCTCGAAGGGCATGAGAGCATTCACATACTTTCTCTTGATCCAAGCATCATCCACATAGATTGCCCCAACATTATGAAAGGCTTTGGCAAGAATGTTGAGTCTTCCATACATCTCCTCATGAGTTTCATTATCAAGCATGTAGAAACCTTCGGCCTCATTGCTCAAGGCATCATATCTATTCCTCTTCATGCTTTCATTTCCAAGAAATGTCACCTCAAGGCACTCCCAAGCTTCTTTGGCGGTCGAGACGTTTTGAATGTGATGAAGACCACTTTCATCAACGGCAAGTTCAATCATGTGGAGAGCGGAAGCATTGAGTTGTTTCTCGGCCACCTCTCTTCTTGTCAAGTTGTTAGGATTCACGGCCTTGTATCCCTCTTGAATGATCCTCCAAAGCTCGATAGATTTCATTAAGTGTTGCCAAGTAGCAAAAGCCAATGCATTAAGTTTAGGAGGTGGACCAAAAGGTTTATGCGAGTATGATGGATAGGTGGGTCGGGAGAGTACACAAAGGGAACCCCATGGGTACTCCGGCTTCCCACCTTCGGGAGTGGTGGTAGATGTGGAAGATTTCTTAGGGTCGGTTTCTTTATCTTCAACCCCTTTCTTTTCCTTTTTTTCCTCCTCGGTATCACTGTCATGGGAGGTAGCGGAGTCCTCTAGTGGGGTGGTATCCTTAGGAACCTTGCCACTTGCGAGTTGTGTGATCAACTCACGCATCTCGGCAAATTTGGTATCCATGGACGATATCAAAGATGTCTCCATCAATTTGAGATCGGCCATGGATGCCGTAGTGGCTTGGTCCTCCGCGGGATCACCCGCACTTCGTGTCATACTTCTCTTAGGCGGTTAAGCCCAACAAGAGAGCCGAGGCTCTGATACCAATTGAAAGGATCGTATGACACCTAGAGGGGGGTGAATAGGTGCTACTTCAATTTTAGTACTTTTTAAATTTAGGCTTGACACAAAAGGTAAATTCTCTAGATATGCAACTATGGTGAATTTACCTATATGACAAGCTAGCAACTAAGCAAGGTACACTAAGTAAAGACGGTAAACAAGGATAGAAGTAACCGAAGGGAAAGCACGCGGAGACACGGATGTAATCCCGAGTTCCTCCTTTTTAGGGGAGTACGTCTCGTTGGAGAGGTGTGAGCTACCACGAAGGTCAAAACTCAACCGCCACAAAGGCGTCACCTTCTTCACCGATGAACCGCACCACAAAGGTTTGGTTCACCTTCCACTATCGGAATCCTTCAAGGCGGAATCCGGAGCCCTTACAACAACGATCCGGGGCACAACCCACAAAAGGATTGGGGGCTCCCGAACAGCTACAAATCTGTCACAAAGACAACAAGTGAGTACAACAAGAAGCTAGGTTTTCCTAATGGAAATCCTAGCCAAGGGGCCCTCAAGTAAATGAGGGGGAAATGAAGAACGGCTTGGTGAAGATGTAGATCCGGGCCTTCTCCTTCAATCCTCCAAAGATCAACGAGTTTGGGTGGAGGGATTGGGAGATCTAGTGATTCTTGAGCTTGCAACAATGGTGTTCTTCTTTTGGGCGAGCTAGCTGGCTGGAGGTAGGTGGAGGGGTATTTATACCCCTCCCAGAAAAACTAGCCATTTGCAGACCACTTAGTCCGGAGACTCCACACAGGAGGGCCGGAGACTCTGGCCATACCGGAAACTCCGGACCGAATATGTGCGGAAACTCCGGACCCGTGCGGAGACTCTGGTGAAACTCCGGGGGTACTCCGGACCCCATACCGCACGCGCCGTCCTGGAAGTATCTTCGAAATAAAACCTTGTCTGGGGCGGAGACTCCGGACCGGGGGAGCGGATACTCCGGCCGGTGCGGAGACTCCGGTGTAACTCCGGGGTTACTCCGCACCCCATACAGTGGCTGCTATCCTGTGGAGCTTTTGCTCTAGAACTTTGACTTGGCCGGAGACTCCGGCCCTTGAGTCCCCTGAGGCCGGAGACTCCGGACTGGACAGGCAATTGCAAACAACCCTTTTTCTTGTCAAGTGTTTCGATGCACTATGTAAATATTTCTTTTTGATTCCTGCACCACTTAACATTACATTAGATATATCCTAGTGTTATTGTCTAACACACAAAACCTAGGGGATATAAAATATGCCCTTTCACCCCCCCCCCCCCCCCCCACATCGAAAACCTAATTCCGTCCACTGACTCTATAAAGGAGAATGGATGGCCTCCAGGAGAGAGCCGCAATCCATCAACCTCCACGAAGTGCTGCCGCCATCACCCCTCCATCTTAATCAGCATCTCCATAGCCATATCATACTTGTAATCTTGATCTCTTCGCAATTGGCGGCACTTTAAGACTAACATTCTTCCATATTCAAGTACTATTTCTTACAATGTTTTCTACCATTGATATAATCGTGATGTGTGAGTAGTCTACTCGGGTTAAGGGATGATTCCTAGCCTCGCAACGTTGGTGCACGTTTAATCATGGGATATTAGTTTAAATTATTATATATGTTGCATATGTATGTTCTCTTGTCGATGCCTCGCTCCTAGCACCTGTGAGGTACCCAAGTCCCCGAATACTGATCAAGGTAGAGCCTTGAGGAGAGGAACCCGGAACGCTATGCGAGCAACCCAGTGACAGGAAGGGGAGTACAATATGTGGAAGCAATTCTCTAGTGAATTATGACATCACATAATTTAATGCTTTGGTCTGTTCAATCTAAATAACCGAGGTAGCCCCGGAAGACAGAATAGGGCCGAGGTTAGACAATTGAGTCCATAGTGTTGTGAAAGAAGGCTATGGTGTCCCAGGATGCATTGCCCTCATATATCTTTTTTATCGTATGAATCTTTTATCACTAATAGTGCTTAATATTATCTTTGTTAACCCACACGTGTGTGCACAAGTTTGGGTGAAACCTTTGCCTTGACCTATTTTAATCCATTGAAACAACCCCCTAAAACTAACAAGATTGGCCTCGTAAACAAAAACCATGAATACTTTAAAAGACTTGTTAGACATCACCTTACCAAGCCATTACTTACTACTTCCACTGTTTCATAATATAAGACGTTTTAGCTCTCACATATATTGTCTAAATGCATGCTACAATGAGTGAACATGCACACTAAAACATGTCTATATACATCTACATATATGTGAACATGCACACATGGTAAAACGTCATATATTGTGGAACGGAGGGAGTAGTTCGATAAAACTAGGTCTCTCGGGGGAAATCTCTATACTATATCTGTAATCTGGATAGAATGTATCAACAGCCCTTTTGTTGCACAATTTATAATTATCAGAGTTTATAGGTCATCAATCACTCGAGATGGCCACCAAAATGAGCCAACGAAATATAAACAACACATACGCATAAGAACCTTCTAATCTATTAAAATTCCGACAACCATTCTGGTTGATGATATCACATGCAACAGTTGCCATACTGGTGCATCCAATATCCATAGGCTCTCGCTAATCCGCTGTTAGGACAAAAAACCACGTATGGATCAAGTGCAAAGCCCTGTGGATAACCTGAAACTAAGTAAGATTTCCATTCTTGTTAAAACCCACATCATTCCGGCATTTCCAAAGAGACCATAACAATGCATAGACCCACACATGAATCTGTGCTTTGTTTTTTGTCAATACCAGTCAACCAATTTTCGAACAAATTCGTGATGTTAGTAAGTGGTGATAAATTAAAAGTAAACTATACTATCGTCCAAACATGACCAGAAAAGGGACAAGCGATAAATAAATGCGGAATAGATTCCTCTGAATCACAAAATACACATGTCTTACATCCATTCTATTTTCTCTTAGCAAGATTATCCTTAGTTAAAAGACCTTTCTATATAGGAACCACATGAAGATCTTTTTCTTTAGTGGAACCTTAACCTTCCATAAGTACTTGGGGAGCAATCTCGTATTATCATTCGGCAAGTCAGCATATGGTAAATGAGCCTAAAGGTGTGATATTCCATCGAAATAAATTGCCCTCGTGTTAAACATGAACTTAAATTAACCTTCGAACCAAGTGTAACCATATGTTCCACTTGTTTCCGGTAAGAATGCATGAACTCAATATTTAGAGGTATGTTAGCTAACACATCAACAACCAAACCGTTTTTCTGACTCGCGGTGTTTAAAAGGGAAGGATGTTGTTGAGCTGAAGCATATCTCATGGCCAAGCATCTCCAAAAGGCGATTCTTCGTATCGTCACCCAATACAAAAGGTCCTCTCCAAAAAGCTCATCCTTCACACCCATAGCTCCCTTCGAAAAAGGGAGAATCTATATCACAATTTCCTGGATAATTTTTTATTTCGAATATAATAATCATGTAGCAACTCTTCTATTTTATTTATTTCATAAATACTCCAAAAGCCTTACAACGAACATAAAGACCTAAACCACCAAATAAGATGACAACACCTATACCTAGCACGAAGAAAAAGGGCCTATTTCCCTGGCCACAACACACATCGACTTACTGGCTAGACAGAGGGCCTCATGCGCACACTCCCGTAATCGGCCCCGCCATCAGCCGCCAACCCATCTCCAGTATGTAGAACGAAGCGCTAGTCCTCGCCGGGCCATCCACTGACACCACCAATGTGCCAAGCAGAAGCACCGCCCTATGCAAAATCACTTATGCACACTCGGTGGCCGAATCCCACCATCCGACTCAACTTGAAGCCTCCGGAAGATCTGTCATGCGTAGCACTTGCCGGGAACATACATGACTTTAACGCCTCCACCGAAAACTCCGTGCAAGACGAAGTCGCGCCACCATCGCCACCGACGTAACACATGGCCCTCCAGCCGCGTCCGACTCCGAAACCGATGCCCCTAAGAGGGTCATGGCCTGAGATTTCATCATCGTCCGATCCTGGAACCGGATCTGAGGTTTCCCCTGGATCTGTACCTCTTCCTACCATATTTGTGTTATCTTGGCTATCACCTTCCCTACCTCCTTTTTCTTATTCCTGTTTTGTTTTGTTTTGCTGGCAGTCTCGCTTGGATGTTTTGATTCATGCTTAAGGTCTCATTTCTTCTTGCTTCAGCTACCGTTGGTTCTTCTTTCCGTTTGGATATGTTGTTGAGGTGAATGGTGTGAAGAACAATTTGTTTCTTTTAATGAGTATCAGAGTAACAATTATTTCATAAAAAAATGGACCATATTTTACTAGTTGTCAGTTTGCCAAGCATGGTTATTTCGTGTCTATTTGGAAATATCTATTTTCCTCTGATCAAGAATTTCTTTTTTCTAGGTTAATGATTCTAAACATTACTCAATTCTTTGAAGAATTGCATTTCTTAGAAGTGATGTGCAACTTGACCGAATTAGTAAATAACAAATACCGATTAATTTACCTTTGGTCAATATAGGCGACCAACCTAAAAGTAAGCACAATAAGCTGAACACATCACATTAAAAAAATGACGGCATGATGTTAAATCAGACTATCAAATCCCCGTTTCACACCATATGGCGGGCGTGGCATGTCGTGTGTCACAGCAACCCCAGCCTCTTGCCGCATTCCACGCTGCCATCCAGCACCTCCTCTAGTCCATACTTATACTCGAACCCTAGGTCCACAAGCTTGTTTGTATTAGCCTGCACTCGCACTCCCTCTCCTACCACCCCAACAATCGTCCACATGCAACATTAATTAGAACACACGGCAAGATAATCCAACTAAAATGGTGAGTTCAACAACGTACTCTTTTTTCACTAGCTTGACCACCGGGTGCTTGCGAGTGTAGCGTTCCACAAAATCCTTCATGTTGGGGTACGCGGCAGCGCAGAGGTATCGGCCGCCAGTAACGAGGGACTGTTCCATGCATAAAATGTGCGCCTCGCAGACGTCGTCAACGTGGATCAGCGGCACGGAGCCATGTAGGGCTTGCATCCACTTGAGGGCGGTGTGGTAGACCTCAACACCAGTGAGGGGCGACAAGATAATGTGGATGCTATCGGGGGTATAGTGCAGGAGGGTGTCCCCTCCGACGAGGCCACATAGCAAGACAATGACATCAAATTCCCTAGCCTCCGAGGAGTATTCCTTGTCGTTGTACTTGAGTAGCTCTTTTCCAGAGAGGGTCTTGTTGGAAACATAATCCTGTGTGTATATACAGAAATGCACGAAAATCAATTCATCATATAAATCCTTTCTACCAACCATGCAAGAGAACTTGTTCATCGAAGAATGAGTGGTTGTTAAACATCGGCTGCAGTAAACAATAATGATTAGAAAATCAACCCTTGTCGTAAACCCTCGCCACCCAACTCCCAAACCCTAATTGTAGCCCGCACCCACCATGTGGAGGCGATCTACGCCTAAACACCGCCCTCCTCCCACTACATCAGTTCTCTCTAGTCATCGTGATGTCCCTTATCTCCAGTATTTTGTTGTCTACTTCATCTACCATCCCCCCACATGGATCCTCCGTAAAAACCCAATGTCCATCTGCTATTCTTCCCCTCATTCATCAACCACATTTTTTACATCAAAGTCACGCTTTATGACATGCGTGCCAATCATTAGCCCAAACAAACCCCTCTCCTCGAACACATACGAGTCGCAAACTGTAACTTTTTGGGGTTGTAGGGTCACAAGAAGGATATGGCAACAAACGTTAATAATGCTGAGTGGAACTGAAGTGAAGGGAGTGGAACTGTTTTTGATAATCGGCGAGCTGATTTTGATCAACGCCGCAATAGTCCGCCTCCCGGTGAATTCAGAGGAAATTTTGGAACATACAATGAAGGTTACTACGAGAGAGGGAACAGGAACTTTCAGGGCAGAGGGGGGTACAACAATAACCAGCGGTCCAGGAATACAAACCAGAACTTTGGGGCAGCGCAGGGGTTTCAAGGAAGAGGCACGTCTGCTTACAGGGGAAGCAGATCGGGACCTCCAACTGGTGCAAATTCAAGCGATGTTGTTAGCAATTCGAGTATGGACTTCGAACAAGAAGAAGTGCCAGCTACAACTGAAAAAGTTTATAGACCCAAACTCACCTCTACATCGATGCTCAAGAGAAAGCGGATGGTGCAGCGCAGGTTCCAAAGGCTAAAGCAAAACAAGATAAAACACTTTGTTTCAGGTGTAAGTTAACCAGTCATGTTGGGACTGAATGCACAACACCTTTGTGTTACTATTGTGATTCTGCCTTGCATGCGGATGAGGCGTGTCCATTGCCAAAGATGCCTAAACCCACTGCGGTTCTGTATGGTATGGCTAGGATGTTCGCCTGAAGAATGATAGTGGCAAGGTAGGCCAAATTAGAGTTTCGGGGGGGGGGGGGGGGGGGGGGAAGATGTCAGCCAAAGATATTTTGAAGGAACTAGATTGGCTGGTACCAGGGAAGCACGCGTGGGAGATTTTTCCAGCTGGGGAGACAGATTTTTGTGTGGTTTTTCCGACAAAAGCTGATCTATCTAGGCTAAAGAGAATCAAGTTTATTGAAGTAGAAGGAACATAGATGACTTTGCATTTTGAGGACTGGGTGGCAAAATGATTTGATAAGTGGGGTCTGTATGATATTTGGGTCCGTATTTCAGGGTGCCCAGAACCTCTATGCAGGGATTATTTAGCTCTCTTTGCTGTTGGTTCACTTGTCGGAATGACCAAAGAGGTTGATATGAAATTTACTCGTGAGCATGGGGTTGTAAGGCAGAGGATAGATTGTGCTAATCCGGAGGAAATTCCAAGAACCCTTGATTTTATGTATGAAGGAGAGGGTTTTGGTGTGCAGTTTGATATTGAGGCAGCGGATGGAACGCTGGTTGCAACTGGTGACTTTATGCTTCATGATCCGAATGTTGATGGGGGCCAAGACGGGGATGGAAAAGATAATTCAACTGAAGAACAACCAAAGGAGAAAGATGGAGAAGCTAGGAAAGAGAAAAAACTCAAGAGAATGTGGAGGACAAGCATGACAAAACTGAGCACATGGAGACTGATGACAACATCCAGATAGGCTCCCTTGATATCCCTCTCCTTTCTCCGATCCGGGCGGGCAGTAGTTCTTCGGTTACTACTTCAGCGCCGGCAAAGAAGTGGTACGAGATAGTTGAGGAGGAGGAAGCTGAGCACGCAAAGTCGGCACCATTGTGTACGATATCTCAGAAGCAGCGTGGGAAGCATTTGGGGATAGAGCAGCCATCTGCAGCAGCTAGGACTGGCCCGGACCAGGTGACAGAGACGCAGCACCCGACAGCCTATACAGAGGAAGCTCAACTAGCTAAATCGGCCCCTGTTGGTGGAGATGCCAGGTTGAAAGGCATGCCAACAGTACAGCAAAAACCGGATGACTTGTTGGATACCCGGTATGTGGTTCTCACAACTTCTCTGCCTGAAACTGAGCATACGGCACAGCTTTCAGGTTCTTCGGTGCTGCGGCAGGGCTCTTCGGCAGAGATTTCTTCAGTTTCTATGCCGCCGAGTGAGTCTCCGGTTGTCACTTGTTCTGAAGATGTAATGGGACAGCGGGAAGAAACTGTGCACAGAGTGGGGGCGAATGATGCTTTGATCTCAACGAACTTTGCTACTCCTCCCAGAGATACAACAAAGGGCAAGAGTGTTCTGCAGGATATGGTCTACTGTAATCCAACAAGTGGTGATCAAGGCAGGCCGGAAGGGACTGGGGTTTTTCTCGGGGGGAGGTACTCGCGCTCGGAGATTTTTGCTTTTGGTGGCATCACTGAAACGGCCGCAAAGGGGGTTCGGTCCAGTCACCGCATTAGGGCACAGCCGAATGCCGATGACACGCAGATGGATCGGGCTAAGCAGAGGGCTCAAGCACGTGACTATTCAGGTACCGACTTGATCCATGAATTTACTTTAGCTTCCATTCCTAATGAAGTAGTAGTGGCTAGGGCTGCTAAGTTGGGTGTCTCTTTGGGTAAATCGCCTAGCCAAATAGATTCGTCAGTTAACCTTTTAAAAGACTTAGACCTGAATAGAACCTTGACGATGCTTAAGAGAAAGGAAGCTGAAGTTGATACATAAAATAACGATGAGGAGTCCTTCGCAGCCAAGGATCACAAGGATCCGACTGCTAAGGTAACAGGACTACTCGGGGCAGAAACAAAAAAATAGTCGGTGAAGTTACAGTTGTTCGCCGTAGTGCCAGGTTACAAAAGAATAAATAAGTGTTTGTAAAAATGAAAGGGTGTTTTTGGAACTGCGACGGTTTTGGGGAGACAGCTAAACATTGGTTCATTCATGAATCAATAAGAGATCATAAGTTGGATTTCTTTGCGATTCAAGAAACTGGTCGGGATAATTTCTCAGCTCCTTTTCTTAGGTTCTTGGCAGCTGGTTTGGACTTCGCTTGGTACTACCTACCACCACAAGGGAGGTCAGGTGGTATTCTAGTTGGTATTAATTTACAGACTCTTTCGGTTAAGGGGATAAATCATGGTGATAGATGTGTTAAGGTCGATCTCAAATCTAAAAGTGATGGGTTTGAATGGTCTTTAGTAACGGTTTACGGGGCGGCTCAAGATGAGCATAAACAAGATTTTCTGGCTGAGCTTGTTAGAATTTGTGAGCATGGATCTAAACCAATGTTAATCGGTGGTGATTTTAACATCTTGCATAGAAAGGAGGACAAGAGCAATGATAATTTTTACTCTAGGTGGCATGTCTTGTTTAATGCAATAATAGAGAGTTTAGAGTTAAAGGAAATTCAGTTATCCGGTAGACAGTACACTTGGGTCAGTAGGAGGGACACACCCACTTTTGAAAAGCTGGACAGAATTTTGTCAAATGTAGAGTGGGAACAGAAATTTCCTTTAGTAACGGTTAGGGCGCTTGAAAGGGCCGGCTCTGATCATACTCCTTTGCTTCTTGATTCAGTGAACAAGCTCACCTTGGGAACAAGTCTCTTTTTCGTTTGAGCTTTCGTGGCTACGACAAGAGGGTTTTGTCGATCTAGTAGCAAGAGAATGGAATTCGGTTTCTCATGGAAACTCTCCTATGGAATGGTGGCAGAATAAGATCCGTCACTTTAGGAACTTTCTTAGAGGATGGGCTAAAAATCTTAGTGTTGTTTATAAGAAAGAGAGAGATAGACTCTTAGAGATAATCGGGATACTAGAAGCCAAGGCTGAAAGTATTCCCCTTGTCGATTCTGAAAGAAATGAACTAACAAATGCAAATTGTAAAATAGCTTCACTTAGACGAGACGAGGAGGCTAAGTGGGCTCAAAGAGCCAAGGTCAAACATGTTCAGGAGGGAGGAAATAATGCTAAGTACTTTCACTTAATTGCAAATGGGAAACATAGAAGGAAAAGGATTTTTCAGTTGGAACAAGAAGAAGGCATCGTGGTGGGTCACGAAAATTTAAAAGTGTATATTACTGAATTCTACAAGAAGTTGTTTGGGGCTCCAGAGAATATTTTTTTCTCTATGGAGGAGTCGGTGGTACAGGATATTCCTAAACTTTCAGTGGAAGAGAATGATATCTTGGTTGCAGAATTTACTGAACAAGAGGTTTATGATGCGATTTTTCAGATGGAAAAAAATAAAGCGCCAGGACCGGATGGCTTTCCGGCAGAATTTTACCAGAAATGTTGGAACGTTATAAAAACTGATCTAATGGAACTGTTTGGTGCTTTCCACAATGGACAGTTACCACTGTTTCAACAAAATTTCGGTACCATTATTTTATTGCCGAAAAAAGAAGATGCTATTACAATACAGCAATACCGTCCCATTTGCCTGCTTAATGTGAGCTTCAAAATTTTCACAAAAGTGGCTACTAACCGGATCACTAAGGTGGCACATACGGTAGTAAGGCCAAGACAAACTGCATTCATGCCTGGGCGTCATATTCTAGAAGGAGTAGTTGTACTTCATGAGACCATCCACGAGCTTCATAGGAAGAAATTGGATGGGGTTTTACTCAAAATTGATTTCGAGAAAGCGTATGACAAGGTCAAGTGGCCATTCTTATTACAAGCTTTAAGAATGAAAGGTTTTCATCCAAAGTGGTGTCAATGGATTAAAGAATTTATTAGTCGGGGGAGTGTGGGTATTAGAGTGAATGATGACATTGGTCATAACTTCCAAACGCTCAAAGGACTTAGACAAGGAGATCCACTTTCACCTATTTTATTTAACGTGGTGGCGGATATGCTGGCTATTTTGTTAAACCGAGCAAAAGAAGATGGTCAAATTGGCGGACTCATTCCTCATCTAGTAGAGGGAGGGGTTTCTATCTTACAATATGTGGATGATACCATTATTTTTATGGAATATGATTTAGGCAAGGCTTTGAACATGAAACTAATTTTATATCTTTTCGAACAATTATCGGGCCTTAAGATTAATTTCCACAAGAGTGAGCTCTACTGTTTTGGACAAGCCAAAACAGCTGAAGCGCAATATAGAAATCTCTTTGGGTGTGAAACTGGTGCATTTCCTTTTAAGTACTTGTGAGTACCAATTCATTTTAGAAAATTGAAAAATGGGGAGTGGAAACCGGTGGAAGATCGCTTTGAGATAAAGTTGAGTAGTTGGATAGGAAAGCTACTATCCTATGGCGATAGGTTGATTCTTATAAATTCGGTTCTCACAAGTTTACCAATGTTTATGCTATCTTTTCTTGAGATTCCTAAGGGGTTAGGAAAAGATTAGACTTCTATAGGTCAAGGTTTTTTTGGCAAAGTGATGGTCATAAAAAGAAATACCGTCTGACTAAATGGAATATTATTTGTAGACCTCGGGAGCAGGGGGCTCGGTATTGAAGTGTTAGAGATTAAAAATATATGTTTGCTTAGCAAGTGGTTGTTTAAACTCATGAATGAACAAGGAGTATGGCAAGAACTATTGCAAAACAAGTACCTTGATTCCAAGACTCTATCTCAGGTCACCGTAAAACCCTTTGATTCTCCTTTTTGGAAAGGTTTGATGAAAGTAAAGGATGACTTCTTTAAACGGGGGTCTTTTGTGGTTGGGAACGGGATGAAAACAAGGTTCTGGGAAGATGTGTGGCTAGGTAATTCTTCTTTGGCGCAACAATACCCTCGGCTATATAATATAGCTAACCGAAAACAAGTTTTGGTGGCTCATGCGTTAACTCAACCCTTGAATATTACTTTTAGAAGAAATCTTTCAGGGGATAAATGGGAACAATGGTTACATTTAGTTAATCGACTAATGGATGTAAACCTCTCGACGGAAACAGACAGGTTTGTATGGAGTCTGACTAACTCAGGCACTTTTACTGTCAAGTCTATGTATTTGGATTCTTTGAACGGTCACACCAGTTTTTTAAGAAAGTATATATGGAAAATAAAAGTACCACTAAAGATTAAGATCTTTATGTGGTTCTTGTATCGAAAAGTGATCTTAACAAAAGACAATCTCGTTAAGAGGAACTGGAACGGCAACAAGTGTTGTTCCTTCTGTGATACTAATGAATCTATTCAACATCTTTTTTTCGAATGCCCTTTTGCAAGAATAGTGTGGCGAATTGTGCATGTCGCTTTCAATATAACTCCACCCAAAAATATATCGCATTTGTTTGGGAATTGGCTTCATGGTATACAAAAGAAAGAACTAAAGACAATTCGAGTTGGTATTTGTGTTGTCCTATTGGCAATGTGGAATGTCAGAAATGACATTGTGTTTAACAAGCCAAAACAATCATCTTTCTTGCAGGTCATACCATTGGTTACCCATTGGATTCGTACATGGTCATATCTCCAACCAGTGGAGCTTCGCCAAGTTATGGATTCTGGATGTACCCGCTTGGAGACAGTCGCCAAGGATTTCTACAACCTATCGGGCTGGCGTTTTGAGAAGAGAATTGCGCTATGAAGTTTTATGTTTGCTTTGTTATTTTCCGTTGGTTGATACATGTTTCGACCCTTTGTGATCCGTGATTTGTAACAGACTTTTTACACTTCTACAATAAGTTAATAAAGCGGCCGTATGCATCACTTTGATGCAGAGGCTGGGACTCCCCTTTTCGAAAAAAATATTACTGTTTAGCGGTTTCCAACAAACACCGTGGTGTTGTGAGAAGTTCCAAGGTAATCGTTCATCGTGAGAAATATCAGACAATGTCATCTAAGAAAATATACACTTTTCCTAAATTATTTACTTGGTTAACTTGTTCTAAATTATTTTGGGGCTGGCTCAACTCCCCAAATTACCATATCTCTCTAAGATCTATATCACCAAGAATGGTTTCTAAAAGGACAACATCATGCCTAAAAGGTTCTGATGCTAGATTTACTCCAAATTCTTTTGGAGATATATACAAAGTGCAATACTTAACAATTTGAGGTTCACACTAATGATTTCAAGCCAACATTTTGGAATTTCATTTATTTTGCATAGTTCATTCCAACATAACCATGATGGATTTTAATTTAGGGAATGTAAATTAATATTCTCTTGTTTACCCGTATAGGTAACCGATGGCTCGAGAGTTTGATGCACTCGCTCTCAACAGACACAACTATCCTATATGGGCCATGGCCATCAAGATCGTCCTTGTGTCCCGTGGGTTTGTGCATGCAATCCAGGCCCCGGAGGTTCCACTCCCGTCTAGAGTCACGCCGCTGACAGATGAGTAAAAATGTGTTGCTTTGTATATCATAATGCACCATATTCATCCAGATCTCAAGTCTGAGTACTTGGAGGACTAATCCCCTAGTATTTATTTTGTTTCAGACCCTCAAAACGAGGTATGACAGCAGAAGGTTGTTGTCATGCCTAAAGCACTCCATGATTGGACACATCTCCGACTCCAGAACTTCAAGTATGTAGGGGAGTACAATCATGAGGTTCATAAGATCAGTTCCAAACTACGCTTTTGCGAGAAGGAACCTACTGATGCAGAGAAGATAGAAAAAACTCCGTCTACTATGCTCCCATCTGACAGGATCCTGTAACAGCAGTATCGTGCTCGCGACTACCAAGTCTATTCCGACCTTATTCGTATCTTACTTCACGCTAAAAAGCATGATGAGCTGCTCGCTAAGAATGGCTCTCAACGCCCCGGTTGGTTCTCAACCTCTACCTGAAGTCATATGAATGTCGTGAATTTGCGAAATTTTGATGGTGCCTACAACGGCAAGCCTTCGAATCTCAATGGTAAACGAAAGCGCAACCGGAACAGGAAGTCTAGAAACTCGGACCGTGGGAAAGGCACCGCAAAGCCCGAGTTCGACAAAACTAAGATTTGCGACAAGTGTGCCTACTACACGCATCCCACTAACAAGTGCAAGACCCCAAAGCATATGGCCATTCTGTACCAGCAATCCCAGGGACGCAAAGCACCGCAAGGGAAAAGGTTTGAAGCCAATTTCATCCTTCATCCCGATGGCACCAATGGAGCTGGTTGTTCACTAGACGTTCCTTCAACTCGTAGCACATGTCGCATACAATGCAATTCCATCAGTCATGTTTTGCATGAGCTAAACTTCCCCTGTCATGAGATATTATGTGCACATATTGTGCCAAAGGACCATTTTAGTCCCTTGAACGCATTCAAGGTGATATTTGTGGTCCCAATCAACTATTGTCTAGACTAAATATCGTATTAAATTAATTCGAATGGACAAATGTTGCAGAATTCTCTTCACATCCCTCCACTATTAGTGCATGGCTCCGAGGATCAAAGTTCAGCACAATGTCCTATGTGTCCATACGTAATTGTTTTGGTTCTATCTCCGTTCAAAAGGATTTTTATCATTGCACGACCAATGTTAATGAATTGCAATTTACCAACTTCACATTGGAGTCATGCAGTTTTACACGCTGCTACTGACTAACTACATGTAGCAGTACTTCCCCTCTGTGATTGATACGTGGAAATCCCAAGCATTTCTCATATGTGTAAGTTCGAAAGCGTTTCACATGTACCGATCTCACCACCATAGCATACATCATGGGCCCACATATTAGGGATCTATGTGCGATACAGATCTCCGTTGATCATCAAGTGATTGCTTATATTAAGGAGGATTATTTCTAGACATTAAGAGGAGATTCAAGTACCACATCGAATGCTAGGAAATTGGCTGGGACTTCAGGTTCCTCCCTATATCCAGCACGTACACAAGAATCTGGACTCTACGTTCGGATTCAAAAATTTGCAACACATACAAATAACCTGCCAGATTCATTTACTGATCTCAAAGGTGTTACAAAGTCCTTAAATCCGGTTAGAAATGCGCCCTAAAGAGTGGAGGTACCAATAAAAAAACACTCAACTCCCTGTTTATTAAAAGAGGGGGAGTAGTGCGGCCTCAGACCAGGATCGAGCCTATCGCAAAAAAACAAAGGAAATCGAGGATAAATCCTCTAAATCAGTACATGCAAGTCGATTTTGCGTCGATGAACACCTAATGGATACTATACACCCACTGGAAGGGAAACCTCCATAATCCCAGCTCTAGCTTGCACACACACTAGATCGACATCGGAGCGCGCAGACTCACGCGTACTGGGAAATCATGAAGAGTCATCAAGGGTGCATGATATTTACTCCAATTACATTGATTCTGGAGAATCATATATCCAAAAGTCTACGACTGTCGACAAACATTTCTCTTGTATGATTGCGAACAACCTTCACAATGATTCAGATCCAAAGACCATGGCCATGGTAGAGTGTGAACACACTTGCTAGGACTGAACTCATCAAAGGATGCAATCCAAGCAGATATAGCCTCGTTCCTCCAAATGAACTCCCGATGGGATTCAATGGGTTTTCTTCCGGAAACGGAATGAGAACTACAAGGTGGTGAGAAAGCAAGGCTTCTAGAATAAGGTCGGATTTCCGCAGAGATCTGAGACCTATTCTCCAAGCACGAGTGGAGTATCTTTCCGATACATATATCATTGGTAGTACAAAAATCATCTATCAGTGCAGTTGATAGAAGTAGTGATTACATATCCATGTGGAGAACTAGATTTAGACATGTATGGTTGCCGATGGAATCTATGTCCTAATCGAAACGCAAATGCAACATGTATTGTGTAAAAATCAATAAGTTGTTCCTTGGCTTATTGTGGTCGGTACAATTTGGTACAACCGATGTAGTAAGTTCCTTATACACAAGGATTACTCCTACATGATGATTACTCCTGCGTGTTTGTCATAGATAAGGATAACTCCTACAATGATGAAACTAGTGATCATCTAACAGACATATTTTGAGATGAAGATTTTGGATAAACCCAAATAGTGACCCGGACTACAACTCGAGCAGCTTCACTCTAGTATTGGCTACGTACATGATCACACGATGTGTACATACATGGTAGAACTGTCACTCCATTGATGTCTTCTAAATAGACTCTAGTGACTATACCTACCACGACCATTCTGATGCAATGCTTCATGTTAACACGTATGGCTTCACGAATGATAAACCACATACAACAGTCATGTGGAATTGGTTCTATGGAATCACCTACGATTAGCTACAAATATAATGCGGCTTATGTTGCACAGATGCAAACATGATACATCAAGAGCAATATCACTAAGCATATTGCCTCAAAGTTGTTTTATCCTCATGAGCTCCAAAAGAATGGGTAACTAAACATCTTGCAAGTCAAATCATGCGATAACCTCACTGATCTATTCACCAAGTCTCTACCAACTTCTACATTCTAGAAATATATTCATGGAATTGGTATGAGACAGCTTCGTGACTTGCAAGAATCAGGGGGGTATTTTCTTGGACTATTCATGTTCAAAGCATCAACACTCTTTTTCCCTTTATGAGTTTACTTTGTAGGTTCTCATCAAGGTTCTTAATGAGGTAATATCAACATAAGATTATATGTCATACTTTCTGTTTTCCCCACCGGGGTTTTTAAGAAAGTATAAACGACATATTTATTACCCTCTAAACTCTATGGATTTACTTCATATTGAGTTAACAGAGGAAATAATCATTATATGTTGGATAATTTTCTCCTTATTTTCCCACTGGGTTTCAAGGAGTTTTATTAGCATATCGAATCAAGATGATGGATTCTTATGTCAAGCCGTGATTAGGGTGAGTGTTAAAAATAATAACCTGACAGTTATTAGGGGAAGATTCCCGCTCCCATATCCACTTGTGCAGTTCCGGAGTCCAGCAACCGTCAATGACGGTTCCCTGGAACGACGCCTCTAGGAACCGACTTAGCCCTCCTAGGAAACTGGTCACCCTGTATATAAGTGTACATGCAACATCAATAAAGAACGGTTCGCTCATTTTATTGTTCTCTCGCTTACTTTCAACAAATACATGGATTTTCTTGGTCGCCATTTCCGGCAAGGAACGTTTGTGCCTACGTGTATAATTAACCACCAGACTTCATTTTTGGCAAAGGATAATATACCGAGAAGATATCTGGTAAACCTAACTTATTCAACAATTTAATATCATCAGCAATTCAAAACATCGATGATACACATAGCCAAATTCAAGACGAACGCAATGACCAACATATATATAAACCACCGCCCCACATCGGGCGCAAGAAGACTCTCCAACCTTTACGAGGGTAACGACACACACCAGTAGCTGAAGATATCACATAGCCATTTAATTTTGTTCTACCATTAGCAAAAAATTAGGCTGCCATGCTATAGGTTTTGCATGATCTTTAAATCATATAGCCCCTCCTAAAATTCTGATCAAGCTCTGCCACTACCAAGCAGGTCTTATAAGTATTAAAATACACCTATGAGTCCTAAAACAACAAGTGTTTTACAACCGGTCGTATACATATGTTTGACCTGCCCGTGTGGCTAGTACATTCCATATGCCACCGAAATAGTTCACTTTCCTAATATTATTGTGTTTATTATTATTTTGATTGTTCATACTATTTATATCATATAGAATTGGTTTACTTCTTTCGTGCGGGCCAGCTGGGAAAGGAGGGAGAGAGGGGCTATCCTATTTCCAAGTAAAGTAGGAAATTTATATTTGTATGTTAAATATTTTAACATTGATTCTTATTTACCTACGCATTTTAGACCAATTGTTTTAGCGGCTTAAAAAATAACCACCTTTTCCCCAGTTTTCCTCATAACCCGTCTATCTTTTTTTTTTTTTAGGGGAGGCTTATTGTTTAAGGCATCAAAAAAATTGGGCCTTAGAAGCCTTCTGCAACTTGATCAATTTAGAATTGTTGTTTTTCTAGGGACTTAGAGATAAAAAAAATCTGTATTTATTTATCTTTGGTCAATACAGGTGACGAACCTAAGATTAAGTACAAGAATCTGAATACATAACATATACAGGTACATAATGTTACACCCAGATTATAAAAAACGTGACCAGCAGGGGAGGAACCCTGCGGTATTTTAATTAAGCTTGAGGTGTGCGACGGGGGTCGATCCCAGGGAGGCGCCACTTAGCAGTTAGCACCTAGAAGAAGGTACACAGCGTTGCACCCACATTATCGAATCCCAGTTAGCAGTTAACACCTTGCAGACGATGGCATGGCATGATATGCATCACAGCAATCCCAACCTCTTGCCGCACTCCACGCTGCCATCTAGCACCTCCTCTGCTCCGTACTTATACTTGAACCCCAGCTCCACAAGTTTGCTTGTATTAGCTTGCACTCTCACTCCATCTCCCACCACCCTAATCCATGCACATGCAACAAACAAAAGTACGTATTAATCACACGACGCACCACGACACGAAATCAAATTAAAACATTCAGTTTAAAAAAAAAGGGGAGCTGAGCCCCGGTCTCTGCATCAATTGATGCACACAGACTTTTGTCATCAGTTAAAGAACATACTGTTTGATCATCAGTTTGAGCTCCGGGTGCATGCCAACGTAGTGCTCCACGACATCCTGCATGTTGGGGTAAGCTGCGGCGCAGAGGTATCGGCCGCCGGCGATGTCACACGACCGCTCCATGCAGAAGACGTGCGCCTCGCAGACGTCGTCGACGTGAACCAGCGGCACGGAGCCGAGGAGGGACTGCAGGAACATGAGACCATTGTGTTGAAGCTTGGGGCCGGTGAGAGGCGACAACATGGTCTGCATGCTGCCGGGGGTGTACGGCAGGAGGGTGTCTCCGCCGACGAGGCCGCACAGCAGCACAACGACGTCGAATGACCTTGCCTCGTCGTCGGAGTCGTTATACTTGAGTAGCTCCTTGTCACTAAGGGTCTTGGAGGATACATAAGCCTGCATACGTGCAAGTAAAAATGTCCGCGGTAATAGATCAATAGTCAGCTACTTACTCCCTCTGTCGAAATCTCATACGCACTACATTATGGCAAGGACATTTTTCGGGAAATTGTCCAAAAATGAGAGAGCACTCACGTCCAAGTATTCGTTGCTGTGACCGTAGGGAAGCCCAAGCGGGGTCCAGAAGGATTCGTCCATGAACTCTTTGTAGCCCTCGCCGTCCTCCCTGAGCGGCGCCGCCGCGACAACGGAGCCCGTGTGGATGACACGCCTCACCGTCTTGGCCCGCTCGCACTGTTGCAGGATAGCGTGCGTCGCGTCCACGATCGCCTCGGTGGTGTCTTTGTACTGCGAAAATCGAACCAAGAATGAAAAATAAATGACATATATCAATATATCATGGCTGGAAAGAATCGCCGGCTCTCAGCGCTCCGGCCGGCCGTGCTTCGTATTTTCTTCCAACCAGCTCGTGACACCTATGTCTCACAACGAAGGCGTGCAACACCAGGCACCAGTGTATCAATCAACACCACCCGCCCCGATAGTAGAATCGTTTACGAATTTTCCGCTATCGATTATCATGGGGTACCTTGGAGCTGCCGGAGCTGTGCTGCAGAGGGGTGGCGACGAGGAAGACGAACTGGCAGCCCTGGATGGCGGGCTCGAAGCTGGCGGCGTCGTAGATGTCCGCCTGGAACAGCGTCAGCCGCTCCGCCGCGCCGGGAAGCCCCTTCAGCAGCTCCGTCTTCTTCTCGTCCCCTGCCAATAATTGCGCGTCAAAAATCATCAGAAAATGCTTAAATGGAGAGATTGGCATGGCAACGATTACATACCTAGGTTCCGTAAGGTAGCGTGGACGGTGCAGCCCCTGACGAGGAGCTTCCTGACGAGCCAGGAGCCGATGTAGCCGGCAGCCCCGGTGACGCACACCCTGCGGCTCATCTCTCCAGCCGGTTCCATGATCACCTCGCACACTGCTCCAGTACCAGTAGCTATCTATATATGCTTGCGCCAGCGGATCGGATCGATTTGCTTGGTCACGGTGGCTGCCAGAAGATACGTGTCGATCTCCAGCCGGTTCCATGATCACCTCGCAGGCTCGCACACTGGTCCAGTACCACAATACGTGTCGATCGCCACTTATTAGCTGCACGCTGAGACTTCTGACAGGTTACGTTCGTAGGGCCTCGTCTCAAGAGAGCCACTTGTTATTACTTTGTACAACTCATATGGCGTCAAGGGCATATCTGGGCCGTCCGTTTCGGCGATCCGGCGGCCTAGATTCGCCGTTGACCGCGGACAAAAATGTTTCCCTTGGCGCCATATGAGTTGTAGGAAATCCATGCTCGAACGTTTCCCTGGCGTGCGCGCCTCCAGCGCACGGCGCTGGCGCAGCGTGGGTGAACACGAAACAGAAAGCCCGCGGTAAAACGTGTTCGGCTCCAGATTATACTCCACATGTTGATGCAGCAATGAGACCGGCTTTGCTCGATCGAAACCACCGTGAGACTGTACCCACTGAGACATACATTTTCTTCTCTCGACTTTGACATCAAAACACTTTCCTAGTGCTAATCTAACAGCTGACCAGCAACCTAAAGAAGAGGAGCTGACAAGCAGAGACATGTTTCTGCCTCTGCTGTCAGAGTTCTCTACTCTCTAGTGCAAGCTCTTCCATCTTCACGGAAGGACTTGGGAGCCAGCAGGTTCATCGACGCGGCTGCTCCCAGCTAGTGCAGGATGCAGGATGTTGCTGGGGCAGGCTTGCTGCAAGGTTCAAGGAGATCGCAGACGAGCGGCAATAGGAGTGCGCTAATGTACATGTTACCGCGCACACGCCAGCACAAGGGTCTGGTCTTCTTCACTGGGCCCTGCAGCACATTGGACAATATGCGTAAAGCGTCAACACTCAACAGCTCGGCTAAATGCGAGGGGTACTGAAGTGTCAATGCGGAGCCATTCTACCAGCAGAACTGGAATAGCAAATAGCCCAAAGCTTCCAGTGAGCAATGGCATACCTAAGTGTCGATGCCCAAGTTGATGATAGGGAAGTAGCCTGGTCCGCCTTCTCCGCGTTATCGCTTCTGAGGAAGTCAAGGACATGTTTTGCCGCTTCCTTTGGCTTCTCAACATGAGGAATGTGGCCGCACTGCCCAACCTGTCTTAAAATTGCGCTTGGGAGCTCCTGCTGCAACCGCTGCAAAGAGCCCCCAACGCATTTAAAATGGCACGAAATCACATATCAGGCATGCATTCCCCTATATATAAAAGTTGGTGCGATTCGCACCCCATTTTGCCCTCCACGTCGCTCTCTAACCCTGGCCGTTCGATCACGCGATTTTGCCCTCCACGTCGCTCTCTAACCCTGGCCGTTCGATCACGCGTACGGACGGTCCAGATCACTTCAGAATTCGCGCTGCTACAGTAATACTGTAGCAACCGAATTTCTTCCAATCGCGAGCCAACACGTCACCCCGCACGGGTTTTGGCGCGACCACTTTTACAGAAAAGAACCCGAAATTTCCAGAAACGAACCCGCGATCCACGTTACAACACTGCGAAGGACCTGTCCGCAATTCCACAGAAACACATGGACTTTTCTGTAAAAAATACCCGCAGACTTCTTCTTCTCCTCTCTCTCTCGCGAACGGCGCGGAGGTCGCCGTCGACGCCGCCGTGCTTCGCTGCTGCTCCGCTGTTCCCCGCTCAAATCGAAGCCCACAGGCCGCTCAACCGTCGTCGCCTCCACATCCTCCCCGAGCGCCGCCTGCCGCGACGAACGAACCGCGCCGGGATCTCCGCCGCCGTGCCGCTGCCCCTCCGCCGCGTTTGTTGGTCACCGGCGACGCTCCGGTAGCCAATCTGTGGCGGCGCCGCCACCTTCACGTACCCCGCGCTCCGCCGCGTTGGATCCGCCCACCCGCGCAACCTGGGACACCCCGCTGCGGCTCCGGCGAGGGCAACGCCGCTGCGGAAGTGCGGCGGCAGTTCCTCTGACCCAGGGCATTGCTGACGTCACTCGACGTCAGCGTATGCCCCACCTGTCAGTGATTTTTTTTTCCACAGATACATTTCTAAAAAAAACTATTATGACAAGTGGGACCTATCAATTTATTCAATCTATAATTCAAAATAACAAATACAAGAAATACTAAAATTAAAAAAATTCATATCTACAAAACTACAATGTAAAATAATATAGACAACATATTAAAATTTCATAAATTTTATAAATTATCACAAACTACCAAATTTTTTACACAAGAAAAAAAAAACTATGACAAGTAGGACCTATCAATTTATTCAAATTTCAATCTGTGATTCAGAATAACAATTACAAATTCATATCTACAAAACTACAGTGTAAAATAATATAAACAACGTATTAAAATTTCTTAGATTTTGTAAATTATCACAAAAAAATTCATATCTACAGAACTACAATGTAAAATAATATAAACAACATATTAAAATTTTACAAATTTTGTTAAATTATCACAAATTACCAAATTTTCCACAGAGAAAAAAAAAACTATGACAAGCAAGACCTACCAATTTATTCAAATTTTAGTCTGTGATTCAAAATAACAATTACAAATTCATATCTACAAAACTACAGTGTAAAATAATATGCTAAACATTTGACACTACTCTACAATAGGTTAAAAAAAAGATCTATAACAAGTAGAACCTACCAATTTATTCAAAATTAAATCTACAATTCAAAAAATATCTGTAAAACTACAGTTTAAATAATATAAACAACATACTAAATTTTTCTAAAATTTGTAAATAACCGCAAATTATCAAATTTCCCACACAAGAACCAGTCTAAAATTCAAAAAAAAAACCATACCTTTCAATCTACAATTCAAAATAACAGTTGGAAAAAAATGTTAAAACTTTAAAAAATTATACGTTCCAACCTACAACTCAAAATAACAATAAAAAAAGTACTTTCAAACCTACAATTCAGAATAATATATTTCAGCAAAATATTTAACAATTTTAATTAGCTAAACACTTAACAATACTCTACTATATGTAAAAGCACTCAAAAAAAATACTAACTATTTCAAAGTATTTCCTTTAAAAAAGACTAACACATTTGAAATAAATGTCCAGATAAATGCAAAACATTTGAATATTTCAAATTGCTAGAAAATTAAAAACACTCTAAAATATATCTCACACATTTCATTAACGTTAAGTATATAATCGAAACAAATGCTTACGGTATACTTAAAATATATCCAAACATCCCAATTTTCTAAATATCTGAAAATAAACAATATGACAAATTGCTTCCTCTACAATTAAATATATCATAATTCTCACAGAAATAAGTTACATGCAACACATTTCACTCACATATTGTCTCACATATTATATTTTCTCTAATTATGAAGATAAAATAAATATTTATGGCATTTAGCCTCTCTAAATTAAAGAATATTTGCAAAAAAAACCAAATGAATTTCCTCTAATTATAAATTAACTTCAACAAACGATCACGTGCTTTACATCCTCCAATTGTCAAATTCAAACAAATATTACAACAAAATACAAACATATATAACCATTTCAACTATTTCATAATATTTCCACGTAAAAAACAAAAACACATTTAAAATTGAATTAAAATAATTTCCAAATTTAAGCAACCTCAAAAATCCAAACATTTTCACAACGAAGTCATTTCCAATTTAAATTATTTCCAAACTTAAACAACTTTACAACACCACCATTTCCAAATTCAAATTCAAAAAACCACGCGCGGCATTGCCGCGCTCAGATACCTAGTATATATTACAAACTACTACCTTCGTTCCGAAATATAATATGTTTTTGACCTGGAAACTGTTGGGGAAACCCCTACGGTAATTTTCTATTTACCAACACAAACACACAACTTGTCCCTCGAGAGGGGGGACAAGCAAAAGTTCGGGGGTGAAATATTTACATGGTGGGGGAGGGGTGGAACAAGAGCAACTAAACAAAAACAACCTAGAAAGGAAAAGGCAGGTCAAAAACAGGGCCTAAAAAAGGTCCTAGAACGAAAGCAACCAGTCAAGAAGCTCCTGCTTGCGAGAAGGTTTGATCCTGTGAAT
Organism: Poa pratensis; assembly: GCA_947311845.1. Lineage (NCBI taxonomy): Eukaryota > Viridiplantae > Streptophyta > Magnoliopsida > Poales > Poaceae > Poa > Poa pratensis. The sequence goes on along the minus strand of CAMZMU010000093.1, from coordinate 26,282,360 downwards.
GATGAGTTGCAAGTCAGCACGAAACAAGATCTTCCAGACTTGAGTGGAGGGCGACTTGGCTTCAAAAAAATTGTTGTTTCTGCATTTCCAAATCCCCCACAGAGCACACGATACCACCTCCAGGAAACTTGGTCCCGGGAAAGAACTTTTTGCTGCTTGGAACATATCGGTCATGTTCGGCATGGAAACCCAAGTGATGTTCAGAATACTCCAGATTCTACCCGCAAAAGGGCAATTGAAGAAAAGATGTTCTCTAGTCTCTCTCTCCCTTCTAGGGCATAAAACACAGTTGACACCAGAGTCAAGGTGCCAATGTCTTCTTTCCATCATATCTCGGGTGTTTAAACGGTCAACCAGCAGCAGCCACATGAACACCTTCTGTTTACTGAGGATTTTACTTTTCCATAGCTTCTGATAAAGTGGAGATGTCGGAAGTGCTTCGAAAGCAAACTTGTAAAACTTGTGTGAGCTGTAGCCGGCCTTATTAAGACTGAATTCCCAAGCATCGTGATCAGTTGGAACAACTAGACTTTGTTTGTGGTCAGCTAGAATGAATTGGAGTTGATTAAGCTCCTCAAGTGCCTGTACCGAAATTGGTGTGATGAAATTCTCTTGCACAAGTTCCTCAAAGCTCTCTGCCCTCAACATTTGACTCACGGAGACATCCGAATCAGAGGCAAAAGAAAAAATTCGAGGGAACTGCAAGGCTAAAAGCCTCTGCTGCCAATTATCCTTTCAAAACAAAACGATCTCCCCAGCTTTTGGTTTGCACACCGAAATGGACCTGAAGGTGTCAAATAATTTACAGACATCTCGCCACCAAAAAGAACCCACAGGAGCAGATGCATGTGGAACTTTATCCTGATAATGAGCTTGCCATGTCATAGAAACCCAGGGTGTGTCATGCCTTGTGTAGAACTTATACAAATGTTTCAAGAGAAGAGCATCATTTTGTATTTCAAGATTGATAACTCCAAGGCCTCCTTTATCTTTCGGACGACAGACCAATTCCCAAGCAGCTAGAGGCTGGATTTTATCTCTATCCTTCTTACTCCATAGGCAATTTCGCCTAGCACGGTCTACCACTTTAACAACTGTTTTGTTGAGTTTGAACATACACATGAAAAAAGTGGGTAAGGCTGAGAGCACTGAATTGACAAAAGTCAGCTTTCCACCATAATTCAGAAATCTAGAGCAGGCATTCATTCTTCTTTCCACACTGTCAGTCAAAGGAGCTAGCTCGAGCACAGTGGGTTTAGTTGTCCCCAAAGGTAAACCGAGATAGGTGAAGGGCATCTTGCCCACCACACAGCCGAAAAATTCAGCTAAACATGTAGCATAATGGATGTCAAAATTTATAGGGACAAGGCAAGATTTGTGGAAGTTCACTTTAAGGCCCGTGGCGTGTTGAAAAATCATCAGAGTGTGCTTCAAATTGCGAAGTTGCTCAAAACTTGCCTCCATGAAAAGCAGCGTGTCATCCGCATATTGGACAATTGGATAATCCATATTATTAAAAACCACCGGAGGTGAAATCTCCCCTTTCAAGTACATGTCATTGATCATATCTTGTAACAGATCAGCACCCTCTACAAAAAGAAGAGGGGAAAGAGGGTCTCCCTGACGAACTCCCCTTTTACAGAAAAACTTTTTGCCAGGCACCCCATTGAGCAGCACTGACGAAGTAGCAGAGGAGAGAATGTTTGCAATCCAGCCAAGCCATCTGTCATCAAAACCCTTTCTCTTCAAGATTTGCAGGATGGCCGAATGCTCCATTAGATCGAAGGCCTTTTCAAAATCGAGTTTCAGAATCATAGCTCCCACGGGAGCGTGTCTACAATGATGAAGGTATTCAAAAGACCATGCAAGGCAGTCCTGAATGGTGCGAGATTTGATGAAACCAAACTGATTGGTGTGAACAAGCTTTGTAATTCTGGATTGCAATCGATTTGCCAACAGTTTGGTGACTAATTTTAGAGCAGAGTTCAAAAGAGAAATGGGACTAAAATCATTAGGAGTCTGAGGGGAAGGCTTTTTCGGAATGAGTGTGATGATCGAAACATTGATGTTCTTTAGGCTGGCATTACTCTCATGGAAATTATTGCAGAGATTGTAAAAATCCTGCTTGATTATAGGCCAACAGCTCTTCATGAAATAACCATTAAATCCATCTGGTCCAGGGGCCTTATCAGAGGGCAGAGAAGAGACCACAAGATCAATTTCCTTTTCAGAGAAGGGAGCCGATAAATCACCTAGGTCCTGAACCTGAGGTATGAGATTCAGAACATCATTTGGTATTTCAGTGGCAATAGACTGTCCAAGTCTGTCTTTGAAAGAGTTCCATAGGACGCCTGCCTTAGCCTCATGATCCGATACCTCTGTTCCATCTTCAAGAGTAAACCGAGCAATGTTGTTCTGCCTATATCTGACAGTTGCCATGGAGTGAAAGAAACTTGTGTTCTCATCTCCAAGCTTAGCCCACCGAATGGTACACCTACTTTTCCAAAGATCTTGCTTACATTGGAGCACATGATTCAGCTTGTTTTTCACAATGTTTCTGAAGTTCCATTCAGTGATATGCAGCTGCCTTTGGTCCTCAATTTCATCCATCATAAAAATAACTGCATTGCAATTTGAAATGATAGTATCCATATTAGGGATGTGCCCATTCCATTTCTTTAGGGCTTTGCGAAGCAACTTGTATTTGTGAGACAGAATACTAGCACTAGTGCCTTGAACATTATGAGACCAGATGTTTGCAACAATTTCAAAGAAACCAGGTCGACGCACCCAGTAATTTTCAAACCGAAAGATTGCAGCTTTAGGAATTTTAGAATCAATTTTCACCACACAAGGAGTATGATCCGACGTTGGCCTAGAGAGGGGGTGAACTTGTGTGTTAGGGAGAGAGATGGCCCAATTTGGAGTAGTAAAGAACCAATCGAGCTGAACCAGTAACGGGTCAGCCTGCATATTACTCCAGGAGAAAGACCGCCCTTTAATTGGCAGTTCAAGAAGACCAAGGTGGCTGATGATCTCATTGAAAGTATGTATGTCCTGCATGTTAGCCCCATCTCTGTTCCTATTCTCAGGCGATCTGTAAAAATTAAAATCCCCCATCAAGAGCCAGTGTTCCTCATCTGGAATGTCCAACTGCATGAGCCAATCCACAAATTGCACTCGTCTAGGACCATCACAGGGACCATAAACATTGACCAGAGTCCAAGCAAAACCCGACTTGGTGCAGACAAAATCCACAACAATTGCAAATGATTCTTGCATGCGAACAGTGCCTTGGAATATTTTACTGTTCCACAAGACCAATAAACCTCCCGAAGCACCATCAGAGGGTTGGCAAATGAAATGATCAAAACGCTTAGGAGCAAATTTGCGGATAGAAGAGTGCTCAAAAGCAGCCTTTTTGGTTTCTTGCAGACAAAGAATTGAGGCCCCACTTTCTTCAAGTTTATCACGCACAATAGGGTTTTTTGTTTCAGCATTGACACCTCTAATATTCCAGTTCAAGACGCTCCAAAAAGCAGTATTGAGAGCCATAAAAGTCTGCTGACAATATGGAGAGCTAAATTTTATTTTGGCGCAGCTTGTCTTCAGTCAGATCCGTAGGATCTATAGCACACTGCTCCACTCCAATCTTCTGCATGAGTTCAATCTGTAGCACCTCCGGCTTCAGAGCCAGCCCCACACTAGACTTTTTCTTCCTAGAAGGTGTGTACGGAATTGCCACATGCACCAGTCCTTCTGTATCGCTTCGAAGTCCCCTGCGACGAGTAGCAGTGGTAAGATGAGGTCCAGATTTCGGGGCCCTCTTAGTGCGTTGGTGATCAGTTTGCAGAGAGGCAAGTTCCAGACCCGACACATTGGGATTCACTTGAACACCTAGATCCTCTGAAATATCGCAAATATTGTCAACATGCCTGGGTGGCTGAGTAAAGAAACAATCAAGCTGTGTTGTTCTCTTGCCAGACAAAATGGAAATGAAAGAGAAACGAGGCACAGACGGCATCCTATAGAAAGTTGGATCAGGGGACAGGAATTCCTTGAAACATGCCTCAACCAAAGACGTTTTAGCCAAGGCTGCCGAATCAAAAGGAATGAGGCCCAACAGCATTGCTTGAGCAAAATGCAAGCTATCAATTTCTTCAGGCAAGAAACACCTGTCAAACATCTTTGGCAACGAGAAGCTGGAGGGAGCCAAAGAGATAGCTTCATAAACAGAATCGGTACTGATTTCCAAAGTCACAATAGCAAGCTCTGACTCTGGGTTACTGACTGGGTCTGTCCAGGCTTGTACGGAACTGTCAGCAAGATTGATGGCCAACGGTGACCCAGCCCCTGCTTCCTTTGCCAACGAAGGTTGTACTAAAACTTGGGGAACGGTCGAGGAGGGAGTTGAAACGGCCAGCGGTAAGGAATCTTGAGAGATCCGTGGTAAAACCTCATCTTCCTTTTTCTGCTTAACAACCCAAGTCCGTCGTTGCGAAAACATGACGGGACTTTTTTTTGGCCTCCATTGCTTGCGTGCCACGCATTCACGTGCTCGATGCCCTAAAGCCTTGCATGTCCAGCACCGCATGCTGCCCATCACTTTGGGCCCAACGTTCAAATTCAGCCGAGACGACTCTGAACATTTAGCACATTTCCTATTCAGTTTTTGGCAAGCTCTACAAACGCCCGGGCAGTTTTTTTTCCAAATGATCGCTCATACTGCAGCGGCCACAACGGCCCAAGAACTTCAAAATAACATCTGTGGGTGGGAGAACCGGGAGCGATGTTTCCATAGCAGCCAGCACATGATTCTCCGCATATCCCGCCTGCCTCAGGTTCAAGATTGACTCCAAATGAAATCGCGAGAATAGCGGGCATAAACTCGCCAGAAAGGAGTTACCATAATAAATCTTTTTTGAAAAACTGGTCTGATCCAAGAAAACCGGATCAAGAAAACTTCCAAATTTAGTTTGCGCTGAAGCTTTATTCTGAGGGAAAAGATCTGTCTGCGAGGGCTTGATGGCAGGGTGTAAAGAACCAAACTGAATCAAAGGCTGAGCCCCCACAATCTGTTGTTCAAGCAGAACCTGTTTATCATTAAGAAAACCAAATTTTGCAAGCTCCGAACGGGAGGAAAATTGATCTGTCTTAGCACTAGAAGTCAGAAAATTCAGATTTGGCCTGAGACGTGTAGGGCTACGCTGTGCCACTTCTAGAATTTGTTCAGAGTTGAACTCCTGAGAAAGCTCATGGGTGAAGCCAGCAGAGTTTGGATGAATACCTCTGAAGAGAGAAAAGTGACATATGAAATCTGGCCAGATGCGATCTTTCAGTCCATAGACAAAGTGCCCAACTCTACTAGATGCCACCGAGAAACGAAAACTGGTCGTACGTTATGCAAACGGTTTGTACGTCGTACGTTATGCAAACGGTTTGTACGTCGTACGCAGTTTCCTCCCGACACATATTCGGATCGGAGGGAGTAGCTTTTTCTATTCGGATGTACCTAGACGCGTTTTAGTGTCTAGATTCAATCATTCCGGTCCGTATGTAGTCCATATTGAAATATCTAAAACATCTTATAATTTGGAACGGAGGGAGTAGATCATATGTGACATTTACGCATTATCAGGTAAACTTACATATGACTCTTTATTGCTAATTATGCCATCATCCTCTCCCCATATAATAAGACACTTTTGCTTTACCTGCGCACGAATATAAGAACACAGTCAGAATTATCACTTGTTTTGCCCTATCCATTTCGTTTTTCTTCCATGCCAGATTGTGATTTAGAAACTTTGCAATATCTAACTGTGTAAATGCTAATAAAAGAAGCATATAGTCTATAATTCCCAGTCAGCAGATGAGAATGATGCGACACTATCAAACAACAGTCCCTAATAGTTTTTTATATAATAAGGGCTTCAAGCTATACAATGTGTCACCCCATTTGTTTTTTGAATTGAAAAGGTAGCATTGTCTATTTCACTCAGACAGCCGTCTTAAACCTCATCGACCCAACATGTCTTTGGGGCTTTGGGCCCAAACTTGAATCGACTACATATCGTAACGTTTGCTGTGATTACCACACCAAACTTGAGCGCCATGGAATAATTCCTCATGATTGATTGAAGGCGTTCTTTTCCCCCCTCCCCTCTCCCTTATCCTCTCGTTCTCCTCCCCTCCTTGAGAGTCGCCTCGGGCTCCCCGGCTCGCTCGGCTCGCCTCACCGGCGGCGCTGCCGTCCGGCGTGGTGGAGCGAGTGGAGCGCGGGCTGTACAGAGTAGAGTAGGGTTTAGATTAGGTTTTCCTGTCTTTCCCATGTGGAGTTTGGTGGCGGATGCCCCGTCTTCTTCCTTTTGGAGGTGTGCTGCTCCGGCGCTCGAGTACGGCGTCGACGCCGCTGCGGATCTGATCTCCATCAAGCTCCCAAGGTGGGAGATACGTGGAGGCGAGTTCGTGGCCTTCCTCTTCTTCAAGTACTTCTGGCCTCCAGATCTGGGGTCTCCTCTCCTGTTCCTGGCCGGCCTCGATGGCGAGGGGGAGGAGGAGAGGGCTGCCTCGATGTGGGAGCGTGGCGGCTTTCCTGATGACGAGGTGGACGCGTCGTCGGGGTGCGAGGTCCTGCTGCTTCTTCGAGCTCCACGGTGGAGATCTGAGGCGTCAGGTACTGAGCGTTGCCTTTTGTTGCCGTCCCATGTTTGGTTGTGGTGGTGGTGGTTTTCTCCGGTGAACTTGCTTTGGCCGGCCGTGGCGGCGAGGGAAGAGGTTGACCGGGGAGTGGGCGTTCTGGATGGCTGGCCTGATCGTCGCGGAGCTGGCGGGAAGAAGGGTGGTTTCGACAAGCTTGCACTATGGCTGTATGCGTTCATCGAGCTAGGTGTCCGTCGCGGAGTGGCGGCCGGATTTGCAGTCGACTACAACTTGTGGAGGTGCTCGCTGTCCTGGCAATGGTGGTACGGCGGCTCCGGTGAGGATTAGGTTTTGGGGTTGGGGTGGATCCGGTTGTGGTCTTTCAGGTTGCTCGGGGTGTTTAGTGCATTTTGCTGGGTCTTCTTTGTATTCTCTGGTTCCTGAGGGACCTGCTTGTAATTTGTACTGAGCTTCCTTTATATGAAATCGGATCCTGTCAAAAAAATTCCTCATGATTGAGGCCACGTGCATCACCGGAGTGGGCCATTGAGGTGGAAAATTAAAACAAAAAATGTAGAAACGGGGAAAATATGGATTGACCAGCGTTACGAAAAATTGTTGACCGAGAAGGAATTTCCCGCCGGTGTCCAGCGAGGTGAGTGGTGCATGGGCAAGTTGTCAGGATATGATTCTGGGGGATGGACCCAAATGTGCGCAGAGCTGCTAATAATCCATCCTACTCTTTTTTAGTGTTATAACTTATAAAGTACAAAATACCCTTTCTTAAGTGGCTTGTTGATCCATAAATCAGCATCCATAATATGGGTAGACCCACCAGGGAAATGGTGTTACTATTAAAGTAATGAGTTGGATGATATGAAGACAATGAAATTGGATAAAGAATAAGAAACATTTAACATATCTGAAGAGTGGGCAGGATCATAATTTAGATGTTCACAGAAAAGAACCTGCTTTATTTGGTTTAGGACATTATAACCCCCAGTAACCATAAAATTAACCGTAGCATCTTCCCACCAAGGAAGTAAGCAATGTAGGCGGCCAATCTGTAATAAACAACAAATAATGAAGGAAATCATATGACTTGAACCCAAGAAGTACAGAGGAAAAGAAAATGGTTTGAATTGCTCAGGGCGATGTTTGTGCATAGTTCAAAAAAGGTTATCAGGTATAACCAAGCAGAATTTGACTGACGAGAAATAATCATGTATATATAAACTAGATTATTAAAGCATGAAGCAAGAAAGGTTTGTACAATCATTTTTTACGCATCAAGTGCAGCATTACTACTTTCAAGTCCTTGCAGCTTAGGCCTTTTTGTTATGGCAGTTTTGTCTTTCACCTAGGATAGTTTAGTTTTGCTTTGGTCGTTTTGGTTTTGGGTTTGTCCCCTGTTTTTGGTTTGGTGGTTGCCATGCACAGTTTGTGGTTTGTACTTTGCACCTTTTTTGACATTCATGTTCTAATACACAATGGCACACATTTAGATGCATGTTTAAGAAAATAAGTTAATAGGAGAATAATAGGGGAAAAACAGCATACTTGAAAGATATACATGCACCTCAGAAAAGTGGAGAGAACTAATAGAACAACAACCAGAAATAATAGTTTCTGATTACTTCTGTTTCACCCTCCTACCGTGCGTGTTTACTACAGTGGAAAACAAAGCCTACGATGGTTGTAGCCTGTAGCTATGTAAGCTCAAGCTAATACGTCCTGTTAGTTCTACAAAAAAACAAAAGCTAGTACGTTCTGTTAATTTGAGAAAACAAAAATGAAAAATAGAAAACGTTTTGACAATTTGAATTTTTTGAAATTTGAACAATTTTTTAATCTGAACAAATTTCTAATCCGATCAAATGAACAATTTTCATAACTGAATTTTTTTCGAATCTGAACAAATGATCAATTTTTGAATCTGAACAATTTTCGAATATGAACAATTTTTTTAATGGATTTAGTAAGTGAAGATAAAAAGGTTTATGAACGAAAGTTATTTTTGAACGATTTTAAAAGTTCACGAAAGTTATTTTTGAACGGTTTTAAAAACTGAACGGACAAAGGTCGGCGAACAAATTTTTTTTGAATAGATTTAAAAAGGGCAGAGAAAAAGATTTATCAACGAAAGTTATTTTTGAACGATTTTAAAAGTGAACGAAAATTATTTTTTGAACGATTTTAAAAAGTGAACGGAAAAAGTTCGGTGAACAAAAATTATTTCTGAACAGATTTAAAAAGTGAAGAGAAAAAAGTTTATGAATGAAAGTTATTTTTGAATGATTTTAAAGTGAACGAATTTTTTTGAACGATTTTAAAAAGTGAACAGAAAAAGGTTGGTGAACGAATTTTTTTTGAACAGAGTTAAAAAGTGAAGAGAAAAAGGTTTATGAACGAAATTTATTTTTGAATCATTTTGAAAGTGCACAAAAATTATTTTTGAACGATTTTAAAAAGTGAACAGAAAAAGGTCGGTGAACAAAAATTATTTTTGAACAAATCTAAAAAGTGAAGAGAAAAAGGTTTATGAACGAAAGTTATTTTTGAACGGTTTTAAAAGTGAACAAAAATTATTTTTAAATGATTTTAAAAAATTAACAGAAAAAGGTCGGTAAAAATATTTTAGAAATGAACAAAAAAAATGGGGGTGAACGGAAATAATTTTTGAATGATTTTAAAAAGTGAACGAAAAAGCCGATGAATGAAATCTATTTTAAAATGATTTTTAAAAATGAACAAAGATTGGGGGTGAACGGAAACTGTTTTTGAACGATTTTAAAAAGTGAACAAAAAAAGGCCGGTGAACGAAATCTATTTTTGAATGATTTTAAAAACGAACAAGGGGTGAATTTTTGAACGATTTTAAAAGTGAAAACATAAATGCCAGTGAATTAAATCTATTTTTGAACTATTTTAAGATGAACAGAAAATGGGGGTGAACGAAAACTATTTTCGAACGATTTTAAAAGTGCAAAAAGCTGGTGAACGAAATCTATTTCTGAACGATTTTTAAAGATGGATAGAAAATGAATATGGGATTGAACGGAAACTATTTTTTGAACGATTTTAAAAGTGAACAAAAAAAGACGGTGAACGAAATGTATTTTTGAACGATTATAAAAAATGAACAGAAAAGGGTCGGTGAACGGAAATGTGTTTTGAACAATTTTAAAAGTGAAAAAAATGAAAAACTAAAATAAACAAAAGTAGAAAATTTAAAGAAATTAATAATAAAAAGAAAAAGAAAAGAAAACGATAAAAGAAAAAGAAAAACGAAAAATAGTGAAAAACGAGAAAAAAAAAGAAATAGGAAAAAGAAAAATTAAAAGAATGAAATGATAAAACAAAATGATACAGGAAAAATGAAAACAGAAAAATTAAACGTAAAAGGAAAAAGAAAAGAAAACAAAAAAGAAAAACGAAAACAGGAAAAAAAGAAAAAGACGACTGATGGGCCGGCCATCCGCGCCGACGCGCGCCTCCCTTCAGGCAACACGGGCGCGATCCGTCGCCTGAGGGCGATATATTGCATTCGCTTCGCAATTCCCGTCTTGCGAGTCTGCGCCATGACGAATTTCGTGAATCGAGCGAGCCCTGAACTGGACAGCGCCGCCACCGGCCCTCCACTGTCCACTCGACGTGAACGTCGTCACTCGCCTAATCTCCAGCTTGCCTGCCCCGCGCCTGTCCTCGCTGCTCTCCTCGTCGGCTGCCCCGCTTTTGCTGCGAAATCCTTGCAAAAAATTCTACCAAATCCTTCGGAAAATCAGAAAATCCTCAAAGTGAAGAAGATCCTCAGCAAAGGAATTTACCCCGTTGTTCTGATAAGTTCTCATATCTCTTTAATGCTATTTTTAGGTTTTTGGTCATATCTTATGTAATTTCTTGGACCATTAACAATGCAGTTGAAAATATATGTTCATGTCTGCAATCGCACCAAGTTTATGTGGATTATAAGAGTTTCTTAGTAGTTTTTTGCGCCAAAATTATAGTAGTAGTTTTTTTGCTCCAAGTTTTTGGCACGGGTCTTGGTTCAATCTTGGCTCCGCCGCTGATCATAAGGCACCATATTCATCCAGATCACCATATTCATCCAGATTTCAAGTCTGAGTAATTGGAGGAGGAATCCCTTAGTATTTTGTTTCAGACCCTCAAAACGAGGTATGAACAGCAGAAGGCAGTTGTCATGCCTGAAGCACTCCATGATTGGACATATCTCCGATTCCAGGACTTCAAGTCTGTCAGGGAGTACAATCATGAGGTTCATAAGATCAGTTCCAAACTACGTTGTTGCGGGAAGGAACCTACTGATGCGGAGAAGATAGAAAAAACTGTCTACTATGATCCCATCTGACAGGATCCTCTAGCAGCAATACCGTGGTTGCGACTACCAAGTTTATTCCGACTTTATTCGTATCTTACTTCAGGCTAAAAAGCATGATGAGCTGCTCGCCAAGAATGGCTCTTAGCGCCCCGGTTGGTTCTGAACCTCTACCTGAAGTCATATGAATGTCGCGAATTGGCGAAATTTTGATGGTGCCTTCAACGGCAAGCCTTCGAATCTCAATGGTAAGCGAAAGCGCGACCAGAACAGGAAGTCTAGAAACTTAAACCGTGGGAAAGGCACCGCAAAGCCCGAGTTTGACAAAACTAAGATTTGCGACAAGTGTGCCTGCTACACGCATCCCACTAACAAGTGCAAGACCCCAAAGCATCTGGTCATTCTGTACCAGCAATCCCAGGGACGCAAAGCACCTCAAGGGAAAAGGTTTGAAGCCAATTTCAACCTACATCTAAACCTAACTTCTGCAACAATTTAATATCACGAGCAATTCATAACATCGATGATGCACACAACCAAATTTCTAAAATAAAATAAGACCAAGATGAACGGAATGACCAACATCGACATCAACCACTGCCCCACATCAGGCACAAGAAGACTCTCCAACCTTTACGAAGGTAACGACACACACCAGTAGCTGAAGATATCACATAGCTCCTCAATTTTGTTCCACCATTACATTAGCAAAAAATAGGTTTGCATGCTATAGTTTTGCATAATCTTTAAATCACATAGCCCCTCCTAAAATTTTGATCAAGCTCTGCCACTACCAAGCAAGTCTTATAAGTATTAAAATACACCTATGAGTCTTATAAGTATTTTACAACCGGTCATATACATATGTTTGACCTGCCCGTGTGGCTAGTACATTCCATATGCCACCGACATAGTTCACTTTCGTAATATTATTGTGTGTATTATTATTTTGATTGTTCATACTATTTATGTTATATAGAACTGGTTTACTTCTTTCGTGCCGGCCAGCTGGGAAAGGAGGGAGAGAGGGGGTTGAGGGGCTATCCTATTTCCAAGTAAAGTAGGAAATTTATATTTCTATGTTAAAGATTTTAACATTGATTCTTATTTACCTACGCATTTTAGACCAATTCTTTTAGCGGCTTAAAGAATAACCACCTTCTCCCCAGTTTTCCTCATAACCCGCCTATCTTATTACTTGGGAAGGGGAGGCTTATTGTAAGCCATCATAAAAATTGGGCCTGAGAAGCCTTCTGCAACTTGATCAATTTAGAATTGTTGTTTTTCTAGGGACTTAGAGATAAAAATCTGTATTTATTTACCGTTGGTCAATACAGATTTTTTATAGATAAAGAGTATATATTAATATCGCGGAGATACCAATTACACCCAGCTTCTGCAACAACGCATTGCCCTAGCGGCATTACGGATGCACATAGCCAAATATAGAAAGAAGAATTACAAAAAACAAAAGTCCCGTTGCAGCGATCTATTCCTTGAAACACCAGCACTAACACCACCAAGACAACACCAGAAGTCCAGTTTCTCCATAAGCGACGCCTCCATGAAGGAAACAAAGCACAAGCACCATCGTCACCCGATAATAAATCATAGGTTTTCACCCTGCAGAAAGTCCTCGCACTCAAAACAATGCCTCCAACAAAGTCATTGCCAGGCACAACCAATTAAGGCCAGAACTTGGATATTCACCCTAAGGCATAAGACTTTCGACTTCTCCTGTGCAGTCGCACCCACTTACAAACCGCTGCTCAAGGTCACGAATCACCCAGCCAATTCTTCATCGCCACGAAGACACAAACCACCATTGCTAGTTCCCAGATCCCGCCTTCCATGACATTCTCTGCCAGCACCATGGAACGAGAAAGCGTGCTCCATAGTATTAACAGCCAGCAGAGCTTCAAAGCGCTCCCTCTGAAACCAAACGGTCAGATAAAAACATGGGTGCGTCCGACCGAATACCACCCGATCCAGCAATCTCCAGGCATGAATCACCCAATGGAGTTCGCCGGCGGAGCCTTCCGGAACACGACCGTCCAGCAAGTTCGATGGGGACCAACATCCGGTAGATCTTCATCTTGGCGCAAATAAGAACCAAGGACCACCGCCACTATTCTTCAGCCTCGCAAGCCCCGACGCCGCAAGGCCACTCCCAGCAGAAATGGCAGCAACGGAGGAGGTCAACCAACGCACAGCTTAAGGAAACGTCAGCGTGGCCAAAGCCACCGCCGGACCACCCGTATCGCCGGCCCGAGTTGGAGCCCGCGGCCCAGATCGGATCTGGGGCCCAGATCAGAACGACCCCGATCCCTTCCGCCATCTGGAAGACGGAGGACAGGCACCGGCAGCGCCCCACCGCCTCGACGCCGCCGCGCCGCCGAGAGATCTCAGACGCCGGCCAGACGACCGCGCCGCCCTGTGCCCGCAACCTGCAACTCACCGCCTCCGTGAGCCGTCGCCGCGAGGCACCTCTCCTGCCCACCGTCAAGGACGGGATGGGCGCCGCCACCGCCGCCAGGGCCGGCAGCAGGGGGCTAGGATGGTGGGTGGCTGCTAGGGTTGAAGGGGAGGTGGTCGCCTCCGGAGCCGCCTAGAGGGAGGCGACCCGAGAGGGAGGGAGAAAGACTCGTACGTACTTACTGTACGCGCATCGTGCTGCTCCTGAAGATCTTTGGTCAATACAGATGACGAACCTAAGATTAAGCACAAGAATCTGGATACATAACGTATAAATGTACGAAATGTTACACCCAGATTATCAAATCCCACTTAGCACTTAGCAGTTAGCACCTAGAAGAAGGTACATAGTGTGGCACCCACATTATCGAATCCCAGTTAACACCTAGCAGACGATGGCATGGCATGATATGCATTACAGCAATCCCAACCTCTTGCCGCACTCCACGCTGCCATCTAGCACCTCCTCTGCTCCATACTTATACTTGAACCCCAGCTCCACAAGTTTGCTTGTATTAGCTTGCACTCTCACTCCATCTCCCACCACCCTAATCCATGCACATGCAAAAATCAAAAGTACATATTAGTCACACGACGCACCAAGACACGAAATCAAATTAAAACATTCAGTTTTTTCAAAAAGGAGAGCTGAGCCCCGGTCTCTGCATCAATTGATGCAGACAGACTTTTGTCATCAGTTAAAGAACATACTCTTTGATCATCAGTTTGAGCTCCGGGTGCTTGCCAACGTAGTGCTCCACGACATCCTGCATGTTGGGGTACGCCGCGGCGCAGAGGTACCGGCCGCCGGCGATGTCACACGACCGCTCCATGCAGAAGATGTGCGCCTCGCAGACGTCGTCGACGTGAACCAGCGGCACGGAGCCGAGGAGGGACTGCAGGAACATGAGAACATTGTGTTGAAGCTCGGGGCTTCAACACATAGCCAAATTATAATATACCGAGAAGATATCTGGTAAACCTAACTTATTCAACAATTTAATATCACGAGCAATTCAAAACATCGATGGTACACATAGCCAAATTCAAGACGAACGCAATGACCAACATCGATATAAACCACCGCCCCACATCGGGCGCAAGAAGACTCTCCAACCTTTACGAAGGCAACGACACACACCAGTAGCTGAAGATATCACATAGCCCTTTAATTTTGTTCTACCATTAGCAAAATATCAGGCTGCCATGCTATAGGTTTTGCATGATCTCTAAATCATATAGCTCCTCCTAAAATTCTGATCAAGCTCTGCCACTACCAAGCAGGTCTTATAAGTATTAAAATACACCTATGAGTCCTAAAACAACAAGTGTTTTACAACCGGTCGTATACATATGTTTGACCTGCCCGTGTGGCCAGTGGCGGCGCCAGGTTTCAAGGGGTGTGTATTCATTTTGAACATGGGTATTCATTTTGCCAAAATCCTCATGGTTTTTGCTAAAAATTCCGCTGTTCTATCAAAAAAATTCAAAGTTTTGTCAAATCATGGGTATTCCCTGGAAGACAGGGCATACACGCTGGCGCCGCCCCTGCGTGTGGCTAGTACATTCCATATGCCACCGAAATAGTTCACTTTCCAAATAATATTATTGTGTTTATTATTATTTTGATTGTTCATACTATTTATATCATATAGAATTGGTTTACTTCTTTCGTGCGGGCCAGCTGGGAAAGGAGGGAGAGAGGGGGTGAGGGGCTATCCTATTTCCAAGTAAAGTAGGAAATTTATATTTGTATGTTAAATATTTTAACATTGATTCTTATTTACTTACGCATTTTAGACCAATTGTTTTAGCGGCTTAAAAAATAACCACCTTTTCCCCAGTTTTCCTCATAACCCGTCTATCTTTTTTTTTATTTTTTTTAGGGGAGGCTTATTGTTTGAGCCATCAAAAAATTGGGCCTTAGAAGCCTTCTGCAACTTGATCAATTTAGAATTGTTGTTTTTCTAGGGACTTAGAGATAAAAAAATCTGTATTTATTTATCTTTGGTCAATACAGGTGACGAACCTAAGATTAAGTACAAGAATCTGAATACATAACATATACAGGTACATAATGTTACACCCAGATTATCAAATCCCACTTAGCAGTTAGCACCTAGAAGAAGGTACATAGCGTTGCACCCACATTATCGAATCCCAGTTAGCAGTTAACACCTTGCAGACGATGGCATGGCATGATATGCATCACAGCAATCCCAACCTCTTTCCGCACTCCACGCTGCCATCTAGCACCTCCTCTGCTCCGTACTTATACTTGAACCCCAGCTCCACAAGTTTGCTTGTATTAGCTTGCACTCTCACTCCATCTCCCACCACCCTAATCCATGCACATGCAACAAACAAAAGTACGTATTAATCACACGACGCACCACGACACGAAATCAAATTAAAACATTCAGTTTTTTCAAAAAGGGGAGCTGAGCCCCGGTCTCTGCATCAATTGATGCACACAGACTTTTATCATCAGTTAAAGAACATACTGTTTGATCATCAGTTTGAGCTCCGGGTGCTTGCCAACGTAGTGCTCCACGACATCCTGCATGTTGGGGTACGCCGCGGCGCAGAGGTACCGGCCGCCGGCGATGTCACACGACCGCTCCATGCAGAAGATGTGCGCCTCGCAGACGTCGTCGACGTGAACCAGCGGCACGGAGCCGAGGAGGGACTGCAGGAACATGAGAACATTGTGTTGAAGCTCGGGGCCGGTGAGAGGCGACAAGATGGTCTGCATGCTGTCGGTGGTGTATGGCAGGAGTGTGTCTCCACTGACGAGCCCGCACAGCAGGACGACGACGTCGAATGACCTTGCCGCCTCGTCGGAGTCGTTATACTTGAGTAGCTCCTTGTCACTAAGGGTCTTGGAGGATACATAAGCCTGCATGGCATGTAAATTTACTGACTAATCAATGGTTTATACCTATGATTATCAACAATACTAAATTAATAGATAATCATAAGATATATGGTGTATTTATGATGTATATTCTTTTCTATGTGTGTATTTCGAATTTTGTTCTTAAACTTCTAGAAATTGTAAACACACACATCCTTTGAATAATCATAAATTTGTTCTGAAATTGTAAGAAATTTCTGAATTTGAATTTTAACGAATGGTGCCACATGAGGTGTGGTATCACACTATCTAATTGTAAGAAATTTCTGAATTTGAATTTTAACGAATGGTGCCACATGAGGTGTGGTATCACACTATCTATCTTTTTTCGGGGCCTTGTCCAAAAATGAGAGCACTCACGTCCATGAATTCGTTGCTGTGACCGCAGGGAAGCCCAAGCGGGGTCCAGAAGGATTCGTCCATGAACTCTTTGTAGCCCTCTCCGTCCTCCCTGAGCGGCGCCGCCGCGACAACGGAGCCCGTGTGGATGACACGCCTCACCGTCTTGGCCCGCTCGCACTGCTGCAGGATAGCGTGCGTCGCGTCCACGATCGCCTCGGTGGTGTCCTTGTACTGCGAAAATCAAATCAAGATAAAAAGTAAGAAAAATATGACATTGCTGGTCGCGCGCGATCAGTTTATGTTTGGAAGTTTCAACGAAGGCTGAGGTCGGAAGTGGATGGGTACAGAACTAAAAGCATGGCTGGTTATGTTGCACGCCTCACAACGAAGGCGCGCAACACCACCAGTGTATCAATCAACACCCTCGCGTGCCGTCTTCGTGTGATTAATGCACAGCCGCCCCGATAGTAGAATCGTTTACTGAATTTTGTGCTATCGATTATCATGGGTACCTTGAGCTGCCGGAGCTGTGCTGCAGAGGGGTGGCGACGAGGAAGACGAACTGGCAGCCCTGGATGGCCGGCTCGAAGCTGGCGGCGTCGTAGATGTCCGCCTGGAACAGCGTCAGCCGCTCCGCCGCGCCGGGCAGCCCCTTCAGCAGCTCCGTCTTCTTCTCGTCCCCTGCCAATATATAATTGCGCGTCAAATCATCAGAAAATGCATGCCTGGGCATGGATAGATTGGCATGAGGAAGGCGCATACATACCTAGGTTCCGTAAGGTGGCGTGGACGCTGCAGCCCCTGTCGAGGAGCTTCTTGACGAGCCAGGACCCGATGTAGCCGGCAGCTCCGGTGACGCACACCCTGCGGCTCATCTCTCCAGCCGGTTCCATGATCACCTCGCACACTGCTCCAGTACCAGTAGCTATCTATATATGCTTTCGCCAGTGGATCGGATCGATTTGCTTGGTCACGGTGGCTGCCAGAAGATGCTGGGCCACAATACGTGTCGATCGCCACTCTTTTTTTTTTTTGAACAAAGGGGAGGGATCCAGAAGGATCCCGACTGCACTAAACGGTGGGACAAATTACATCAAGGACCAGAAAATAAAAGGAAAATACAACCAAGCCCTTGGCTTTTATAGAAAGGACCTTAACTAAATAAAAAGAAATGCAATCAGATCCTTCTCCACCGCATGAACAGAGCAGCTCGACACGGCTGCCGCCGACGCCGTCGCCGGGGACGAGACCACTTGGAGACAGCACGACGATGAACACAACCATGGAGCTGGAGAGGGGCCTCCGCATCGGCACGCCGGCCTGGAGGTTGGAAGTGCCATGGCGCGATTCGCACCATAGCTCAGAGCGGCCAATGGGGCCGAAAATAACGACGGCGCATAGTCGCCGCCATTGAGGATCTCCGAAATTTGCAGCCTGAAATTTCCCCCAAGAAGCCGTAGATCCAAAGCTCTGATCTTCTTCCCCGCTACCTCCGCGCCATAGAAGACAAGAAATCTTCGATCCACGAGCTCCCGCACGAAACGGACGATTATTGAAGCAGCAGCGGTCGATTCCTGAGTGCGAGAAACTCCTCCATGGAGCTTCAAGAAGCAGTAGGCTCTCCCACTCCAGCGGCGCATCCGCCTCACCGCCGGGAAAGCTGCTGCGCTCCATCGGCCATACGACGCTCTTCCTTTCCCCCTCGCCACCGAGGCCGGCCAGGAGAAGAAGAACACCACACAGAAGGAGACCGAGACGCTTATTGAAGAAGGCCGCCGTGAATCCGCCACCACCGTCCACCCCCCACCATGGAGGCTCGACGAGGGGACTCACCACGACGAGCTCGGCGCCGCACCATGACGCCAGAGCTGCAGGCCTTCGGAGGGAGAAAGACGGCATGACGCCAAGCTCCACAAAGGGCAAGCAACAACGAAAAGAAAACCTATAGCTACTATCTACAAGCCAAGCTGCGCATCCGCATCCACACCAAGCGGCGACGCCACCGGAGCGGGGAGCGAGCCGGCGAAAGGGAAGGAAGGTTGGAAACGACTCTCAAAAGAGAAGAGCGGTGGGAGGAGAGCGGTGGGAGTAACACCCCCTCCCTTCCGATCGCCACTTATTAGCTGCACGCTGAGACTTCTGACAGGTTACGTTCGTAGGGCCTCGTCTCAAGAGAGCCACGGGAACGTTTCCCTGGCACACATGGCGCTGTCGCAGCGTGGGTGAACACGAAACAGAAAGCCCGCGGTAAAACGTGTTCGGCTCCAGATTATACATGTTGATGCAGCAGTGAGACCGGCTTTGCTCGATCGAAACCACCGTGTGACTGTACCCACTGATACATACTGTACATTTTCTTCCCTTGACTTTGACATCAAAACATTTTCCTAGTGCTAATCTAACAGCTGACCAGCAACCTAAAGAAGAGGAGCTGACAAGCAGAGACATGTTTCTGCCTCTGCTGTCAGAGTTCTCTACTCTCTACTGCAAGCTCTTCCATCTTCACGGAAGGACTTGGGAGCCAGCAGGTTCATCGACGCGGCTGCTCCCAGCTAGTGCAGGATGCAGGATGTTGCTGGGGTAAGTGCAAGGCAGGCAGGCCTACTGCAGGGCTTCAAGGAGATCGCAGACGAGCGGCAATAGGAGTGCGCCAATGTACATGTTACCGCGCACACGCCAGCACAAGGGTCTGGTCTTCTTCACTGGGCCCTGCAGCACATTGGACAATATGCGTAAAGCGTCAACACTCAACAGCTCGGCTCAATGCGAGGGGTACTGAAGTGTCAATGCGGAGCCATTCTACCAGCAGAACAGGAGTAGCAAATAGCCCAAAGCTTCCAGTGAGCAATGGCATACCTAAGTGTTGATGCCCAAGTTGATGATAGGGAAGTGGCCTGGTCCGCCTTCTCCGCATTATCGCTTCTGAGGAAGTCAAGGACATGTTTTGCCGCTTCCTTTGGCTTCTCAACATGAGGAATGTGGCCGCACTGCCCAACCTGTCTTAAAATTGCGCTTGGGAGCTCCTGCTGCAACCGCTGCAAAGAGCCCCCAACGCATTTAAAATGGCACGAAATCACATATCAGGCATGCGTATATATTACAAACTACTACCTCCGTTCCGAAATATAATATGTTTTAGCTTAATATGTTTTAGCTTTTTTCTATTCGGATCACTATTCAAGATATCTTCTGATAGTCCAATAAATCGGCCGATTTATCGCTTCTCAGTGTCTGACCGATAAGATAAATCGGCCGATATGCCGTCGACCGATAAGTTCCCGATAAGCGATATCCCCAACATTGATTCAGATGTACCTATATGCGTTTTAGTGTGTAGATTCAATCATTCCGGTCCGTATGTAATCCATATTGAAATATCTAAAACATCTTATAATTTGGAACGGAGGGAGTAGATCATATGTGACATTTATGCATTATCAGGTAAACTTACATATGGCTCTTTATTGCTAATTATGCCATCATCCTCTCCCCATATGATAAGACACTTTTGCTTTACCTGCGCACGAATATAAGAACACAGAATATAAGAACACAGTCAGAATTATCACTTGTTTTGCCCTATCCATTTCGTTTTTCTTCCATGCCAGATTGTGATTTAGAAACTTTGCAATATCTAACTGTGTAAATGCTAATAAAAGAAGCATATAGTCTATAATTCCCAGTCAGCAGATGAGAATGATGCGACACTATCAAACAACAGTCCCTAATAGTTTTTTATATAATAAGGGCTTCAAGCTATACAATGTGTCACCCCAATTTGTTTTTTGAATTGAAAAGGTAGCATTGTCTATTTCACTCAGACAGCCGTCTTAAACCTCATCGACCCAACATGTCTTTGGGGCTTTGGGCCCAAACTTGAATCGACTACATATCGTAACGTTTGCTGTGATTACCACACCAAACTTGAGCGCCATGGAATAATTCCTCATGATTGAGGCCACGTGCATCACCGGAGTGGGCCATTGAGGTGGAAAATTAAAACAAAAAATGTAGAAACGGGGAAAATATGGATTGACCAGTGTTACGAAAAATTGTTGACCGAGAAGGAATTTCCCGCCGGTGTCCAGCGAGGTGAGTGGTGCATGTGCAAGTTGTCAGGATATGATTCTGGGGGATGGACCCAAATGTGCGCAGAGCTGCTAATAATCCATCCTACTCTTTTTTACTGTTATAACTTATAAAGTACAAAATACCCTTTCTTAAGTGGCCTGTTGATCCATAAATCAGCATCCATAATATGGGTAGACCCACCAGGGAAATGGTGTTACTATTAAAGTAATGCGTTGGATGATATGAAGACAATGAAATTGGATAAAGAATAAGAAACATTTAACATATCTGAAGAGTGGGCAGGATCATAATTTAGATGTTCACAGAAAGGAACCTGCTTTATTTGGTTTAGGACATTATAACCCCCAGTAACCATAAAATTAACCGTAGCATCTTCCCACCAAGGAAGTAAGCAATGTAGGCGGCCAATCTGTAATAAACAACAAATAATGAAGGAAATCATATGACTTGAACCCAAGAAGTACAGAGGAAAAGAAAATGGTTTGAATTGCTCAGGGCGATGTTTGTGCATAGTTCAAAAAAGGTTATCAGGTATAACCAAGCAGAATTTGACTGACGAGAAATAATCATGTATATATAAACAAGATTATTAAAGCATGAAGCAAGAAAGGTTTGTACAATCATTTTTTATGCATCAAGTGCAGCATTACTACTTTCAAGTCCTTGCAGATTAGGCCTTTTTGTTATGGCAGTTTTGTCCTTCACCTAGGATAGTTTAGTTTTGCTTTGGTCGTTTTGGTTTTGGGTTTATCCCCTGTTTTTGGTTTGGTGGTTGCCATGCACAGTTTGTGGTTTGTACTTTGCACCTTTTTTGACATTCATGTTCTAATACACAACGGCACACATTTTTTTTTTTAAACCGAAGGCAAAAGCTTTGCCTTATCTATTAATTAAGCAGAAGGTGTCCGGTTTATTAGCGGAAGAAACCGGACGAAAACCATACAACGAACACAACACCACGGGGCGAAGCCCACGCAACCTCGGAAACACCTAGAGCCCCGACGACAAACAACATCATGAGTAACCTTGTCGCCCACACGACACAAGGTGGAGCACCCTCGATGTTGCAAAACTCTCGGAGCCGCCGCCCCGACATACACCTCCTCATCACGCCCCGCGCAATCCACCTACACCGCCTTCCGGGGCCGCCGCCCCGACATGCCACCGCTCGCACTTGAGCTGCAACGCCGCACGACCTAGTTGTCTGCAGTCCAAACTGCACAGGGCAACTACCCGCAGACCACAGCCGTCACACCACTTCTGAGGCCACTGCCTCGACATACTGAAGATCGCCCCCTCGCTGGGACGCATCGACCGAGCCGACAACCTCGCTGCACTCACAGCACAAGATTGTCACCCACGCCATGCATGGCCACAGAACCGCCTCCTAGAGCTGTCGCCGCATCGCTTCCCGAGGCCGCCGCCCCGGCGTATCGAAACTCCATCCACCCGAGGCCGCTGCCCCGGCATCCACTGAGAACCCAACGGCAAGAGAAGTACATGCAGGGAACACGGGTAAGCTCTCCAAAGGCGGCACCTCCAAGGAGAGTGGCGAAACCACCAAACGCCGCCCGCTCCGGGGACCCGAAGCTAGGGCTTTCGCCCAGAGAGCCCAAGCACCCTCACGAGGGAGAGGAACTCGAGTTCCACGATGACGCCACCAAGGTGGGACACGACGTCAAAGACGCCGCCGTCATCGGCACAGACCAACGGTCAGGACAGGCTTTCGCCCGGAACTCATCTTCACCACTCGATCATAGGGAAACCACAATTCCTGCATCTTCTCTGCCGCAGTCCACCAAGCACCACCAAGCAACCTCAGTGCACCACCCCTCGCTCCATCGACACCCGACCGGGAACAGGACCACCGGAAGCAGCAAGATCTTCCGCGGCGAACCAAGCACCATGCCGGCAAGACACGGAGGAGCACTGCCCGGGCCAAGGACCACCACGGTTCCAGGCCGCAGTCACACCGCCGAGGCCGGCAAAGCAGCCACCATCATGAACCGCCCGGGCCTCCGAGCCGCGCCCAACTGCGCTGCCCCAGAGACCCCTGCACCCACGTCGTGCCCTGTGCGCGGCCAGCCAGGCCTTCCGCCATGGCCACCTCGAGCTGCCCGCACCAGATCTGGCCCTCGTCAGATCTGGGGAAGAGATCCCAGATCGTCCACACCCGCCCTCGCCACCGTAGTCAGGGACCACGGGGCAGCACCGGAGGAGAGTCTCCTCCACCTCCACGGCGCGGGAACACCGCCCCGGCCGCGCGCTCCGACGAGCTAGCCGTTGCCGCCCCAGCTGCTGCAGCAGTCGCCGTCGCGCCTCCACGAGCTCAAGCCCCCAGACCACCTTTGGCGGCTGGGCCCGCCGCCGCCGCGGCGAGGGCCGGCGGCAGCGGCGGCGAGGAGGGCCGGCGTTGGGAGATGCTGGCGGCGCGCGGGTCGCCCCCGGTGTCGCTCTGGGGAGCAACACGGGGAGCCGATTTCGGATGTTTAAGAAAATAAGTTAATAGGAGAATAATAGGGGAAAAAACAGCATACTTGAAAGATATACATACACCTCAGAAAAGTGGAGAGAACTAATAGAACAACAACCAGAAATAATAGTTTTTTCGTTCTGTTGCAAGGAATGCATTGAGGCTTACTTGCACCCAATCAAAGAATCCATCTGGAACTTTATTAAATGCCAAGCGTGTAGCGAACAGTCGCAGAGGAAGACTCTTGAGTACAAAAACCTGGGGAGCAAAAGATTACACTGTATTCCAACCAATAAAAATGCTCATACCACTGGATCAGTTTGATGCAAACTAAATAAGCCAACATGAATAACTCTGAGGACAAGCATAACCATCATTAAGTACAAATAAATATGCTTATGACTGCACAGTTACCATGGGCATCAGGACACGAAAACTAAACAGGTATTAGCAAATTATATCAACAAAACAAAATGCTTCATCGCTATAGCAAAGTTGTGTTGTCGCAAAGGTTGCAGCTCAGCAAAGAACTCACCCCAGTATATGGAACAAATTTAGGCACTCTGGTCATATCTCTTGTGCCCTCAGCATAAACACTTGCACCAATGAAGATTAATTTTGATACCTGCGATAAACAAGCTAATTAGCATCTTGTAGGAAAGCTTGTAAGATTTGTCCAGTGACAGGAAAAGTACATAGAAATTCAAGATATATATCTGTATTTTGTGGTACTTTTCATATGTGCTAGACTGTTATCTAAGAAATGAGGAGAACACAATAAGTCATAACAGGAAAAGTACATAGAAATTCAAGATATATATGTGCATTTTGTGGTACTTTTCATATGTGCTAGACTGTTATCTAAGAAATGAGGAGAACACAATAAGTCATAACATGCTTGTACCGCTTCCGGATAGTTGACTGCAAAATCGATGGCAACAGCAGCACCGAGGCTTGGCCCAACTAGTACCATAGGCTTTTTTATGTAGGATCTCCAGAACTACACAAAAAGGTTGTTAAGATGTAAGGATCATGTCACTAGTCATTAGATAGCAGCGTAAGTCCGACCCATATAGTTATGGTTCTGCTTAGTACTAACTACAAAGTCATAAAAACTGATCTTAAGTGACAGAACATATTTGAACGGGGAAAGACTGAGCGAAAACTTGCTCAAAGAAAAGCATAGTTATATGTAATCAGCGGACAATCCAGTCCTTATTTTGGGATTGAACCTAAGTTTTTATGCCGTTCAGCACTTCAGCTTCAGAGCAAGGATGGTACTTTTTTTTTTGAAAGGTAAATATATTAATCAGATCATAATAATTTGATTACAATCATTCAAAGCCGTTCGACACACAGGCCAGGATCGCACTTTGTAAAACACCCCCACTCAACTCTCTACGGCCCAATTGACACAGGTCATGAGCAACTGAATTGGCGGTCCTATGAATTGTTTATAAGACTACCCGGCGGTCAGGGGGTTTTTTCAGCCTAAACTCTCTTGCAATCAGAGCAAGGATGGTACTTAGTTACTTATCAAACTCAATTTGAATAAAACATGGAGTTTCCAGGCAAGGAAGTAAGAAGTGACATCAAATCATTACATGGAAATTATTGACATGTACACCAGCGGTAGTTTACCTGGTAAAGATGCTCGCGCTTCGATGCAACATCACAAGGTGGCCTTGCTTCTATGATCCAATCAATTCATATTATTAGAAGTGGTCACAACTTACAACTGTGACAAAAATATTGACCCAATTCCAATGACATGCAGCAGAATGGCGGCATACCTAAATCAGAGAAGCCCCATCCAAGAACGTCCACAGCCCAGGCCTCCAATCCAGCCTCCTCCAGCAAAGGGTAGGTGTACCTCCACTCTAAACAAGAACTGCATCCAATAGTTTTAAAGGGTCCGGGCTGCTAAATGCATGACAGAATTACAGCATGACGCTTGTAGCAGTACAAGTGCGCACAATTATTGGCACCAGAATTGGACATCGCAAGTCGAGTGATAAGGTAGGCGTCGCCCAGACCGGCGGTTCCAGTACACACACCTGTCAAAGCCGTGGAGCAGCACGACCGGCTCACTGCCCCCCTGCTGCTTGAGCGGCCTCACGCAGCTGCTCTGTATCGGGCTCTTGGAGAAGCTGGTCTGAGGTTCAGAGAAATTTCAATCACGAGTGACAAAATTTCGAAGTGAAATATATGGAGCAGTTTCGGGAGAGGCTAGCTCGCCTGGACGGGCACGCGCTCGATTCGCTTGGCCAGGCGGATGGCGGCGCGGTCGCGGATTTGCTCGACCGCCCTGGGCAGGAATGGCGGGAAGCTGTTGGCGGAGGCGGCGGGGGCTCGGCCGGTGGCGCCGACGTCGGCGGAAGCCGCGACCCCGAAGCGGGCCCTGGAGAGCGCCGGAAGCGGCAGGGCCGGCGAGGAGGAGGTGAGGAGCGGCGGCATTGCTGGAGTTTAGCCGCTTGCCCCGCGCGCTCGTTGGAGCTTGTGCCCTCTGGGTTGTGGGGATGTTATGGGAGCGCGAAGTGGCGGTCGGCAGCAGTCACGTGGCCCCACTGGCAGCCCCTGTGCAGCTACTCTGGCAGGAACACGCTCGGTGGCCAGAGCCACAAATGCCAAAATAAACATTTTCATATATTTTTGCCGGCTCTAAACTTTTTCGTACCGTCAAACAGGCCGACGGTGAAGTTTACGAGTTAGTCCCTCCATTCAATTATAAGACGTTTTATACATTATCATACAGATTACATGTGAATTGAAATGATTGGATCTACACACTAAAACACGTCTAGATACGCTCGAATCAGGAAAAAAAAAACACTAAAACATGTTATATTTCGAAACGGAGGTAGTAACAAAGTAGAGGTGTTGGTGGTATCACGGTCATACCGCCAAAGTCCTGGCGATATCCCATTCAACCATACCGCAAGAGTCATGGGCAGAATTGGTGTACAACCGCTGAGTTCAGGTGAACCCGAGTAGGAATCGTCAAATCCTTCAATAATTAAGTGGTTATCATTGCTAACTTAGTGAAAGATTACTCCTAACAAAAGGAGCTGAGTGAAAGATTACTCCTGCTGAGCCCAATAGTTTCATCTTCCAGTTTCGCCACTCGCCAGAGCGTTTGTTCTTGTTATAAATCGGCAGGCAAATAGAAACGATAATGATCAAATCAACACATGAGACATAAGATTTTAACGTGAAAACAAGTCCTCCAAGTTCATTATATCGGGAGAGGTTACAAACGCCGGGATGATCAACTTATCCCGTACGACAACTTACAAGACATATGTATATAAGTGGTGACCTAGTTCAAAATTGATCCGTTTGAGTCCCAATGATGGACGTCATACTATGTGCTAATGTGTGTCGAAGAAACCAAGTAATTAAACGTTCTCCCGCGAGAAGAAGGCGGCGATCTAGGGTTCCACCCTAGCTGCTCCCATCTACAGAAGTGGTGACCTGGATCGAAACCGCTCGCTACAGCCCAATCCTCCCGGCGACGGGTCTCCGCTCCGCTCCGTAAAAAATTAGCCATTATATGAATTTGGATTTTAACTCAACAATTGTAATAAAAAAAGTCGGATCTGAATAATCTTTTGAGGAGGTTTATTTTGTATTGAAGTTTCATAGAAAGTTAAAATTTGTCAAAATGGCCATCTCACGAGTCATCGTCGCCTTCACCGCTGCAAGGAAACGTGCCCCATCTTCGTCTATGGACTCATGCATAGTTAAAAGTAGACTTGTAGCTCGAATCGATGGTTTACTTTGATTCAATTAAAAATCTGAATCTCTTGAGGCAAATGAACTACTCCCTATGTCATATTATAAGATGTTTTAACTATTACAATATGAACTACATAAGAGACAAAATGAGTGAATGTACACCAAAAATTCGTCTAAATGCATCAGTACGAGTCCATATTGAAATACTCCCTCCGTTCACTAAAAATGTAAGTCATTTTAGTTTTTCTTGATTGAAAGGGCATGGCGCCCCATGTGTGGTTTTGGTAATTAATGACAATCCCTATGGACTAATGGTTGCATTGAGTTGTACTTGTAAGGTGTGTCCATAGACCATGCTTGAACTCCATATGTTGGATTCAAGGTTGATACTATGAATATATTGATATAATGAAGTATTTGGCATCAAGATCATCGAGTTGAGCATATTGCAACACACAAAGCTACAAGATGTACCAAGTGGGATCATGTATCTCTTGGTATGGTAAGCAATTATCCATATAGCTTTGTGAACTAACCCATGATATGTGTGTAGCATTTCTATGTGTGGTTAGATATCTTTCTATGGGCTTGCATCAAATGAAGATTTCATATGGCCCATGATCGATGACGTCAAGTGGTGATCGTCATCAATGTTGAGAAGCGCAAGTTCAAGAGGAGCATCTCGAAGAAATCCTAGGCTTGAAGCTTGCCACTCATTTAGAGATAATGTTCATGTGAAGATGTGCCTAAGAGAGGCTCTCCCATAGTGGAGTATGGGGAGCAATGTGTGAGTCTTCACCAAGTGAAGCACAATCAAGAAAGGTGGTCCACTTGAAGAGATCAAGATCGACGTCATCTAGCTCGAGTGGAATGCGCAAGACAAAGGTATGGTTGATAGGGTTTTCTATTTTACCGGTCTCATGGTGTTGGGAGACCGGGTTATAGGATAGATACCGTACTATCAAGAGGGGCTCTCAATTGAGCTTTAGCGTATCAGTTGGAGAGAGCTCAAACCTTTGCATACTTGGCATATCATCTTTCATGGTTCCTATTTGGTTTTTCCCCTAGTTGGGTTTTGGTGCTTGTCGTGATCTTCATGACAAGCCCAAGTTCTTCGAAAACGGATTTTGGTTTGAAAACTTGTTGCGTTTTCGTATTGGAAATATTATCGGTTTATCCGTGAGGAAAGTTCCACACCTTCCCATGTGTGTCAACTTAAATCTATTTATGGTTCTTAATATTTCCACTTTTTGTAGGCCTTCTCCTTGTCGTTACCTTTCCAACAAAATTGGTTTCACCTAATTTGGAGTTCAAACGAGAAAGTTATTGAGTTTGCAGTTTTGCTATTTCTGTCAAGATTTGCTCTAGCAGGGGAATCGGATTATCCGGTCCCAGATGACTCGGATTATCCGATTCTCAAGGTTTGCTCGATTTCGGCTAAGGACTTTAAAAGCAATGCGTACTGGAGTTTTTCGGAATATCCGACATGGGTCGAATCGGATTATCCGACTCTCAAGTTTTCTCTCGAAATCGGCTAAGGACTTCTCGCAGCCAGTTTTGTTGCGCACTGGAGATATTCGGAATATCCGGTATAGGTCTACCCGGATTATCCGGTTGTGTCGGAATATCCGATACTTTGTGTTTCGGAATATCCGGTCCAGTCGAATTATCCGGTCATGACTTATATCGGAATATCCGATTCCCCTGGCTGCAACGGCTCTTTTTCTGGGAGGGGTATTTATACCCCTCCACCTACCTCCAGCCATCCAGCTTTGCTGAGCACGAATTTGACCCCCATTGTTGACCTTCTTGAGCTTAGCTATCTCTCAATCCCTCCATGATTCTTGCCTCCACTTAGTGGGAAAAGAGAGAGGAGATCTAGATCTATTGTTCCACCAATCCATCTCTCCTCTAAGTGAGGGGAATCCTTTGGATCTAGATCTTGGAGTTCCATTTGTTGAGTTATTCCTTGTTCTTCCTCTCTCCCCCCCCCACAAGCATTAGTTGCTTTTGGTGGGATTTGGGAGTGAAGGATTTGACCACCTCTAGTGGTCTTGCCTTTATTGCATCGGTTGCATCGGTTTGAGTTCTTCACGGTGATACGTGGAAATCGAAGTTGAGAAGCTTGTTACTCTTGGGTACTTGGAGTGCCCTAGAGCTTGTCCTCTTGGGTACTTGGAGTGCCCTAGACGGTACTTGTTGATCTCGGAGTTTTGGTAACTCGCGGGATTGTTGGGAGCATCCAATTAAGTTGTGGAGACGTGCCCCAACCTTGTGAGTCTTGTGGCTTTGGGAGCCACGGGATTCCGGTGAGAGCCTCCAATTAAGTTGTGGAGTGTGCCTCATCCTTGTACGGGTTCGGTGACCACCCTCAAGTGTCCCATAGTGGCTCGTGACACTCTACATTGGTAGAGGCACGAAGGAGATTACGGTCTGCCATTTGACGGCTATTCGGGGATCACTTTGTGACTCCGCACCGCTCCAACGGAGACGTAGCTTCCATTGGGAAGTGAATTCGGGATAAATCATCGTCTCCAAGTGACTCGGTATTTCTATACCCGAGCTTCTTACTTATGCTATTTACTTTGTGATAGCCATCGAGTTTGAAGTTATATATCTTGCTATCACCTAGTTGTATATCTTGTTTAGCATAAGTTGTTGGTGCACATAGGTAAACCTAGCTTGTTTAGGTTTTGCGCTTGATAAATTAACCGCTAGTTTTATTCCGCATTTATTCTAGACTAAACCGTAGAGAATTTTAAATCGCCTATTCACCCCCTACACGACATCCGTGTTCTTTCATTGATTCATATATATCTAGATACTCCATCGTTCCAGAAATAGTTGTCACAAATTCGTCTAAATACGGATGTATTTGGACATGTTTTATAGTGCACAGATATTCAAATTTTAACAAAGGGTGACCTGATCATCTCTACTCACTTTTTTTTACTCACGCCTATTCGCACGTCGAGAGCTTACATACATGCATGTCGCGTGGCTCCAAGTTTGTGTTTTGCATTTCACATTTTCACTCGTTTGGTCCTCCCCGTCTGGTTTTTTTTTTATAAAAAAAACCACGTACGCAAGCGATCGCCAAACACCAGTAATATACCGTTCCCGGTAAACTCCAAATAAGGAGACTGCGCATTGATCGATCCCTGGCGGCAACGGGCGTGAACCGCCGACGAGCCCTGCAGCAGCGTCAGAGCTACCGCGACGCGCGTCCACCGGAAAGGCAGGGAGAGTGCCACGCCGCCGGTGGTATGTGCCACGCGAGAGACATGCGTGCAAGTACGACCCGCAACGACGCCGGACGTCCATGTCTGCACTAGAAACTACAGTACTAGTCGCCGGGGCAGGAAGTAGGGGTGGAATCGAGCCGAGAGGCTCGGCTCGGCTCGCCCTGGCTCGGTAAAACTCGAGCCGAGCCTGGCTCGGCTTGCTGTTGTTTCCTATTTGTAAATCGGGCTCGCGGCTCGGCTCGGTAGGCTCGAGGTTCGGCTCGGTGGGCTTGCGAGCCGGCCGCTACAGCAGCCTGTGCCTGAAATATTTTTCTATTTGCCTCCCTGCTGGTTCCTTGTACCGTTGTACGCGAGTAACAATGCGATTCCCCTCCTCCAAACCTTGACCTGTCGCTCGAGCTAGAGATGCGCCGGCGGCGGCGCCGCCACCGACGACTGCCGCCACCATCTCCTACCCCTGCTTCCTCCATCTTCCAATGCTCCTCTACGGCCCTACCCAGCTCCTCCCGGACTGATTCCTCTAGAACAAGCGCGTCGCCGCACGTCTGAAGTGAGCGACTGCCGCCGTCCGTTCGCGGCCGTCTGTCCGGGGTAGAACGCAGGCCGCAGCAGCAGGAGGCTCAGGCTGTGCTCCTCGTTGGTGCTCTTGTGGCTGCTCTTTCCTCCTGCTGTCCTCCTCGTGTGAATTTTGTTCGTACATATTGAAGCAGATAAGTCGAGTCTTGTTTGTGTTCATCCGTTGTAGTACTAGTTGGCTTGAAGCATACTGTACCAAGAAAAAGCAAGTCTCTACTATTTGTATGCACCAATGCATATCTGTATAGAGTTAGACGTTTCTCTCCTTCACCGAAGAATCGACCTTCACCGATCAATCGACGATGCAACCTGAAGCAAAATAATCCAAATGAGTCTTATTTGATGTATTTGCTTGCAGGGATAGAACCAAAATAGTGTCAATATTGCTTATTTGATGGTCCAAGTACATTTCTTTGTGTGATCAGACTTGTCATGGATGCTACTGTTATGTTTAGTTGATGTCACTGTTATATATTCATGCTCTATTGTTGATTACAGTTGTCAAATGTTACATTTTTGGTGAAGGCCATGTCAAAAATTTATATTTCATCGAGCCTTCGAGCCGGCTTGCGAGCTTCACCGAGCCGGCTTGTCGAGCCTCGAGCCTTGTCCGGCAGGTCTAGGCTTGGCTTGCACCACCCTCGAGCCGAGCCGAGCCCGAGCCGAGCCTTGTCGAGCCCGAGCCGAGCCTCGAGCCGAGAGCTTCAAGTCCACCCCTAGCAGGAAGGTCGCGACGTCCATGTCTGCCCGGCGGCGATCAAGTACAGACAAATACATCGGCGGGGATCACTGTGCGGACAAATACAACACTCGCAATCTTTATAGATCGGTCACCGTGGCAGCAAGCCAGCATGCTCTGTGGTTGCTGATGTGCGCGCGTCGAAGAAAACAGGAACGCTGAAACAGGGCACATGAGTCATCCCTCATCGATTTCCATCAAAAGAGTATGTTGAAGTATTAGGTAATTTTTGGATAAGTTTAATTAAGGAAAACGCCGCTACAAATGCATTCACAAATCTAGCCACATACGATATACTAGACAGATCTGGTAGATCTACTTATTGTTCAGAAACTAGTACAAACAGAGATATATGAGCAGCACATGCGGGTTGACCGGAAAGGTCCCCACCACAACATTGTTGTTGTCCGCCATGACGATGAAGAGGACATAGATGTACATCAGACCTTGGTGTTGGAGTCGGCTCTGAGTCGTTCAGTCGGTGCAATTGGAGTCGGACGGAAGTGAGCAGTCGTATCGAGATGCTCACCAAAAACCTTATCGCCCGTCTCCTGGTGCAGGATCTCGACGAACGAGGTTTCAGAGACTCCTCTCCCGGGCAGCCGTGCACGCGGTCGCCGGGATGGGGAAGCATGAAGAACAGCGCAACAAAAGGAATTATAGTGTGTGGACTAGAAGTAAGCTCTATCTCTTCTCGTTTGCCCGTTCGGTCTCCTCATTTTATACTGAGAGACGAGTGCGCCACGCGTTACAAGTGTCCGCCATGCATCAGACAACGTGGGAGAATGGTTGCCCTTATAAGGTGGTGCCCAATTCTCCCAACAAGCAATATGAGACTAAACTTTAGTCCCACTAGGCACAAAACTGCACAATCTAAATTGGTCTCTCAGATTTCAGGATTTTGACTAGATGCGATGCAGCCCATTAAATCCAACCATCTCCCACCAGATTTTAGAGGCACATTAGATTCCACTTTAGTTCCATATCACTGTTTGATATACCTGTAGTTCAGTGGAGACTGTTAAGTTGAACTTCCAACTAGATAAGGAGCTACGCTTGACTACGACTGAACAATGGAGGCCTTAAATTGTCGTTCTTGTGCATCAAGTTTTACTCAGAGTCCTTACCGGTACAAGGCTGTCGAGACTTCCCCGCGGGTGGAGCATATAAGTCGTACTGATCTTTGGCCTTTCATGAGCTTACTAAGGATTCACCAAAATCCCATGCACCGTGACCAACAGTGTCGCTCATATAGGTGTGTACTTTTAAGATCGCCCTGTAGGACAGCGTTTTGCTCATCAAGAGCCAAACATAACACATTAGGACAGAAAGTCAGTCTGCCTAACATTAGTCTATGAGAGAGTTTGCATCTGCATCAGAGTGGGAGTTATAGGTTCTATAAACCAGCTGCTCCAATTTGTTTTCCCAGGTCCTAATTCACGGGATTTCCGATCACATAGGTTAGGTTACCCCCTCGGC
This sequence comes from Poa pratensis, assembly GCA_947311845.1. Classification (NCBI taxonomy): domain Eukaryota; kingdom Viridiplantae; phylum Streptophyta; class Magnoliopsida; order Poales; family Poaceae; genus Poa; species Poa pratensis. The sequence goes on along the minus strand of CAMZMU010000093.1, from coordinate 26,249,306 downwards.
AACTCAAGTGGATCTCAAACCATCTCCGTCGATGCATTGTCTATTATATTTCTCGATAGACCTTTCGTAAAAGTATCTGCCAGATTCTTAGTCGTTGGCACATAATCTAATGCTATAACTCCGGAGTTTTTCAGCTTTCTGACAGTCTTTAATCTCCTCTTAACATGTCTTGAACTTTTCATATTATGCTTAGAATTGTTCACTTTGACTATCGTTGTTTGATTGTCACAGTTCCTGAGGATAGACGGTATTGGTTTTTCAACCATAGGCAAGCCAGTTAAGCGATCACGAAGCCATTCTGCTTCGACAGTCGCAGTGTCTAATGTTGTGAGTTATGCTTCCATTGTTGACTTCGTAATGATGGTTTGCTTGCCAAACTTCCATGAAACAGAACCACCATCAAGAGTGAATACCATATCCACTTGTGGATTTCGTCTCATCAGTATCAAAAATCGAATTTGAGTCACTACACCCTTCAAATATCCTGGAATACCCGGTATAGTGCATTCCATAGCTCATTGTCCCTTTTATATAGCGCATTACTCGTTCAAAGCATGTCAATGATCATCTCCCGGGTTGGCCACAAACCAGGTTAATTTGCTCATAGAAAACGAGATATCAGTCCTCATAGCGCTAGCTAAATATATGAGCGAACCAACCACTTGAGAGTATCTCAATTGATCTCTAGTGTCTTTCTGATTCTTTCAAAGCTTCACACTAGGATCAAAAGGAGCGGGAGAAGGTTTGCAGTCGGCATACCCAAATATGCTCAACATCTTTTCCACATAGTGGGATTGCACAAGTATAATCCCACCATTCTTATATCTCAATAGCTTGATGTTCAAAATAAAATCAACTTCTCCGATATCTTTCATCTCAAAACACTGATATAGGAAGGTTTTGACCTCCTCAATTAATTTGAGACTTGTCCTAAATATTAGTATTCGTCTACATACAAACATAGGACAACTCCCTCACCCCACCATGGCGGTAGTATACACATTTGTCGGCATCATTTACAATGAAGTCCTTAGATGTTAAAGTTCTTTCAAACTTCTCATGCCATTGTTTGGGAGCTTGTTTAAGACCATACAAAGATTTCTTCAACGCACAAACCTTTCTTTCCTAACCTTCGAGTACCCTCACCTGTGTGCGTGACACGTACACGTGCAGGTGATGACTCACACAAAATTTAACCTTTCACCAAAACGGGCTATAACTCGAATTTGATTCACGAAACGCGACGTGCGTGCGATGCAGGCGGCGGCTGAGGAGGAGTCTGCGAGGGCTCTTCTATTCTTATCCTCTTACTAGTGTAAGAATGGCTGAGGTGGTGCCCAACTCTCCCAACTATCAATGTGGGACTAAGCTTTAGTCCCACAAGACACAAAACTGCACAACCTAAATGGGCTATCAGATTTCAGGATTCTTCGGCCCGGAGGCGTGGTTCTTCGGCTTCGCTTGCTGCGCCGGCCACCGCAGCGGGTAGCCTTGCGCGAGAGGAGGAGGATTCGAGGTGGCGGGAGGATGGGCAGCGCCGCCCACCGCAAGCCGCTTCCGTTTTTGACCGGGGACAACCGAAATTGGTGCAGCGACGGGGACGCCTGCCGCTGGATGCGCGGGAGGTCGCGGTTGGGCCCTTGGGGCCGGCGGTGCGACAAATCTGGCATGCGGGAGGATGGGCGGAGGCTGCATCGGTGGCGCGGCGGCCGGAGGGTCGGGGGTCGCGGCGGGGAGATCGGCGGCGCCAAACTCGAGCGGGTAGCTCGGGTGAAACTTCGGCGAGGGCTCGTTCCCGCCAAGAGTGCGGGGTGCGGGAAAATCAGCAGCGGAAAAAGTTTTCCGGTAGAGGGGCGAATTTTTCTGCTCCCCGGAAAAAGTTGTCCGGTAGGGGCTTATCCGGAATCTAATCTGCCCCAGATTTCGCACCGGACTTGGAAAAAAGTAGTTATTTTTCGGGCCGGGGACTTATCCGGTATCTACTAGAGATGCTCTAAGATATGATCTTTGCATTAACTTGGATCTCCAGACTTTCAAATCAAAAGCGGAGCCACGAAGTGTAAATTGCAAAGCAAAACAAAGACTGAAAGAAGCAACTCACGCAACAGAAAAAAGGAAAGAGCGCATGGTCCCGGCTATCTCCCGGGCTCAATCTTTTGCCGCTACGCGAATTCGAAGTGTCAAACTCGGAAAGCCGGGGCTCCCACTTCCAGGTGGGCCCCGAACGCCAGCGCAGGTACCCAAGCATCGTGCACGCAGACGACACGAGAGGCTCGGCTCCACCAATCAGAAGAGCAAACCTTCCCACGCGATTTTTCCACAACTACAATGATCTCCACATACTATCATGACCGTTGATTATGCATCCAACGAACCATATTATTCCTACTATTTTATGTGTTAAAAAAACTAAATAATATGTTAACGCGTGGTTTTAATTTTTTTTTTCAATGCATGCACAGAAAATTCATGTTAGTACATGAATCTAAAATTCATGTTACATAAATCCATCAATTATTGATAATGCATTGACATTTGAAGATTCGTTGTTGAATTTGTTGCACGAATCTTGATGAAATGAAGGGTGTGGATAGTATGTGGAGATCATTGTAGTTGTGGTGTTGCATTTTCCCAAACCTTCCCAGTCCAGTAGACCCAGACCTCCAGTCGTCTCTCCCGTCGGCCGTCGCCGCTCCGCCCCGAGTTCCGACCCGTCTCGCCCCCCGCCGCCCTCGCCTGGGCGCAGGATGGCCGCGGCGGCGGTGGCGTCGGGCTCGGCCCGCGCGGTGGACGCAGCGCCCAGGGTGGGGCTGCTGTACGACGACCGGATGTGCGCGCACGCGACGCCCGACGGGGAGGATCACCCGGAAAGCCCCGAGCGGCTGCGGGCCATCTGGCGCAAGCTCGCCGCCGAGGGCGTGGCCTCAAGGTACGCGCCTCCCGCGACTTCCTGAGCGAGAACAGCGTGATTTTGTGTGGGGATCGGTAAACAGGCGCTCGTATGTGCTTTTGTCGCGTGCGGTTCCATCGAATCGCCGGAGAGGCGAGGCCCTCGCGCGCTTCGGGTTTTCTCAAATTACTCCTATCACGACTGTAGCCATGTCCGTTTCGATCTACTTGACATTGTACTACTGGTCTCCAGGAAAGGGTTCCATGATTTCAACTGTTTGCTTAGGTCTTGATTATTTGAAGTGTCCGATGGGTCCGAGAAAGGGAGGATAGAGAAATTCGTCATATAGTCGTTCAACCATTTATGAACTGTACCGCCGAACAGAATAGGGTCCTGGTTTTTGTGCAATTTTGGGTAGCCACGCTCATGATACTAATTTTAAGCTTAAACATTGGCATTATAGCTTAAAGTTCTGTTCATTATGTGCATTACTTTGATTAGATTAACTGTGGTTCTCATCATTTTCTTCCAGGTGTGTGGTCATGAAGGCGAAGGAAGCCAAGGAAAAATACATAGCCTCTGTCCACACCCAGAACCATGTAAAGCTGATGAGGAATATCAGCTCGAAGGAATATGATTCCCGTCGGAATAGGACTGCTAAGAAGTTCAATTCTATTTACTTCAACGAGGGCTCCTCTGAGTCTGCTTTCCTTGCAGCTGGTTCTGTTATCGAGGTAATTAGCATGTACATTTCCTGCATCGTGTATATGCCTTGTGTAGTCTTGTACAATATTTTTGGCTCCTTCAATCCCGTTTGCTGACAAATGACTCATTTGGCAAGTAGGTCTCCGAGAAGGTTGCGGCTGGTGAATTGAATTCTGCTATTGCTAGTCAGGCCTCCAGGCCACCATGCTGAACATAATGAGGCAATGGGATTTTGTCTCTTCAATAATGTGGCTGTTGGGGCTAATTATCTCTTAAATGAGAGGGTGCGTAGTTGAAATTTCAGTGCTGTTTTTTCTCTTAAGATCAACATGTGCTACTCTTGTTCATCATTTCCTATATATGAACAATCACCAATTTTTTATGATGGGACCTACTAAGAAGGTGAAGTCATTTTCTGACCTTCTTTTTTGTTGCAGCCTGACTTAGGTATCAAGAAGATATTAATTGTCGATTGGGATGTTCATCACGGAAATGGCACACAGAAGATGTTTTATAGTGACCCTCGTGTATTGTTCTTTTCAGTTCACAGGTACGACTGAACACCTTGACATTAATTTGGTAGTTTTGTTTCGATTTCAGACTAGCTTAATTATCTTCACCATATGATATTTGCGAAGTCGTGCCAGTTTTGTTGCCTACATTTTGATAGTTTACTGCTTTTGTTTTATGAATGTAACATGCGGAACAAGTTTGCAACAGAAAATACTCCACAGTTGATATAAGTTGACAAATTCCATTTATTATTTACATGGTATTAACAGACTTTTTTTTTAAGACTGAGCTAGCCTTGCTGTAGTGCTGTTGGGCATTGTACCTGTAACAATTGACATTTAAGTCCCCACGTACCAACAATCCACCTTGATCGTCACATACATTATATGCTCTTTAGGATATGTCGATATGAAGAAGATCAAATCAAAATTCCTGTCACTTATAGTCTATTGCGAATGCTAGTTGATTTAATCAGGCTGTAAACACTAAACACCATGTAAATGCTTGAGACTAGTTTGTGAGTAACAACTTTTTCAATGGAAGAGTCAACAACTCTTATAAGCTCTTTAGGAACCTATTAGGTATTAACCCAATAATTACTTTGTCAATGGAAGAGTCCATAACTGATAACCCTATGCTGTAGGCTTATTCAAGTTTCTGCCTCATCATGGTCATATTTTCTAGATCGACACTGCTAACACTGAATTGGCCCTACTTATCTGCTCTAATCACCATAGTATGGTTACTGTATTAATCATTTGAATTGTCACCTCCTGACCCTTGATCCTGCCTATATTATAGTAATCAATTAATATCAGTTACTTCTTATTTGCTAACTAAGTTTTCCATGCAACCGCAGGGCTAGATATTAAAATGCATGCTTACATTAGAAAATAGAGGTGTTTGTAATGCAACTTCGGTGCTTCTGCTTGACAACCGAGCTGTATTTGTTATACAACTCTTGCGTTGATATTATTTGATTATCTACACCGGTATAATCTGGAAGAGCCAAAATACACAATGTAGATATTTATGTTTTTTCCCTCTGATTGCGAGAACTTCTAAGCCTCCCTCCAACATGGAAGCTTCTTCGAACATTATTTTATTAATATAATAGATACCTGAGTAAAGCAACTGTTCTAACTGCTTATTGATTAAGTTCACAAATTTACATGTTAGCTTAGCTTAGGATGTATCTACATATTGTAACTTGCCATGTGAGGTAAGGCCTCTCTGAGAAATATCTAACCAAGATAACGCTAACCTCAAACAGTCAAACTTACGCAGTTGTTCCATTTCATAATTATAGAAGCCATTTCTGGCCTGTGTCTTTTGGTATCTTTTCATCCTTTAGTATTAGGTGAATAATTTGTTACTCCAATGTTTGCTCCGTAGATTTGATTACGGAAGCTTCTACCCTTCTCAAGGGGATGCATCTCACTGTTTCATTGGAGAAGGAGCTGGTCAAGGTTACAACATTAATGTGCCTTGGGAGCATGGTAAATGTGGTGATGCAGATTATCTTGCTGCATGGGACCATGTGCTGCTTCCCGTCGCAGAAGCATTTGATCCTGATATAATATTACTGTCTGCTGGGTTTGACGCAGGTAGGCAAGCTGGAAAATTCCTAGAAATTATGTTGTCCGTTAAAATTTAAACATCTAATTAAATCTAGGCACTTCTTATGAAGCTTGACTGCCGATGTATACCTGTAGTTTATTTCTTGCTTGATGTGCACTGCTTAGACCAGTGCACCTCATATACTTGATTTCCATGTTGCATAACAAATGAGATTTTCACTGAAGATATTTTGACAATCTCTGGTACTGTTGTATTATATTCTATTGCTGTTACATGTGAATGGAATCTAAACTTCTGGCTGTGGTAGCATGTTTGCTTTTGTTACTTACTGGTTTGAATTTCTTTTCCCTGATTTTCTTTGGTAGCACTGGGTGACCCTCTTGGTGGTTGCTGCATCACTCCAAATGGATATGCACTGCTACTAACAAAGGTATGAACTTGCAGGCTTGCAGCAAAATGACCTTTTATGAAACTGAACTCACACACTACACACTCTCCTGGCCTGAAAGAAAAATTCATCATGCTTGACCTTGGAGTCTAGATTTTCTGGAGTAATGTTTATCTCTTGTGATAATCAATTTTTCTTTGAACAGTGATCTTTTTTTTTGCGGGGGAGTGATCATTTCTTTTTGTTGTCTTGCTTTGGTATCACAATTTTTTAGTATCTCTTATATATTTCTTGGACTTTCTACTCATCTGATCTACGCTTATATTTATGCCTGTTACCTGCAGTTGTTAGGTTTTGCAAATGGAAGGATGGTGATGGCTCTTGAAGGAGGTTATAACCTTAAGTCCATAGCAAATTCAGTTTGTGCTTGTGCTAAAGTTTTGTTGGGAGATAAGTTCACATTTAAAGCTCCAGAGATGCAACCATTCGAATCTACGTGGAGAGTTATACAAATGGTAACGGTCTGCACTATACTATTTCTCTCTAACTCCATCTCCCTATGGATACCTGTAATTATGTTTTCACCCCTCACACACTGACCAGGTACGCGATGAATTGAAGACATACTGGCCTGTTTTGAGCAGTAAGCTTCCGGAGGCTGTATCTTTGAGGAGTACGCCCTCATACATCGAGGTAATTTCCTCTTCCTGCTTGGTCTAACCTCCAACTAATGAATTGTGCTCTTATGTACGAGATGCGGATTGCTTCGTTCCAGATCAAGTTCTTTTTGCTGGGAAACTTGACATCTTCTTCTCTTACTTTGACATGTCATATCAATCGTTGCAGCTTTCAAACCACATTCTTCTTAATGGAAAATTATTTTTTGTTCCAGGATTTTAACGAAGTACCATATCTAGCCCAATTCCATAGATGAATGCATGTTCATGAGTTATGTGGACTGTGTTACACAGTTCAGTGATAGGCCATTTCCATATTATCCGCAGGCAGCTCATACTTGATGAACCTTTCTTTGTTGTTGTTGATAAATGCGTCATGTATACACATTCTTATGTTTTGAGATGCGTATCAAGTCTTAACTCTTGCCAAAGCACAGAGTTATACAGCTCAACTATATTTATATTGTGCATCTTTAATCATCTTGTGTCACTAGTATCACACTTGATTTACCATTTATGCGGCTTGATGCATGGATGCTTAATGTATAGCGAGACGAATTATAGAAATGTTAACCCAATGGTAGAGCCCTTGAATAATTTATCTTCCTTGTTTTTCCCATCGGGGAATGAACAGCCGTATGCTTCCTCTGGTTCCGAGTCTGATGTTGAAGATGTCGATGAGCTTCATGATGCTGTTTCCTCTGTCGATATTATTCAAGTTGTTGATGATGTTTTAAGTGAACGCATCACAATGTTGAAACTTGACCAAGATAACCTTGCAACAAAGAACACCTCAAGTTGCACAGCAGATGAACAAAGTCCAACTGATTCAGTTCAAGCACAAAATGATGGATCTGTGGTGGCGTCTACAAGAATATATGATCTATCATTTACTTGGAGATCAGCATTGTCAAAAGTTTATGTTTGGTATGCCAGCTTTGGTTCAAACATGTGGAAACCAAGGTTCTTGTGCTACATTGAAGGTGGGAAGGTAAAGTTGAAAACACTGTCTTATATATCTTGCAATCATCACATCCTCGATTTCTCGGGTAGATTTCCTTCGGTACATCACTTTGGAAAAATAGTTTATGATACTCCAATCACTTACGGAGGGTATTTTTGTACCTTTCGCACAAATCGAGAATAAATATTACTCTACCTCATACATTAGTCTGCTACGTGACGGTGGATCAATTCAATTGGAGAAGTCGTTGCTGCCCAGAACGATGACTGCTCATGCTTGCTCCACGATGGTCGAACAAACCTGCTCTGCATCCCTCCCGTGCTGCTCATCTTAGTTGTTTTGTTTAGCACTATGCGAATCACAATTCGTCGATATGAGGATCGGTGTCTATGAATGTAGAACTTCACGACCATTGGCTGTAGCAATAACGGAAGAGATTAGACTCTGCAGCTCATCTCTGTACTCCTGCGTCTAGCGTATGGGGGAGATTGGGGAGAGCAAGCTGTGATGGAAGGAAATGAAGACGGGTTGAGATGGGGTTGGGCTTGGAGGTCGGCTGTGTGGGGCCATGAGTTGCACCATGCTGACTATTCCACCACTTGAAACCGACTATATTATTACTCTTTATGGCGTAGCAAGTGACTTGTTCTAATCCCCACCATTGATCTACACAAAATTTGTTAAGTTACTTGAAGGGCTGTACCAAAGTAACCTCTTTTGGGGATATTTTAGTCGGAGGGAAGTGTTTTTAGTGCTTTCCACAAATGTATAAGCGCCTTAATATTAGTTAAACCTTTATGAATGCAGTATTTCCTTTCGTCTTCCTTATTATAACCCTTCTTTTTTTCCTTTTCTGGCAAGCAGTATGCTTTGTCTGACAGATTGTTATCTATTTTGATCTGTGGCAGGTTGATGGTATGAGTATATCATGTTTTGGTTCACATGACACAAGCCCACCAGGAGCTACCATGTGGAAGAATGTGCCTCATAGATTGTTTTTTGGGAGATCCTCTACCCCAGCATGGGGTACTGGTGGTGTTGCTTTCCTCAACCCTGAGATAAACTACAATGCTAAGTCATACATCTGTATGTACAAAATAACGTATGTTTATTGTAACCACATCTATGTTTTATTGATCCTTGAATTAGGGCTGGTTGGCACATGATCTTTTAACAGTGCTTTGCTTTCCATCATGAATTTCCTCTTTTTGACAGGCTTGAGCAGTTCAATGACGTATTGTTTCAAGAGAACCGTTTAGTGAAAGATAACAGTGAAGATGGAAAAATCGAGTCTCCGGGCTCTCCTTTGATTAGCTTGTCAGAAATGGAGTCTCTCTCTTCAAACAAAGCTCTTCATCTTGAACCTATTAAGGTTGGATTTGCTGATCAGCAAACCTATTCTTATCTTCTGCATACGATTTTCTTTATGGCTATTAATTAGAATAGAAAACATTGCAATCGTTGAAATTAAAGTCTCTTAAATGAGACTGCCCTTGTGGCAATTTGATAAAGGACACTACCAACCTCTTGCATGGCCATCACTGGCAAATGTGTCACTCTTCCAGATGAACTCTAAATTCCAAGGCTAATGCCTGCTCTTAATGGTGGATCCTTTGGTACGGAAATGCCATGTCCTGCCTCTTTGGTCTGTAACGTAGTGCCTGTATTACCTCGGATCTGATGGCTATTTCCTACTGCAATTTGGAATGTTTTCTTAGATTCGTAACTCTTTCGACATTACCGTGACAGTTAAAGAGTCTTGTATCAGCACATTACAAACTGAAAAGAATAGCTAGCTTTTTTCTCATCAATGGACACACTTCTAATGCCGCTTCGTCCATGGGTGTATAGCTGAAACTAGTTAAATGTGACACCCGATAATTTCTGCAACTTATTAGTTTATAAATTCTGGATCATTGTTCATGTTCGATACACAAATTTTCTGCAGGATAGCTGGTACTCCAATGTACTTTATCTTGGAGAGGAGGATGACCTTCCAATTCTAACTATGACGTAAGTTCCAGTCTTCACTTAGCAACTTCTAGATAGTATTTGATACACTGCTTGAAGGGAAATGGCCAGAGAAGGCACATACACAGATCAAGAACTTTTCGTGGATAGTGTAAAATCCTCTGTTTCCCTGCAGATGCCCATCAACAGATGTTGCAAGGTACAAATCCGGCGAGCTGCCGTTAGCTCCTCCATCTGAGACCTACTCCGCCACTCTGATCAAGGGACTCGTTGAAGGGAAGCAGCTGGATGCAAACGAAGCTGCCAATTACATCAACGATGCCGCTGCAAGGGACCTGTGAACTTTGCGAAGCTGCTCCACCGTGTGTTTTGTATAGCCAGTGGGAAGGAAGGATGCGTAGTAGGCGTGTAAAGATAGAGCTTGATTCATGAGTAGGGGGAGCCGTAGAGAGGCCTCACTTTGTGCTGCCAGTGGAGAACACTGGGTCCGATTGAATTCAGTAGGATATTTCAGAGTTTGCCTTGGTTTGATCATTGAGGAAAACCCTTGTACTCGTATTGAACAACGTTCAGTACAACAAAACTCCCATCTCTCACGCGCGCACACTAAACCAAACTTGCACGACTTACTCCAGTTATTTTTGGTGTTATGCTATGTGGCTGTTGCTGTTGCCGCTGCGGTAGAGTACTCTGCCCATATGCTGATACGCACCTGCGACTTGATGCCTGCTGCTCGCACTTTCCGAGATTTTGTTTACACATGAAAGTTTGTAAAACACTTGCATGATTGGTTCTGCTGCTTGCCCTTTCCCAAGTTCATGCGTAAAGGTAAAGAACAATTACTTTCGAAAACATTGTACAGCCACAGCCACGCACGGAAGCATCTAAACAAGTTTTACGAATTGGATGGCTTCAAGTTTCCAAATTGCACAATAGCATTAGCGGAACTGGATTAAAAGGTTCCAATATGTGGACCAATGAAATGAGGAATCACCACCATTGGGAGGAGATCAGAGGGAGCTGCGGTCAAACGCTTGGGGATATAAAATAAATTAAAACAAAATAACACTACAAAATAATCGCTAGAAGGAGGGCAGGTCATCTCAAAATATGCAGGGGATATAAAATAAATTAAAACAAAATAATCGCTAGAAGGAGGGCTTGAACCTCCGACCTTGTGGTTAACAGCCACACGCTCTGGCCAACTGAGCTATTCCAGCTGACTGACTGTTATGCGAACGGATTCGTATTTATCCTCGTCGGTTTTATAGTATTTATCGTCAACATTTACGGTATGTTATTTGAAGCATATGATATTGTGGGTTGAAATTAATTATTATCCATAATTATCCGACTTAATATTACGTTAAACAATTTTCCTTAAATAAGTCAACAATTATTTTCTTCTGATGGTATATTGCCAAAAGTAGAAGAGGGACGTGTAATTATTAGCTACCTGATTTTCCATTTCGGCTTAAGTTATACTAGAATTTCTGTGAACATTTATTCTACCGAACATGAACAATTATTCCCATCTAAACCTGCCATCTCAAGACTCGACCTGCCGACTCAGTCTTTCGGAGGTGCTCATAGGGATAGGGTGTGCGTGCGTTCATAGAGGTGAGTGTGTGCATGTGTTTGTGAGCGTCTGCGTTTGTACTGTGTTTCGCAAAAAAAAAAAAAAAATGCCAGCACACATCACGCAGGGTGATCTCGCGGAGTCACACTGGATTACACGATCGAACGGCTATAAATCTGACTGATGAAAAATTCCAAAATCAGATAGCTTACATATAGTAGGAGAAGTGAAGCAGAATATACACATCAAATGAACACGCAAGAGAGGAACGTCAGCGTTCACAGGTTACTTAGCTGCATGCAGGGATGGAGCCAGGATTTTAGGATAGGGGTGGCGAGATAAACACCGTTCGAAATAAAGGGCTTAAACAAGTTTCCACCGATGGTTATACTTTGCAATAAGCCGAACCATGTCATTAAAAATTACCTCGGCCCCTTTGAGCTTTGTTATGATAGTGTAATCGAGAAAATTCATAGAAACTTGACATGAGAACTAGATAAAATTTTGAACTAATTTACTGCACATAAGTAAGGATATGTGATAGCTTTTTTGTGTGTGTGGGGATGTATTGCTTTGTCTAGTTGCCGCTAGTCTCATAGCCAAAAATGTCCAATTCAATATTCTGATTCGTTCCCTTCCTCTTCAACACCACAAAAGTTCAACCAAATATATACTAATTGGTATAACACATCAGTAATTTTGCAAGGTTCAGATAGATCATTAAACATTAAACATTATAGACCAGCTGACCCAGAAATAAAATCAGGATAGTAGACTAACTGGTGACGGGTCATTGCAGTTCTTCATGGCCGCCCCATTGACGTTCTCCAACAAGACAATTAGAATTAGAAACGAGAGGTGTTCTAGAAAGGAAAATGAGAAATTAGGATAAATAAACAATTATGGTTGTAGATGGCGGACAACTATAATTAGAAACTTGCCCTTCATGCTGGCCGCACGGCGCGAGCGAGCCGCGCAGTGCGGCTGTGGATTGCCATGGTCTCCGATTGGAAGCTCTCGAGCTAAACTGCCCTAAATCATGGCCACAGGCGGCGGACGCAGGCAGGAAAAAAGAAACGATCTGGCGTATATGCGATGGTGCAGCGATTAAATAAAACTATATCTCATTAGTCATCCCTTTATCTGCGCATGGTGGGCTGTGAGTTTTGGCCTGCTATAGATGGGCTTGGGAACTTCTGCTTTTTCACAGATTGAGCTGTTTAGGGGGGGCGAAATTACTCATCGCCGCGTTGTTACACGTGGCTTAATCGCTCGTATCAAGTAGCGAACAGATTGTTAGGGGTTGCGTCGCCCCCGCTCGTCCCCCTTGAGTCCGTCCCTGGCTACATGACCACGGACACAACAACATGAACGTGCCACCAACATATATATACTCTTGGGCTACCCGACAGAAACGCCTCATGCAACGGAACAGGCGAACAGCCCGTCGCAAGTACACGAGCTGGCTGCGCAGATGAGCGGCTAAACCTAGTAAGTAGCATCTGCTTAGTGAGCACTGTGAACACTCATCTTGCCACACCACCGGATCTCGAGCGGCAAGGGTTCGGGTCGCGCTGGTGTGTGGTGTCACCCATGTGGAGTGACACGGGCGGCAGAAACGTAGGCCGTAGCGCAATCTTGCCACCATCTTCTCAGCGGAGGCCCAGGTTTTCCCATGTGGAGTGCAACGGCTCTGCAGACGACATAGATACAGTTAGCGTATAGAATAGGCTGGGAAAACCTGGAGCAATTTAAGCATCCGTTTACCGGTTAAAGCATGTCTAATCAAGCACAAATCCTAGGAAATACTACAACCACCTTTTCTCTATTTTACAATTTTACTACAGTATATGATAAATTGATCAAATCACGCTCTACAAAAGGAGAGATTGTGGTTCTCGAGTCGTCTCCACCACTTGCAGTGTACGTACAATGAAGCAAATACATTCCAGCGATAGAGAAATAAATTCAGATAAATGGCGAGTTCGGTGGTTATAAAGCAGAAGCTAATTAATTTACTGGTCGAATTTACAGCACAAGATGAAGTAACAAAGGTAATAAAACTCACAATACCGGGAGCCCAATGAAGATGCAGAGTAATGCCAGTAACAGTATGCCGGCCCAGTCCAAGGACGCCGTCGGCTCTCCCGGAACCAGCACGGAGTCGATGAGGTAGACGACTAGGCGGTCGTTGTGGACGACCAGCTTGGTGACCCTTGCCTCGGTCTGCGGCGAAGAGAGTACGACGGCCACGCCTCCGTCGTCGTGGCGGACGGTGATGTCGCCCTTGCTAGCGAGCGTTGACATCCCTTGGTCGACTTTCCCGAGCTCCTCCTCGGACTCGAAGCGCTCTGCCACGCCGTGGTACAGGAGAAGCGCGACCTGGTCGTCGGCAGTGAGGTTGCTGAACCTGCCTCGTGTTGGATAATTAGGTAATAATTTCATGATTAATTTCAGAATATTAAACATGACAACCACAACTACTAATATGTGAAACACGAACATACTAGATGTACTAATCAACATGAACAGTAGCAGCATATTACAGAACATATAAACAGGAAACATGTTGATCCAACCAGGAGAGATACGACACACGTACTGAACGATTGAAGATGTAGTAGCCGTGGTCGATGCAGCGATGTAGTTGGCGACTTTCTTGGCGAAAGCTCGTCGCCACAGAAGATGCTTGCGGCGGCGATCCGCAAAGCCAGCTGGAAGACGACCCGTGGTGGAAGCAGCGAGCACTCGCGCGAAGCGCTTCCCAAAAACCTAATTCGCCATCTCCCATACAGGATCACAGGAGCGACTGGTTCCGGAGACCTGCTCTCCCAAACGCCGGTGCACGCCGTCGCTCGGGATGAAGTAGACTATGGTGGCGGCGCAAGGCACGAGATTGGCAAAACCTAGATTGGTTCGGTGGTGACGGCACACGATAGTGCAACACTCCACTATATAAGGTGGTGCAACTCTCCTCCAACTAGCAATTGAGACTAAACTTTAGCATCACTTTGCACTCCTAAAATTCTGCCATACACATGGGCCAATTTGAGATTTCAGGAATTGCTTATTGGGCTGCCCCAAATGGATCTAAATTCTAACACCTCGACCGAACGCCGCCACCGCCTGGTCGTCCGGGCAGAACATCGTGAGCCCATCACCGCCGTCGTCCCCGGCGATCTGCTCGCGGAACGCCTTGCCCACAGGAGCCGTCACGGCGACGAGGCCAGCGAAGGCGCCGCACCCGTTCTCGGACAAGATCTGCTCCATCATGAAGCTCTCCGACGTGGCCTCGGACGATTGTCCTCGGCGAACGGGATGCGCAGGAGGAGCAGGATGCTGCAGGTGGCGACGGCTCCGGCGAACGGCATTGTGCTCTTGATTGATGGTTTCTCTCAGGCAACCTAGGTCCAGTGACGATCAACCTATCGCGACACCCCCGTCGATTCTGATTCTGTATCGGCTGGCTCTGTCCATGTGCAACGCGCCATTGCCCCTGCCCGTTGCTTGGCGTGCCTTTTCCTCCTTGCATGCAAATGGAAACGTGGGGTCAGCAGTACACCTAGGTGCTCTGCTGCTTTGAATTTCTACTTTGCTGGTAACGTGGCAATAAATGGTTGGCGTTATGGCGCCGTGACAGAGGATGCGTATGGCTGATTGAGGAAACTCTACACCGATGGATGGATGGATGGCCGGGTGACCTATCAAACCTCGGGACTTTCTACGAAACTTCGTGTTGGGTGGATTTCTTAAGTTTTCTTTTACGTCCTGATAAATATGCCGCAGAGCTCAACTTTGTTCAAAATGGAGTATAGCTGATTGAGAAAATTGTGCACTGTTGGGAATCAAAGGTTGGACGATGCAAAATGCGTATGCGCGTGTGACCACTGTTCATACTGGCAACTTGCAACAACGCAGGGAGTGGGATGACCTATATAGGTTGTTTGTTTAGGCGAGTAGTATAAGTCTACTTTCTAAATTCGTAACTTAGCACATGTTCAATTTGTTCACATATTAGAGAGCATTTCAAATCCGTAGTTTCCCAGTAGACGTATTTAATTTAGATAAAATTGATTAATTATATTATTCACACGTACAGCTCCTCTAGGTTTAATATTTTGGCCCTTTTTGTGCCCAAAGTTCTCCCTATTTTTAAATGCATTCAAAACAAAAATATGGAGAGGTTCTATATAAAAGGGAGGTTTTACGGTACATCCTACTACACATTTAAGTGTGTAGTATGTGACCGATCCAATGGCTAAAATTGCTTGAACCAGAGTTAGGCCCAAGGATAACTTAGTAATTCTAATTTTTAGAAAACGAGTTATTCATTCTCGTTCCGGACGCTCCAGCTCGGGCAGGGCCGCTCGAGTACTGCGCCTCGTCGCCCTCGTCCTCGGGCGCATTCTGCCGTCGGCGGCGTCGCGTCGGGGCACACACACCGACTAGCAGATCCTCGAGAACCTCCGGGCCACGCGGCACCGGCGCCGCTGCCAGGAGGAGTCGTTGGCGTCCGGGACCACGCTCCTCGTCCGCCTCCGCCGCGCCGTCACCTGGCGGCCCTGCCGCATCCCGCCCACGCCAAGAAGAAGAAGCTGCAGCAGCGCGACGACCATCGTCGCGAGAAACGGCGGCACTGCTTCTATCGGCGGCGTCGGCGCGATCAAGAGCAA
This sequence comes from Poa pratensis, assembly GCA_947311845.1. Taxonomy (NCBI): domain Eukaryota; kingdom Viridiplantae; phylum Streptophyta; class Magnoliopsida; order Poales; family Poaceae; genus Poa; species Poa pratensis. The sequence goes on along the minus strand of CAMZMU010000093.1, from coordinate 26,233,365 downwards.
CGGCGTGAACAGAAACAGACATGCGGCGGCGGACGACGGCGAGGCGAGGGTGCAGTGGGCGCGCGGGAAGGCCGGGAGGACAGGGTGCACGTCGTGGTGTCGGAGGAGCGGGGCTTGATGTTCGTCGGCATCTAGGACAGCTTTAACGGCCCCGATGCCACTGACTAGGTGACTACCTCGTCGCCAACCTACACGCCTCCTTGTGCCGCGAGATATCCACGACGATCCGCCCGACGACGGCGGCGGCGACGCTGACCCCCACAGCCCGGCGGCGCGGCGTCGGCACGGCGAGGTGCTGGAAGCGCTGGCGCGCACGCTCCGGCGCATGGAGGAGGGGTACTTCGCGGCGGCGGAGGCGCGCGCGGTCTCGTGCCCGGAGCTGGCGATGATGGGGTCGTGAGTGCTAGTGGTGCTGATGAAGGGTGCCGACGTCACTACGGGAAATCCACAAAACGCCGACGGCCAGGACAAACGCCGACGGCCAAATGTCGGGGCCATCGGCGTAGACCCCGACCAGGCCAACCGAGATCTTTTTTTTTCTTTTTTTAGCTACGCCGACGGCATTGCCGTCGGCCTAGAGATTTTTGCCGTCGGCGTATACTTTTTCAATTTTTTACATTTGATACGCCGACGGCAATGCCGTCGGCGTATACTTTTTTCTATTTTCCATTTAATATGAAATAATTCATATCTTTAAATCCGTAAATCGGAATTTAACAAATTAAATGTCTAAATCGATTAGAAAAATGAGAGGAATCCAAATATGACATCCATAAAATCTTTTTCACCGTGCACATGACATTTTGTAACATATGTTTGTTACTTGCTTAATTAAAAAGTCATTTTTTACACTTAAAAAATGGAAAATGATATTTATAAAAATAATTTGGAATTTGTTTTTGGCAACAATGTTTGCCATACCAAGGCACCCCTATGTTTCAAATATGGACACATTATCACAAACTATGGCATGGGGATGGCCATAACTTGGTCATTTGACACGAAAGTTATACATGTCTATAGATGATAGACCTTTTTGTGAAGCATTTTTTTGAAATATTTGTCAAAACTCAAGTTTATCATTTTTCCTAGCAACTAGTACACATAAAAGGACTACATGTCTACAATGCAAAGGATGATATGGATGTCATATTTGAATTCCTCATTTTTTTAATTGACATAGACATTTTTTTTTCAAATTTCGATTAACGGAATTAAAGATATGAATTATTCCATATTAAATATAAAAAGGAAATAAAAGTAAAAATAATTTCATTTTTTCATTTATTAAAAATATATACTATTTTACAATCATTGTTACTTATTCAAATGCATTTCTAAATTTAAACAATGAAAAAGTGTAACATCCTAAATCTGGAGTTAACATGATTGATATGATATAAGTATCAGTAAGTTCTCATTTCTCATTTGGAAGCTAACAATGAAGGAACTCAAAGGTTAAGCGTGCTTAGGCTGGAGCAATTTGAAAATGGGTGACCGAACGGGAACTTTGACCAGCGTAAGTACTTTGACCTATGATTAAATGTGTAATTAGAGATTTAGTATGTAGCTGAGTTAGAAATTTCGAAATAGAAAAAAAAAAGTTAAAAAAAGTTCAAAAAAAAGTTCAAAAAATTCAAAAAAATTAAAAAATTGCATTCATACGCTGATGGCAATGGCGTACGCCGACGGCAGAGTGGCTACGCCGACGGGCCGCTACGCCGACGGCCGCCGTCGGCGTACTGTACGCCGACGACATACGAGCGTACGCCGACGGCCGGCGTATTGTGCGTTTCCCGTAGTGCGTGTACGCCATGAATGTGGGCAACAGCCGCGCCGTGCTCGCGCACGGCCCGAGCCCACGAGCGTCGTCATGCCGATGCGGAACGGCGGCGTCGGGGACGTTGCCAGCACCGTCAGCAAAGAGGAGATCAAGCGGCAGTTCGACGAGAACGACATGACGGAGCTCGCCGCGATGCAGCTCACCATGGAGCACAACACCAACACCAACACCAACCCCAGTGCTCCCTTAGCTTGATTCAATGGCTTGGCTACATGCTCCGGTGTGGTGCCACCGCCACGGCTCGCTTCTCGTCGCCGTCTAGGCAGTGTCATGGGCGGAGGAGCAGCAACGTTGCAACGGCGACAGTAGTCGTGTGGTGGCCGGAGAGCCATCACCGATAGGATCCATGGCGTTCCACGTTAGGAAGGCTGTAGATTTTTAATAATAGTGAACTGTCCAAAATGCCTCTGGAGAAGATATATACTACAGAAAATATGGAGTAGTACTTTGAATATGGACCGCGGGATCCCGTAGAATGAACGGCCCGTACCGATTTGATGCACCGTAAAACGACCCATATAAAATTAAGATTCCCCTTGTAATTATATATATTTTCTAACCCTTTTAAGTGCTTCAAATCATCCAAACTGTTTTGATAAAAAAAGGCAAAAACCCTGACAGGTGGGGCCCACCTATCAGGTTTCCCGTTTGTCTTCTACCTCTTCATCTGTGGCCGTACACGATGCCGCCAGATCTTACTTCGCCGACGCGCAACCTTCTGAGGAAGCATAAGAATGCCATCGGCCCTTCGCTCTCATGTTTCTCAGCTCCGTGAAACCCTAACTTCGCCGCCGCAGTCGTAAATGTACTTCTAGTACCCTCGATGTGAGTTCTGGAATACAGATGACAAATGGCTAAGGGGACTAACATGTTCGTGAGTGTACAAAGAAACACATGCAAAAAGTGGTAGGTTTAACCAGAAGAAGTTGAACCGTCTCTAATAGATGAAATTGCGCGAATATGCGAAGTTAGGGAATTCATAAGAGATAAACCCTCAAGAGAAGCACACTAATTACTTACCATGGTAACTACTACATCTGTCCCAAGTTATAAATCGTTTTGGTCGGCTTTTTAGCCTACCAAAATGTCTTATAATATGGGACATAGTAATATATAAAGTACATGATTGTTTTCCTTTTTAGGTGTGGGCTTTCGGTTATGATTCAGAAAATTTGAAACCCTTGTATGATTCAGAATGTCATCTCGCAGCAAATAAATTTGACCGAAAGCTGCCTATATTAAGAAAAATCACATATTTCCAGCGGACAACCTGAAAAAGAAATCATCATACATAAATGAACCATGTAAACTTCAGTGACAAACTTGAACTCGTAATGAACTTCCGTAATCGTCTGGCAGTATGTAGTATGTACGCCTCGGTGTTACGCGCTGGTCTTCACCCTCAAGGCGGTGGACCAGGCAATCTCAGCTATAACATGTACTCCCTCCGTTTCTAATTATAAGATGTTTCAGATATTTCAGTGTGGTTTACATACGAACTAAAATAAGTAAATATATACACTAAAATAACTATAGATACATGCGAATCCAAAAAACCTAAAACGTCTAAACAACAGAGGGATCCGAGTATGTGTGTAAAGGAACGCACAAATCAAAGGTGCCACAGATCGGTGATTGAGTGGTACCCTTTGGATAGGGTTACTGTTCGGGAGCGGCGACTCAGGCGTCCGCGACCTCCGAAGGCTTCGCCGGCGGTTCTGCTGCTCCCCTCTGCCTCCGGCCGCCGCTCCGGCGCCGCGAGGTGGGGGGAGCCTCGGCTCCGACGTGTGAGTAGATAGGACCTAGATCTAGGTGTGTGTACCCAGAGGCGCTCCCATTGACGGCGGCGGCGGCGCCAGGTAGGGTTATGTCCTCCCCCTCTTCCCGTTCCGGCTCTTCGCCGGGGAGGCTGTGGAGTTTCTGTTGGGCGCGGTCCTCTGTCCGTGCTCCTCTGGCCGGCCGTGGAGGCGAGGGGAGGAGCTCGGGGTGGGTGCCGTCTCCGTTTTGTTGCAGGTGGTGTGGGTGGTCCTCTTCTTCGACGTTCGAGCTCTGGCCGGCCGTGGTGGCGAGGAGAGCTGCGTCGGGAGGTGCTGAGGTGGCTGCGGTGGTTGGCCTGGGCGGTGCTCCGTCGGCTGGAGGTTCGGTGGAGCTGGGATGTGTGCACTGTGGCCGAGCTCGTTCAGTGAGTCTAGGCTTCGTCGCGTGGCGGCGGACGACTCTTGCGGCCCTCTACTTCTTGTGGCAGTGCTCCATCTCCGGCGGGAGGAGGTACGGCGACGGTGGCGCCGGCTAGGTTCTTGGGAGCCGGCGAAGGATCTGATGGCGTTTCCTCCAGGGTGCTCGGGGTGTTTTGTGCAAATTTCGGGGTCCTTCTGTAATTCCTTTTTCTTTGTAGGACCTTCGTGTAATTTGTACTGGCCACTCTGAATATATGATCGGATCCTTTCCTCAAAAAAAAAAAAAAAAAAAAAAAAATCAAAGGTGCCACACACGTAGAGTCGTAGACACACCGATCCAATTACTATTTCCATGGATTGTCACATGTATGCCCATGGCTCCGTCTAAAACTAGAGCATGGCTGGGCTAGCTAGGAAAACAGAACGTCCAATTGGCGATCGACACGTTCCGCACCCAGGTCGAGCTTCGTCGCAGTTTCCTGCCTCCGTCTCCGACTCCGTGCATAAATACTTCACCGGACCTAACCAACCTAGCCACTAGCACCAGGCACCAGCTCACGCTCCCTTAGCACCAGGCACCAGCTCGAGCGCGCACCAGGCAATGGCCGCAGCACTTTTCCTGATCTTGCTGCTCGTCGCGTCCGGACGCGCCGAGGCCGTCGGCGACGACGCGGCAAGCCTTCCCCATCTGCAGCTCCGAGGCACCACCGACTCGGGCCGCGAGCTGGCGTCCGACGCGCCGCCCAAGGGGCCGCTCATGGACATCATGTCCATGAATGGCTGCGGGAGCTTCGCCGGCCTCCTCGCCGCGACGCCGAACGCGAGCGAGACCTTCGAGCGGCGCATCGTGACCGGCGGCGGGCTCACGGTCTTCTGCCCCGACGACCTCGCCGTCGCGGCGTTCGAGCCCATGTTCGCCAACCTGAGCGCCGACGACAAGCTCGCCGTCCTGCTGCACCACGGCGCGGCGGCGCGCTACGGGAGGGAGCAGATCACGGCCTTCAAGCAGGTGGCGGTGCGCACGCTCGCCGCCGACGCGGCCACCTACAGGAGCCTGAGCCTCGCCCTCACCGTAGGCGACGACGGGGACAAGGTGTGGCTGTGGCCGTATCCGCCGTCAAGCGGGGGGAGCTACGGCGCGCCGGCCAGGGTGACAAAGGCGATCTCGTCGGACGACTCTCCCTTCGCGGTCTACGTCGTCGACGCGGTGCTGCTGCCGAGCCATCTCCGGCAGCTTCTGGATGGCGCGCCGCTGTGCACGCCGTGCGGTGGCGGTGGGTACCTGGGGTGGCTGCACTGCAGCATCAAAGTCTGGCAGGGGCTATGCATGGCCGCCTGCAGCACGGTGGGCCTTCTGACCGGGATCTTCGTCACCGCGTACTACTGCAACGCCAGGGCCAGGCTGATAACGGAGTGATGCACTGAAGACGACGACGACGACGACGAAGAAGCCTGCTCTGTTCTTCATCCCCATGGCACTGTTTAATTACTCCCTGTGTGCGCGCTTATCAGTGATTGTGAACTGTTCCCTGTTGGTACGCGTTATGTTTAGTTCAGCTAGCACGTTGATCTATTCTGCATTTGCATGTTAGAGTATGTTTGATTCCACTGTCCGCTGTTCGGCTCCTGTGCCGCAGCTTTGCATCTGATATTCTGATAACTGTGTTGTTCTATGTCATATAATGTTTCTGTGTTGTTCTATGCTATTTTTCTTCCACCGAGCTTGGAATGTTATGCACTAAGTTTGATTTGTTCCCATTTTTGCTGCCGTGAACAAAAAAATCTAGGGTTTATATATTCCGTAAGATTACTTCCACATATCCATTTTACGTATGTACATATGGTAAATGACAACGGTTTAGTTAACAGTTCACGTGGTGAAAACGAGTACTGCAGAGATTGAACAACGGTAAAAAGCATGATTTTTTCTTCTCTACAATTTACTCTAGCTGGACACGGTGTCCGGCAAGTGTTGATCAACTGCGCCGCCGTGCACCTGACAAACGGCGGCCGAGATGAACCGGTGAGTTCAAACTGGAACAACGTCGTGGATCCGTGAGCTGACCTAGTGATCCGTCGCGCTGCCGGGCGGCAGGAAGACAGTGGCTTACATGGGCCCGTACGTACTCGAACTCCTAAGGTAACACTGACAGCAAGTTTCCCACGGAAGAAAAAATGACAGCAAATTAATTTGTACCATGAAACCATTCAAAAAGAACAGAACGATGGATGAACGCAGATAAGATCATATCCCGTCAAGAAATCGTTCACAGAATAGTGAACAGAGTCACATACTCACACATGACATCCAACCCTCAAGTGCTTGTACTGAATATACTGAAATCTCCTCTAAGAGCAAACATAACGCATATGATAAAGTGGGCGTCCATGATCAACACAAAGCCAGAAAATAACACACAAGGGTAAGGTAGGCTGGTTAGTTTCTAATCCTACAAGTCTAATTAAAAACGTGACGACTCCAATATGCTTCATCTTCCTCCTCCAGCAGGATGCATCTTCCACGGGACGCTGAGAAAATCGATGAGAGACACAGGTTGGTAAAGCATCCGAAAAGTTAAACCCCAACTCAGAGTTTCAGATCCAAGAATTACAACACGAGGACATACCATCGGCCGGGATGTTGCAGGCGGCGATATGTTGCTTCAAACCGCCGCGCCTCCGGCCTGGCCACCGCCTCCCGCCTGTCCCTCGCCTCCCGCCGCAGGGTCGACGGCCTGGTTATGGGCCTCCGCAACCACCGCATCAAAGCAGCCGCGGAGTCAGGAGACGAAGATGAGGAAGATGCACATCCAGCCGAGGATGCCGAGGATGGTGAGGCAGCCGTCGAGGAAGCCCTGGCTGTACGGCTTCATGACCTTGCAGCTAGTGTTGCTTCGGAGTGCAGGCAAGAAGTAGAGAAAAGTTGAGGATGATCGACTTTGGGTCATCACTCGAAGGGATGATGTTGGTTAGTGAATGGCATGGTGCATCTGTAGCACTCAGGTCTTCTGCTGCTTTGAATTTCTACTTTGCTCGTAGTGTGACAACTGACAAGAAATGGGAGGCTTTGTGGCGCCATGACTGAGGACGCGTATGGACGATTGAGGAAACTCGAAACTGATGGATGGATGGGTGACCTATCAAACCTCGGGACTTTCTACGAAACTTCGTGTGGGGTGGATTTCTTAAGTTTTTCTTTTACTGCTAGACGTGTATGAGTAGGACACGTTCAGCCGGCCGTATATTTCCTAAATTGTAATCTCTAGCTAGCTTGGCAACCAAGACTCCTTGTACTATATATAATCCCAGCCGTGGGACATATCAATCAAGCGCAACAATTATATTTGCCTTCATGGTATCAGATTAGGGTTTACGATCCTCTCTCTCCATGGCGCCCTCAGATACGACCGCCGCCGCCGCGGCCGAGGCCGCCGCCAAAGCCTCTCTCTGGGCGCTCGCGGCTGCGCTCCCAAGCATCCGCGCCGTTGTTCCGGTCACCCTCGAGCTCTCCACCTCCAACTACCTCCAATGGCGTGGCATGTTTTCCGACGCTGCTGAAAAGTACGCACTCGAGGATCATCTTGTCGAGGACGAGTACCCCGCCGATCCCACGCCGCAGTGGAGTCGGAACGACGCCATCGTCCGATCATGGCTCAACAGCGCTGTCGCGCCCGAGCTCCTCGCCATGGTCGTTGACACCACCACGCCGCTGCCTGCCCACGCCCTATGGACGCGCCTCTCCAACATCTATCACGACAACGCTGAGACACGGTCCTCCTACCTCGAGCAAGAATTCCACGGTCTCAAACAGGGCTCCATGACCGTGGCAGATTATTGCCGCAAGCAAAAGATTCTTGCCGACGAGCTCAACGCATTGGGCACGACCATCACCGACAAGCGTCTCGTCCAGAACACGCTCCGCGGCCTCGGGTCTAAGCTTGCCTACATGCGCACGCTGACCCTCAAGCAGCGCCCCCTACCGTCGTTCCTCGACGTGCGCTCATCGCTTCTCCTCGAAGAGCTAACACTGCAGCAGTCCGACGAGTCCTCACCCTCGGCTCCATCCGCCTTCGTCGCTCGAGGCGCTAACATGCCTCAACCACCACGTGGTCCAGCGGACAACACTGCACCTCCGCGCCGCCCTGAGGCGTGTCGTAATTTCCAGCGAGGAAGTTGCCGCTTTGGCGCACGGTGCCGCTACCTGCACTCCATGCCTCCCCAGCAGCGCGGCGGCGTCAACCCCCACACACCTGGGAACGGTCCACATGCTCCCTGGCCTTCAATGCAGAACCCCTGGGCAGGCTCCATCCAAATGTGGCCCGGTCCGCCACCGCGCCCGCCGCTCCTTGGTCCACCTCAGGCCCATCATGCCATGGTGTCGCCCCCGTCTCCATGGCCATATGGTTCTCCCTCGCCGTGGCCACCAGGCGTGCCAGTTTCATCACAGATAGCTCCACCGTCTGCACCGACATACACTGCTCCGTCTTTCGACCAAGGCCAACTCATGCAGGCTTTCAACACCATGTCTCTGACGCCACCGTCCTCGAATGCGTGGATCATGGATTCCGGAGCCTCCGCTCACATGACCGGTAATCAGGGTAATCTCTCACACTTCCTACCCTCTCCTTCCCCTATCCACATGTCATCGTCGGCAATGGCCATCCCCTTCCCATCACCCGTGTCGGTCACACCACTCTCTCTACTCCTAATCACACGTTTCAGCTTAATAATGTCTTAGTTACGCCTAACCTCATCAAAAATCTTCTTTCTGTACGCAAATTTACCACTGATAATCTTGTTTCTATCGAGTTTGATCCTTTTGGTCTCTCTGTGAAGGACCTCCGCACCAAGAACGAGATCGTCAGGTGCAATAGTTCCGGTGACCTCTACCCCTTCTGGTGGCCGTCTTCTCCTGCGCATGCTCTCTCCAGCACTACATCGTCATCAACATTGTGGCATCGTCGTCTAGGACATCTTAGTAGTCAAGCTTTGTCGCACCTAGCAAGTGCCTTTTCTTTTCCTTGTAATAAAGATAGTTCGGATAATCATTTATGTCATGCTTGTCAGTTAGGGAAACATGTTCGCCTACCCTTTGATAATTCTTCTACTCAAACACATCGCCCTTTCAATTGATTCATTGCGATTTATGGACCTCCCTCTGTCTAGTGTGTCCGGTTACAAATACTACCTAGTTGTGTTAGATGATTTCTCTCATTATCTTTGGACTTTTCCTTTGCGCGTCAAATCTGACACTTTTCCTACCCTCAAAAATTTCTTTGCTTATGTCTCTACACAATTTAATACAACCATTCAGTCTTTGCAAAGTGACACCGGCCGCGAATTTGACAACAACGCTGCTCGTCTTTTCCTCTCATCCCTAGGCACCACACTTCGTTTGTCTTGGCCATACACATCCCCCCAGAACGGCAAAGCCGAACGTGTCATTCGTTCTACGAACAACATGGTGCGTTCACTTCTTTTCCAAGCAAGCATGCCTCCGGTCTATTGGGTCGAAGCACTTCACACTGCCACTTTTCTGTTCAACCTTCACCCCACTAAAACCCTTCAGCAGCGCACACCACACGAAGTTCTCCTAGGTCTCCCTCTGCCTTTAGATCATCTCCGTGTTTTTGGTTGTTTATGCTATCCTAACCTCTCCGCCACAGCACCTCACAAACTAGCTCCTCGCACAACCGCATGTGTTTTCCTAGGTTACCCGTCTAATCACCGTGGCTATCGATGTCTTGACCTTACCACTCACAAAATTATCATCTCCCGTCATGTCGTCTTCGACGAAAATTCATTTCCTTTCTCCACAACTTCAACACAACCTCCTACCGCCACTGATCTTTCTTTTCTCGATAATCTTCCATCCATACTTCCGCTTCCCGTTACACCTCCTATACAACTTACACCGCCTCCACCTCCTCCTCCACCTACACCACCCACGGTTCTGGCTCCAGTCGGTCCTCCTCTTGTCGATAACACGCATTCGATGTACACTCGTGGCAAACGTGGCATGATGTCTAAGCCTGCTGATCGCCTTACTCTCCTTGCTGATGTCCCCAGTCCACTTCCTAAGAGCTACCGCAGTGCCCTGAAGGATGTCAACTGGCATTCTGCCATGGTCGACGAATTCACTGCCCTCAAGAACAATAAGACATGGGATCTTGTTCCCTGCCCTCCTGGCGCTAATGTTGTTTCAGGCAAATGGATATTTCGACATAAGTTCAAGCCGGATGGTTCTCTAGACCGGTATAAAGCACGTTGGGTCCTCCGAGGCTTCACTCAACGTGCCGGCGTCGACTACGGAGAGACTTTCAGCCCGGTTGTTAAACCGGCAACTGTTCGGACCGTCCTCTCCATTGCCATCTCTCAAGACTGGCCGGTTCATCAGCTCGACATCAACAATGCTTTTCTACATGGAACTCTCGCCGAGACAGTCTACTGTGCACAGCCGACAGGTTTCGTCGACGTCTCCCAGCCTGACCACGTCTGCCGTCTCAATAAGTCTCTCTATGGGCTTAAACAGGCGCCACGTGCATGGTACAGCCGTTTTGCTGATCATCTTCTTCGTCTCGGCTTTGTTGGTTCCCGTGCGGACCCCTCACTCTTCATCTACACCCGCAACAGTGAGATTGTCTACCTACTGTTATATGTCGACGACATAGTACTCACAGCTTCATCCGAGCAGCTACTTCAACAAACCATCATGGCTCTTGAGCGCGAGTTCTCCCTCAAGGATCTTGGCGCTCTACACTATTTTCTGGGCATTGCTGTTACTCGCTCTTCTGATGGCATGTTCCTCTCACAGCGGCAGTACATCGTCGACGTCCTCGAGCGTGCAGGTATGAGCGAGTGCAATCCTTGCTCCACTCCTGTCGATACACAGTCCAAGCTCGGCGATGATGGCACCGCCGTTGCTGATCCATCCACCTATCGGAGCTTGGTGGGTGCACTCCAGTACTTGTCATTCAGCCGACCAGATGTCGCCTATGCCGTTCAACAGGTATGCTTGTACATGCATGATCCCCGTGAGCCACACCTCAACGCAGTCAAGCGAATTCTCTGGTATCTTCATGGCACCATCGATTATGGCCTACAACTACATCGCTCGTCGCCAACATCGCTTACTGCATACACTGATGCTGACTGGGCTGGCTGCCCTGACACACGAAAGTCCACATCAGGCTACGGAGTATTCCTTGGCGACAATCTGATCTCTTGGTCCTCTAAACGCCAGCAAACTGTGTCCCGGTCGAGTGCGGAAGCAGAATACCGGGGTGTCGCTAATGCTGTTGCTGAGGCATGCTGGTTACGTCAGCTCCTCACGGAGCTTCACCGCCCTCTTCATCGCGCTACTGTGGTCTACTGTGACAACATATCTGCGGTGTACCTATCGACCAACCCAGTTCAACATCAACGTACCAAGCATGTGGAGATTGATCTTCATTTTGTTCGCGAGCGAGTTGCTTTTGGAGATGTCCGTGTTCTCCATGTCCCAACATCTTCCCAATATGCAGATATCTTCACCAAAGGGTTGCCGTCGACGGTCTTCACTGAGTTCCGCTCCAGCCTGAACGTCCGCCCTACTCCCGCTCCGACTGCGGGGGGTGTTAGACGTGTATGAGTAGGACACGTTCAGCCGGCCGTATATTTCCTAAATTGTAATCTCTAGCTAGCTTGGCAACCAAGACTCCTTGTACTATATATAATCCCAGCCGTGGGACATATCAATCAAGTCGCAACAATTATATTTGCCTTCATTTACGTCCTGATAAATATGCCGCACAGCTCAACTGTGTTAAATATCGAGTATGGTTGATTGAGGAAATTGTACACTGCTGGGAATCGAAGATTGGACGATGCAATCCGTATGCAGGTGTGGCCACTGTTCATCCTTGCAACTTTGCAACAACGCAACGCAGGGAGTGGGTTGACCTATGGGTTGTTTGTTTAGGCGAGTAGTATATAAGTCTACCTTCTAAATTCATAACTTAGCCCATGTATAGATTTGTTCACATATTAGAGAACATTTCAAATCCGTAGTTTCCCAGTAGACATAGTTAATTTAGATAAAAATGATTAATCGTATTTTCACACGGCTCCTCTAGGACTCTAGGTTGATATGTTGGTCCTTCATTTGCCCAGATTTCTCCCAATTTTAAATGCATTAAAATGTTTCGAAACAAAAATAAATATGGAGACTTTCTTTAGTAAATTAAGATTCCCCTTGTATTTTTATTATATTTTCTAACTTTTTAAGTGCTTCGAATAATGCAAACTGTTTTGATTAAAAAATAGGGAAAACCCTGACAGGTGGGCCCACCTATCAGGTTTCTGTTTGTCTTCTGCCTCTTCATTTGTGGCCGTACGCGATGCTGCTGGCTCTTGCTTTGCCGATGCGCAACCTTCTGAGGAAGGATAAGAATACCACGAGGACGCCCTCGTCCTCTTCGTCCAATTCTCCTCTCACTGCCCATCGTTCTCATGTTCCTCAGCTCCGTGAAACCCTAACTTCGCAATTGCTGTCGTGAAGATACATTTAGTATCGTCGATGTGAGTTTTGGAATATATATGAGAAATGGTTAAGGGGTCTAACTTTTTCGTGAGTGTACAAAGTACTACAAGCCAAAAGTGATACTTTTAACCACGCTAGAAGTCGACCCGTCTCTAATAGATGAAATTGGCGCGGAGATGGCAAGTTTGTGAATTCATAAGAAATAAACCCTCAATAGAAGCACATTAATTGCTTTATGGCGCCGAGACAGAGGATGCCTATGGCTGATTGGGGAACTCTACACTGATGGATGGATGGATGGTGGATCGGTACTTTCTAGGAAACTTCGTGTTGGGTGGATGGCTCAATTTTTTTTTACGTCCTGATAAATTTGGCGAACAGCTCAATTTTGTTTAAAATCAAGTATAGCTGATTGAGGAAATTGTACACTGTGCCGGGAGGTCGTCGTGCAAAGATCCCACAGGACCAGCGCACCAGAACAATAACCGTCGCTGATGAAGAAAAGCGTAAATCAGAAGGATCGAACCTGTAGACACACGAACGAAGATCGGATCCAATGGGATCCACCGAAGACAACCGCTGAACGAGTCCCGCGAGATCCGACGGCGACATAGCTCCACATGCGCTCCGACGACGCTAGACGTACCGCAGGAATGGAGACTAGGCGGGGAAAACCTTATTTCATCTTTAGGAGCCGCCGCCGCCTCATCTTTTTGAGCAGGACACAAACTCTAACCAAACACAAAAAAACATGTGAGAACGGAGCCCTCCAACGGCAAGGACGGGATCCACCGCATCACCATGACACTATGGCCACAAAGACGAGGTGGATCGGTAGCGGCGCCGACAGGAGGGAGGGAAACCCTCGTCGCTTGTTCCTGTCAGTTGTGTACAAAGAGGTAGGTGATCTGTCCTCTTCATACTTGCAACTTTGCAACAACGCAGGGAGTGGGATGGCCTATAGGTTGTTTATTTAGGCGAGTAGTTTACTTTCTAAATTCATAACTTCACCCACATATAGATTTGTTCACATATTAGAGAACATTTTAAATCCGTACTTTCCTAGTAGACATAGTTAATTTAGATAAAATGATTTAATCATATTATTCATACGGTCCTCCAGGTTGACATTTTGGCCTTTATTTTCCAAATTTCTCCCTACTTTTAAATGCATTCAAAATGTTTCAAAACAAAAATATATAGAGGTCATATAGTAAATCAAGATTGCGCTTGTATTTTTATTATATTACTAACATATTTAAGTGCTTCAAATAATCCATATATTGTTTTGATTAAAAGGGGATAACACTGATAGATGGGGTCCACATATCTTCTACTTCTTCATATGTGGCCGTATGTGATGCCGTCAGCTCTTGATTCGCCGATGCCTAGCCTTCTAAGGAAGGATAAGAATGCCACGAGGACGCCCTCGTCCCCCTCTTCGTCTAACTTCTCCTCTCTCGGCCCCTCGCTCTCATGTTCCTCAGCTTCGCAAAACCCTAACTTCGCTGCCGCTGTCGTGAAAGTACATCTAGTACCCTTGATGTGAGTTTTGGAATTTAGATGACTAATGGTTAAGGTGACTAACATGTTCGTGAGTGTACAAAGGAATACATGCCAAAACTGATAGATTTAACCACCCTAAAAGTTGGCCTGTCTCTAATAGATGAAATTGCGAGGAGACGCCAAGTTAGGGAATTCATAAGATGAGATGAATCCTCAATAGAAGCACATTATTGCTTGCCATGGTAACTACTACATCCATGGGAAATCATCTTCGACTCTTAGGTGTAGATGCACCTGCTGTCCACAAATGGCATTAAAAAATGTCAAAAAATTCTAACAAAAAAATTCAGATATACGCTCGCATATTCTATGTCCGTACGAAAAGTTTCGTGAAAAAATGACATTTTTTGTGGCATGTGTAAAAAAGACAAATTCCGGTGGTCCAAAATAAATTTTCATGTGACATTTATTTGTATTTTTTACCGAGGGCACAAAACATGTCATTTTTTAACTAAACTTTTTGTGCGAACATAAATTATGTGGGTGTATATCCAAAAAAAATTATTTGGATTTTTTTATCATTTTAAAAAGTATTTAAAAATATTTTACATAATGGGTGCATCTAGATCCTATATCCATCCCTAATTATAAAACGTGCTATAATATGGGATAGAGTAATACATGATTGCTTGCCATGATTAGTGTGGGCTTTCGGTTATGATGCAGAAATTCGAAACCCATGTATGATAAGAATGTCATCCCGTGCACGAAAAATAAACTTGACCGGAAGCTGGCCTATATCTATCTATTCTTTCTATTATATACTAAAAGCAATATGCATAACTAACAGACACCACGTATACCACATACGTTAAAAATTTATAATCCTTTGATTTTGGTTGTAACGGTTAAGATAAAAGATATAAAATTTACGTACAACATTAATCGGTAAAACAAGTCCATTCCAACATGTACAACCAAATCACGTCCCTTTTCCTCAAAAAAAAAAAAAAAATCACGGGCACTTACCTCCTAGAGTTCTAGCTCACAAACGTGCTACTTCCTACAAAAAAAGAAGAAAACCCACGTAACGTGACCACACGAGAACACCAACGATACCTAGACATATCTATATACTAAAAGCAATATACAGAACTCTAACAGAGACACCACGTTAATCCACATACGTCACAAATTTATAATCCGCTGATTTTGGTTGTGACGGTTGAGATTAAAAGATATACAAGTTACATACAACATTAATCGGTACAAACAAGACCATTCCAACACGTACAACCAAATCACGCCTCGTTTCATCCAAAAACAAATCACGTGCACTTACCCCCTAGAGTCCTAGGCTCACAAATGTGCTACTTCCTACAAAAAAGAAGAAGAAAAACTCATGTAACGTGACCACACGAGAACACCAACGATACCTAGACCTATCTTTGCACGTACGTATCATGTAAGTATATATTTGTTCAAACCTATAGGATCGATCTACTACTTGTGGTTAGGATTTAATCACGCTCAATATCCATATAACTTCCGTCAAAAAAGTATATTCATATACACGTTTAATATTTTTTCAGCACGATTCATTTATCCCGTATTGATGGCACGTACGACAAACCCGATCCGATCGTTTAAAAAAAAATGGTCATAGTCATCTTTAAAATAAGAAACTACGTACCCTGTCTACAACAGTGATAAAAGTGTTTTTACGGAAACTACATTTGGAGACCGATCTCCAAGGAGCTTGGTGTTCTAAAAAAAAATGAAATCGACATTTGTATCTATACTACTATTAAAAGAGCAAACTTGTTGGGATACTTTAAATCTGGACCGTTTAATATCCGATCAAACAGCCCAGATCGTCCCAATGTTTGACAACTCAACAATGTCCGATTTTTCTCATTTTACCCTCCCACCAAATCACATAATACTACTAAATTGCCACTCATCTCCGAATCGTTATTTTTGTCTTTCCCTGAGTTAGGCATAGTAATGAATTTCACTTCAGTTGTTTTACTCTTTTGCGTTCGCCACGCGCCGGGCCCTGCCACGGCGTTCTCCTTCGTCTGCCGCATGGCTGCCGCCGGAACCCCACCGCGCCTCCGCAGCTACGTCACCGCCTTCTTCGGTTACTGCGACGCAGGGGACGCCGACCGGGCGGGTGAGGTCGAGGCCCACATGGTCAGTCGTCTCCATCCCCGTCGCCGCCGGATATCGATGCTCGACCTTTCGGCCCGGATCCCCAAATCCCACCTCCGATCGCCAGCGAATTCGATCTCGCCGAAACACCAATCGCAGTCAATCCAGTCCAATCGACCCGCCAGCCCATCCGAGCAGGAGTTCGATCCCCTGGCGGAGGAGGCGATGAAGAAGATCTTCGGTGCCAAGAAGAGCCAGGACCCACGGCCGTCCATCCAGGACGCCACCGACCGGGTGCGCATCTCTCCGTCCGTCCCTATCTCTTCTCCTCTCGATTCCTCATCTCAGCCAGCCATGGATCATGGTCGGGACATGGGGCTAGGGCCCATCCGAGCAGGAGTTCGATCCCATGGCGGAGGAGGCGATGAAGAAGATCTTCGGTGCCAAGAAGAGCCAGGACCCACGGCCGTCCATCCAGGACGCCACCGACCGGGTGCGCATCTCTCCGTCCCTCCCTATCTCTTCTCCTCTCGATTCCTCATCTCAGCCAGCCATGGATCATGGTCGGGGCATGGGGCTAGGGGAATCCACGACTCGCGTCATCTCGGAGCCCAAGGTCCTGCCAGAGGTATTGTCCGTCATGATCCAGGTCAAGGTGTGTGGTTTGTTAAATTGATGTTGCTTTGTGCTACCTGCATACCGTAACCAGATTAAAATCATCTCATGGTGATATATGCTAGAACATATCACTGTAATTTCGTCCTGGCAGCACACTAGCTATTCATTTTGTTTTGGAGATAGTTGTTGTATGAACACGTCAGTCACCCCTGATTTACAGTCTATTAATTCATTACTATATGTTCTTCTTCCAATTTGTGTTGCGATATGAAATAAGGCAGTCGGGGCCATCCTACAATATCTGTTTTCAAAGTACTATCGATATTCTATTTATGTAGAGTGTACTCCCATAAGAAGCTATTTATTCTAAGCTGAATTTCAAATGCCGATAACTTTGTGCTCGCAGATATCTTGCCAAACAGTTTTGGATGTCTTGTGATACGTACGCCGTTAAAACTTCATGGTGTTTAGTGATGTTGAGGGATGCTCCAGGAGTAGCTTCAGTTCATATTTGGGACTTTGTTATGTTGCCTGAGAAGATCACTGACGATTCTTTGCACTCCTGTATTCTGAGGTTTTAATTAACACCTTTTCCTTGACGGCTATTATCAGTTCAAGGGTGAATTATGGCAACTTGATATGATCTTATTCAGAATCGTCATGCCAATGATGGAGTGCTATACTCAACCGAGATGGTTGGAGTGTAAGTTTTTCCATAGGTTTATATGCTTCCTCTGAAATTGTTAACTTGGATGCTATATATTTTTCCCATGCATTTTACCTTAAGATTGTTGTCATGTGATGCATAGATACTTTGTATATTATCATACATATTTCTTCGTCATTATCTCACATTTGTTGCTATATATCTATCTTACGTCTTAATTTCAGAGATGGCATCTGGCATCTCCAGTGCCTTTATCTACAGAAAAAATATGTAGATGATAACTAGCTATTGATAATCCTTTATGTTTTTATTTCTTCTAGCAGGAAAGCAAGGTTATTCAAATACCTTCTTGTTTGTGTCATTGAACTAGAATAAATGGATAGTGTTGCTCCATTCATAAGTAGAGCCACTAATAGCTTATCCATCTACACCGTTTACATTTCCTTAGAAAACTAGCCTAGATTTATGACCGTGTCTGCCAATTTGAAATTTAACTAATCCTACTAATGAAACAAGAAAGAAAGGGTGAACATTGTCTGCTGGCATAAACTACAACAGGCTCCATTGTAGCTGATATAAACTCGATGGCATTTTTTTCTTTTCTTCCGTGTACTTTGTTCATGTAAGCTATAGTACTAATGAGGTGGCTCGTGTGTTGTCTATATCGAGCGATCACAATGCTTACTCGGTTCTACCATTGTATTCCAGGATGTATCCAGGACTTTTGTACTCTGAAGTTGCGATTTAATAAATCGAGCCAACCTTTACGGGAAAAAAGGGTAGCGCGAAGGGTTATCGCCCACGTCCGCAATTGTTACCGGTGCCAAATGAAGAGGCGCTATATGAAATGAGGGGAACAAGAAAAGTGCTTATCTGATACATGTGCTCAATCTTGCGTGCCGTGTCAAAATGAACTTGTGTCAAAACTTATTTCTGAAATGATTTTTTTTGTGAGGTGTGAATTTTGAATTGCCAACGTTTAAGACTTTTGTTGTACATGGAATAATTATTCTTTATATTGTACAATCTTAAATTTGTGTTGATCAATATTTAAGACGTGCCTTGCACGTGCATACTAAGTTAATTACTTAGTAGTTAGCATGAAAGCTACAGGGAAGGACACGACTGTAAAAGCAGCCCTTGAGAATGGCTACAATAAAACAGGGAGACACTAGGTTACTAAAGGTATATGATGATTTCTATTCCCAGTGTTTTCCTTCTCTACATCAGTATAATGTTGTCCATAATAAGAAATCTATTGCTGCTGATCTGGTTTCATCTGACCTAATTGTAAAGATGTGTAGCAGGAATATTGTTGCAGACATGTTGATTCATGCAGAACAACCTAATATTTTGTGTTCATCCATGCGCTTAACTGGCTTACTGATGATAGATAGGACTTAATAATCTGAAAAACTTGCAAAAATGGGTTTTTACATTGAGATATTTTTAGAGAATCCTGATTAATAATATAGATATTTTCCCGCAATTTTCTTGTGAAAGTAAGTATATCTGCTAGAATTTGAAAAGTTATGGGTCTATGATGTAGAGAACAATTTTGACCTAGGGAATATTGTTGCAAGTACATGGGACTGTATGGATCTCCGTTATGTCAATTATATGGTTAGAGTGAAGCAATTAATTACTTTTTTATTGCCCTCTGTGTCGCATAATGCATGAAGAGTGCTGAATTGTGCTTTTGCTTTCTGAGTATTACCAAGAATTGGGAATGATTTGTTTGAATCGTGGACTCTGGGTTTTGTTCGAGAATTTGATTCAGAAGTTTGGTTAGACGACATCTTAGAATATGAGCTGATGACCACCGGTGGTGTCCGCTTTCATCAGGTCCTGTCGGAATGGGGACTCTGGTAGGTAATGTGGAGCCGGAAGGGGATTCAAATGGAAACTTTGTGCGGCCATTGGTAGTGCTTGGAAAGAAATTGGCATGGAAACTTTGTGGCGGCCGTTGGTAGTGCTTGGGAAGAAATTGGCAAATGTCTCACCATCAATTTTGGCAACCATGAGTGGTGTTGGACGCGACACACATGAATGGGACTACGAGCAGGATTCTTGATATAGAGTAGAGAGGGGAGTTGGAACACAAAACAAAAAATATAAAAGACAAAATGTTTTTTGCTGCGGTTGAATATACGTGCGTTGCACGTGCACGTCTACTAGTGTTTCAAAACATTTGAAAAACATTATGTGTGTAGATAATGTCGATATCTATAACGGTGCAATTTTTTAATGCAAAACTCGTGTTAGTTTAGGCTACACAAAAATGACAAATCTAACAAAGTTTCAAAATTTTGAATCTAGGCACTGATCTAGAATTTGTATTCTTTTGCCTAGGCCAAAATACGACGAGTTTTTCATTCAGATATTGCACAGGCGTACATCTTGACATAATCTACACCTAGGATTTTTTTATAGTTTTTGAAACATAAAAATATCGTTTTTCTTAGTTTTCAAAAAAAAGAGCTCCCTGGAACTTGGGAGCCATTTGTCCTCTCTCGAAAAGTACTCATATATACGTGTGCATAATTGAGAATAATTAAAATCTAATCACAAGATAATTGTATTTTTTTTAGAAAAATTGAGTACCATTAGATATACACATGAGCACACTAGCACTATATATTTACACATACTTAGACTACGATTTGAGTCGAGCAGTTTCAAGATTGACAAAGCTCGCTAGCAACACAAACAACAAGAACATCAGCTCATATTCAAAGAGTGATCGTCTTTAATTCTATAAATATGTTGCAAAGCCCGAGGTTTCATTAAAAAATAAAAATACAAGAGATGAGATTCATGGTTCCAGACGACTGCCTCATAAGCGTTGATCCATAGGAAAGCACTAAAAAATGAACATGTCAATTGTCTTTTATTCCGTAAGACACCCATTCAACCATAGACATTGTCATGGACAACACCCTAACATAACATACCTAAAAAACATATAGGAGATTGATTAGTGCCTCTCTCACCTCTCAGAGTTTTTATCTACTGTCAAGAGTGAAAGGAGCTTGGCAAACATTGATTTGTTTATTTTTTTAGTGAAACGGAAAATTCAAAGATCAGGTTCAAGGCAAGGGATTCTGAAGGTAAATAGGCGGCTACTTTACAATGCATCATCATAATTTTAACTATTCATATGACAAGCAGAAGCCTGTTGTAAAATCAAAACATGACAACCACAATATGGTAGAGAAATATAGACATATGAAAAGTTATAACCAACATATCATCATAATTGTGTTTGAACAAATCACAAGTCGATAGATTTGCATAGTTCTACTTGCCGCAGCTGTGCATCTGATATTCTGATAACTGTGTTGTTCTATATTGTCATATAATGTTTCTGTGTTCTTCTACGCTATTTTTCTTCCACCGAGCTTGGATTGTTATGCAATAAGTTTGATTTGTTCCCTTTTTTGCTGCCGTGAACAAAAAAATCTAGGGTTTATATGTTCCGTAAGATTACTTCCACATATCCATTTTACGTATGTACATATAGTAAATGACAACGGTTTAGTTAACAGTGCACGTACGTGGTGAGAACGAGTACTGCAGAGATTGAACAAAGGTAAAAAGCATGATATTTTCTTCTCTACAACTTACTCTAGCAGGACAGGGTGTCCGGCAAGTGTCGATCAACTGCGCCGCCGTGCACCTGACAAACGGCGGCCGGGATGAGCCGGTGAGTTCAAACTGGAACAACGTCGTGGATCCGTGAGCTGACCTAGTGATCCGTCGCGCTGCCGGGCAGCAGTAAGACAGTGGCTTACATGGGCTCGTACGTACTCTAACGCCTAAGGTAACACTGACAGCAAATTTCTCACGGAAGAAAAAAAACGACGGCAAATTTGTACCATGAAACCATTCAAAAAAAAGTTGTAACAAGAACATAAAAACGATGGATGAACGCAGCAGATAAGATCATATCCTGTTAAGAAGTCGTTCACATAATAGAGTCATGTAACATCCAACCCCAAGTGCTTGTACTGAATATATTGAAATCTCCTCTAAGACTAAGAGCAAACATAACGCAGATGATAAAGTGGGGCGTCCATGATCAACACAAAGATAGAAAATACTAACACATAAGGGCCACTGCAGAGGGTAAGCTAGGCTGGCCAGTTTCTAATCCTACAAGTCTAACTAAAAACGTGGCGGCTCCAATATGCTTCATCTTCCTCCTCCGGCAGGATGCATCTTCCACGGGACGCTGAGAAAATCGATGAGAGACACAGGTTGGTAAAGCATCCGAAAAGTTAAACCCCAACTCAGAGTTTCAGATCCAAGAATTACAACACGAGGACATACCATCGGCCGGGATGTTGCAGGCGGCGATATGTTGCTTCAAACCGCCGCGTCTCCAGCCTGGCCACCGCCTCCCGCCTGTCCATCGCCTCCCGCAGGGTCGATGGCCTGGTTCTGGGCCTCCGCAACCACCGCATCAAAGCAGCCGCGGAGCCAGGAGACGAAGATGAGGAAGATACACATCCATCCGAGGATGCCGAGGATGGTGAGGCAGCCGTCGAGGAAGCCCTGGCTGTACGGCTTCATGACCTTGCAGCTAGTGTTGCTTCGGAGTGCAGGCAAGAAGTAGAGAAAAGTTGAGGATGATCGACTTTGGGTCATCACTCGAAGAGATGATGTTGGTTAGTGAATGGCATGGTGCATCTGTAGCACTCAGGTCTTCTGCTGCTTTGAATTTCTACTTTGCTCGTAGTGTGACAACTGACAAGAAATGGGAGGCTTTGTGGCGCCATGACTGAGGACGCGTATGGACGATTGAGGAAACTCGAAACTGATGGATGGATGGATGGCTGGGTGACCTATCAAACCTCGGGACTTTCTACGAAACTTCGTGTGGGGTGGATTTCTTAAGTTTTTCTTTTACGTCCTGATAAATATGCCGCACAGCTCAACTGTGTTAAATATCGAGTATGGTTGATTGAGGAAATTGTACACTGCTGGGAATCGAAGATTGGACGATGCAATCCGTATGCAGGTGTGGCAACTGTTCATGCTTGCAACTTTGCAACAACGCAACGCAGGGAGTGGGATGACCTATGGGTTGTTTGTTAGGCGAGTAGTATATAAGTCTACCTTCTAAATTCATAACTTAGCCCATGTATAGATTTGTTCACATATTAGAGAACATTTCAAATCCGTAGTTTCCCAGTAGAGATAGTTAATTTAGATAAAACTGATTAATCGTATTTTCACACGGCTCCTCGAGGACTCTAGGTTGATATGTTGGTCCTTCATTTGCCCAGATTTCTCCCAATTTTTAAATGCATTCGAAATGTTTCAAAACAAAAATAAATATGGAGACTTTCTATATAAAATTAAGATTCTCCTTGTAATTTTATTATATTTTCTAACCCTTTTAAGTGCTTCAAATCATACAAATTGTTTTGATAAAAAAAGTGAAAACCTTGACAGGTGGGGCCCCCCTATCAGGTTTCCCGTTTGTCTTCTACCTCTTCATCTGTGGCCGTACGCGATGCCGCCAGCTCTTACTTCGTCGACGCGCAACCTTCAGAGGAAGCATAAAAATGCCATCGGCCCTCGCTCTCATGTTTCTCAGCTCCGTGAAACCCTAACTTTGCCGCCGCAGTCGTTAAAGTACTTCTTGTACCCTCGATGTGAGTTTTGGAATACAGATGAAAAATGGTTAAGGGGACTAACATGTTCGTGAGTGTACAAAGAAACACATGCCAAAAGTGGTAGGTTTAGCCACACAAAAAGTTGACCCCTCTCTACTAGATGAAATTGCGTGGAGATGTGAAGTTAGAGAATTCATAAGAATGAACCCTCAAGAGAAGGACATGAATTGCTTGCCTTGGTAACTAGTA
This sequence comes from Poa pratensis, assembly GCA_947311845.1. Lineage (NCBI taxonomy): Eukaryota > Viridiplantae > Streptophyta > Magnoliopsida > Poales > Poaceae > Poa > Poa pratensis. The sequence continues at coordinate 26,210,006 of CAMZMU010000093.1, read as the reverse complement.
CTACATTTGTCCCTAGTTATAACACGTTTTGGTCGGCTAATTAGCCTACCAAAACGTCTTATAATATGAGACAGATTAATATATACATGATCCCAGTCTAGTGTTGATCGACCTTATTAGCTAATGAATGGAGTAAAAGTAGAGCGCAATGCCTAGACCTCTTAGCTGATGGATTGCTTCATGATTTCTCTCACGTAATGTGAGCGACCTGTTGTAAACGATAGCAAAGAAACGACGAAGAGCGGAACGATCAAACCAAAGGGGACACGAGATTTAACGTGGAAAACCTCTCCAAACAAAGGAGAGGAAAAAACCACGGGCGCCAGCCAGCAATACTTCACTATATCGGGTGAGGTTACAAACGCCGTGGGTTTACAATGTGTGGCTTACCCCAAAACGGCGGCTTACAAGAGGAATATATAGAAGCATCAAACCCTAGGTCGGCTGCAGTCCAACCCGGAATCAATCCCACCTCGGCGGTAGTACCGCTTAACCCAGCGGTACTACCGCTGGGGTGGGCTGGTTCGTCTCTTCCCACCTCAGCGGTACCGGCGGCGGTACCGCCAGCGGTACCAGTCGGTACCGGACAACGCGTCAGACGGCCATTCTGGCGGTAGCGGTGGCGGCAGCTCTCGAGCGGTAGTACCGCTTAACCCAGCGGTACTACCGCTGGAATTTGGAACACCAAAAACAACACTCCACCTTGAGACAAATTCCATCTTGTAGCATGAAAGAGAACTTCACCCTGAAAACAACAAAGAAAAACACCTTCGGCGCCAAATAGCCTCTTGGGCTAGACAGTGATACCAACTAAGCCCGAGCAAAGCTCGAACTTAGTAACAGGAACTGGCTTTGTCATCATATCAGCAGGATTATCATGAGTACTTATCTTGCATACCTTCAGTTACCTTTTGCAACAACATCACGCACATAATGGTATTTGACGTCAATGTGCTTTGTTCTCTCATGGAACATCTGATCCTTGGTAAGGTAAATAGCACTCTGACTATCACAAAACAGGTTAATGCAAGTATCATCTCCACAAAGCTCAGCAAACAAACCTTTCAGCCAAACCGATTCTTTACATGCTTCAGCAATAGCCATGTACTCTGCTTCAGTGGTAGACTGGGCAACAACAGATTGTAACGTTGCCCTCCAACTCACGGCACAACCACCAAGCGTGAACACATAACCTGTGAGGGATCTCCTCTTATCCAAATCGGCAGCAAAATCTGAATCCACATAGCCTACGAGTCCCTCATCAGTCTTGCCGAACTTGAGGCAAGCATTGGATGTGCCACGAAGGTACCTGAAAATCCACTGAACAGCCTTCCAATGTTCTTTACCAGGATTAGCCATATATCTACTAACCAAACTCATAGCATATGATAAATCTGGACGTGAGCAAACCATGGCATACATTAAAGAACCAACAGCACTAGAATATGGAACTCTAGACATGTACTCAAAATCCTCATCCGTACTAGGACATTGTTCAGCTGACAATTTAAAGTGAGGAGCAATAGGAGTACTAACAGACTTTGCATCATGCATGTTAAAACGATGAAGAACTTTCTTAATGTAATTTTGCTGACTAAGAAACAACAAACCAGAATTTCTGTCACGGGTAATCTCCATACCTAGAATTTTCTTAGCAGCACCAAGATCCTTCATCTCAAACTCGCTACTCAACTGTGACTTGAGAGCAGCGATATCTTTCTTGCTCTTGGCAGCAATCAACATATAATAACAGGTATATAGGTGATCCATTAACAAACTTAATGTACACACAGCTATCAAATTCAGACCTCTTAAAGCCATGTGACAACATAAAAGAATCAAACCTTTTATACCACTGACGAGGAGATTGTTTCAAACCGTATAAGGACCTTTTCAACTTACACACAAGATCCTCCTTACCGGCACTATGAACCCTTCTGGCTGGTCCATGTATATCTCCTCCTCCAACTCTCCATGCAGAAACGCAGTCTTTACATCTAACTGCTCAAGCTCAAGATCACGCATAGCAACAATACCAAAAATGTACGAATTGAACTATGCTTAACAACGGAGAGAAAACATCATTATAATCACACCTGGAATTTGACTGAAGCCTTTTGCAACTAACCTTGCCTTAAACCTCGGAGGCTCGCTAGGAGATAAACCCTCCTTTCTCTTGAAGATCCACTTACAGCGGACTGCCTTCTTTTTCTTAGGCAAGCGCACAACTTCCCATGTGCCATTCTTATCGAGTGACTGCATTTCTTCTTGCATAGCAGCAAGCCACTTCTCGCGGTCACCGGAACCAATAGCTTCAGTATAGGTGGACGGCTCATGTCCGTGCTCCACCTGTTCTGCACAACTCAGAGCATAATCAACAATGTTACACTCTTCAATTAAACGTGGTCGAGGACCACAATTCCTCCTGTTCCTACGAGCAGCAATAGACTGTTGTGGCTGCAAAACAGGGGGTGAGTTCTGAACATTATCATTATCAGAATCAGAAGAAACAGAATCATCAGAACCAGCAGAATCAGGATCAGAATCATCTGAAGTAGCAGCACCATCATTGTCAACAGTGACATTTTCCTTTTCAACAGAGTGCTCCACCTCGACACGAACCTGCTCCTCAGAAAAATCTGGCAAAACATCTGAGGACAACTTATCAAAGTACATAACAGATTCATTGAAAACAACACTCCTGCTCATAAAAGCCTTTAGTTTCGGGATTCCACAACTTGTATCCTTTTACACCCGAACCATAACCAATGAACACACACTTAATAGCTCTCGGCTCTAACTTTCCATTATCAACATGAGCATAAGCAGTGCAGCCGAAAACTTTAAGTTGTGAATAATCAGCAGGAGAATCTGACCATACCTCAATGGGAGTTTTCTTGTCGAGGGGAATAGATGGTGACCTGTTTATCAAGTAGCAGGCGGTGGCAGCCGCCTCAGCCCAAAAACGCTTACTCATGCGAGCGTTGGAGATCATGCAGCGAGCCTTGGAGATGATGGTCCTGTTCATCCGCTCCGCTACACCATTCTGCTGAGGCGTGTACGGGATGGTGAGGTGCCTGACAATGCCTTCTTTCCTGCAATAATCATTAAAGGCATTCGAACAAAATTCGCCACCATTGTCAGTACGAAGTAATTTCACCTTCCTTTCTGTTTGCCTTTCAATCATAGCTTTCCACTCTTTAAAAGCAGCAAACGTATCATCCTTATTTTTCATGAAATAAGGCCAAACTCTTCTAGAGTAATCATCAATAATGGTAAGCATATAACGAGCACCACCATAAGAGGGCTTACGAGATGGCCCCCAAACATCAGCATGTACATAATCAAGTGTACCTTTGGTGGTGTGAACAGAAGCATTAAACTTAACTCTTGTGTGCTTACCGAAAATGCAGTGTTCACAGAACTGCATCTTACCCAAACTGCATCCTTGCAGCAAGTCTCTCTTGATCAATTCTGCCATACCAAGTTCACTCATATGTCCAAGACGCTTATGCCAAAGGTTAGTTTTACTAGCGTCATCATGAGAAACAGCAGCAACAGTACCAGATAACGTGCTACCTCTAAGAACATATAACTTAGCAGAATTCATATCACCAACCATAACTATGAGAGAACCTTTTGATACCTTTAGGAGTTTATTTCCTCCTTTGTACTTGTACCCGTCACAGTCAAGGGTACTGAGCGAGATCAAATTTCTTGCCATGGTTGGTATGTGTTTCACTCCCGTCAGCGTGCGTGTCATACCGTCATGTGTCTTGACCTGAACGGAACCAACGCCAACAATGTTGCATTGCTGGTCGTTCCCCACACGCACGAAATCTCCAGTCTGCACTAACTCATAAGAACTGAACCAATCTTTGTTACAGCAAATATGAAAAGAACATGCAGTATCTAGAATCCATTCATCCTGACGAGAAACACATGCAGCTAAAACAGCTAGGCATTCGCCATCAGAACTACCATCAACAACAGAAGCCTCACCGGTATCATTACCTTCATTATTTTTCGGTTGGTAAGTACCTTTTCTTTTCTCCTTGTTCTGCAACTTCCAACAATCATCAATGACATGATTAGATTTCTTACAATACCTGCAGAACTTGTCACGGCCTTTAGACTTTGAGCGACCTCTGTCACCCTTGCTCTTGTCTCTGTTGTTGTTGTGGTAGTGGTTATCTCGCTGCTCAGGCCTCCCTCGGACCTGCAAAGCATCGCCCTTGGAGGACGACGTCTCCTCTTTCTGTACCATACCTTTCATCTTTTCCCTGGCAAGCAGGGCCTCATATACTTCCGCGGTGGTTAGTTCATCACGGCTTAACAGTATGGTATCACGAAAATTTGCAAAGGAATTTGGCAGCGAGCATAGAAGTAAAAGTGCTAGATCTTCATCATCGTACTTTACCTCCATCGACACTAGGTCAGAAACGATCTCCTTAAAGATCGATAAGTGATTCATTACCGAACCACCTTCTTGCAACTTGTGCGTGAACAACTTCATCTTCACATGCATCTTGCTGGTGAGATCTTTGGACATGCAGATCGACTCCAGCTTAGCCCACAGTGCCGCTGCGGTTTTCTCCTGGAGTACTTCTTGCAGAATATCATTAGATAGATGAAGTTGAATAAGCGATAAAGCCTTACGGTCTTTCCGCTTCTCATCGGCGGTCCATGCCGCCGCATCCTTGTCGCCGAATTTCTCCAGCGCCTCGTCAAGATCATTGGACTGTGCGAGGATCGCACGCATCTTGACCTGCCACAGCGAAAATCTCGTCTTGTAGTCCAGCGCCGGTAGATCGAACTTCATCGATGCCATCCAAAACCCTAATCTGAAAACAGATCTGAAACAGGGCTCTGATACCACTTGTTGTAAACGATAGCAAAGAAACGACGAAGAGCGGAACGATCAAACCAAAGGGGACACGAGATTTAACGTGGAAAACCTCTCCAAACAAAGGAGAGGAAAAAACCACGGGCGCCAGCCAGCAATACTTCACTATATCGGGTGAGGTTACAAACGCCGTGGGTTTACAATGTGTGGCTTACCCCAAAACGGCGGCTTACAAGAGGAATATATAGAAGCATCAAACCCTAGGTCGGCTGCAGTCCAACCCGGAATCAATCCCACCTCGGCGGTAGTACCGCTTAACCCAGCGGTACTACCGCTGGGGTGGGCTGGTTCGTCTCTTCCCACCTCAGCGGTACCGGCGGCGGTACCGCCAGCGGTACCAGTCGGTACCGGACAAACGCGTCAGACGGCCATTCTGGCGGTAGCGGAGGCGGTAGCGGTGGCGGCAGCTCTCGAGCGGTAGTACCGCTTAACCCAGCGGTACTACCGCTGGAATTTGGAACACCATAAAACAACACGACCATGGAAAACAGAACGTCCAACTGGCCATCGACACGTTCCGCACCCAGATCGAGTTCGTCGCAGTTTCCTGCCTCCGTCTCCGTGCATAAATACCCTATCACCCACGGGCCACGGCCACGCCGCCTACAACCACTTCACCGGACCTAACTCCGGTCGCTCACACTCCTACCAGCTCGAGCGCGCGCCAGGCGCAATGGCCGCAGCACCTTTCCTGATCTTCCTGCTCATCGCGTAAGGACGCGCCGGCGCCGTCGGCGACGACGCGGCAAGCCTTCCCCATCTGCAGCTCCGAGGCACCACCGACTCGGGCCGCGAGCACGCGTCCGACGCGCCGCCCAAGGGGCCGCTTCATGGACATCATGTCCATGAATGGCTGCGGGAGCTTCGCCGGACTCCTCGCCGCGACGCCGAACGTGAGCGAGACCTTCGATCGGCGCATCATGACCGGCGGCGGGCTCACCGTCTTCTGCCCCGACGACCTCGCCGTCGCGGCGTTCGAGCCCAAGTTCGCCAACCTGAGCGCCGACGACAAGCTCGCCGTCCTGCTGCACCACGGAGCGGCAGCGCGCTACGGGAGGGAGCAGATCACGGCCTTCGAGCAGGTGGCCGTGCGCACGCTCGCCGCCGACGCGGCTACCAACAAGAGCCTGAGCGTCGCCCTCACCGTAAGCGACGACGGGGACACGGTGTGGCCGTGGCCGTTGCCGCCGTCAAGCGGCGGGAGCTACGGCGCGCCGGCCAGGGTGACAAAGGCGATCTCGTCGGACGACTCCCCCCTCGCGCTCTACGTCGTCGACGCGGTGCTGCTGCCGAGCCATCTCCGGCAGCTTCTGGATGGCGCGGCGCTGTGCACGCCGTGCGTTGGCGGTGGGTACCTCGGGTGGCTGCACTGCACCATCAAAGTCTGGCAGGGGCTATGCATGGCCGCCTGCGTGGGCATTCTGTCCGGCTTCTTCAGGCTGATAACGGACGACGACGAAGAAGCCTGCTCTGTTCTTCATCCCCATGGCACTGTTTAATTACTCCTTGTGTGTGCGCTTATCGGTGATTGTGAGCTAGCACGTTGATCTATTCTGCATTTGCATGTTAGAGTAAGTTTGATTCCGCTGTCCGCTGTTCGATCGGCTAGCTCATGCGCCGCAGCTTTGCACTCGATCACTGTGTTGTTCTATGCCATATAGTGTCTAGCACTACGTATGTGTTGTTCTATGCCATTTCTCTACCACCGAGCTTGTGTCCTTACGCAATAATGTTGATTTGTTACTTCTCTGCGATTGTGAACAAAAAAAAAGCTACGGTTGATATGTTCGGTAAAATTACTTCCACATATCCATTTTACCTTTTCCGTATGCACTATCGTAAATGACAACGGTTTAATTAACAGTGAATGCACGAGGTGAAAACTTTTTTTTGAAACGAGGCAAAAGATTTGCCTTTTATATTGATATAGGAGAAGCAAACATGACACGACCAAGGCCAAAAAGAAAAAAAGTCATACATGTCAGGGCCTACTAAACGAAAGAAAGTAGCCCCGATATAGGAGAATGCACGAGGTGAAAACGATTACTGCTACAGAGCTTCTCTATTCCCTTGCAGGGAAACGCTGGGCTATATTTGAACAAATGTAGATAAAAAAAAACATGATTATACCTCCCACGGCAACGGTTTTGCTTGTGTGTTGTTGAGAATATGCGGTGTAATTTCTGCGTTTCAGAAATATATCAATGATCATGCGGGACTGCTGGGTCCGATTTTTCTTCTCTACAACGACTGAACGGGTTTCTTCTTTTGTTTCCATGCTTTGCACTTGCATTGGCTAGCTGCCCTATGTTCAATAGTCTTCACACAATTGCACCGTGTGCAGCCTGAGCTCACATAACGTGTAGTACCGTGTTGTGTATCCAGTCCCCAACAATGGCTTCCCAAGTGCCCGAACCACTAGCTCCGACCCAACCTTGACCACTTGTTCCGGCTCCGCCGGCCGACGATAGAAAGGATGCTACAGCCGACGATGAACAAAGTCAAAGCGCTGCAACACTAGGGACCCTCGATGTCAGCTCCTCGCCATCCAAACAGCCAAGGAAAGAGACTATCACCACTACCACGTCGCACGCCACAGAGAGGCCCGTGCAGTCCACCTTCCAGGGCCGCCGCCCCGGCGTCCGCGACCTCAAGACGATGGACCAAGTCGCGGAATCACTGTGATGAACGAGTGGGGCCGGCGATAGATCCATGTCCACGAGAGCGACAACCGCAACCGTTAGGAGGAGATCCCGTCCTCCACGGTCGCCGACCGGACGCAGTAGCAAGTTCGGTCAGGCCCAGATCAGCCCCAACAGGCCCAGATCAAGTCGGACCAGTCCTGCCGCCGCGCTGCAGCGCCAAGGTTGCAGTTGCCCCCGAAGACAGTCTCAGGTCATGCGAACCGGCCGGGGCTCGTAAACCCAGATCGAGCCCAATGGGCCCAGATCTAGGCCGAGAAACCCATGTCACATCCCGAGCTCCACTACCACTGTCGCCTACTGCCGCAGCCGTTCAGACATCGCCACCACGGTTGTCGCGAACGACCGCCCATGGCACCTGATGGTCGGCCACCGGGAAGAAGCCGCTGCCCCGCCCGAGCTCGCACCACCGTCGTGAAGCGCCACCACCTAAGAAGAACCCTTTCCGAGCGTGCCGCCCTAAGAAGCCACCTCGGCCCACGCCTTCGTTGCCACGAGAGGGGAAGAAGCCCCATCGACGCTAGCGCCCGGACTTTGCCCGGCGACACCGGGGAGGAGGAGGACGAGGGGAGGAGCGCTGGGCGGAGCAAGGCAGGAGAGCGAGAGGGTTTCCCTCTCTTTCGTGTGTCAGCCCGGCGGCGGGAACATAGCTCGGCTTCCAACCGGCGGCACAGGGAGAGGCCAGATCTAGCTGTGGAGGGCTTATATCCGAGTTCCATGGCGTTGGACCTTGTTATGGCGATGCGCAGAGAGGCAACAACCGCATCATATTTTTTCTTGTGGGAAAAGCTTATGTTCGTGCCTTGGAAGTTGGAACTTTGCTTGTTGATTGTTGATTTGGATGTGGATACGGTGGAATGGAATAATGAATATGTCTTTCCTTTATGTTTTTTCTATATGGGTCTTTCTTTCATGTTCGATCTGACGAGATTTGTGCATCATGGAGAGAAATAGTTGCTTGCTATTCATGTTGAACAAGTGCTCCAAAATAAATTGCTAGTGGTTCCTGTATTCAGATTCTGTACTTGCGTATTTTCAAGATGAGATTCATGTTCAAGATGCTCACGTTTGTTCATACTGTAATGCAAATTTTCAAGCTGAGATCCATGTTTATGTATGATTATTCTTGATAATGCATTTGGCAAAAAAGTTCTTATTAATGCATGGATTTAATTTCTTTCTGAATACATGACCCAAAAATAGTACTTGTTAATACATAAATGCATGGATCAGAAAATTTCTGTTTATGCATCAATTTCATTTTGATCCGAATTATTGTAAATGAATGGAAGAAAAAGGTCCAGATCCAAAAAAAAAATCTGGTTGCAAATGCATGGTCTAGAAGCATGGTCTGATTGCCGAAGGGTATCTTAGTCACACCAGGTCAGTACGGTCAGGTCGGGTTAGGACAGGCCACGTCTTTGCGGGAGATTACGATATTTAAGGAAATTCAAAGCGATTCGATGGCGTGAGTAGACGCGGCTAGCTGTCTAGGATCCATGGCGAAACGAACGGTGTTGATAGGTCAGGGACATCGAAAGGGGTAGGCTAGTGGGCTTTTTTATTTGGTTGTGTTAGGTTAGGTCGTAGAACACCCAAAACCAATTGATCTATCCCAACTCTTGCCAAGTTTTTCTCTGTTTCGCCCGAATTGGGAGTTTCGAGCTATAAGTTCACGAACTCGCTATGGAGAAAGTGATGCCGGTGAACCCGCTCACACCCCGGGGTGGAATCTTGGACATCTACAACATCCAACACACTTGTACACACATGGTATGTCACCACCTAGGTTTTCCTGGGGTTCCGACGCTCCGGAGCCCCTCTCCGGCGAAACCCTAGACTCGTTGGATAAAAGTCAAAGTTCTCGTCGACCCCCTTTGACCGGAGTCGAAAGGGGGTAGGCCAGTGGACTTTTTTACTTGGTTGTGTTAGGTTAGGCCTTAGGAACACCCAAAACCAAGATCTACCCCAACTCTTGCCAAGGTTCGATCTGTTTCGCCCGAAGTGGGAGTTTCCTCCTAAATGTCCAGCACTTCTCTAAGTGTTATCGCATGCACGTGAACATGCTCGCACCCGGGAGCTAGGAATTGCATCTACGAACCTTGCACCAAGCTTGTACATGTATTCTAGGGCCACTTGCAAGTTTTTGTGTGATTCCGACGCTCTGGAGCCCTCTCCGGCGAAACCCTAGACCCGCTGGAGAAAAGTCAAAGTTCTCGTCGACCCCCTTTAACCGGAGTTGAGGGGGGGGGGGGGTAGGCCAGTGGGCTTTTTTGCTTGGTTGTGTTAGGTTAGGCCCTAGGAACACCCAAAACCAAGATCTACCCCAACTCTTGCCAAGATTCTCTCTGTTTCGCCCGAAGTGGGAGTTTCCTCCTAAATGTCCAGCACTTCTCTAAGTGTTATCGCATGCACATGAACAGGCTCGCACCGGGAGCTAGGAATTGCATCTACGGACCTTGCACCACACTTGTACATGTATGCTAGGGCCACTTGCAAGTTTTCGTGTGATTCCGACGCTCCGGAGCCCTCCGGCGAAACCTAGATCCGCTGGAGAAAAGTCAAAGTTACGCCGAGGGGGTTACCCTAGACCCTAGAACCGCTCTCCCGTAGTGTACATGAAATCAAAGGGGGTAATACAATGGAAAAAGGAGCAATGCCGAGGGGGTTACCCTCGGCATAGCTATGCTCAGGTGCGTGCTTGTGACAGGTCAAGCTACGCCGATGGCAACCCCCTCGGCCTTGCTATGCGCCGTTATCTTACTATATGCAGAGCTATGCCGACGGCAATCCCCTCGGCATTGCCTTGGGCCGTCAACTATTCCACAACCGTGGTCGTCAGTGCACGATGTGACGCGTGATGTGCCTACGGCCAGCCTGTGCCGACGGTCCCCCTCGGCATTGCTCTATCTACGCCGAAGGGCATTCTACACCGACGGTCCCCCTCGTCGTTGATCATCCATGCCGACGGTTTTCCCAGCCGTGGGCACCGTGCGAGCTATGACGCGGGCCCCGACATTTCCCCCTCGACGTTACATCCCCCTCGGCGTTGTTTGTTCCGTAGTGATCCAGGGTAAGTGTAGTATCGCTGTGTTGCGCAACACCCGCGTCGATTATGATTCTGTATCGGCTGGGCCCTTGCTTGGCGTGTCTTTTCCTCCTTGCATGAAAATGGAAACGTTGGGTCAGCACTCGAAAGATGATGTTGGTCAGGGAGTGTCATGAACTCGTGATGCATCTGTAGCACTAGGGTCTTCTGCTGCTTTGAATTTCCACTTTGCTGATTGAGGAAACTCTACACTGATGGATGGATGGTTGGGTTACCTATCAAACCTCGTGACTTTCTACGAAACTTCGTGTGGGGTGGATGTCTTAGTTTTTTTTTACGTCCTGATAAATATGCCGCACAGCTCAACTTTGTTAAATATCGAGTATGGTTGATTGCGGAAATTGTACACTGCTGGGAATCAAAGGTTGGACGATGCAATGCGTATGCAGCATGCAGGCGTGGCCACTGTTCATCCTTGCAACTTTGCAACAACGCAACGCAGGGAGTGGGATGATCTATGGGTTGTTTGTTTAGGCGACGAGTATATAAGTCTACCTTCTAAATTCATAACTTAGCCCATGTATAGATTTGTTCACATATTAGAGAACATTTCAAATCCGTAGTTTCCCAGTAGACATAGTTAATTTAGATAAAAATGATTAATCGTATTTTCATACGGCTCCTCTAGGACTCTAGGTTGATATGTTGGTCCTTCATTTGCCCAGATTTCTCCCAATTTTTAAATGCATTCAAAATGTTTCGAAAAATAAATAAATATGGAGACTTTCTTTGGAAAATTAAGATCCCCCTTGTATTTTTATTATATTTTCTAACTTTTTAAGTGCTTCGAATAATGCAAACTGTTTTGATTAAAAAATAGGGAAAACCCTGACAGGTGGGCCCACCTATCAGGTTTCCTGTTTGTCTTCTACCTCTTCATTTGTGGCCGTACGCGATGCTGCCGCTCTTGGTTTGCCGATGCGCAACCTATTGAGGAAGGATAAGAATACCATGAGGACGCCCTCGTCCTCCTCTTCGTCCAATTCTCCTCTCACTGCCCATCGTTCTCATGTTCCTCAGCTCCGTGAAACCCTAACTTCGCAATTGCTGTCGTGAAGATACATTTAGTATCGTCGATGTGAGTTTTGGAATATATATGAGAAATGGTTAAGGGGTCTAACTTTTTCGTGAGTGTACAAAGTACTACAAGCCAAAAGTGATACTTTTAATAACCACGCTAGAAGTCGACCCGTCTCTAATAGATGAAATTGGCGCGGAGATGGCAAGTTTGTGAATTCATAAGAAATAAACCCTCAATAGAACCACATTAATTGCTTTATGGCGCCGAGACAGAGGATGCCTATGGCTGATTGGGGAAACTCTACACTGATGGATGGATGGCTGATCGGTACTTTCTAGGAAACTTCGTGTTGGGTGATGGCTTAATTTGTTTTACGTCCTGACAAATTTGCCGAACAGCTCAACTTTGTTTAAAATCAAGTATAGCTGATTGAGGAAATTGTGCACTGCTTGGAATCAAAGGTTGGGTGATGCAATACGTACCCATGCACGCGTGGCCACCATTCACACTTGCAACTTTTTTTCCGAGAGACTTCCGATCTATTCATCAGCTATCAAGACAGAACAAAGAACACCAGAAACAACAAAAAATATATCCAAATCCGTATACCACCTAGCGATGAGAAGCACTAGAGCAAACTGAAGTCGCGCCGATGTCATTGCCTCTTCATCACTGGAGTCAGGCAAATCTTGTTGTGGTAGACAGCCGGGAGGTCGTCGTCTTGCAAAGACCCCACAGGACCAGCGCACCAGAACAATAATCGTCGCTGATGAAGAGAAGCGTAAATCAGAAGGATCCAACGTGTAGACACACACGAACGAAGACCGGATCCAACGGGATCCACCAAAGACAACCGCTGACCGAGTCCCGCGAGATCCGACGGCGACACACCTCCACACGCGCTCTGACGATGCTAGACGTACCGCATGAATGGAGGCTAGGTGGGGAAGACCTTATTCCATCTATAGGAGCCGCCGCCGCCTCATCTTTTTGAGTAGGACACAAACTCTAACCAAACACAAAAAAAAAACATGTGAGAACGGAGCCCTCCAACGGCAAGGACGGGATCCACCGCATCACCATGACACTATGGCCACAAAGACGAGGTGGATCGGTAGCGGCGCCGGCAAGAGGGAGGGAAACCCTCGTCGCTTGTTCCTGTCAGTTGTGTACAAAGAGGTAGGTGATCTGTCCTCTTCATACTTGCAACTTTGCAGCAACGCAGGGAGTGGGATGGCCTATAGGTTGTTTATTTAGGCGAGTAGTTTACTTTCTAAATTCATAACTTCACCCATATATAGATTTGTTCACATATTAGTGAACATTTTAAATCCGTACTTTCCTAATAGACATAGTTAATTTAGATAAAACTGATTTAATCATATTATTCACACGGTCCTCGAGGTTGACATTTTGGCCTTTATTTTCCAAATTTCTCCCTACTTTTAAATGCATTCAAAATGTTTCAAAACAAAAATATGCAGAGGTCATATAGTAAATCAAGATTGAGCTTGTATTTTTTATTATATTTCTAACCTGTTTAAGTGCTTCAAATAATCCATATTGTTTTGATTAAAAAAGGGAAAACACTGATAGGTGAGGTCCACATATCAGGTTTCCTATTTGTCTTCTACCTCTTCATATGTGGCCGTATGTGATGCCGTCAGCTCTTGCTTCACCGATGCGCAGCCTTCTAAGGAAGGATAAGAATGCCACGAGGACGCCCTCGTCCCCCTCTCCGTCTAAATTCTCCTCTCTCGGCCCTCGCTCTCATGCGTTCCTCAGCTTCGCAAAACCCTAACTTCGATGCCGCTGTCGTGAAAGTACATCTAGTACCCTTTATATGAGTTTTGGAATGTATATGACTAATGGTTAAGGTGACTAGCATGTTCGTGAGTGTACAAAGGAATACATGCCAAAACTGATAGATTTAACCACCCTAAAAGTTGGCCCGTCTCTAATAGATGAAATTGCGAGGAGACCAAGTTAGGGAATTCATAAGATGAGATGAATCCTCAATAGAAGCACATTAATTGCTTGCAATGGTAACTACTACATCCATGGAAATCATGTTCGGCTCATAGGTGTAGATGCCCGGCTGTCCACAAATGGCATTTAAAAATGTCAAAAAATTCTAAACAAAAATTTGGATATACGCTCACATATTCTATCTTCGCACAAAATTTTCGTGAAAAAAATGACATTTTTTGTGGCCTGTGTAAAAAAGACAAATTCCGGTGGTCCAAAATAAATTTTCACGTGACATTTATTTGTCTTTTTTACCGAGGACACAAAACATGTCATTTTTTAACTAAACTTTTTGTGCGAACATAAATTATGTGGGTGTATATCCAAATTTTTTTATTTGGATTTTTTGTCATTTTAAAAAGTATTTTTTTTAACATAACGGGTGCATATAGATCCTACATCCATCCCTACTTATAAAACGTGTTATAATATGGGACAGAGTAATACATGATTGCTTGCCATGATTAGGTGTGGGCTTTCGGTTATGATGCAGAAATTCGAAACCCATGTATGATAAGAATGTCACCCCGCGCACGAAAAATAAACTTGACCGGAAGCTGGCCTATATCTATCTATTCTTTCTATTATATACTAAAAGTAATATACATAACTCTAACAGAGACACCACGTTAATCCACATACGTTACAAATTTATAATCCGTTAATTTTGTTATTTTGATGTGATCCAAATTCATATAAAGATAGAGGCTAACTTCGAAGCGGAGCGGAGGCCCGTCGCCGGAGGCTTGGGCCAAAGCGTATGACACCCATCCAACCATAGACATTGTCATGAAAAATACCCTAACATAACATACCTAAAATACATATAGGAGATTGATTAGTGCCTCTCTCACCTCTCAGAGTTTTTATCTACTGTCAAGAGTGAATGGAGCTTGGCAAATGTTGATTTGTTTCTTTTTTTAGTGAAACAGAAAATTCGGCGATCAGGTTCAAGGCAATGGATTCTGAAGTTAAATAGGCGGCTACTTTATAATGCATCATCATAATTTTAACTATTCATATGACAAGTAGAAGTGTGTTGTAAAATCAAAACATGACAACCACAATATGGTAGAGAAATATATACATATGAAAAGTTATAACCAACATATCATCATAATTGTGTTTGAACAAATCACAAGTCGATAGATTTACATAGTTCTACTTAAAAAAAATCACGGTCAATAGATCATGATAATTGTACCAAGCGATAGATCTTCCAAAAGTGTATAATTGTTTTTTGCAAGATGACTTAAACTCATCACTACCCCAATATTTCATGAGTATGCTTCAATGTAATACAGTTTTCCTATGGTGTTATTAAGTGCACTTTTATGTCGGTTTGTTTAGAGGTTTTGATAAATTTAATAGGAGACATCATTCAAATTTGCAAATATGTAGAAACAATTATGACAGATGAGGATGCCAAAACAATGTTGTCCATAGCAACATAGTCATGTTTCATGAACAATAAATACAAGTGAGAGAGAGCAAACAATTATTGGGTTGAATAGTGGGTTTAGTAAGGAAGAGTTAAATCATGTGAATAAAAATATAAACCTAAAATATTGCCCGTATGGGGATGTTTAAGGAGCGATAATAAAACATTTTCTAGGCATTTTACTGCAATTAAAAAGATTATTTGTGGGATGACTCGAACTTAAATTTATAGGTGACTTATTAAATTGTTAAAACTACGTACCATCCAAGTATTGTTTTAATTTCAATATGTTACATGAAACTATATGCCATCAAAGTGCATGTATTTATTATTACATGACAATACAAATATGTGTTAGTGAGAGAGTATAATGAAGAATGGGGATGGCGAGAAGTGAGGAAAAATATATTAAAAAAGAAATACGTACCAACGGTTAAAAGTCAAGAATACCTCTCGCTCATATATTCAAAGATCCTACGAGCATGTGATATTTTATCTACCATAATATTTACAACAGTTATAAAATGCTACGATTGATATTTTCGTCTTTCCGATATCTATGAAACCACAAATTTAGTTCATTAATAGATTCAATACAATACCTGAAGATTATGCCCTCGCAAATGCGAGGGCCATCTTGCTAGTTAAGAAAAATCACATATTTTCAGCAGACAACCAGAAAAATAAATCATCTTATATAGTTGAACCATGTAAACTTTAGTGACAAACTTGAACTCGTATCGAACTTCTGTAATTGGTTGGACGTAGTATGTGTGTAAAAGCCACGCACAAATCAAATGTATCACACATGTAGACACACCGACCCTTACTATTTCTTGTCGACTGTAAAGTGAATGCCCATGGCACATAGCTCTCCGTCTAAAATTAGGGCATGGCTTTGCCCCGTTGCTCTACAGCGTAGCACTTGGGAGTGGCTTGGTGCACAAACATGTCAAGCAAATCAACCTTAGCGATCTCGTGGGTGATGCGATGAACGTTGCATCGATCCCAGTCTAGAACGTGCTGGTCGACCTTAGCCAATGGATGGAGTAACATTAGAGAGCATGCCGTGTCAATTCTAGATCTCTTAGCTGATGGATGCTTCATGATTTCTCTCACGTAATGTGAGCGACCATGGCATTGTTGCTGGGAAAACAGAACGTCCAACCGGCGATCGACACGTTCCGCACCCAGGTCGAGCTTCGCCGCAGTTTCCTGCCTCCGTCTCCGTGCATAAATACCCCATCAGTCCAGTGGCGGAGCTGCATGTTGATTATGTGGTCAATTGACAACACAAAATTTTGGTAAGCACCATAAATGCTAGTTATGAGTCCACAAGTTTGACCCCCTAAGTTTTTTTTTAGAAAAGGGTCACCCTAGCCTCTGCATCAAAATGATGCATACGGCCGCTTTATTAATTTTATTCAACATAGCTGGCAAAAGCCTTACAACGAACGAATACAAGCTGAACGCACCAACGGTGAAACACCACAACTAGCACAAAACGACAGGGTGAACGGGGCCTTGTTCCCCGGCCACAACCGTCGCCGGCTCCTTGGCTAACTCAGAGATAGCGCCTTGTGCACACACTCCGGCAATCGCCTCCATCCTCTTCCTCGAACCCAACTTCAACATGCCGATCGGAGCAAAGACTCTCGCCAGTCCTGCCGCCGATGCCACCATGACACCAGGCAACGCCCCCACCCTGTGCAAGTCCACCAAACAGGACCATCGTCGAGTCTCCGCTGCACCACGCCGCCAAGACCAGCCGTCTTCGTCATGGTCGGTGAAGCTCCACTCCACCGGTAGACCACTCCAGGCAACACGTGTTCCAAAACAATGCCCTCAAGAGGGAAAAGCGACACCGAAAGTGCCGCCATCGTCCGATCCGGTAGCACCAGATCTTGGGTTTCCCCATGGAACAACCGAGCGGGAGGTAGGAGAATCACATCAACGACGCCTTCAACAAGGAAACGACGCCCGCGGGCGGCACCATCGTCGGCTCCGATCGCGGAGCCCGGATTTCACCGGCCATCATCCACACCTTCAGATCCTTCGAGCAATGATCAGATCCGGGCATGACTAGCACACCCAAGATCCGTCACCGTACCCGGATCCACCCCGCAGCCCGCCCGCAAGGGCCAGACCACCGGATCTGCCGCTCTGCGCCTCGAGGGCCGGAGATCCGCGGCTTCTGCCACGCCGCCGAAGCAGATCGACGTCGCCGTGGCGCCCGACGGCCGCGCCACGCCCGAGATCGGCGGCACCAACCCGCGCCGGCCCATCAAACTCGAGGACGAAGAAGTCCCCCCCGCCGCCGGCCGCGTCCAGGCTTTTCCTGGCCGCGCCCGTGGTGGCAGCGGGGGAGGGAGGAGGAAGGGGAGGTGGAGGGCTAGGCGGCGGCGGCTAGGGTTTCCCTCCCGGCCGCCGCGCGGGGGCGGCGCGAGAGGGAGAGGGAGCTTCTCTTTGAGGGGTCAACTAGCGATACATGCAACGAGTATATCAACCTAAGTACTAGTTAATGACCTCACTAGTAACGAATGCATTTGATTTTAGGCTTTGACATCGCTGAATACCAATCCTAGCTCCGCCACTGCATCAGTCCATCACCAGCGGCGACACCGCCTACAACGCACTTCACCGGACCTAACCAACCTAGCCAGTAGCAACTCCGGTCGGTCACTCTCTCTTGGCTACCAGCTCGAGCGCGCCCCAGGCGCAATGGCCGCAGCACTTTTCCTGATCTTCCTGCTCGTCGCGTCCGGACGCGCCCCGGCCGTCGGCGACGACGCGGCAAGCCTTCCCCATCTGCAGCTCCCAGACACCACCGACTCGGGCCGCGAGCACGCGTCCGACGCGCCACCCAAGGGGCCGCTCATGGACATCATGTCCATGAATGGCTGCGGGAGCTTCGCCGGCCTCCTCGCCGCGACGCCGAACGCGAGCGAGACCTTCGAGCGGCGCATCGTGACCGGCGGCGGGCTCACGGTCTTCTGTCCCGACGACCTCGACGTCGCGGCGTTCGAGCCCAAGTTCGCCAACCTGAGCGCCGACGACAAGCTCGCCGTCCTGCTGCACCACGGCGCGGCGGAGCGCTACGGGAGGGAGCAGATCACGGCCTTCAAGCAGGTGGCGGTGCGCACGCTCGCCGCCGACGCGGCCACCTACAGGAGCCTGAGCCTCGCCCTCACCGTAGGTGACGACGGGGACACGGTGTGGCTGTGGCCGTATCCGCCGTCAAGCGGGGGGAGCTACGGCGCGCCGGCCAGGGTGACAAAGGCGATCTCGTCGGACGACTCTCCCTTTGCGGTCTACGTCGTCGACGCGGTGCTGCTGCCGAGCCATCTCCGGCAGCTTCTGGATGGCGCGCCGCTGTGCACGCCGTGCGGTGGCGGTGGGTACCTGGGGTGGCTGCACTGCAGCATCAAAGTCTGGCAGGGGCTATGCATGGCCGCCTGCAGCACGGTGGGCCTTCTGACCGGGATCTTCGTCACCGCGTACTACTGCAACGCCAGGCTGATAACGGAGTGATGCACTGAAGACGACGACGACGAAGAAGCCTGCTCTGTTCTTCATCCCCATGGCACTGTTTAATTACTCCTTGTGTGCGCGCTTATCAGTGATTGTGAACTGTTCCCTGTTGGTACGCGTTATGTTTAGTTGAGCTAGCACGTTGATCTATTCTGCATTTGCATGTTAGAGTATGTTTGATTCCACTGTCCGCTGTTCGGCTCCTGTGCCGCAGCTTTGCATCTGATATTCTGATAACTGTGTTGTTCTATGTCATATAATGTTTCTGTGTTGTTCTACGCTATTTTTCTCCCACCGAGCTTGGATTGTTATGCAATAAGTCTGATTTGTTCCCATTTTTGCTGCTGTGAACAAAAAAATCTAGGGTTTATATGTTCCGTAAGATTACTTCCACATATCCATTTTACGTATGTACATATGGTAAATGACAACGGTTTAGTTAACAGTGCACGTGGTGAGAACGAGTACTGCAGATATTGAACAAAGGTAAAAAGCATGATTTTTTTCTTCTCTACAACTTACTCTAGCAGAAAAAAAATAGCAGGACACGGTGTCCGGCAAGTGGCGATCAACTGCGCCGCCGTGCACCTGACAAACGGCGGCCGAGATGAGCCGGTGAGTTCAAACTGGAACAACGTCGTGGATCCGTGAGCTGACCTTGTGATCCGTCGCGCTGCCGGGCAGCAGTAAGACAGTGGCTTACATGGGCTCGTACGTACTCGAACGCCTAAGGTAACACTGACAGCAAATTGCTCACGGAAGAAAAAATGACAGCAAATTTGTACCATGAAACCATTCAAAAAAGAACAGAAGAACGATGGATGAACGCAGATAAGATCATATCCCGTTAAGAAGTCGTTCACAGAATTGTGAATAGAGTCACATAACATCCAACCCTCAAGTGCTTGTACTGAATATACTGAAATCTCCTCTAAGAGCAAACATAGCGCAGATGATATTAAAAACGAGGCGGCTCCAATATGCTTCATCTTCCTCCTCCGGCAGGATGCATCTTCCACGGGACGCTGAGAAAATCGATGAGAGACACAGGTTGGTAAAGCATCCGAAAAGCTAAACCCCAGCTTAAGAATTTCAGATCCAAGAATTACAACACGAGGACATACCATCGGGCGGGATGCTGCAGGCGGCGATATGTTGCTTCAAACCGCCGCGCCTCCGGCCTGGCCACCGCCTCCCGCCTGTCCATCGCCTCCCGCCGCAGGGTCGACGGCCTGGTTCTGGGCCTCCGCAACCACCGCATCAAAGCAGCCGCGGAGCCAGGAGACGAAGATGAGGAAGATGCACATCCAGCCGAGGATGCCGAGGATGGTGAGGCAGCCGTCGAGGAAGCCCTGGCTGTACGGCTTCATGAGCTTGCGGCTAGTGTTGCTTCGGAGTGCAGGCAAGAAGTAGAGAAAAGTTGAGGATGATCGACTTTGGGTCATCACTCGAAGAGATGATGTTGGTTAGTGAATGGCATGGTGCATCTGTAGCACTCAGGTCTTCTGCTGCTTTGAATTTCTACTTTGCTCGTAGTGTGACAACTGACAAGAAATGGGTGGCTTTGTGGCGCCATGACTGAGGACGCGTATGGACGATTGAGGAAACTCGAAACTGATGGATGGATGGATGGCTGGGTGACCTATCAAACCTCGGGACTTTCTACGAAACTTCGTGTGGGGTGGATTTCTTAAGTTTTTCTTTTACGTCCTGATAAATATGCCGCACAGCTCAACTGTGTTAAATATCGAGTATGGTTGATTGAGGAAATTGTACACTGCTGGGAATCGAAGATTGGACGATGCAATCCGTATGCAGGTGTGGCCATTGTTCATCCTTGCAACTTTTTTTTTGAAGGAAGGATCCAATATATAAAACTCAGTACAAATTACAAGCAGGTCCAGAAGAAAAAGAAAATTACAAAAGGGCCCAGAAACTTGCACAGAGCCCCTCGAGTCACCTGAAGAAAACGCAATTGGATCCACGCCGCACCCCAAGCTCCTAGCTGCTGCCGGAGACGCCGTACCGCTCGCCGCCGGGAAGAAGGCGCCGCCACACATTGTAGAAAGCCGCAGAAGCCGTCCGCCGCCAAGCGTCGAAACTTAGTCTCGTTGAACGAGCACGGCCACAACTCCGTCTTCCCCGCTCCGCCCATCTTCCAGCCGCCTCCGCCTCAGCCAGGACCACCACCAGCAACACCCAGCCACCTCCAGATGGCACTCCCCTCGCCACCATGGCCGGCCGAAGAGCCATCAAAGGAGTAGACCACCAGAACCACCTGCAGCAAAATCGAATCGCCCTCCACCACCACCTCCTCCCCTCGCCACCACGGCCGGCCGGAGAAAGGATGGAGGAGAGGACCCGAGCACTTCCACACCACCCTGCCCCAGAGCATGCGTCGTTGTTCTGCAGCATATCCCGTCCGCCACCATGGCGACTCCAGCAACTCAATCCCCTTCGGCATAACGCCATACTCCACAAGGGCACAAGCAAACCTAGCTACTCTACTACAGCTACTAAGTACAGGAGGGTGACCGGCGCTTCCCCTCAGCCAACTCCAGCCGGCGGCGCTGACGAGAGTGGCCTCGGTTCGGCCCGGGAAGCACACGGGAGCTCTCAGCTACAGGGAACTAGGAGAGAGAAGGAGAAGATAAGAATGAGCCTTTCCTCTTCATCCTTGCAACTTTGCAACAACGCAACGCAGGGAGTGGGATGACCTATGGGTTGTTTGTTCAGGCGAGTAGTATATAAGTCTACCTTCTAAATTCATAACTTAGCCCATGTATAGATTTGTTCACATATTAGAGAACATTTCAAATCCGTAGTTTCCCAGTAGACATAGTTAATTTAGATAAAAATGATTAATCGTATTTTCACACGGCTCCTCTAGGACTCTAGGTTGATATGTTGGTCCTTCATTTGCCCAGATTTCTCCCAATTTTTAAAT
The DNA here is from genome assembly GCA_947311845.1 of Poa pratensis. Lineage (NCBI taxonomy): Eukaryota > Viridiplantae > Streptophyta > Magnoliopsida > Poales > Poaceae > Poa > Poa pratensis. The sequence continues at coordinate 26,188,321 of CAMZMU010000093.1, read as the reverse complement.
GCATTCAAAATGTTTCGAAACAAAAATAAATATGGAGACTTTCTTTAGAAAAATAAGATTCCCCTTGTATTTTTATTATATTTTCTAACTTTTTAAGTGCTTCGAATAACGCAAACTGTTTTGATTAAAAAATAGGGAAAACCCTGATAGGTGGGCCCACCTATCAGGTTTCCTGTTTGTCTTCTGCCTCTTCATTTGTGGCCGTACGCGATGCTGCCGGCTCTTGCTTTGCCGATGCGCAACCTTCTGAGGAAGGATAAGAATACCACGAGGACGCCCTCGTCCCCTCTTCGTCCAATTCTCCTCTCACTGCCCATCGTTCTCATGTTCCTCGGCTCCGTGAAACCCTAACTTCGCAATTGCTGTCGTGAAGATACATTTAGTATCGTCGATGTGAGTTTTGGAATATATATGAGAAATGGTTAAGGGGTCTAACTTTTTCGTGAGTGTACAAAGTACTACAAGCCAAAAGTGATACTTTTAACCACGCTAGAAGTCGACCCGTCTCTAATAGATGAAATTGGCGCGGAGATGGCAAGTTTGTGAATTCATAAGAAATAAACCCTCAATAGAAGCACATTAAATTCTTTATGGCGCCGAGACAGAGGATGCCTATGGCTGATTGGGGAAACTCTACACTGATGGATGGATGGCGGATCGGTACTTTCTAGGAAACTTCGTGTTGGGTGGATGGCTCAATTTTTTTTTACGTCCTGATAAATTTGGCGAACAGCTCAATTTTGTTTAAAATCAAGTATAGCTGATTGAGGAAATTGTACACTGTGCCGAGAGGTCGTCGTGCAAAGATCCCACAGGACCAGCGCACCAGAACAATAACCGTCGCTGATGAAGAAAAGCGTAAATCAGAAGGATCGAACCTGTAGACACACGAACGAAGATCGGATCCAATGGGATCCACCGAAGACAACCGCTGACCGAGTCCCGCGAGATCCGACGGCGACATAGCTCCACATGCACTACGACGACGCTAGACGTACCGCAGGAATGGAGACTAGGCGGGGAAAACCTTATTTCATCTTTAGGAGCCGCCGCCGCCTCATCTTTTTGAGCAGGACATAAACTCTAACCAAACACAAAAAAACATGTGAGAACGGAGCCCTCCAACGGCAAGGACGGGATCCACCGCATCACCATGACACTATGGCCACAATGACGAGGTGGATCGGTAGCGGCGCCGGCAGGAGGGAGGGAAACCCTCGTCGCTTGTTCCTGTCAGTTGTGTACAAAGAGGTAGGTGATCTGTCCTCTTCATACTTGCAACTTTGCAACAACGCAGGGAGTGGGATGGCCTATAGGTTGTTTATTTAGGCGAGTAGTTTACTTTCTAAATTCATAACTTCACCCACATATAGATTTGTTCACATATTAGAGAACATTTTAAATCCGTACTTTCCTAGTAGACATAGTTAATTTAGATAAAACTGATTTAATCATATTATTCATACGGTCCTCCAGGTTGACATTTTGGCCTTTATTTTCCAAATTTCTCCCTACTTTTAAATGCATTCAAAATGTTTCAAAACAAAAATATATAGAGGTCATATAGTAAATCAAGATTGCGCTTGTATTTTTTATTATATTACTAACATGTTTAAGTGCTTCAAATAATCCATATATTGTTTTGATTAAAAGGGATAACACTGATAGATGGGGTCCACATATCTTCTACTTCTTCATATGTGGCCGTATGTGATGCCGTCAGCTCTTGATTCGCCGATGCGCAGCCTTCTAAGGAAGGATAAGAATGCCACGAGGACGCCCTCGTCCCCCTCTTCGTCTAACTTCTCCTCTCTCGACCCCTCGCTCTCATGTTCCTCAGCTTCGCAAAACCCTAACTTCGCTGCCGCTGTCGTGAAAGTACATCTAGTACCCTTGATGTGAGTTTTGGAATTTAGATGACTAATGGTCAAGGTGACTAACATGTTCGTGAGTGTACAAAGGAATACATGCCAAAACTGATAGATTTAACCACCCTAAAAGTTGGCCCGTCTCTAATAGATGAAATTGCGAGGAGACGCCAAGTTAGGGAATTCATAAGATGAGATGAATCCTCAATAGAAGCACATTAATTGCTTGCCATGGTAACTACTACAGCCATGGGAAATCATCTTCAGACTCTTAGGTGTAGATGCACCTGCTGTCCACAAATGGCATTAAAAAATGTCAAAAAATTCTAAACAAAAAATTCAGATATACGCTCACATATTCTATGTTCGTACGAAAAGTTTCGTGAAAAAATGACATTTTTTGTGGCATGTGTAAAAAAGACAAATTCCGGTGGTCCGAAATAAATTTTCATGTGACATTTATTTGTATTTTTTACCGAGGGCACAAAACATGTCATTTTTTAACTAAACTTTTTGTGCGAACATAAATTATGTGGGTGTATATCCAAAAAAATTATTTGTATTTTTTTATCATTTTAAAAAGTATTTAAAAATATTTTACATAATGGGTGCATCTAGTTCCTATATCCATCCCTAATTATAAACCGTGTTATAATATGGGATAGAGTAATACATGATTGCTTGCCATGATTAGGTGTGGGCTTTCAGTTATGATGCAGAAATTCGAAACCCATGTATGATAAGAATGTCATCCCGCGCACGAAAAATAAACTTGACCGGAAGCTGGCCTATATCTATCTATTCTTTTATTATATACTAAAAGCAATATGCATAACTCTAACAGAGACACCACGTATACCACATACGTTAAAAATTTATAATCCTTGATTTTGGTTGTGACGGTTAAGATTAAAAGATATAAAAGTTACGTACAACATTAATCGGTAAAACAAGTCCATTCCAACATGTACAACCAAATCACGTCCCTTTTCCTCAAAAAAAAAAAAATCACGGGCACTTACCTCCTAGAGTTCTAGCTCACAAACGTGCTACTTCCTACAAAAAAAGAAGAAAACCCACGTAACGTGACCACACGAGAACACCAACGATACCTAGACATATCTATATACTAAAAGCAATATACAGAACTCTAACAGAGACACCACGTTAATCCACATACGTTACAAATTTATAATCCGCTGATTTTGGTTGTGACGGCTGAGATTAAAAGATATACAAGTTACATACAACATTAATCGGTACAACAACCAAATCACGCCTCGTTTCCTCCAAAAACAAATCACGTGCACTTACCCCCTAGAGTCCTAGGCTCACAAATGTGCTACGGAGTATTTCCTACAAAAAAAAAGAAGAAAAACTCATATAACGTGACCACACGAGAACATCAACGATACCTAGACCTATCTTTGCACGTACGTATCATGTAAGTATATATTTGTTCAAACCTATAGGATCGATCTACTACTTGTGGTTAGGATTTAATCACGCTCAATATCCATATAACTTCCGTCAAAAAAGTATATTCATATACACGTTTAATATTTTTTCAGCACGATTCATTTATCCCGTATGCACGTACGACAAACCCGATCTGACCGTTTAAAAAAAAATGGTCATAGTCATCTTTAAAATAAGAAACTACGTACCCTGTCTACAACAGTGATAAAAGTGTTTTTACGGAAACTGCATTTGGAGACCGATCTCCAAGGAGCTCGGTGTTCTAAAAAAAATGAAATCGACATTTGTATGTTTCAAAACATTTGAAAAACATTATGTGTGTAGATAATGTCGATATCTATAACAGTGCAAATTTTTAATGCAAAACTCGTGTTAGTTTAGGCTACACAAAAATGACAAATCTAACAAAGTTTCAAAATTTTGAATCTAGGCACTGATCTAGAATTTGTATTCTTTTGCCTAGGCCAAAATACGAGGAGTTTTTCATTCAGATATTGCACAGGCGTACATCTTGACATAATCTACACCTAGGATTTTTTTTTATAGTTTTTGAAACATTAAAATATCGTTTTATTAAGTTTTCAAAAAAAAGAGCTCCCTGGAACTTGGGAGCCATTTGTCCTCTCTCGAAAAGTACTCATATATACGTGTGCATAATTGAGAATAATTAAAATCTAATCACAAGATAATTGTATTTTTTTAGAAAAATTGAGTACCATTAGATATACACATGAGCACACTAGCACTATATATTTACACATACTTAGACTACGATTTGAGTCGAGCAGTTTCAAGATTGACAAAGCTTGCTAGCAACACAAACAACAAGGACATCAGCTCATATTCAAAGAGTGATCGTCTTTAATTCTATAAATATGTTGCAAAGCCCGAGGTTTCATTAAAAAATAAAAATACAAGCGACGAGATTCATGGTTCCAGATGACTGCCTCATAAGCGTTGATCCGTAGGAAAGCACTAAAAATTGAACATGTCAATTGTCTTTTATTCCGTAAGACACCCATTCAACCATAGACATTGTCATGGACAACACCCTAACATAACATACCTAAAAAACATATAGGAGATTGATTAGTGCCTCTCTCACCTCTCAGAGTTTTTATCTACTGTCAAGAGTGAAAGGAGCTTGGCAAACATTGATTTGTTTTTTTTAGTGGAACGGAAAATTCAAAGATCAGGTTCAAGGCAAGGGATTCTGAAGGTAAATAGGCGGCTACTTTATAATGCATCATCATAATTTTAACTATTCATATGACAAGCAGGGCCGGCTCTAAGGCTAGTTGGGAGGTGCGAGCGCCTAGGGCCCAGCCCAGAAGGGGAACAAAATTTTATATTTCTTCATAATTCAATTACTACACATATAATAAAAAATTGTTGGGCTGGGCCTTTTGTATCATCGCTGGGAGACTAGAAGTCGGAAACGCACGAGACCTGTTCCTCTTCGCATCGATCGAGTTGTCGCGGTGCCTGTTCCTCTTCGTCGTCGGCTCGTCGCTTCTTCTTCGACAGATCACGTACGTACGCGTCCTTGCCCTGTCCCTGACTGCTGACTGCGCCTGGCTGCGCCTCTGCTCCTGCCCAGGTTCGCCTCGCCCTTGGCCCCTTGCCCTGACTGCTCATGCCCTCCTCCATGCCCTCAATTGCTCTCTTTAGGGATTTAGGGATTCTAATTACATGTATTCAACTCTCACAATTATAGGTGTTACAATGCCTAAACAATTGTCCGGTGCTGCCAAAAGGAAACAAAGAAAACTAAATGATCAATTTATTGAATCACAAAAGGGTGCTTTAAATAAGTACTTTGTAAAGGTTGATGCCAACAATAATCATCAAAGGCAAGAAGATGAACCCGGAGAAGATGATGTTCAGAATTCAAATGCAAATGTTGAGGTCAATGACCAGCCCATGGACGAAAGTAAGTTTCTGTAATCCTGTTATCTAACTTTCTATCGATTTGTTTAGACTTTTTGTCGTAATATGACATTGCTTAATTGCTTATATCAATTATTTATGGATGTCTTGGAAAAGAATATGTGGTTAGATGTATGCTTTTAATATTTTACGTCATGTGCATAGATATATAGTAAATATAGGGGCCATTTTTTCAACCTTGCACTAGGGCACCAAAATATATAGAGCCGGCCCTGATGACAAGCAGAAGTGTGTTGTAAAATCAAAACATGACAACCACAATATGGTAGAGAAATATAGACATATGAAAAGTTATAACCAACATATCATCATAATTGTGTTTGAACAAATCACAAGTCGATAGATTTACAATTTTACATAGTTCTACTTGCCGCAGCTGTGCATCTGATATTCTGATAACTGTGTTGTTCTATATTGTCATATAATGTTTCTGTGTTCTTCTACGCTATTTTTCTTCCACCGAGCTTGGATTGTTATGCAATAAGTTTGATTTGTTCCCTTTTTTTCTAGGGTTTATATGTTCCGTAAGATTACTTCCACATATCCATTTTACGTATGTACATATGGTAAATGACAACGGTTTGGTTAACAGTGCACGTGGTGAGAACGAGTACTGCAGAGAATTGAACAAAGGTAAAAAGGCATGATTTTTTCTTCTCTACAACTTACTCTAGCAGGACACGGTGTCCGGCAAGTGGCGATCAACTGCGCCGCCGTGCACCTAACGAACGGCGGCCGGGATGAGCCGGTGAGTTCAAAGTGGAACAACGTCGTGGATCCGTGAGCTGACCTAGTGATCCGTCGCGCTGCCGGGCAGCAGTAAGACAGTGGCTTACATGGGCCCGTACGTACTCGAACGCCTAAGGTAACACTGACAGCAAATTTCTCATGGAAGAAAAAAAATGACAGCAAATTTGTACCATGAAACCATTCAAAAAAGAACAAAAGAACGATGGATGAACGCAGATAAGATCATATCCCGTTAAGAAGTCGTTCACAGAATAGTGAATAGAGTCACATACTCACATGACATCCAACCCTCAAGTGCTTGTACTGAATATACTGAAATCTCCTCTAAGAGCAAACATATCGCAGATGATAAAGTGGGGCGTCCATGATGAACACAAAGATAGAAAATACTAACACATAAGGGCCACTGCAGAGGGTAAGCTAGGCTGGCCAGTTTCTAATCCTACAAGTCTAATTAAAAACGTGGCGGCTCCAATATGCTTCATCTTCCTCCTCCGGCAGGATGCATCTTCCACGGGACGCTGAGAAAATCGATGAGAGACACAGGTTGGTAAAGCGTCCGAAAAGTTAAACCCCAACTCAGAGTTTCAGATCCAAGAATTACAACACGAGGACATACCATCGGCCGGGATGTTGCAGGCGGCGATATGTTGCTTCAAACCGCCGCGCCTCCGGCCTGGCCACCGCCTCCCGCCTGGCCATCGCCTCCCGCCGCAGGGTCGACGGCCTGGTTCTGGGCCTCCGCAACCACCGCATCAAAGCAGCCGCGGAGCCAGGAGACGAAGATGAGGAAGATGCACATCCAGCCGAGGATGCCGAGGATGGTGAAGCAGCCGTCGAGGAAGCCCTGGCTGTACGGCTTCATGAGCTTGCGGCTAGTGTTGCTTCGGAGTGCAGGCAAGAAGTAGAGAAAAGTTGAGGATGATCGACTGGGCTGGGAGTCTGGGACAGTGGGACGGACGGAGAAGGGGAGTCCGCCGTGATAAGCACTATCGGTCTCGACCTCGTGAAGGAAGAATTGGGCACGGGTGATGAAATGAACTGCAGCTAGAGTAGCTAGCAAGCGCGTCACCAGCAACCACATGCGTTCCCTGGTCTTTTTCCATTCACGTCGCTGATGAGGAATTAGATGCAGGCACCCAAATGAGGATACGCTACGCGGCTAGCTGAAATGATGCATGTGACAAGCTTTTACATGCTACCAAAGCCCATGTGATCGATCGATATGATCTTCTCGACTTCGTGCACACGCGCACACGTATGTATCATGGATTTATTACTACGGTCGCGCGGTCGAACTCATGTATCTTGGCTGCGCGCGCTGTGAATCGCAGGCCACCCACACCCACGGTGGCTAGAAGAAACACGCACAAGCATGAATCGATGGACGTACGCTAGATTACGCGACAACAACACAGGAATTAGATGAATTTAAGCGTAATCTCAACCTTTTCAAATCGGTTTAGATATATTAAGTGGGTTGTTAGATGATGTATATAGGTTCACCCTTTGTATTACCGTATGTGTATGAAGCAAGTAAGTACTTCAACCTGTAGGTGTACCCTCTCCCTCTCTGCATACCCTGTACATGTACTGCCTCTCCAGAAACTCTCTCTCGATAAAACTCTTGTAAGCTACGGGTGGGGTTTTTCCATCCTGTTATAAACACACGCAACCGAGACTAGGGAGAGGGTATCTTCCAGCCTATACGTCAACGATCAGAACACGAAGACCGGTGGTCGCAGAGCATGACGATCGCCACCTAGAGAGCCAACACAGCAGGGGGAATTGGTTCCATAGTGGCGCTTCCAAGAAAGGGGACGACACTTGTGGGTATTACGGTCGCCGCAAAATTCGGTGTGGGGATTTCATTCGGAACCGTGTCACTCTCGTTTAGTTCTAGTTCCCGCGAGCGGAAATCGAAATGACTCTTGACACACCGTCCTCCTTTTGCACGGTAAGCATTCTGGCTGAGTTCTATATCACTCTCGTTTAGTTCTAGTTCCCGCGAGCGGAAATCCAAATGACTCTTGACACACCGTCCTCCTTTTGCACGGTAAGCATTCTGGCTGAGTTCTATATCACCGAGTACTACTGCAGCTACAGGAAGATGGTTTAGTCGCCATGTCTACATACAATGCATGTTAGAGTATATGGTTGCATAGCCTTGTGAGTACTGTACTGATTGTATGCTTTGGAGCTAGTTTGAGTCTTCCGCTGTGTTGAGAGTGCTGCGTTTGTCGTTGCTATTTTTCGTCAAGCGAGTTTTTTTTCAAGGACAAGCAACCAGAAGTTGCTGTCATTCCATTAAGATTTGAAAGTGTTTACAGGAGAGTTTTACACAGGGATTCATCCACTACAGCGAGGCAAGACCCACTCTCTATCTTCCCCCACTAGATTCTCGTCAAGCGAATGGCCCGGCCGTTGCTTGGCGTGCCTTTTCCTCCTTGCATGCAAATGCAAACGTTGGGTAGAGATGATGTTGGTCAGTGAATGGCATGGTGCATCTCTGTGTAGCACTCAGCTGTTCTGCTGCTTTGGATTTCTACTTTGCTGGTAGTGTGTGGCAAGAAATGGGTGGCTGATTGAGGAAACTCTACACCGATCAAACCTCGGGACATTCTACGAAACTTCTTGTGGGGTGGATTTCTTAAGTTTTCTGTATGTCCTGATAAATATGCCGCACAGCTCAACTTTGTTAAAAGTCGAGTATTACTGATTGAGGAAATTGTGCACAGCTGGGAATTAAAGGTTGGACGATGCAATGCGTATGCTGGCTACTGTTCATTTGCAACAACGCAACACAGGGAGTGGGATGACCCTATAGCCTATAGGTTGTTTGTTTAGGCGAGTAGTATAAGTCTACTTTCTAAATTCATAACTTAGCCCATGTGTAGATTTGTTCACATATTAGAGAACATTTCAAGTCCGTAGTTTCCCGGTAGACATAGTTAATTTAGATAAAAATGATTTAATCGTATAATTCACACGGCTCCTCTAGGTTGATATTTTGGTCCTTTATTTGCCCAGATTTCTCCCTATTTTAAATGCATTCAAAATGTTTCAAAACAAAAATATGGAGAGGTTTTATATAAATTAAGATCCCCCTTGTATTTATAAATATTTTCTAAACTTTTTAAGTGCTTCAAATAATCCAAACTGCTTTGAATGAAAAAAGGGAAAACCCTCATAGGTGGACCCACCTTTCAGGTTTCTGTTTTGTCTTCTGCCTCTTCATCTCATCTGTGGCCGTACGCGGTGCCGCTAGCTCATGCTTCGCCGACGCGCAACCTTCTAAGAATGCCATGAGGACGCCCTCGTCCTCCTCTTCGTCTCAATTCTTCTCTCTCGGGCTCTCGCTCTCATGTTCCACAACTCCGTGAAAGCCTAATTTCGTTGCCGATGTCATGAAAGTACATCTAGCACCCTCGATGTGGGTTTTGGATTATATATGAAAAATGATTGAGGGACTAACATGTTCGTGAGTGTACACGAGAATACATGCCAAAATAGTTTTAACCACGCTAAATGTTGACCCATCTCTCTAATAGATGAATTTGGTGCGGAAACGCCAAGTTTTAGAATTCATAGGAGACAAACTATCGAGAGAAGCCCATTAATTGCTAGCCATGGTTAGGTTTGGCCTTTCGGTTATGATTTAGAAACCCGTGTATGATTCAGAATGTCATCCCGCGGAGATAAACTTGATCAGAAGCGGGGTATATATAAAAATATATCATATCTACTCAGCGGACAACCTGAAAAATGAAAACATCTTATACAAATGAACCATGTAAACTTCAGCGAAAAAACTTGAAATCATGTCGAACTTCTTTACAGCGTCATGGCACTGGTGGCGGCGGACCAGCGGATCCCAGCTATCACATGAACTCACCGACCCAACTATTGTTTCCGTCGATTGTCACGCGTATGCGGATGTCCCATGGCTCCGGCTAAAATTAGGGCATGGCTTGGCTTACCCAGTTACCCTACTCGTATATAGTAGCAGGCTAGCAGCGTACCACTTGCGCGAGTGGAGAGCGGCTAGCTATATAGGTGCACAAACATGGACACGGCGTTTCGGGTCACGGGTGCGGATGCACCCGTTATGTAAAACTTTTTTATTTTATTTTTAAAAGGTCAAAAAATTCCAAAAACAAATTCCGGATATACATCATGACATTTTATGTCAGCACAAAAAGTTTCGCGAAGAAAATAAAATTTTTGCGACCTATGCAAAAAAGACAATAAACAATCGCGTACAAATTCATTTTGAAACCCCTGTATTTGTCTTTTTGAACAGCCCACAAAAAAGTCTTTTCATCGCGAAACTTTTTGTGATAACATAAAATGGCATCTAGTATATCCGAAAATTTTATTTTAATTTTTTTGACATTTTAGAAAATGTATTTTGAACAGCGAGTGCATCTAGACCTATGAGCCGATATGATTTCCGCAGAAACATGTACAACCAAATCAATGATGACCACACAACAATATAGATGCAGACACGTACGATCTCGTGGGTGCATGATGCGATGAACATTGCATCGACCCCTCAGTCTCTAGTGCCGATCGACCTTAGAGCATCTCCATCGGCACCCTTCAAACGACCCTCTAAAGGCCTTTTGGGGGTCCGGACGCCAAAATCGGCCACCAACGTCACCCCCAAAGGGTTGGGCCGAGCAAAATCGTGTCCGGCATCCCCGAGAGGGCCTCCAAGTGTGGAGGCCCTATCGAGGGTGTCGGACATGGGGCGGACATGGCTTCCGACAGGGGTGGCCCACCCGTCATACACACAGGCCGCCGTGCCCGTGTTAATGAGGGCGCGTAAGAGGCCGTTCCGCCTGCGTTAATGTCCCCGCGCAGTCTCCGGGCGGTCTCTGGCTCAACGCGACTAGACGGGACGTGAGGCGACGCGACTACACGGCGGCAGGCCTGCCACCACACGTCGCATTAACGCTAGCGACGGCGTGCGCGACATTCCACGCGCCGACGTCGCGGCGTTCCCACACAAGCATTTACGTCGGCGCGGATGCTCGCGCACCGCCCATCTCCCTCCCTCGCCGCTATATATGCCCTTCCACCGCGCCCCCATCGCCGCACTTAGACCTCCTCGCCTGCTTCCCCACATCCCCCACTTCTACCTCCTTCGCCGCACCCACCTCCGCCGCCACGCAATAAGACGTGGCCCAGTTCTTGGGGAGGCGGGAATCCGGCTGGACAAGCAGCCCGTACCGGAAGAGCTCCCACGCGTCCTCCGTGTCGATGGTGCGCCCGCTTCGGCTGTTGCCCGATTCGTCGTGGTTCGCCATTACAGAGTCGGGCTCCCGTTCCTCTGCTGCCGGTGACGCCAGACCTGATAGCGCGCGCCATCGCCCGGCGCCGAAGCTGGCTCACAATGGAACAGCGCTTCAACCCAGCCTACGACGACAAGAACAAGGCAGCGTGGATGGATCGCTTCCGGCAGGAGCGTTGGGAGACGGAGCAGACAGTCGACTCCATGGCGTCTGGCCGCTGGAACGCGGATGGGCGCCACGACTGGTGGGAGAGGACTGGCCACACGGTGGCTTCGGCCATCGAGGCCGCTCACCGGCATGCCTCAACGGGGAACCCTACCCCGTTTCGGCTGATGTCGGTGCCACCGCGATGCCGCGTCGTCGACAACCAGCAGCGCCGTGCGCCACCCCGCTTCGCCAGGGTGAAGGAGGAGCGGCCATCATCGCCGCGTCATGGAGGCGGCGGCATCGTCATCCGCGACCGCGCTCGACCCCGAGCCCAATCCCCACTGCGCGGCCGCCTGCACCTACGTCGCAGGACGCCGCCGTCGGTGGAGACGATCCCGTACGGGTACGACGTGTCGTCCCAGCTGCGGAACGAGCAAGACGGCGACACGCCGGGGTTCCTGGCGGCGCTCGCAGACTCGGTGAACACCATCGAGCGCGACAGCCCCGGGTACATGGCCACGATTGCCACCTCGGTGGCAACGGCGGCCTCATCCTCCTTCGGCGGCGCCTCCTGCAGCCGTGCACCGCGCTGCCAAGACGACGCGTCCACCAGCCGTGTCGGCTCCTTCTCCTCCGCCTACGTAGTGCTCGACGACGACGACGGCTGGTTGGATACCACCAACGAGGAGTAGGGCTAGGTTTATCAAATTTCATTCAAACTTTTTGTAATATATAACAAATATGAATGAAATTTGAAAACAATTTAAATTTGTCTAAATTTGTTTAAGTTTTTTTTTGTTTGGGGTGCGCGGTACGCCGCTGTGGGCTGCACCCCCAATTGACCGGACACATGTCCGGCACCCTCCAATTGGACCTCAATTGGGGGTGCCGGACACCGATTTGGAGGGTGTTGGTGGAGATGCTAATAGATGGAGTAATATTAGAGCGCATGGAGTTCCATAGCTTCGTGATTTCTCTCACGTACATAATGTGAGTGATCAACTGGCGATCGACACGTTCCGCACCCACGTCCGGTTAGCTTCGTCGCAGTTTCCTGCCTCCGTCTCCGAATCCGTGCATAAATACCCCCATCACTCACATGCCACGGCCACAGCCCACACCGCCTACAACGCACTTCACCGGACCTAACTGGCTAACGAACGCAACTCCGGTCGCTCACACTCCCTTAGCTACCAACTCGAGCTCGCGCGAGGCGCAATGGCCGCAGCACTTTTCCTGATCCTTCTGCTCGTTGCGTCCGGAGGCACCGCGGTCGTCGTTGGCGACGACGGCGACGCGGCAACGCTTCCCCATCTGCAGCTCCGAGGCACCGCCGACTCGGGCCGTGAGCATGCGTCCGATGCGCCGCCGCAGGCGGGTCTCATGGACTACCTCAACTCCACGCACGGCTGCGGGGGGTTTGGGGCCCTCGTCGCCAGGACGGTGAGCGCGGCCGAGATCTTCCGGGACCTCGTCGTCGGCGGGCTCACCGTCTTCTGCCCCGACGACCTCGCGGTGGCGGCGTTCGAAGCCAAGTTCGCCAACCTGAGCGCCGACGACCAGCTCGCCGTCCTGCTGCACCACGCCGCCGCGGCGCGCTACGGGAGGGAGCAGATCGCGGCGTTCGAGTCGGTGGAGGTGCGCTCGCTCGCCGCCGACGCGGCCACCAACAAGAGCCTCGCCCTCACCGTCCGCGACGACGGCGACACGGTGTCAGTGTGGCCGTCAAGCGGGAGCTACGGCGCGGCGGCCAGGGTGACCAAGGCGGCGATTTCGTCGGACGACTCCCCCCTCGCGGTCTACATCGTCGACGCCGTGCTGCTGCCGAGCCATCTCCGACAGCTTCTGGATGGCGCGGCGCTGTGCACGCCGTGCGGTGGCGGTGGGTACCTGGGGTGGCTGCACTGTCCCATCTCAGTCCGGCCGGTGTGGCTATGCTGGGCCGTCTCGGGCATGGTGTGCATTCTGGCCGGCTTCTTCGTCACCGACTACCACCACAGCCGCAGGCAGAACGAAGCGATACGCAGGCTGACGAAGGCCATTTCGTCGGGCGACTCCCCACTTGCGATCGACGCCGACGACGTGGAGCTGCTTCCGACCCATCTCCGAGTGCTTCTGGATGTGTACCTCCGTGTGCGCGCAGAGTGTCTGTGAACTGTTGGTACGCGTTATGTTTAGTCCAGCTAGCATTTGATTTAGTCTGCATTTGCATTTAGAGTAAGTTTGCTGAGCGCTGTCTATAGTCCTGCTAGCACGTTGATTTAGTCTGCATTTGCATGTTAAGAGTAAGTTTGATTCCAGTTCCAGGGTCTGCTGTTCGATCGGCTCCTGTGCAGCAGCTTTGCATTCGATCACTGTGTTGTTCTATGCCTTGTAGTGTCTCTGTGCTGTTCTATGCCACTTCTCTTCCACCGAGCTTGTGTTGTTATGCAATAATGTTGATTTTGTTACTTTTCTGTCGTCGTGAACAACGGTTTAATTACTACAGAGCTTCTCTATTCCCTTGCGGGGAAACGCTGGCCCATATCTGAACAAAGGTTTAAAAAAAAAACATGATTATACCTCCCACGGCAACGGCTTTGCTTGTGCTGTAGAAGTAAGTTGTAGAAAATGTGCACTGTAATTTCTGCGTTTCAGAAATATCAATGATCATGCGGGAATTAGGACTGCTGGGTCCGATTTTTTCTTCTCTACAACGACTGAACGAGTTTCTTCTTTTTATTTCCATGCTTTTGCACTTGCATTGGCTAGCTGCCCTATGTTCAGTCGATTACATCATGTGCACCCTGAGCTCACATAACGTGTAGTAGGTGCAGTATATTGTAGCGGTGGAGGTGAAAGAAGAGCAAGTGTGGCACTGTGGCAATGGTCTCTGGTCATAGCTAGATTTGTCCCACTGGTCCATTATATCTTCTGCCATGCATACCACATCACAGTGAGCAAAGTGGCAAGGCTTTAAAACGAGCCAAGAGAGGAAATACTTCAGCACGGGGCATCAATAGGCCTCGAGAGCCAAGCAACTGGCAGCTGATAAGAATTGAGTGGATTGGCTGCTTACTAGTTATTTGTACTACCTTTTTTTAAGCAACTATGGGGCACATCAGGCAGCCTAAACTATTTTTATTAAAAAGAAGAACCGAGATGCAAATACAACGGCTACGAAATTAAGTAGCACACTGACAAGAAAGAAAAAGAGAAAAAACGAGCAAACTCCTAGACACAACACAAAGCCTTATACTTAGCATCCAACACCACGAGGATAGGCTGAGAAGAGCAGGGAGTGATGTTGGATCGGTCGAAGCGAATCCCTTAGTCGTGAGATTGCAGAGAATCATCTCCCACTTGCCGACCGAACACTCCACACCATGCAGAACTAGGAGTCATTGATGTCATCGAAGGGCATCACACCACCGAGGTCACATGTCGGCTCCGAAAACCGCCAATGCTAGCGAAGGGCAATATTCCACCGAGACGACTACAACATCTCCTCTTGGCCTCGAACTTGACAGCCATAATCAAATGAGTAGCTAAGCACTATGCGAGCGGACCCAAACCTCGTGCGCCATCGAAAGACGTTGATCAACCGTGACCTCACCATCGACGACACGGACATCCCTGAAAGGCGGTCAACCCACATAGCGGTTGGAGCAGATTACCAATCTTGACACAGTGTCACAGATCAGAACATGAACACCGGTGGTCGTAGATTATGATCATTGCCACCTAGAGAACCAACACCAATAGGGAATTGGTTCCAGAGTGACGCTTCCAAAAAAAGACGACACTTGTGGGTATTGCGGTCACCGGCACAATTCATTGTGGGGCTTTCATTCAGAACAGCGTCACTCTCTTTTAGTTCTAGTTCTCGCGAGCGCAAATCAAACGACTCTTGACATGGCCGAGGTGAACATGGTTCCTTCGCGAAACCTCCAAGGAGGGGCACGTCGTTCTCCTTTTGCATGCATGGTGGGCATTCTGGCCGGGTATTTCACCACCGAGTACTACTGCAGCCACAGGAAGAAGGTTCAGTCAAATTCCATGTCTGCCAGTGGCGGAGCTTGACACAAATGGCTGGGGGGAGGGGCGAAAGACGAAAGAAACTTTGAACAATTGCAACAAACTAGAATTTGTAGACTTGATCATATATATATTGATATTAGCGACATAGGTTGCAAAATACATGTATGACGAGATCCATATATATACCGGACTATTCCATAATAGAACAAAATATAGAACTATACCAAAATATACTAATAGATCATACCGATCAGACCTCGAAACTTGAAAGAGCCATTAGCAGATCATGGAGGCATTATAGATCAGCTTTTCGATCCGACTTGCTTTTAAACACTTTCAAAACATCCTCAAAGTCGTACTTCTCAGCAATTTCACGCTCTATGTTAACTACCAAATTATTAGCAAGATTCTCATCTTCCATCTTATTCCGCAACCTTGTCTTGATGATCTTCAAACTTGAAAATGCACGTTCTGCACTTGCAGTAGAAACCGGAAGAGTCACAAGTAGACGGAGTAACCTAACAATCAGATTGTAGATAGTATCTCTTCCTGTCTCAACAAGGCAACGGCAAAGATCAGTCAAAGTTGAGATATTTTTCAGCTCTTCATCATTAGAAACATCTACAACAAAGGTTTTCAGCTGCTGCTCTAATCCATAGCAGTCTTGTTGAGTAAAATCTGCTGGGTAATACTTCTTCACTAAGTCACATATATCGCTGTCTTTCAAAGATTTAAATCTATTTTTAGGAACTAGAGTGGTACTGGTGGATAGAAGATCCATTATCTTCTCACTGAACCTGTGGTCCAATTCATGTAGTGGTACTGGCAGACATCACTGGCGGAGCTATGTTGAGATCAGGGGGGCCGCCGCCCCCCCAGCCCAATACGATTTTTTTATCAGCTAGTAGTTATTAAGGAATTGGACAAACCAGAGCACCCCCCCCCCCCCCCCACGGCCCATCTCGTGGGCAACATCCAGGGAAGAGGAAAAAAAGAAAGCTCTCTCCTCTCTGCATCTCGAACTGGTCAGCGGCGCGCCGGCGACCTCCACGGCTCTCCCCTGCCGGCCCCCCTCCTCTACGGCTCCCCCTTGCCGGTGCCCCCCACCCCCCCCCCCCCCCCACTCCCTCCTCCACGGCCCCACCCCCATCGCCGACCTGCGAACTGGCCAGCAGCAATGGAGCAACCTGTCCAGGCGGCGTCGCCCCGACCTAGCGGCCGCCGGCCGGCGACCAGCAGCTGAGCAGAAGCGACCCGGCGGCGCCACCGGCCGATACCTCCAGGCTCTAGCTGAACCTCTCCTTTGAATCCTTTGAGTCTTGGTGGTAAGTTGTAATTAGTTAGAATTTTTTCTTGTTCCCGTAGGAGCACAACCTAATCCTCCTCATTCCTCAACCCAATCTCAAATTCCTAATTGGGATTTCTTGTTGTTGTTTGAGCTGTAGATTATGGTGTTGAGTAATTTATTGAATTGAGAAGAAGAAAATAGAGAATTATTAGTGGACAGTGGTGCTAGTCGGTTAGAACTTGGGAATTGGACTGAAAATGGGGAAAAAGGGCAACATTGCATCGTACTTAAAAAAACAGAGAACATATGCAGTTGAGGAAGATCTTCCACCACCTCTAGAACAGCCTTTGCCTCTGCTTCTTGAACTGGAACAGCGACAAGAAAATCAAGATGAAGAGCCTCAAGAAAATGAAACATTTTTGGAGCTTGTCGTATTTCGAGGTATTCAATTCTTGGAGCGAGACCCTGCATTGCGACCACAAATTTGGGAATATCCACCTAGTCAAAGAGATTCTGTGCACCGAGCTTATTTGATGCTAGGTCCTATGCAACCTCGTTTGACACATTATGAAGCTTCTGGTAAAATGGCCACCAACGTCGCTTCCGATACAATTGGTTCAGTCTATTCCCATCATGGTTAGAGTACTCACAACACAGCCATCGGGCGTATTGTCTATTTTGCTTTGTTTCTAGCAGAAATATCTTAGCAAAAGGTGGTTCTGATGTATTCTCGGTACACGGATTTGAGAAATGGAAGAAGGTGAATGATGGAAAATATTGTGCATTCTTAGGCCATGTAGGTTCTGGACCTTGCTCACCACATAACAATGCAGTCACAGAATGTCAAGCCCTGATGCATCAACCAGGCCATATAGAAAATGTAGTAGCAGCAAGGACTTGGAAAAGGTAGAAAGAAATCGGTTAAGGCTAAAAGCTTCAGTTGCAGCTGTCCGGTGGCTCACATTCAGTCATGTGCTTTTAGAGGACATGATGAGAAAGCCGACTCCAAAAATAAAGGAAACTTTCTTGAATTGTTAGAGCTTTTGGAGAGTTCAATTCTAATCTTGCCAAAGTCATTTTAGGGAATTCTCCGTACAACTCAAAGTACACATCTCCGGATATTCAAAAAGAACTCTTGGGCATATATGCATCTATAGTTAGGAGGCATATCCGTGAAGAAATTGGTGATTCTAAATTCTCTATTCTTGTGGATGAGACATGTGATGTAGCAAAAAGAGAACAAATGGCATTGGTTTTCAGATTTGTTGATAAGAATGGTTGTTACAAGAGCGATTCTTTGATTTGATACATGTGGCAAATACTAAGGCTGTGACATTGAAAGATGAATTGTGCTCGGTATTATCCAGGTATGGTTTTGATATCCAGAACCTAAGAGGACAGGGGTATGACGGGGCTAGCAACATGAGAGGAGAGCTCAATGGATTGCAATCACTTTTTCTTAAGATATGCCCATATGCATACTATGTGCATTGTTATGCTCACAGATTGCAACTTGCACTAGTAGATGTATCTAAGGAGGTGGTTCCTGTCCCAATTCTTTCCAAAGCTTATCTTTATAATAAACACTGCTGATTCATCATCAAAGCGTCATGATGAACTCCATGATGCCCAGCTGGTAGAACTAGCATGTTTGATAGAAAGTGGAAGACTTCAAACCGGCCAAGGGGAAAATCAGATCATGTCTCTTAAACGGCATGGGGACACTAGGTGGGGTTCTCACTTCGGTTCTGTTCACAGCCTTATGAAATTATTTAAAGCAGTAATTTTTGTGATCCAAGAGATGGCTGCTGATAGATCAGTTGTTGGACAAATACGTGCTGATGCTGATACTGCTTACAGCTATATGTCCTCGTTCGATTTGTCTTATGTATGATGAAGGAGATACTGGAGATAACTGAGGGACTTGGCCAAGCTTCACAATTGAGATCACAAGACATTACAAATGATGTCCGTCTAGGTTTGCGGCAAAAGAGTGCCTTCGTATGTTGAGATCTGATGATGGTTGGGAAAATTTCTTTTTCAGAGCTGTTGAATTTTGTGTGGAACATGGCACTGCAATTCCAAACCTGGAGGAACCTTATATCATGCGTGGTGGTCGTGCACGGCATCAGCCTGGTCATTTCACCAAGGAGCAATATTTTCGAGTGGAGGTATTCCGTGCAACTATTGATTGCCAACTACATGAATTGGACCGCAGGTTCAGTGAGAAGATAATGGATCTTCTATCCACCAGTACCACTCTAGTTCCTAAAAATAGATTTAAATCTTTGAAAGGCAGCGATATATGTGACTTAGTGAAGAAGTATTACCCAGCAGATTTTACTCAACAAGACTGCTATGGATTAGAGCAGCAGCTGAAAACCTTTGTTGTAGATGCTTCTAATGATGAAGAGCTGAAAAATATCTCAACTTTGACTGATCTTTGTCGTTGCCTTGTTGAGACAGGAAGAGATACTATCTACAATCTGATTGTCAGGTTACTCCGTCTACTTGTGACTCTTCTGGTTTCTACTGCAAGTGCAGAACGTGCATTTTCAAGTTTGAAGATCATCAAGACAAGGTTGCGGAATAAGATGGAAGATGAGAATCTTGCTAATAATTTGGTAGTTAACATAGAGCGTGAAATTGCTGAGAAGTACGACTTTGAGGTTGTTTTGAAAGTGTTTAAAAGCAAGTCGGATCGAAAAGCTGATCTATAATGCCTCCATGATCTGCTAATGACTCTTTCAAGTTTCGAGGTCTGATCGGTATGATCTATTAGTATATTTTGGTATAGTTCTATATTTTGTTCTATTATGAAATAGTCCGGTATATATATGGATCTCGTCATACATGTATTTTGCAACCTATGTCGCTAATATCAATATATATATGATCAAGTCTACAAATTCTAGTTTGTTGCAATTGTTCAAAGTTTCTTTCGTCTTTCGCCCCCCAGCCATTTGTGTCAAGCTCCGCCACTGGTGTGCGCCTATCACTTCATCAGCAAATCTGCCCGATTTCACCGACATATAGTATGCAATATTTTTCTAACTAGCATGGTGGCCCTCGCAAATGCGAGGGCATCATCTGTAGTTGGTTGAAAGTGTTCAAGAAATAAAAAATATTGTTTGATTAATATCAATCACATTATTTTCAACAATGATGTCACAATAAACAAAATTGTTCAACAAATACCGCAAAAGTTTATGCACGCAATATACCACGTATGCGAGTAACATCTTTGGCACTCTGAAATTTGTGATCATGTGATTACCATGCCATATGTTGAAGCACCCTTGTAAGTCATCCTGGATATAGTAAACTGAACTGTTATTTGTACATGATGTTGGATCAGTCTGCTAGGTTAGTTATCTTCGATATAAAAATCGTTGTATTAAGATAAAATAGTTTATCGTGCTTAATAGGTAGATCACATTAAATATTGAGTAGTATCTTGTTTTGATGTTTCTTTCTCTCATTTACTCACTCCATGTCATAGTGTGCAACACTTTACAAACAAACATGGTGAAACTTTGGCTATCATTTATTATATGAATATGCTGTTAAGGATAAATTATTTTGTTCTACGCATATTCGTTAACATGTTTATACATCATTTTTCAAAATTAGAGAAGTGCGAATCTAAATTCTCCAGACTCTTAACTTTGTTTAATCTTCATTCAATGGTTCTACGCACCCGGACAAATGTATTTTCTGTGTTATGCAAAATGACAGTGTGGCTTAGATAGCATAGCTCAAGAATAGTTAATCAGTCGTCAATTTTGTTGTGTAATTGAACTGACATGTGCTTCCATGTCAATTTTGTTACCTGAGAGAAAGACATATACAATAGTCCAAATATGTCTAATATACAAACCAAGCAATATCCACGAAAATAATTCATCATAATTAAGTGTACTCTTTTCAGTTCCTCAGGTTAAAAATAGTATTGGCACACCATGCACGGCTACTGAATGTGAAGGACATTCTCGTTGATAGTGTGTCGACTAATATTGTCTCTTCATCATTTTGAAGGATTGACGCTTTGTGTCTCATTAAGTCGGAATATCCGTTCAGTGGAAGGATATTCACATCCTCGTGAGAAGTGGTTACTCAGCCCTGTGTTTATCATTAACTCTGCATTTCCTTAGTGTGAGGGACACTTCGTTGATAGTGTGAGTAATGTTGTCATTTCATTAATATTCAATTCCACGATTCCGAAAGGTGTTTTGTGAGAGTGTTTGACTCATGGCGGTCGAATAAAATTGTCATTTATTTGTACTAAATAATAAATAATGTACGTAGTGCGACTAATGTCGTGACTTCAGTAATTTTAAATTTCCATGACTCCAAACACCTGCAGACGTTTTGTGAGTACT
This sequence comes from Poa pratensis, assembly GCA_947311845.1. Classification (NCBI taxonomy): domain Eukaryota; kingdom Viridiplantae; phylum Streptophyta; class Magnoliopsida; order Poales; family Poaceae; genus Poa; species Poa pratensis. The sequence continues at coordinate 26,167,137 of CAMZMU010000093.1, read as the reverse complement.
TTGGTTAATTATGATGGTAGTCTAATTTTTCTTTTCATTTATGTGTACTCAATCATTGAAACAACATACTCCTCAGTTCACAACAACCGAGTGTTCTAAATTTAGTTAAAATCAAACTTTATAAATTTTGACCAAATATATAGAAAAAATATCAATATCTAAAATATAAAATCCTTATTTAGAATCATCATAAAACGCATTTTCATGTTATGCAAACTTAGTTAGAAATATATATTTATTGTTACATCTTTAGTCAAACTTTACAAAAATTAACTTTGACTAAACAAAGAAAGATGGTAAAAAATAGAGGAATTTCTTACTAATCAGTTTTCTATGAACTGTCCATATCCTAATCCCACCCTTTGCCACCGCCCGTTTAGGAAAGTTTTTTTCTAGAGGTGAGATCAGCTCACTTGGTTAGGGAAGTGGATGTACAACTCAGCCACCCAGTTTCAAATCCTCACGGATGCAGATTTGTGTTCTTATTATGATTTAAGAAAAAAAATCCGCTGTAGGGGCTTTCCCCTACTGCATTCCTTTCACAAAAAGGAAGGTCTTTTTCTTCTACTCCCTTCGTTCGGATTTAATTGACACACATTTGGTTACACATGGATGTATCTAGACATCATACAAGTATAGATACATCCATATTTGGACAAAACCAAGTCAATTAATTTGGAACAGAGGGAGTAGCTATCACGTTTTAAGAATTGCTACAGTCTGCGTGCATGAGCGTTGTTCCTAGGGGTCACATGCAACATGTGATATTTAGCAGATCGATTAGCTAGTTATGCATCCGGCCGGATTCGATCGATTAGCTAGTTACCCGTATATCCGGCCGGATTGTACCATCCAATCACGTACGCTGGCCAACAATTTTGATATGTAGGTAACGTGTTGGTGTTCTGTACACGTATGGGACGTGTTTTTTTTTGCTTTGAGGAAACCGAACCTGATTTGGTTTAGGGGGACGAGATTTTTTTTTAAGGAGTGTTTTCTTTGTTTTGCTGCAATCGTACCAGCCAAGGTAGCAGTCCCGTCTAGTTTTAAACTGACGATGTTTTATCGTGTCAGATATGTTATGTGACTACTAATATTTCATTAAATCCTAACCACATATTTTAGATCTAACTACTAAAATTAATTTAGATGATGTGGCTTAACGTGGTGGCTTTATTAAGAATAAAACGTCTTTGGAGTCTATCAAGTCATTCCATCACTTCCACCGTTAAAACGCTGACATGGACAATGATTTTTTACAAAAAAGAGCTTAACTTTTATTTCTTCTTATTACTCGGTCCTTAGTTGTTCTGCCTTGAGAAAAGCATCGTCGCTTGGTGCGTGCATTGGCCCACGCAAGGCCTGCTTGGCGGTGCATCGAAAGGGAAGATAGAAAAAAAGGCAGCGAGGTAGGTATAACTAGCTAGCTAGTAGATCAAGTAATAAAGGCTAGCTGGATGGATTGCAAGGTGAGGGATCCATGTACTGATGTACGTACGTGAGTGATCAGATTCAGCGTGGTTCCAGGCTGAGTGAGCGAGCTTCAACGTACGTAGCTCCGTCGATCGATCGATTGGTTTGGTCCGTATGTACCCCATGCCGTCGAGCCAGTTCTCCTGGAATGCACACACGCACCCCGTCCTTCTGGGTGCTCCGTCGATCGATCGGAGGGATCCGTACACGCACGCGGGTAGCACCAGATGCATGCCCATGTCCCGAGCTAGCACCCGCCGCCCTTACTAAGGACTAAAGGACCGAGTAATAAGAAGAAATAGAAGGTTAAGGTCTTTTTTGTAAAAAAAACTGTTCACGTCAGCATTTTAACGGTGGTAGTGACGGAATGACTAACGTGCAACATTTGCACAAGTTACTGACCAATAGTTAGCATTTTTCCAGTAGGTGACAAATCCGCTCCAACTCCGCAACTTGATAGATTCCAGGGGCGTTTTACTCCTTTATTAAAGACCCGTATATTGCTTTTAGTATATAATAGATAATAGATAGATAGATAGATGCTCTCCTTCTGCTGCCATGAGCAAAATAGTTAGGGTCGATATGTTGGGTACGATTTACTAACATGTACGTATCCATTTACCTACCATGTAATTACAGTAAATAACAACTGCCTAATAAACTACGAATGCACAAAGTAAAAGCGAGCAGCACAGAGCTTCTCTACTCCCTCCAAGCTAGGAAAGGTGGTCACCTTTTCTATATTTGAACAAAGGTAAAAATACATGAACATGCCACTCTGACTGTTTGCCCTGTATACCGAATCAAGGTAAGCAAAGGAGCATGGGTTTTAAACACCCAAAAGCCAAGAAAGGTAAATACTTCAGCACGGGCCATGGGCATCCAGAGGGGTCGATAGCCACCAATCAAAGGGCGCGTCTCGCAAGACGCAACCCTGCTCCCAACAACCAGGTTCACATGGCAGCTGCTGCTTGGCTCATCGTCTTGTGCAGAGGCGGCAGCGTCGTCCTCGGCGTCACGGCGCTGGTCTTCGCCATCAAGGCGGCGGACGCCGGGGACAAAGGGACAGCGAGCCACCCGCTTACGCTCACAGATCCACACCAGTTAAGCCTCAACTTCCGTTACGATATGTATTTTCGCTGATCGAGAACAACGCGTGTGGCTGCCTCTCGTGCGGATGCATGACCAATAAATCGTTTTTCAGGAGGATGTTGCTGATGTTGATCATGGTGGCCGTTCCCTGGGGTGTGCTTCTTCTTCTGGCCGAGTCCTGGTTGGTGGAGCAGGAGCAGCAGCAAGAGCCGCCATCCGACGTCAAGCTCCTTGTTTTCCTGTTCGTGATGGAGTGGCTACTCACGTTTACCACCATCGGAATGGCGTTCCCCGCTCTCCTCGCCGACGTCGCAGCCACGCCCGTGCGCGCCACGTACCAACTCGCCGCTGACGTGATGGCATGCGCCGCCGGGGCTCTGGCTGCGGCTTCGTCCGTCGGGCTGCTCTGGGTTCTCGGGTCCCGGGTGCGCCGGGCTCATGCGGCTCTGCAGGCACAGGCGTAGCTAAGAACGTTGGTCGCCGGAGGGGTTACAGCTCCAGCAATCTCGCCAGCGGAGCGGTGGCTTCTCTTCTTTCTTCCTCGTCGGTTTAATTTGGTGTGCATCTTGTTCTTCGTATAGGCTACCTCTTTCTGTTAATTGCTTTGGATGAATTTTTTCCTGGCACAAGCACTGTGACCGATGAAATGCCATGGCCGCTGCAGTAGCGTCTGAGCGATCTGGACGTGCTTTTTCTTTGGGAGTAATGTGAGCGGTCTGATCCTTACCAGAGTAGCAAATTACATTTAGTAGCTAATGTGAGCGTATCTGCTTGTACTAATGCTTTCCAAGGATATATATGTGCATTACTTCAAAACTGACTCTAATTGCTGCAAAATGAAAAGCAAATCCGGTTATCTTCAGGGTCCTTGGAGATCCCACCTAATTTCTAGGACTAGTAGAAATTTCCAAACCATACTATATTGGTGCGTGATGCACGCATTATTCAATCATACTGTTGTGTTAACATAGCTTCGGTTTATTATATGCAACCTGCTTTCTAAAATCTGGAATACCCAGCCACCAATTTTGGTATCTTTGTATACATGCTAGCTAATTGGTAGATCGCTATGCTGAAGAGTAAGATATGGATATACTAAAAACTTCATTCTTCTGTAATTTTGAAATAAATTAGACTATAAATACATGGAAGAATGGAGATCACCATTTCTCAGAGCGTCCGTAAAGATTTGATGGGTCTGGACTCTCGAGAGTTCATCGTATAACCTTGTCCGAGTATAATCGTAAAAGCATAGTGGCATGTTAGATACTTCTGATAACTCAAAAGGTTTTGACTGACGACACTGTTTTTTTCTCCTAGCTACGTTGACCTTTGCTTGTCGGTATAATAGAATCTAGGAGTATCAAGCAATTCCCCAGGCCAAAACCATCATGGAAACTATTTTTTGTACATTTTGTGTCTAATTTGACGGTTTTCCAGCGACATAGATAATCTGCTTAGTTCTACCGTCAAGCAAAACAAACAAAATGATCACAGGTTCACACAGGTAGATGCATGCATGGCATGATGCAAATTAAGCTATCTAAAAACAATGCCGGCTTGAACAAGCTGTTGCGTGTGGACTTTCTGTCTTATATGGAATGCTATATAAATTATTGGATGTACATTTGAATGCAATGTAGCTTGACGAGTTTAATTTTGTACTGCACAGAAGCCAAATTTGCAAAAACATAAGAGAGTGGTGCCACGCGGTGACACAGACGCGCGCTTGCTGTTTTTTTCCATTGTCATGTATGTTGCCCATGCATGATGGCTTCACCCAAATAGCATCGGTTGCCATATAGAAATATCTGTCATTCCGCAATGGGGAGCAGCTAGGTGTGGATGTAAGCAGCTTCTAACATATCAGTGATCACCCCATGGCTAATTAATGTCAAGCTGTTGTGATCTCCACTCTCCAGGTCAATCTACTGAGATTTACATAGTATAGCATGTAAAGTATCCAACCACCGTTATTATGTCTCTGAGCTAATGCAAGTAGACTCCCTACTACAGATTCGTCGTGTGCATGTCCAAGTTGTAGATGATTTGATCGTCTGGTCGAGGACCATTGTAGCGCGTGTTGCCGTGCCCGTCTAAGATAGAATAATAGGAATTTTGTAGATACTAGTTGACATGTACGTGCAACGCACGTGAAACAATTTACAAGTGTACCCGACGTTGGACTCCATGTCGGGTTATTGTCACCCAAGAAAACCAGACTTGCATTTGAAAGTGGTTAGTGTGAAAGACACCGTTCCCGTTAGAATCTAGTGGGCAGCGGCCGGAAATTCGTAGTTATTATGCTTGGTTTGGATGAAGTTCACAAACAAATCAGTCTATTAATTCCAGCCGTCCATATCTCCTTCTCTACTTTCTTGCACGAAACCATTGGAGGCCTAGAAAGCCTAGAAACACTAATTTAAACAAATATACATCCTCCAGATCAGCAAAGAAAATAAGAAATACTGATAATTAAGAGATTAGTGACCTAATCCTTTGGGTGAAAGACGAAATGAAACGGTAGATATTACACATGAAAAAATATGAGCAGATTAATTAACATGCACTACCTAGTACTGGAGAATCGTAAAACACATTTAAATTCTAACAAGAATGATATATCTTTCTAAATCGCATTAAACAAAACATTAATGTATTTCAGCTGAAAGGGAAACAGACTAAGCGCAGCTTATAACCGATCGAGCCATCTGCTCTTACCAGCTCGTTTTCAGCTGGCAAAATCCACGAACAATATACCTCCAGGTCGAACAAACACTGAATTAGAGCAATGAGAGGCTCCAGGTCGAACAAAAACTGAAGATTTGCCTCAACTATGGCTGGCCGTGGGAGTCTGGAATGATTATTCAGAGTACTAATTCTACCTCACATTTACCGTGCCACTCTCTATCTCTCACTCTCCCTAGGAATTTCTTTCGAATCCAAGGAAGCAGAAAAAAAACAGCAGCAGCTGTATCTTCTTCCTCCGTCAAGGCCTCCCAAAATAGTCATCAGCAGGGTAGTCCGTCCCCGTGACCTCCTCCACTCCTCTGTACACGGCGACCCGCGGAGCTTTGAATCAGCTTCTCATCGGTGCGACGGGTTGCAGAATAAATAATTAGGAAATCTCACGATCACAGAGAACACTTACGAATTGAGTATCCATGTCAACATGATGATCGACCGCTGAATATTATCAAACTCCAATCTCTCAGTTCTTCTGCTGTTCTGCATCTTGAGACAAACTAACAGACAGCACACAAATACTTCATACACCACAATAAGAACAGCCAAACCTGACAAGAAAATGAATAGAGATATGGGCCGATGCTGCTAGTCTCGAAACCGGTTCAGCTCCTCCTATCTGAATAACCAATGTTTTCAAAAACGATAAGAACAGCCAGATCTGAAAAAAAATTAAAAGAGAGATGAGCATGTACCAGCGGGGATTGGGATGCTTGCGGACGCGGCGTATCCGGCCGGCGACGGGAATCAGGAGGCGGCGCTAGAGCTGGAGGTGGAGGGGGGCGCGGTGGCTTGCCGGCGCCGCGGTGGAGGTGGAGGAGATTGAGGCGGGCCGGCCTCGTGTCGTCGCTCAACCGCAGTCGCGTCGGAGGCGATGGACAGAGAAGGCACTCTGGGAGAGAGCTCGTTGACTAAAAACAAAGATAACGTTTCGGGATAGGATATGTTGAGTCGCTCAACATCAACCGGACAATCTGAATCATTTATCGGAAATTGAACGCGTACGATTTAATGTATCCGACACATGTTTGCTCTTTTAATTTCTTTGATTATCGCCTCTTTTTTGTAGGCATTATACATTAGTAGATCATTGGTAAATGCTACAACGGCTGTGTTGAACAATAGTAACAGTGCTAAAGCTGGCGGTCAGGTTGACTACGTTGAGTTAATTTATGGCTCAAGCTGATTTAAGTTAAAGGCTTTAGTTTATCAACTTGACATATGATGCATCCACCCCCCGTTTTATGTTTCTCTAATTCTCTGGGTTAATTTAGAAACCTTTGGTTGGTCAGTTTATTTGCAGCCAATACAGTAATATCTGGAATACCCAAATATACACAATTCCAGCTCTATGTTTGTACTAAATCATTGGTCTTATCACTAAATTGAGAAGCAGGGTCATGGATGAACTGTATTCTATTTATTCATTTAAATGCAAAATTTGTGTATCAGCATATTTTCTTTCATTTTTCTAGAAGTTTTCTTCACATTGCTATGCTTAATTTGGTCAACTCGTGAGTGCATTTGAATTGCCGGAGTTGTATATAACATATTAAAATACATGAAAATTAACTCATTACAAAGAGGAATGATATATAAACAAAATATATCGTGTTATATTTTGGAGACGTGCGTTGCACGTGACGCCCATGAGGCGGACGGGAGGGCGGCTTCCATGGTATTCCTCCCGACGGAGGGCGGCGGACTGCCGGAGCGAGCCGCTAGCGAATCTCGGCTCCTCCTTCCTCAGCTCGTCTTCCTCCTCCTGCGTCCGTCCGTCTTGGCCTGCAGCCACCTCGAGGAGCTCGCCGGAGCGCCGGGAACGGCCGGCGACAAGGGGAATCGGACGCCAACGCCCTAGGGCGGGCTGGTGGCCGCCGGCCGCTGCGGCGAGGCGCCATCGGGTACCGGCGAGCGGCGTACCGAGCAGAGCAGAGCTGGGCGGCTGACTCGTGGGTATTCGGTAGAAACAGAAATAAAAACAAAAATAACGTTTCGGGATAGGACATGTTGAGTTGCTCAACATCGACCGCACAATCTGAATCGTTAATCGGAAATTGAACGCGTACGATTTAATGTAACTCACATCTGGCCACACACCGCCCTCACCACCTCATCCCCCTCTGGCCGTTCCTCGCTCCCTTGGCCTGCCGATGCCATGGTCGCCGGCCGAGGTAGGCTTTGGCGGCGGCGCATCATGGACGTGAGGTGGAAGAGGTATCCTGCCCACCAAATTCCCTGGGTCACTGCGCTTCCTGCCCACCCGCCAACCCAGCCGAGGGCGGCGGCGCCGGGAGCGTGTGCAGGCTACGCGGTGCGGGCGTGCATAGCGGCGAAGCCGAGGGAGGTCGCCCTCGCCCACTGGATGCGCTTCAGGTCGGTCCTGCCCTGCTGCAGCCGGCGTCAAGGAGGACGGCGGAGGAGGCAGCAGCAACACCGCGGCGGCGTTCTGCAATCTTTTTTTTCTTTTGACGTGGGCGGCGTTCTGCAATCCATCGGGAAACATCGGGTTGGGGTTTGGGGACTCAGGCAAAAAAGAAAAATAACGTTTCGCTAACTCAACACGGACTAACTCAACACGGACCAAACAATCTCATCCGTTGATCAAAAATCGGACGCGTAATATTTAATGTATCCGGCGAAGTTTGCTCTTTTAATAGTAGTATAGATATACTATATAGACACGGAATGTGAAATTATATGCATAAATTTACACATGTTGGTTAGTCATGAAAGAGCGGAAATTTAATCAGTTTTCAAAAAACAATCTGATGGCATTGGACCATAGACCTAAAAAGGAGCCAAAGTAGAAGGGGAGCACAAAATGTATTCAGTATTGGTGAATTATTTTGTAAAAGAATATAGCAAAAACAAAAGACAAAATTATGCTCGACCTTGAAGGGCCACTTACAAACTACCAAGTGGGAATAAATTTCCAAACATGTACAAGACAAAGAAATCTCATTCTTAGAACTAAAATAGTTCATTAGGGGAAACTGGACGTTCGCGTTTGTTTGAGACAGTAGGAAAAATCCCAAAAGTACTCGGCAAAGCCGGCACAAAATGTATTCAGTATTGGTGAATTATTTTGTAAAAGAATATAGCAAAAACAAAAGACAAAATTATGCTCAACCTTGAAGGGCCACTTACAAACTACCAAGTGGGAATAAATTTTCCAACATGTACAAGACAAAGAAATCTCATTCTTAGAACTAAAATAGTTCACTAGGGGAAACTAGACGTTCGCGTTTGTTTGAGACAGTAGGAAAAATCCCAAAAGTACTCGGCAAAGGCTTTGCCGAGTGCGAACCGTCATGAAACATTGTCGACACAAATAATACCAGCAAACAGCTCTTTGTCGAATTTATTCCTCGGGCACATGGTAAAGTATTTGTCTAGGCGTCAAACTTGGACGCTTGGCAAAGTAAAGTCATCTGACGGTCGGCTTTGCCGAGTGAAAATTGTCGTGATACAATCTCGACACAGAAAACACCGACAAACAGCTCTTTGTCAAGTTTTTCCGTCGGGCACTTGGTAAAGTCTTTGTCTAAGAATCAAACTAGGACGCTCGACAAAGTAAAGTCATCTGACGGTCGTCTTTGCCAAGTGCAAAGTGCAAACCGTTGTGAAACGGTGTCGACACACGGAAAACACAAGCAAACAACTCTTTGTCGAGGGTTTTTTTTTTGTCAGGCACTTGGTAAAGTCTTTGTCGAGAGTCAAACTTGCACGCTCGGCAAAGTAAAGTCGTCTGACGGTCGAGGGACAAAGACGGAGCATTCTTGACAAGTGGGTCTGAGTCGTAGCCCCTTGCCGTGTGCTAAAGTTTGGCCATCGACATAGTCAAACCAATTTGCCGAGAGTCATCACCAGGCCATCGTCAGAGGCTAACAACTGGGTCCTCGACGTTAGCCCTTTTCTGGGTGGTGGCAACAAGGTTGCAAATCTAGCTTCATCGATGTGGATCCAAAGAAGGCACTAGATTAGATCTCGCAGAAGTGTGTAACGATATGGCTATTGTTATGTCATGATGTCGGTCGAGAACTCCGATAAGCACGCTCGGGGATGGACCGAATGGACAATGGTAGAAGATAGTGGCAGCGGCCTGTGTCGACTAGGAGCGTAGCGCGCGGTCAACGGCGCGGGCTTGCCTGATGCTGGTGCAGCAGTGGTTGAACCTCGACGATAACCCTCGTCATCACAGGTGTGTGTGGTTTGTATTTGGTAGGCAGAATGGCAGTGTGCCCCACGACAGTCATGTTTCATAACGGTCGGTGAGAACATCTGTACTAGTTTTCGACCGGTTTCCCGCTAATTAATTAACAAATTCTCTTCTCCTTAATTAATAAAAATAACAACTCTTTATCTTTTTAATTTAAAGAAAAACACACAAACACCAACAAAGCGAATACTTCAGCATGCTCCACGGGCGTGTCAGATGGGTCGATAGCCACCAATCAAAGGACGTGTCTCGCAACCATAGTTTTAAAAACCATGCTGGACCGGCGGTTAAACCAGAAAAAAACAAAACCAGAGCCTCGGCAGTTATTTAGGCGCACTGGACCGTTCGCGCCAGTGAGCCGGGATAAACTGGCAAACAGTGGTCCAACCGCTAGGTTCGCAGGTCACCCGGTCTGACCGGTTCAATTATCACAGCGTTCTGGATTGCTTCTTCTACCTTTCAAGTCAGCTACCTACGGTACCGCTTTTTTTTAAATAAAGGGATTTTATTACTTAAAAGTTTTAAGCATTACACCCGGTCTCTGCATATCTAGGATGCACACAGTCAAGTTCACCAGTTCACCGGTACCCAATACAGAAAATAAAAAAGGCGAATTACATATCATGATGAGAAATTGTAAAGACGCCTATGGTGGTGGTAGGTTTACCCGGAAACTATGTGGTCATCCATGCTGGGAGAATAACTCCCTCGCCGCGGCCTCCAAACGCAACGCCACCTCCAAAAACAAGTCTATGTGCTCCACACGTTGGCAGGGCCAACCATGCTCGTAACGTTGCTGTGCACCGGTAAATAACCGAGGTAGCCTGCAGAGAAAAGAATACCTCTATGAGCTGGTACGTAGTACTACGTACCACCCCTGGCGGCTGCCGGCGCGTCGTGCCGGTGCATGCAAGTCGCGACGCAATTAACGGCGGCCGGATTCGGACGACGAAATGCACTGGGCACGCACAGCTATAAATCTCCGGCCAGCGGCCAACCGCCATGAAACCATAGGAGCAAAAGAGCAGGCAGCCAAAAAACGCCCCATCATCAAAAGCTAAATTATCTAGCACAGCCCACACTCCACCGGCCAGTGACCCGATGAGACCGTCGGCGGCGTCGCTCGCTGGGGCGGTGCGCGTGTCCAGGTTTGCGCCGGCTTGCGCCGGACAAGGGTCGGCGGTGTCCAGGTTTCAAATTGGGTTTCGTGCGTCCACGCCGCCGCTCGTCGCTCACCTGCCGGACTTCCCACTGCAGCCAAAACTTCCTTACGACGGCCTGACCGCGCCGACGCCGGTGGCGCAAGCAGAGCCGGAGCCCATGCCAATGCCCGAGGCGCCGGAGCAGCAACCCGCTGTCGAGTTCGATCCACTCGATCCGGACAGCACCACCTTTGAGAAGGGCTACTGAGTACTGATAGAAGGCCTTGTGGTATACACCGCTGAATCCTGCATATGCTCCACGGGCACCTGTTGTGTTATAGAATAAGCTCGTGGAACTTCTCGTCTGTAATCGTCCAATAAAAGGAAGCCCTTCTCTAATCATAAAATAAACATAGCATTGCTCTGCCGCGAGTTTTGGTACCTGAAAATGGTAGCTGTGAGGTGTTGCCGCCTTGCCGGTACCTATATATATAAAACGAAAGTCTTACAATATTTATCGCATGTGTTTGGATTTATCAATGTGTATAACTGAGTCCGAGTTTTCTGACAAATTTGTTAAAACTCGGAATTCTGAATTTGAGCACAAAATATAACTTGTGTGAGACTCATATGAAACATCTATTTTTTCAAACCATGGATATGAAACTACCCTGAACACGTGTGGACTCCAATTAACTTTTCCTATAATCTGTTGAAGCATGGATAAAATCATGAATATTGTATCCTAATAATGGAACTTGTGCTCATTCCTATGAAACCTATGCATCATTGACTGAAAATTATCCAAATTTGTTCAAACTTGGATTTAGCTTTCAAAAAGTCTGAACCTGTGAGACAATCCAGTTCTTGAAAAGATTTGTAGCTACCAGCTAGCATATATATACATCATAGATCTGGCCTCTGGGGCGTCGTGATCGTGATTTCAAAAGCCCCGACCTCCAGTTGAACACAAGTACCATCTGTTTTCAAGCTCCGGCGTTTAGAACCGTGTTTTCAGCTCTAACCCTGGCTGAGAATGTTGGTTATAGATCTATGTACATGTTCCGCTGACTTATCAGCCACAGGGTGGAAAGACAGTGGGACTGAAGAATGCAAGAGACTGAACCAAAGAGAAGGTAATTGGTAGGGCAACAATTTCTAACAACTAGAAGCAACAACTTACTTTCTCCACTAACGAAAATGAAAAATCACACAAAATCAATGAAGTTTGGGCCATGAAAATAAAAAGGCAGCCTTGTACAGATCATTTGGCGCCTAAATTTCCGCAAAATATGTCCAAGTACTGCTGTATGGAAGACGGATCAATTGTACTGAACCAGGTATCCAGTTGGCTTCAGAATGCACGGTCGAATGGAACGAAAACAAGACAGTATAATCTGGTACCCGCGCCGTATCATGCCAGCTTCGAGGCAGACAAGTCACGATGTAATTAAAGGCGTCCGGACAAGCACCTATCGCAGATCAGCACGAAAGTGGCGCGCCGCGAAAGAAAAGAAATCAGGACGCCGATCAAAAGATGTGCTCGCCATAGCACCTATCACAGATCAGCACGAAAGTGGCTCGCCGGCAGTAGGCAAGCCTCAAATCGAGTTATAAATGTCAACATATCACCCATGGCTTATGTTACGAGGCAGCTTCCAAGTAACCGGCCTTATGTTACGATATTATGTATGCATGAATGATACGGGGTTAGAATGACACCTACACAATATGTATGAACTTGACATATGGTCATGCTCTGGGATGAACAGGCTGAAAACACCGCCATCAGCTGGCTAACATGCATTTCCTCCACAATACAAGATAAAACTGTAATCGTCTTGCCAAAAGCACCATCTTATCACTTCTCTCAGAATAGCATGCAAAACCAAATAAGAATAACTAAGTCACTAACATGCCCCTAAAGAGAGTTCGTTGCCTGTGCTCTAAGAAGCACCACCGGGTATTATTGTTACCTTGGCTCAAGATGTTCCACTGCAAGAAGTAAGGGGACGCGACACCATAGCTTATGCCGAATTGCCTGCCTGACGGTCCTCTGTCTCAGCGAAGAAGTCTGCACCCAGAAGGTCGTCCTGGCCATTGTACTGTACCTTGTTAGCTCCAATAGTCTCGCCGCCACCAAATCCTCCGGCGTAACTGTTACTATTGGGGCTGTGCTGTACCTTGTTAGTAGCTCCAACAGTCTCGCTGCCGCCGAATCCTCCGGCGTAGCTGTTGCCATTGGGGCTGCCGGTATCAGTCACATGTCCAGCAAAGTTGCTAGTACTGCTCACATTTCCGCCAAAGTTGCCACCAGCAAAGCCAGAATGTCCACTGCTGAAACCGCCAGTGCTTCCGTTGAAGACTGCATTCGCACCACCTCCGCTGTTGTAGTTGCCGGTGCCATAGGTGTTGGAGGAATTGTACCCACCAGTGCCACCGTAGCTACCAGTACTTCCAGCCGAGTTGCTGGCATTATTGTAGCTTCCGCCACTGCCATATCCGCCAGTAGCTGCATTGTTGTGGATGCTAGAATACTCACCGGCGCCACCAGTGCCGCCATAGCTACCAGTACTTCCAGTCGAGTTGCTGGCATTATTGTAGCTTCCGCCACTGCCATATCCACCAGCAGCTGCAGTGTTGTTGATGGTAGAATACTCACCGCTACCACGAGGGCCACCATAGCTACCAGTACTTCCAGCTAAGTTGCTGGCATTATTGTAGCTACCACCACTGCCATATCCGCCAGCAGCTGCATTGTTGTGGGTGCTAGAATACTCACCGCCACCACCAGCGCCGCCATAGCTACCAGTACTACCATCCGAGTTGTTGGCATTATTGTAGCTTCCGCCACTGCCATATCCGCCAGCAGCTGCATTGTTGTGGATGCTAGAATACTCACCGCCACCACCAGCACTACTGTAACCACCATATCCACCACCACTGGCATGCCCTCCACTTCCGTAACCACCACCATTGCCTGCATATCCATAGCCGCCACCTCCGTAATTTCCAGTGCTGTATCCACCTCCATGTGTTCCACCAGCACGGTCATTGGCGTAGTCCACCTTTACCATTCGTCCTTGAAGGTCCTAAAGCAGATAGTGTGTTACATATGTGCAAAGAAGTAAACATAACTACTGGATGTGCTAAAAGGAAAATAACATTTGGCTTGGTAATGACATGTATCTGCATATTATAAAACAGTGTCACATTAATCAAAGCAGAACAAACAAATTCCAACTTGTGATGGTAGAACAAAATTTTCACGGGAATTAGGATAGGTCACTTTTACAGCTCAGCAAGATATCCTAGCCATAAAGTAAGTCGAAATAATTTAAATATTTACAGGACCATTATGGCCATGCATCGATATGCCACAATCTGCAAATAGACAGATATTCCCTAAACATGCATTCTCTTGCTGGCCTGATCTGGTAGGTACATTGTGTTCATGGATCATGAGATTAAACATCTGGAATGATGCATCTAGGAAATAAGTGTCATCATCTTAAGATTCTTAACCGTTACCATTGGAAGAAAAAACAGTTACAAGAATCTATTAACCACAATATTCGGCCCAAAATATCAAATGTCTCAAGCTCTAGCATTATTTGACCTACTTGTATAGCTGGTGAACTTTGCTCTTATTAACTATGGATGTTTATGTACCGCGCATAATTGGAAGTTAAAAATAATTCCTCTGTTTCATTTAGCATCTACATTAATTGATTTCTGCTGCTAAGTACCGTGATGTTGCATAACTATTTGTGTTTGTTTTTGACATTCCCTTCATTTCTTTTTTCTGATGTATCTTTTGACTGCCAAGCCATTATTCTTGGCAGAACATAAATCAACAAAAAAATTCTGTTACTCGGGTTTGATGCACAGAAAAGAAGACAAGGCTCAGCTTAAACTAAGAGAAGCACAATTTAACATTAGTGAATCAATGCCAGTTAACACAACTCTACTTCAGATCGAAGACAAAAACTCAATAATGCTGATTATATTGCATCATTAAGTTGATAAAAATGTTTAGGAACTGCAGCACATGACAAGTGTATTGTAAAGGGCAATAAGCAAGAACAAACAACAGGACAAGCTACTCAAGTAAAAACATGCAACCTGACTTTTAGTACTATCTTTTCAAAGTGGCACAGAGAATATAACGAAAAAAATAGACATGAATGTCATCACATATCTGCAAAATCACCTTGCCGTCCATAGCACTAATGGCAGCCGCGGCACAATCTTGAGACACATAAGTAACAAATCCAAAACCCTTTGACCTGCCAGACTCCCTGTCCATGATGACTCTAGCTGAACCCAATCCCACACAAATAAAGTGTTAGCAGCACGGAAAACATGCCAAAATATGTATCAAATGTGTTACAGTAATTGGGCAAACAACCTTCAAGCACATCCCCATAGCCAGAAAATGCATCCTTCAGAGTCGGATCATCCGTGGCATATGATAGTCCTAAAAGCAGGTAGACCAGAAATGTTATTTGATAATTCAACAGCATCAATAATATGAACGAACCTGAGCTAGAAACAGTAATCGATCTGACCATACCTCCCACGAAAATCTTGGAAGAGGACATGCATCTTACTGCCTGGAGTAGTGAAGAATTCGAGGACTCTGAAGTCCTCCTCAGCACACTTCCCAGTCTACTAGCGAAAGCCATTGCACAGATCCCCTGCTACAATCCTCGGGCACTGAAGGAGAAAAAAACATGTCTTGAGTCAAATTCACAATTGCTAACGCAGAAAGATCAACCCAATATGGGGATCCAGCTAGCCCCCAAAACTTCTAAAATCAGGCTGCTATTAGGAGCGCTAACACGGGATCTCAGAAGCAGATTTCAGATTGGGAAAAATAAACCACGAAATGACGGCGGGTGCACCTGCCGCCCCTCGATAGTCGATAGTCCGTCCAATCGATGGGATGGGGTCAACTGTGAGCAATCTACTGTCGAGGAAAGAGACATGGTTCGATCCGATTGTTCGCGGCAACGAAAGGCCAGAGCAAAACAAACAGTAAGCCGAGCAAGCTAGGGTTCCGCAATCCTTACCGGCGAAAGGAATAGCGCCCGAAACACACCGGCAGTAGATGGGGATCGGAGGATGGGGAGGGTTCCGAGAGAATCGAGTTCCGCCGTAGCAGGGGAGATTCGTGGAGGAAGGGTAGGGTTTCGGCGGCGAGACTCCGGGACGGCGAGAAACCCTATCAATTAGTGGGCTTGTTCCTTAAACCCCTGCGGCCTATGCAAAAGAGCCGATTCACACGAAAAATGTGAAGGGACCCCTAAAAAAAACGAAAAAATGTGAAGGGACTTGTTTGCATTTTTATTTATTTTTTATTTTCTAAATTGATTCAAATGAATTATTCTATGTCGTCAAAGTGTCAGGAACACACGTCTCAACACTGTGCTTAGATCTAGAAAAAAATCAAGACTCGTAAGCCGTGGACTGAAGCAAACCCAGATGCAAATCGATTCGGTTCAACCTGCAAGACCGAATTTAATCAGAATTCACCATTCGTTTGTCAATTTCCTAAACCCTGTAATAAACATGTCATGACAGTGGTTGATACAAAAAAAATAGACTCTCCTCGATAATATATTGATATATGATAATTTATTCATTTATTGTTTAACTACTACCTCCGATCCACTTTAAATGTCGTGGAGAGAGCATCACTATACAAAGTTACTATACAGCTCGCGGTAATTTTTACGGATCAGAGAAGTATCATGTATCCATTTTCCTTTCCTATGCTTGCTCAGGGAAGCTTAGGTTCGTTGCAAAATTCAACTCTGAGGTGGTTGGAGCCACTGGGAACAACGCATGTGGTTGTCGTCACCATGTTCATGGGTCGTGTGTATCCCTCATCTCCCCTCATTATTTTCTCTAGGAGAAACCCTAAATTTGGGTCTTCTTTATCAGCTGATTAATAAATTTAGTGTTGTGTCTTGGAGTTCGATATAACTAGAGGGACCAGTGGTGGGTTTGTTGCAACAAGATTTGATTGTCGTTCTAGCATGTTCACCGGGTGTTTCATTTGACTCTCTTTGTCGCAAACTTTGCTCGCTTCCCCGTCATGTCTCGCCTTAGGAATCAGAGTTGCCTAATCGTGGCGTAGGTTAACGACTATTTGGCAGGCCGACGTAGGCGTGTAGGTGTTGAGGGTTCGACAATGAGTTGGTAGGGCGGGTAGAAGTGTGATGACGATAACATTGTGCAACTACGACAATGCTCTACTTTTCAGCGACACGCGTGGAGTGTGTGTTGTTGGTAGATGTTGTTGTATGCTCTATCCTGCTACATGGCGGCGGTTTGTGTTGTTTTTGCAAGTTTTAGTCTGACTTTTCTCTAATTTACCGTATAATACTCTTTTTTACTTCATGAATGGCAAGTCTTATGCCTTATATCAAATAATAGAAAAAAGACTTCTTAAAATTTACAACCTGGCGGTGCAAACTACATAAAAACAGGAAATCAGCTAGAACTATCCAATCTTACGAGCTCCAATAAATAATTATGTTTTTTAAATAAAAAATATTTATAAGTTTCAGAAAATGATGGAAAATATTCGGGATGTACACAATGATGTATCTTATAAGCACGAAAAATCGTAATGTGAAATTATTTTTATTATGGACTACAAAAATAACAAATCTGAACATTTGAAAATGTGCATTGTTCACTATACTCAGATCTGTATATTTGTCATTTTTGTGTAGTTCAAAATACAAGTACTTCAAATTAAAATTTAACACGTTTGTGGGAAACAACATTGAGAACAACCATGATTGTTTTCATATTTTTTCTTTATTCCAAATAGAACAAGCTACCGAGCATTGAAGCCTCAAGCCTGTGCCTTGAGCCCTTGACGAACCATCTTATCCTCCATCACTGTCGACGTAGCCAGTGACCAAACGCGATCTCTCAGGCAGAGAGATTTGCGTAGTCTGGAACGAACGCGACTGATCGAGATGATATCGATACCATTACCAGGCGCAATGTCATGTCCCACGCGTGCGCTACTGTCGCAGTCGCAGCTTTGACTGCCCCCTCGCCGCCGTTGACTGCTCTCGGACCCCACGTGGCCACGTCCCTCCACTTTTCGCGTTCGCACGGCCTTTCCAAAGTTTCGCGGCTGGACTCGGTAAACTTTCAAAATCCCCTTGCGAGTCGTGCATACTTATGGATTTTTAAAGGATCATGACCAGTAATTATACTGCAATATGTTAAGTACTCGTATGTGCAACACTTTTGAGAAAATATGGTCACTGCGAACTGCATAAAAGAAAAGGTTAATTATATCCTTTTATTTCTAGCTTGATATCCCTGTGGGTTGGGGCTATACCTGGCCATATCCCGACCGGCACGGCAATACCGTAGCGTAAATCATATACTCCCTCCGATCCTATATAAGTGTCGCTAAGAATGACCTTGTCACGTACGAACTTTACATACAGCTCCCGTCACTTATTACGGACCAGAGGGAGTACTTTTTTTAGCAAGTTGTCCCCATGGCCAGGTATAGTTCGGGCGGCAGAGAAGAGAAGAGGGATTGCATCGCGGACCAGGTGGACATAAACGTGAAGAAGAGAGGCAAAAACATGGTTGCTTCTCAATACCGGTTATACTTAACATACCGTTTTACACATTGTTTTTTTTCCAAAAAGTTTCAGATTTTTTTGAATTGTTTCACTATTTTGTTTTAACTTTTTTTGCCATGCCAGAAGTATATGAGCTCGGGAGTTGTTTTGAATTTCATCTTGGAACCAATAAACTTATTTCGCCGCACCTCTTGCGACATATCGGGCAACATAAGACCCTCCATGTTGCTAAATAGTACTACTTCCTTTGTTGGTCAATTTGCCAATAAAAGTTAGACATATATGAAGGGGTTCATGTGTAGAAAACAAAAAAATTCCTACCGATAGAACACCAATAAACTAGCCAAGATCTATCTATGAGACATGTAAGTAACGGAAGAGTTTTGGTGACATACCCTTGTAGATCAAAACGGGGGATTACAAGCGTTGTTGAGGAAGACGACGTAGCCGACCTCAAGGTCGTGTAGCACTTGACGTGTCGATGATGACCTCAAGATCACGATGATCCTCGCGACAAGTGCCCCAAGTGTTGCACCTCGAAGGACTCACACACATATGGTGCTTGATAATGACTATTGACTCTCCGATCCAGTCGAGGTTGCGGAAGTAGATCTTCTGGACTGGAATTTCTGTGCACGACGGCGTGCCGCAGAGAAGAACTTTCTCAACCCGTGCGTAGCCCCATTTGTGGAGCCACAACTTAAACGGATGAGAGAAAGAGAGAGGATGGTGCCTAGGAGGTGGCGCAGGAGGTGGGAGTCACCTCCCAGCTTTCTGGAATTAATCTTCTAATTAAATTCCTCCTATGGCTCCCTTTATATAGGAGAATTGGGGTGTACCATGTCAATTAGCTAGGCAATGTGGGACTAAAGGGAGGGAGCAGTCATGGGTGATGACCCACAAGTATAGGGGATCGCAACAGTCTTCGAGGGAAGTAAAACCCAAATTTATTGATTCGACACAAGGGGAGCCAAAGAATATTTATAAGCCTTGACAGATGATTTGTCAGTTCAGCTGCACCTGGAAGTAGACTTGCTCGACACAGTTTATCAGTAGCAACAGTTTTATGACAGTAGCAGTAGTGAAATAATAGCAGCAGTAAAATAAAGACAGCAGTAATAATTGCAGTAGACAGCAGGATTAAAATACTGTAGGCATAGGGATGGATGAACGGGCGCTGCATGGATGAGATAATTCATGAAATAGTCATACATAGGGCAATTGCAGATAAATAATAATAAGGTATCCAAGTAATAATCAATCATAGCATGTGTTCCGTATTTAGTCGTACGTGCTCGCAATGAGAAACTTGCACAACATCTTTTGTCCTACCAGCCCGTTTGCAGCGGGGCCTCAAGGGAAACTACTGGTAATTAAGGTGCTCCTTTTAATAAAGCACCGGAGCAAAGCATTAACACTCCGTGAACACATGTGATCCTCACGTCGCAACCATCCCCTCCGGTTATCCCAATTTCTGTCACTTTGGGGCCTCGGGTTCCGGACAGTGACGTGTGTATACAACTTATAGATATGATCCAAAACAATAATTATTCTCATGATTCAATAACATGTTCAGATCTGAGATCATGGCACTCGGGCCCTAAGTGACAAGCATTAAGCATAATAAGTTGCAACAATGACATAAGTACTACCGATGGATACTAGGCACCATGCCCTAACAAATCTCACAACTATTACATGAATGATCTCATCCAATCCCTACCATCCCCTCAGCCTACAGCGGGGAATTACTCACACATGGATGGGGGAGTCATGGATGGTCGATGGAGAGGTGGCGGTGATGATGATGGCGATGATCTCCTCCAATTCCCCGTCCCGGCAGGGTGCCAGAACGGAGTTTCTGATCCCCGAAATAGGGTTTTCGATGGCGGCGGAGCTCTGGAAGGTTTCTGGAAAAAGCGTCGATCCCCCGAAGTTTTTAGGTCAGAGGCTTTAAGTAGTCCAAAGGGGAGCGTGGGGGCCACACAGGGGGCCACACCACCCCTGGGCGCGGCAAGGGCCACCGCGCCCTGGGTGCGTGTGGGCCCTGTGCCCCTCTTCTTCTCTTCTGGCTCCGTGGGTCTTCTGGAAAAATAGATTTATGGAATTTTTCTGGAATTTTCTGAAACTTTGACTTTCTGCACAAAAACGAGACACCAAGGCAATTCTGCTGAAAACAGCGTTAGTCCGTGTTAGTTGCATTCAAATCACACAAATTAGAGGAAAAACAATAGCAAAAGTGTTCGGAAAAGTAGATACGTTTTGGACGTATCAACTCCCCCCAAGCTTAGCTTATTGCTTGTCCTCAAGCAATTCAGTTAACAACTGAGTGCGATAAAAGAAACTTTTACGAACACATTTGCTTCATATGATGTATACATGCCTACTATATGATCAATTACTTAGACAATTCATAATAGGAACCATGCAAATAATGACACCTAGTAGTTATGCAAATCATGAAAAGATACCAAAGTACTAAGAATGAATAACATAGCATACATATCTATCCACAAGAATTGCAATGTTCGTAAAAAGATATGACAAAGTGGTATCTCGCTTGCCTTTGTTTGAAGGGCAAAACATAAATGCCAAGGCACCTCTGAAGTTCAAGTGAAGACTAGATATAAAATATCAAAGATAAGAGTATCATAGTTATACCTCAATTAATCGTATCCTGGGACAAGCACATTACACTAAGAACGACAGTTATGCTCTCGAAGAGGTGCTCAAAGAAAGGATGGTGACTCAACATAAAAATAAAAGATTGGCCCTTCGCAGAGGGAAGCAGGGATTAACACGTGCTAGAGCTTTTTATTTTAAAAACAGAGGTAAAAATGTTTTGAGAGGTGTTTGTTAATTGTCAACGAATGGTAGCGGGTGAGAACAGTATTCTACCTGTCAAACGGACTTTTAAGAGCGGCTCCCATGAAGGACGTTATTTCTACCAGCAAGGCAGATCATCCCTCTTTCTCTTTGGTTTACACACATTCAGGTATTTCACTGTTTGTCATTGCTTACTGATGAATCAGGGCAAAAGTGTGAAGAGAATTAATTGGTTAAAGTTGTAATTAATTGGGACTGGGCACCCCGTTGCCAGCTCTTTTTGCAAAATTATTGGATAAGCGGATGTATATGCGCATAGTCCAGGTGTAAAAGTCCATTTGACAAATAGAATAAAGAATAACCACACTAATTCCTCATGAGCTAGTAAACATTGACACAAAAAGGGAAATATTTTGAAAGTTTTAAAGGTAGCACATGCAAATTTACTTGGAATGGCTTGAAATACCATGCATAGGAATTTTTGGTGGACTCTTTGGGATAACTTGGTTTAAAGGATTTGGATGCACGAGCAGCATTCCCGCTCAGTACAAGTGAAGGCTAGCAATAGACTGGGAAGCGACAACCACGAGAGCGATAACGGTCATAATCATGCTTGCGACAAAATAAAATTAACGGAGGCATAAAGATGATACTAAAACTCTGAGGCAAAATAGATCATCAAGGCTTAATTGACTTTATTTTTCAGTCATAACATGTGTGAGCATGTGCCAAGTCGAATCAAGTGAATTATTCAGAGGAGGATACCATCCTGCCATACCGTTTTACGAATAGAACAATGCATGTAAATATCTATATGACATGTTATTACTATTAGCAATTTGGTACTGTCATAAGAAGACATGAACTACTAAGTAATCATTAAATAACATAACCACTACCATGATAGCTAAGCATGTTCACATGAGTAGGCATATTTACAAAAATGAAAAACAAATAGAGTTCATACCAGCCTTTTACCACATCCGAATTGTCGTAAGTCGTCATTATTGCTTTTCACTTGTGTGGCTTGAATGATGTGAAATGATAACCAAGCCCAAGTGGAACCACGGAAATTTTTCGAACTCCTGAAACAACTATACAAAACAGCAGAAGAACAACAAATATTTTTGGGTTTTCGAATTAAAGCAAGCATAGAAAGAAACAAGCAAACAAAGCAAAATCTTTTTGGATTTTTGAATAACAAACCGAAACGAAAAATAAAGTAAACTAGCACTACAAATTCAAAAGCAAGAGAAATAAAGGAAATATTTTTGGTCTTTTGGTGTTTTGCGAAAATGAAATGGACACAAGAAACAAAAGAAAAGAAAAAACAAACTAAAACATGGATATACAAAGTACCGACATGATATGAATATGATAAAATGAGTGAACTTGTCGGCATACCTCCCCCCAAGCTTAGGCTTTTGGCCTAAGTGGGAGACAATCATCCCCATGGCCGCAGCTTGGCGCGCCCTCAGTGTGTGACGAGGAGGTTCCTCGTCCGAGTAAAAGCTCGAGGATGCACCACCGTAGTACCACGGTGTAGTCCTCAGGGGGCGCCACGAAGGTCTCCTGTCGGTCCTCAGGGTAGTGCTGTAAATGGAAATCCGGTGCACCGAGGTGGTTGTCCAAATCCTCCCTCGAATATGATAGAGGACCCCTGAAAACACTGAACAAACTAGGCTGTGGAAGCCGGACCTCTAGCTCAGGTCCATTAGCAAAAACAACTCTATACATCAAATGTCCAGTAGATGAATTATTAGTAACAAAATCATGAAGTTTCATGGCGGCAAGATCAAGTCTTTCTGGAATCAACAATTCATCAGAAGGATCAGCAGGAAGACCAAGATCAGCTAAAACACGTGCAGCAATAATGCCTCCAAAGATGGGACCTTTGGCGGCAAGGCGGCGAGCAATCAAGGCACCAAGGTTGTAGGTTTTATTATTTTTAAGTGCATGAGCAAGAAAAGCTAGATGATAGCAAGAAATATTACTAGTGTTCTCTCTAGCAAGACACTCGTGGCAAGATAATATGTGAAGTACCTGATGGCTGGAAATTGAATGTTCCTTATCTTACCACGCTGCACTCTACGGTGATCATCATAGCTCAGCTCATGGTAAAGATCCAACAACTCGGCGGCTGTGATTTGATCTTCCTTGCTGTCCCAGATGGAGCAACACCTATGACCCTGCAAAATCTTTTCAAGTCCATGTTGCATGCACGATCATAAATCTTAAACTCAACAGTGGGGTTAAAAGTAGAGTTATTAAACTTAAAGCTTTCAACAAAAATCTTAGTGAGGTTAGCATATTGTGGCCTCTCATCCTGCATAAATTCCATCAAACCAACATTGTTAATCATCCTTATGAAGTCATCATAAATCCCTGCATCTCTCATAAAGTTAAAGCATGGAAAAATAGATGGATGAGGAACACCATCATCTTCCTCTTCACCGATTCTTGGTGCCAAAAGATCCTCATTGTATGATGGCCTAGGTGCACCTCTTGATCTTGAAGCCCTTGTTTCCCTTGAGGAGGATGGTGTTTGCCTCTCAAAGATTTCTCCATAAGTGTGTTTATCCATCTTCCTTTTCTGAAATTTTAAACAAACCTCATAAAAAATGATTTTGGAGTGATTAATCAAGGGAAACACTAGGGAGACTTGCTAGAGTATAACATGCATCAAAACTAGTTAATCTAAACAAGAACAAGCATGCAAGCTCTAATAACATGTCACCTACAGTACCAAAATGCTAAAGATATAAGCAACTAAACAAAATTCTATTTGGATAATCGGAGGAGTCACATACCGGAGAGCAATTGATCCAAATTTCAGCAGCAAAGATGGGCTGAGCAAGTAGATCGAAAAATCGAGCAAGAGCAGCAAGAACACGAGTTTGAGCAATGGTGGTGTGTTGGTCGGGAGAGAGAAAGGAGGGGGAGAGATGAGTGAGTGGAGGGCCAGGTGGACCCCACACCAGGGCGGGCCTGCCCTCCACCGCGCCGTGGGGGCGTGTGGTGGCCTGGTGGGTCCCCCTGGTCATCCTCTGGTACTCCCACGTTCCTCTTTAAAAACTAGGACTTGTAGAATTTTTTCAGAATTTTTTGAAAACTTTTATTTCTGACATTTTCTGGGTACTTTAAACAATGAAAACTAGACAAAATGAATTTACGTAAAGACCAAGCATTACTTAACTTTGCAAATTACAGTAGCAAAAAGTAGGTAAAACAAAAGTGAGAAAGAAAATGTTGTTTAGCAATTTTATGCATGTAAAACATATTTGTTAACAAGGTTGATCAAGTCTTGCCACCAAATACATTTTATATGACATAAAAGAATTAAACCACATTGAACAATCATGTTACCTTAAATGTGTATAGCTATAGATCCAATCATAATATATGAAGTTCTTCATGAGGTTCATATATAGGGCAATCAATACTTCCCACTTTGATACTTTTAATATTGGTAATTGTATTAACTCCAAATATTTTGTCCAGCTTCTTGGGAAAATAAACAGTATGCTCTTTGTCATTAACATGGAAAGTCACTTTTCCTTTGTTGCAATCAATAACAGCCCCTGCAGTGTTAAGAAAAGGTCTTCCAAGAATAATAGACATATTATCATCTTCAGGCATTTCAAGCACAACAAAATCAGTTAATATCAAGCAATTATTAGCCACTTGAACAGGAACATCTTCACATATACCAACAGGAACAGCAGTAGATTTATCAGCCATTTGCAAAGATATATCAGTTGGTATCAATTTTTCCAAGTAAAGTCTCTTGTAAAGAGAAAAGGCATAACACTCACCCCTGCACCTAAATCACATAAGGCAGTTCTAACATAGTTATTTTTGATTGAGCAAGGAATAGTTGGTATACCTGGATCTCCAAGCTTCTTTGGAACCTTACCATTGAAAGAATAATTAGCAAGCATGGTAGAAATCTCTTCATTAGGAATCTTTCTCTTGTTAGAGACAATATCTTTCATGTACTTTGAATAGGGAGGTAACTTAATAGCATCAGTCAAAGGAATTTGCAAAAACAAAGGTTTCATCCATTCACAAAATTTGTTATAATGTTCTTCTTCCTTAGATTTGAGTTTCTTAGTAGGAAAAGGCATTTGTTTTTGCACCCAAGGTTCTCTTTCATTACCATGTTTCTTAGCAAGAAAATCTTCTTTAGTGTACTTTTTGTTTTTAGAATGCTTTTCAGGTTCCTCTTCACTTTCCTCTTTATCAGAAGCATCATTCTTATCTTTATCATTAGCATGTTCATTACCACTCTCAGTTTCAGCATCAGAGATAGATATACTATTTGGATTATTAACATGCTCATTGTCTTTAATAGGTTCAGGAGATTCCTCAACATGTTTATGTTTCTTCTTCTTCTTTTTCTTAGAAGGGTAGTAGTTTCATTAACTAGTTGAGAATCTTGCTCAATTCTTTTAGGATGTCCCTCAGGATATAAGGATCCTGAGTGGAAGCACCACCTCTAGTTGCTATACCAAAAGCATGTTTATCATTTTCTCTAGAAGCATTACCTAGCAAATCTTTTTGCACTTTAGTCAATTGCTCAATTTGAGTTTGAACCATATGAAAATGTTTAATGAGTATTTTAACATCATTAGAAGTTCTTTCCAAAACATCATGCAAATGATTAATGACATGAGAATTCTTTATGAAGCTATTTTCTATTCTCCAATTGAAATTGTTTTGCTTAACAATGAAATTATCAAACTCATCTAAGCATTGATCAGGAGGTTTAGAATAAGGGATATCTCTATCATCAAAGCGTTGGAGAGAGTGTACCTCAACTGTAGATGAGTGAGGAATTGGCTTACACAATTCTTCTATAGGTGGAAGATTTTTCACATCTTCAGATTTAATACCTTTCTCCTTAAGAGATTTCTTGGCTTCTCTCATTTCTTCATCATTCAATTCAATACTCCTCTTTTCCTCGGCGTAGGTACCGGAGTTGGTTCAGGCAGGGTCCAATCATCATGATTTTGGCTTATCTTAGCCAATAATTCCTCGGCTTCATCTGGAGTTCTTTTCCTGAAAACACAACCAGCACAACTATCCAGGTATGTCCTAGATTCAACAGTTAGTCCATTATAAAATATATCAAGAAGTTCATTTTTAGCTAGTTGATGTCCAGGCCGAGCTCTAAGTAAAGAACAAAACCTTGCCCAAGATTCAGGCATTTTCTCTCCCTCATTTTGCTTAAAGTTAAAGATTTTCTGTAAAGCAGCATGTTGAGCACTAGCAGGAAAATATTTCTGAAAGAAAGCATTGACTAAACCCATCGGGCTCTCAATAGATCCAGGAGATAAATCATTAAACCAAGTTTTAGCTTCATCTTTCAATGAGAAAGGGAAAATTTTAGTAACAAAGTAACTGCGTTTCTTAATATCATCAGAAAACAAACACTAGAGTAGAGAGAGTGTTCATATGTTCTACAGCACTTTCATTTTCAGTTCCTCGAAAAGGTTCTTTCTCAGCAATAGTTATAAAAGACAAGTCCACAGAGAAATCATAATCTTTATCTTTTATATTTATGGGAGATGTAGCAAATTTAGCATCAGGAGAAAGTTTATAGTTGACAGCACGTCTTTGAAGAAGATTTTTAATAGCATTAACATCTTTAGAGGTATCACAATTCATGCATTCATCAATAAAGTCATCATCAAGTTCAACATAAGTTTCCTCAAGATCATCACTAGTAGTTTCTCTTGTTTCAGGTGAATAAGCAGGTGTAACAGGAGTTTCATTAGGTGTTTCAGTATTTTCAAGTTGTTTAGATTTAGCAATTGTAGCATCTAGAAAAGGACCTAGTGAACCTCTTTCATCAAGCACAGTAGAAGCATCATCAAATTCATCAGAAACATTCTCAGATTCAGCAGAAGTAGCAGCACGTGAAGCATGTGCATGTGGTGGTGTGACAAGTTGACTTATAACAGACGGTGAATCAAGAGCAGCAGAAGTGTTCAGAGTTGTACCTCTCCTTGTAGTGGATGGCAATATGCGAACCTTATCATCACGAGGTTTACCCATGATGAATGAATTGCAGCGAGCAGTATGACTCCCTGGTGAGCTTATAAATAGAGCTATGCTCCCCGGCAACGGCGCCAGAAAATAGTCTTGATGACCCACAAGTATAGGGGATCGCAACAGTCTTCGAGGGAAGTAAAACCCAAATTTATTGATTCGACACAAGGGGAGCCAAAGAATATTTATAAGCCTTGACAGATGATTTGTCAGTTCAGCTGCACCTGGAAGTAGACTTGCTCGACACAGTTTATCAGTAGCAACAGTTTTATGACAGTAGCAGTAGTGAAATAATAGCAGCAGTAAAATAAAGACAGCAGTAATAATTGCAGTAGACAGCAGGATTAAAATACTGTAGGCATAGGGATGGATGAACGGGCGCTGCATGGATGAGATAATTCATGAAATAGTCATACATAGGGCAATTGCAGATAAATAATAAGGTATCCAAGTAAAATCAATCATAGCATGTGTTCCGTATTTAGTCGTACGTGCTCGCAATGAGAAACTTGCACAACATCTTTTGTCCTACCAGCCCGTTTGCAGCGGGGCCTCAAGGGAAACTACTGGTAATTAAGGTGCTCCTTTTAATAAAGCACCGGAGCAAAGCATTAACACTCCGTGAACACATGTGATCCTCACGTCGCAACCATCCCCTCCGGTTATCCCAATTTCTGTCACTTTGGGGCCTCGGGTTCCGGACAGTGACGTGTGTATACAACTTATAGATATGATCCAAAACAATAATTATTCTCATGATTCAATAACATGTTCAGATCTGAGATCATGGCACTCGGGCCCTAAGTGACAAGCATTAAGCATAATAAGTTGCAACAATGACATAAGTACTACCGATGGATACTAGGCACCATGCCCTAACAAATCTCACAACTATTACATGAATGATCTCATCCAATCCCTACCATCCCCTCAGCCTACAGCGGGAATTACTCACACATGGATGGGGGAGTCATGGATGGTCGATGGAGAGGTGGCGGTGTGATGATGGCGATGATCTCCTCCAATTCCCCGTCCCGGAG